>OV702280.1:104759583-105959583 GCA_916181665.1 Avena sativa
ACCCATCGATGAAGGCGGCCATGGCGGTCTGAGCGTGCACTCCTGCGCAGGAATTCTTCATATCCAGCCAGCGGGAGAGGTAGGCGCGAGATGTCTCGTATTTCTCTTGCATGCACCGCTATAGATCGCCAATAGTGTAGGGACGCTTATACGTACCCTCAAAGTTTTTGGTGAACGCTTATTGCATGTCCAACCAATTGCAGATGGATTTCTCCGGCAAGTCATCAATCCATTGACGGGCTGTGCCCGCCAACATCAATGGGAGGTACTTGACGGCAATGTTGGGGTTACCCCCGGCGATATCCACCACGTTGCCGTAGTCCTGTAACCATGTAGCAGTCTTGGCGGTGCCGTCATAGGGCTTGATGGTCTTGTCAATCCGGAAACCTTTGGGGTAAGTTGCGGACCGTATCACAGGTCCAAAGTAACGTGGTCCCAAGTATGGTCCTTCACGGGCCTCGTGGATATTGTCTATCCGTGAACGTGCGTTGTATGGCTCCGAGTTTCTTTTCTTCTTGTCAACAGGGGATGGGCTGCGTGAATGACGCGGGCCTCCTCCGCCATGGTGACTGCTAGGTGGCGACGGAGGCGGAGGTGGTGGTGGGTTAGATTTTTTGCTATTACCCTCCTGCGACGCCTCACGCTTGTCGCGGTTGTTTGTCGGACGCGGAGGGTCATGGCGCGACCTGCTCTTGTGTCCCTGGTTGTGCTCTCCGTCATGACGGGTCTACTCCGTGTTGTCGCGGATGACGATGCCGCTCTGCCTTGGCGGGGGCATATCCGTACGACAATGAATCTTGGGGTCTTCGCGATGTCGGGGGGAGCGGGGCGGTGGCGATGGGCGACGAGGTTGGGCTTTGCCTCCGTGGTCGGAGGATATGGGGATAACATCCTTCCTGTTGCGTGCATCTCTCCGTCTTTGTTCTGATGAATCCATCTGAGACCCGGCATCAAGAGGAGATCTGTCCCTTGGCGGTTTATGCTGGCTGGACTGGCAAAACGCTAGGTCAGACTCAAGCCTCTGAGAGGTGGCCTTTTCCTGCTGTTTTACTGCCTTGGCCACTAGGTCATAGACCTGGTACACTGCCTCAGGCGACCTATCCTGCTTCAGAAGGGTCTTGGCGACGGCGAGGTTGAGGAGAGGAGTGGGCATTACCTGCCTGCCTTCACTGTCAATGTATGTCTTGGCTTGTGACGGCTTCGGGGGAGCCCATCCTAGGTTTTGCCGTACACCAGGATCGTTGATGATGCGAGCCGGAGCTTTCTTGGCCTTCTGCTGCTGCAGCAGAGTCTTGTACTCGGCCTCCATTGCTCTAGCTTTCTCTATGGATTTTTGCACGTTGACCATATCTCGATCTAGTTTTGCGCCTTGCTCCGCGATGGCCTGCGTTTCCTCCAGCAGCTGTTGGCACTTCTCGTCAAGCTGGGTCACGTTCCGGATATGAGCTACGGTCAGTGGCTCGACGAGTAGATTGCCGTACATCACTCTGCAGCTGGAGTAACTTGGGCAGCAACAGACGTAGATGCTGGAGGCGGCAAGTTCGCGGTGTTGTTGTTGCTCGGGCCGGTACCGAGTTCCTGCGGCTGTTGCACTGGGCTAGGCGGCGGAGGCATGACCTTTGCGCGATCATTGTCGGCAGCAACAGGTGTTCCCTTCCCTTTGTCCAAAGCTATAGGCAGATCTCATCCGGGCTGATCTTCATCCATCGCCGTCCCAATGGTGACGAACACCTCTCGAGACGTGATGGTGTTGTTGGCTTGCTTGTCGTGCATGTACTCCTCCTCCATCTCCTGCATGGTGGAGTCTAGTTCCTCTGGACTAAAATCTATCTCCTCTGAATCTGCATTGAAATCGGCGTAAAGCGCGTCAATCACAGAGTCAGAGGGTGCCAGGGCTTCCTCGATGATGGGGGGTGGAGGTGCAATAGCAGCGATGATGACTGGAGGTGTTGGTGCAACTGCGGTGATGACGGACGGAGGCGGTGGTGGCGTTTGCTGAGGCGGCGGCGCTTCGCCAATGAGCGCAAGATCCGCCTGAGCTGCCCCCTCGGCCTCCGCGTAGCTGTTGATGGTGTTCACCATGCTTTTGAAGGTGAGGCGTCCTGAAGCTTGCTGCCGCCTTAGAGAATGCCGGAGAAGCGTTCCCTGGTCCAGTCCTTCCACAAAGTGATACATAGCATCATCATTGGGGTAGTGGGCCAGATCGGCTCGTATACGGAGCCACCTGGAAAGGTTATCGCGGGGGTTTTCGTCCTCTCTCTGAACGCAACGCGCCAGATCGAAGATAGTAACCACACCGACGAACTTGGATCTCTGCTGTCCAGATGCACGGACGAAGCCGGCGGACTTGTAGTGATCTTCCACCGTTATATCCTGCACAGGGGCGGTTTGGGTGGGCCTTGAATTTTTCCGATCTTTGCTGGCAAACTCGGAGGAGAGATCCGACATCGATCCTTCCGCAAACATATCCTGCCCGTAGGCGGTCAGTGCGGGTCTTGATGCTCCTCCGACTCCCAGGGAACTAGTGCCCGAGTCGGTTTCGCCAATGAAGAGGTGGATGTCTCCGATTGGAACGATCAAACACCGTGTAGGGTTCGTCTTCGCCGAGATCCAGAACTCGTCGGGAGGGACAATTGGGACGTTGCCGGAGAAGAGAACGCGACCGATGGCTACGGTTTCGCCGATTCCCGCTAAGATCTTGGTCCTCGCCTGCTGAAGAGCCTGAAGCGCCTCTTGCCCCACGGTGGGCGCCAACTATCGTGGTATTACCGACGAGTACGCCATGGAGGGGTCCTCACAGTGCATGTTTAGAGATGTGGGGGAAGGAAGACGGTTGACAGGTACGAGGTAACACAGCTTACCCAGGTTCAGATCCCACAACGGTGGCGAAATCCTACTCCTGCTATAAATCACTATAATGGCAATACACCGAGTTACAGAGATAGGTTTGATGTGCGAGGTGTGACTAGAAAGTCTAAGTTATCGTGCCCTAAAGGCTCCCATAGGCCCGACTTATATAGTCGCCAGGTCCTGGGGTTACAGGGAAAAGTCCTAGCCGGACAGGTTATAGAGTCCTATACTGTCTATTACTAGTCTAGCGTGTCTTGCACTCCAAGGCTCCGGGTACGCTGGTGACTCCACCGTAGCCTTCCTTTATCGGACATGGGCCTCCCTTCTAGATCCATCTAACTGGGACGCCCAGCAGGCCATGGGCCATGCTACCAACTGTGGACCACCCGGGTTATCCAGATAGAGGACATGCTATGAGGATACCCATATAGCATATCCCCAACAGACATGGTCCTTCTTTTCTTGTTTGAGAACAATTCTTAGATTTCGATACCAGTTGGTAAAATTAGTGTCGTTCAGTTTATCTTTCTCAAGAATGGTTCTCAAAGCAAAACCGGATATCTGAGAGTGACTGTTACTTGGTGCCATGATATACAACCGAAGATATGCAAACCACTTAATACATGTATTCATAAAAGAGCAAGCATATTAAACACTTTAATATTTATGCTCCCACTAGAACCAAAACCCCTCCGATGGTTACTTAGTGATTCAGGATCCTAGATAAGCAAGTTGGCTAGTGAGCTTTAGCATAACCGCTAGCCGCCAAGTGATCTAGGTAGACAACTCCTTGTCAATCGCATCTCATACGACTCCTGTTGGTCGGGTGGCATCACATGCCCCGGCTCCCGTCCGACTTTTCCCCGAGTCCTAGAACCGTTGTGATAGACCCTTCTAGCTTACCGAGTGTTTCCGCCGAAAGAGTCCGACTCAAACCCACCGAGTCGGAAAGAATTGGCAGCTCCTCAATTTTATGAGCCCACTATCAAAAATTTCCGACTTGTGATGGTGCAAACACTGGCGGGAAAACCAAATAGACCATCTTTGAGGGATTAAATTTTACCGACTATCTAATAGAGGTAAAACAGAGACATATCAACAACACAAAATAAAGCAATTATAATATGAAATGGTATGGCTATATTCATGGCGATCTTCATCTCCACAAAGCATGTAATCCTACTCGTGCCAACTCTTGTCACTTGACGTCTTACACCATGTCACCGACATGTACATCAACTTGCATGCCATCTGGGTTCTCCAAATAGCTACACTAGCTTAGTAAAGTAAATTACATAGAGAATCCGACACGCGAGTCGTTATACAATAAAATGACAGCACCTAGGCTCCAGCCAGCTGACAAAACCATGATTCGCAGATCACGTATGGATTGCACACATCACATGCACATAAGCCATACCATTCACAACTTCCTGCAAAAACAAGTTATGCATAGATACGATATCTACCAGCAATGTGAAACTCTCAATAACATCTAAGGCGCTACGACAGGGCGAAGCTGGCGGTCCCGCTAGCCGGATAGCAGGGGGATCAAAGGGGCAGTGCCCCTCGCGGGTACGGGCAGCACCCGACGATTTTTCTGAAAAAGTAGATCTCATCTACATTCCGAACATGGATTCCGACCATTGTTCTGACTCGATCAAACTCTTTTGATCTTCGATCACCGCTTCTGGATTTACGTGTTACGGTCTATCCCGATGGAGGAAACCGACCGGTAGGGGTATGTCGTTGATACATCCAAAACGTATCTACTTTCTCGAACACTTTGCTATTGTTTCTCCTCTAAACTTGTGTGATTTGGATACAACTAACACAGACTGACGCTGTTTTCAGCAGAATTACCTTGGTGTCTTGTTTTTGTGCAGAAAATGAACTATCAGGAAAAATCCCGGAAAATATGCCAAAAATTATATTTCACCAGAAGATCCACGGAGCCAGAAGACGAGACGGAGAGGAGGCTTGGGGGGGGGGCACACCCACCCCAGGCGCGGGCGCACCAGTGGTCGCGCCTAGAGGGGGTGCAGCCACCCCAGGCACCCCTTCGGTCTCCCTCTGCACCTATAAGTTGCCTTTCGACCTAAAAACTGAGGGGGGGGGTCGATAGTTTTCTATAAAGAGTTCTGCTCCATCGCTGCCACCAGAAACCAAGATTCGGATCCAGAAACTCCATTCTGGCACCCTGCCGGGACAGGGAATTTGGAGAGGATCATCGCCATCATCATCACCAACGCATCTCCATCAACCACCGATGTTTCCCTCATCCATGAGTGAGTAATCCCCCGCTGTAGGCTTGAGGATGGTAGGGATTGGATGAGTTCTATCATGTAATCGAATAAGATCTGTTAGGGCATAGTGCCTAGTATCTCTATTAGTGCTATTTGACTTTGTTGCAACTTGTTGTGCTTAATGCATGCTTGTCACTAGGGCCCGAGTTCCATGATCTCAGATCTGAACTTATTATTGAATCATTATGATAGTATTGTTTGTGATCTTATCTTCAAGTTGTGTACACATATCATTGTACGGATCCAAAGGCCCCAAAGTGACAATAATTGGGACAACCGGAGGGGATGGATGTGGTGTGAGGATCACATGTGTTCACAGAGTGTTAATGCTTTGCTCCGGTGCTCTATTAAAAGGAGCACCTTAATTTCCAGTAGTTCCCTAGAGGCCCCGCTGCCACGGGCTGTCTGAACAGAAGATATTGTCCAAGTTCTCATTGCGAGCACGTATGATTATATTTGGAGCACATGCCTAGGATTGTTTAGTACTTGGATGCTTGTTATTATTTATCTGCAATGCCCTAGATCTTGAAGTTACATGTTTAGACTCGTCCATGCAACACCCGTCCATCCATCCCTATGCCTACCGCACTCGAATCCCACTATTACCGTTACTGTTACTATTGCTCCTCTTTCACTATTACTGTTGTTGTTGCTACTACAAACTGTTGCTACTGATAAACTTCTGTGAGCAAGAACTATTTCCAGGTGTAGCTGAACTGACAACTCAGTTGTTAAGGCTTGCAAGTATTCTTTGGCTCCCCTTGTGTCGAATCAATAAATTGGGTAATACTATCCGCGAAGACTGTTGCGATCCCCTACACTTGTGGGTCATCAAGACTATTTTCTGGCGCTGTTGCCTGGGAGCATAGCTTTATTTGTAAGTTCACTTGGATCTATTATTGTTCACTGCTACTCCTTTCATCATGGGGAAGTCTCATGATGGAAAGTTCCCTATTTTACCATCCACTACAAGAAGAGGTACAGTCCTAAACACCCATATTGCTCTTGATTCACCGTCTGTTATAAGTAAGCTTGTCACACCACCACCACATACTCATGCTACACACACTGCTACTACTGCTGAGTCTAAAACCGCTTTTGATGCTCATGATGTTACTTCTACTGTGTTTGATGCGAGTGGTTCACTAGGTCCTTTTATAGATGCTACTATGGCTAGTCTAGGAAATACCGAAACTCCTAGTGAAGACACTGTTACACCTGTTAGCTCACCTGAGGCTAGTGAGAGTTATGATATTAATGATGGTTACATTGAGTTCACTGATGAATTTGTTTAAGAGTGCCGAAACACACATGGTACTAGTGCTATGAAGAGTCTCCTTGCTAGACGTACTGTTATGCCTAAGTTGTCCTCCGATCCTAAGTTTGCCACCTCTCCCATAGATATTAAAGATGAAGACTATGATTTCTCTCTTGATTTGTCTTATCTAGATATTGTTGAGAAAGAACCTTTTTGTGTGACTGAAAATGAGAGTGTTGTGGCTCATATGAATGAGCTTTATACTATGAGTGCTTTGTTCTCTGATGATTTTAAGACGCGCAAGTACTTTGTTACTAAGATCTTCCCTTTTTCACTAAAAGGAGAAGCTAGGGCTAGGTTTAATAGATTACCTCCTGGTTCCATTGATAGCCCTGATTGCTTGATTGCTTCTTTCTTACATAAATATTTTCCTCCCAGTGCTAGACATGCTGCTTTGCAGAGACTTTTTGATTTTAAATAGGGAGAAGAAGAGAAATTGCCTGAGTCATGGACAAGGTTCTGTGCCTTGATTCATGCACATCCTGGATGTCCATTACCTAAGAATGAGCTTCTTGATATTTATTATAATGGACTAACTGATGATTCTAGGACATACCTAGATAGCTTTGCTGATTGTGTTTTTAGGAAAAGAACTACAGATGTTGAAGAATTAATGGCTAAGATAAGCAAGAATTATGATGATTGGACTTCAACTGAGCTAAATACACCTAAGCCTATTACTCCTGAACCAATTGTGCCTGAACTAGTTCCAGCACCAACAACAAAGAAGAGAGGAGTTATTACATTAAATGATGAAGTGATGAAGGAAGCTAAGAAGTGTCTAAGGTATTAGAGCTGAAGATGTGAAGAATCTACCTCCTATAGAAGAATTATGTAAGCCAATTCCCCACTCATCTACTATTGAGCTACACTCTCTCCACTTTAATGAAGGTGATATTCCTTATGGTAAGCCTCCTGATCAATGCTTAGAGGAACTTGACACATTTATTGTTAAGCAAGGGTATTTTAATAAACAAGTTCAGAATCATTTATTGGAAATCTCTAGAGCTATCCATGAGTTGAAAGATATTGTGGAAAGAACATCTAATGATATTAAAATGCTTTGTAAACACTTTCAAATGGTTCAAACTCAACTTGATCAACTTGCTAAGGTACAAAAGGATATGCTAGTTAATGCTTCAGGAGATAAACATGCTTATGGAATTATAACTAGGAGTGGTATAGCTACTCAAGACCCTTTATATCCTGAAGGACACCCTAAAAGAATAGAGCAGGACTCCCAACAAGGTGAAGATAGTGGTAGTCCTCATAAGAGGAAGAAAAAGAAACATAAGATAGTTGAGGAACCACTTGAACCTGCTGTAGATCCTAATAGTATTTCTATCTCTGATGCTGAAACTGAGAGTGGTAATGGTAAAAACGAGTCTCCAAATAAGGAGGAAGGTGAGGAAGAACCTGAGAAGCACACTAAAAACAATAGGTACACAAAGAAAGATTTTATTGCTCATAAACATGGTAAAGAGAGAGAACCTTGGGTGCAGAAACCTATGCCTTTTCTAGGTAAGAAACACAAGTCAAAAGAGGAGGAACACTACAATAAGTTTTGTGAGTGGATGAAACCTTTATTTTTACAAATTCCTTTGACTGATGCTATTAAATTGCCTCCTTATTCAAAGTATATGAAGGATATTGTCTCTAATAAAAGGAAGATTCCTAATGAGGAGATGTCTACTTTGCTTGCTAATTATTCCTTCAATGGTAAGGTTCCAAAGAAACTTGGTGATCCAGGTATACCAACTATTCCTTGCTCTAATAAGAATAATTATGTCAGAACTGCTTTATGTGATTTGGGAGCTGGAGTTAGTGTTATGCCTTTTTCTCTCTACAAGAGACTCCAGCTAGAAAAGTTGATACCAACTGATATATCATTGCAAATGGCTGATAAGTCAACTACTATTCCTGTTGGTATATGTGAGGATGTTCCTGTTCAAAGTTGCTCATAATTTCATGGTTTTAACTGATTTTGTTGTGCTTGAAATGCCTGAAGATGATAATATGTCTATTATTCTTGGGAGACCTTTTCTTAATACTGCATGTGCTGTCATCAATTGCAATCAAGGAAAAGTAACATTCAATATTAATGACAAAGAGCACACTGTCTATTTCCCCAGGAAGGTTGTTAAGAGCTATTTCCTGAATTCCATTGAAAATATTGAGAGCATCAAGGTTGGAGAAATATATTGTCCCATTCCACAAGAAAATTTTGAAACTATTATGATTGGGACTATTGCTATCAAGTATGAGGTAACATAATCACCTTGTGGAATGCAAAGTTTTGATTCATATAAGATAGTTTTGGTGACAAGACTTGATCAACCTTGTTAACAAAAGAATTTTAATGAACAAAATAATGTTTTCACTGTGGTTATATTTGCTTTATTTTACTTTTCTCCTTCCTAGTCTTTGCTTTAGCTTTAGTCTTGCTAGTTGTTAGCTTGTTTGAGTTTCTTAGAGCTCCTGTAGTTTGGCTTTTGGTTTGCTTTTGCTTCTTCTGAAAAAACTGTTTCTGCGAGAAAATCAATTTTCATACCCTGAAAATTGGCCAAAAATAAAGTTTCCCGAAAAATCCCAGAAAATTAAAAATAAACTTTTTCTCGAAAAAGGGGCAGAGAGGCAGCTGAAGTGACCCAGGGGCCATCCGAAGCCACCACACCTCTAGTAGGTGCACCTACCAGGTGGCGACGCTTGGGGGAGGTCTAGCCCACTTGGGCCCCTCCAGGCTGCCTCCTCAAAGCCATCTCCTTTCTCTCTCCCGAAAACACCGGAAAACTTTCTCAAGCTCGAGTTCTTGCTGTTCTTGCTCGCGGTTTTCGATCTCCTTGTTCAGCCCATCTCAAGTGCTGATTTTTTGGAGGGTTTGCTCCTTGGTATGTGCTTCCTCAACTTGTCTAATTAGATTTGTGATTAGTAGATTGTATCTTGAGTATTTTGCTGCTATAGGTGACAGGTTGTTTGAGCTTGCATTCTTGTTTTATGCTTAGAAACATTGTTTTTATGCATGTGTAGCCTGCTAGCAAGTTCCTATAGTAGTTGATCATCATTTATCAACTTAGAAATCACTTGGTTTGATGGTTGTTTAAAATTTCAGAAAAGTGAAGTCATGGACCACCACACATTTGGTGATATATTTGAGAGTGATGCACCTAGAAGGGCAAGGCTTCCAAGGTCATCTACCAGTACTAGACCCTCATACAATGAGGATCTCATCACTCCACGATTTGGTGATGAGGGAGATGAAGGGGATGCACACCCCTCCACCTTTCCTTGCCAAACTTTCTTGCGAGCTGCTGGAATTCTTAGTAATTTTATGACTTTGGTACAAAGAGCTGGTCTAACAAGTTACATGCAGGATGAGAGTGCACAATATGCTTTGCTTACTAAAACATTTGTGGAGAGTTTCTCCTTTACTAACAGCATGTTCAAGCCCTCTGTGTCTTTCAATTTTTTGGCAGGGCTCATTCTATGACTTTGAAGAAATTTTGCAAGGCCCTGGGACTTGGTACAACAGGGTCATCAAAGAAGATTCCAGCTCTTCCCGCTTATTTGTTGGAGCTTTACCGAGAAATAACTAATGATGATGACCGCATAGCTCAACGAGGAAAGATAAAGAATATTCAACTCCCATCCATCAGGTACTTTGCCTACTATCTTACCACCAGTGTTCTTGGTAGGGAGAACACTAGTAATATTTCCAACTATCAATTGGCCTTCTTAGCTGCTGTGCTCAACAATGAGGATAAGTATAATCTTGGTTCTCTCATTGCTCGTCGTTAGCTGCTAAGGGACCCATTTATGGGGGAGTAATTTCTACTCGTATTGCTGCTGCCTTGAACATTGCTGTTGATCCACATGATAGAGTTTTGGCTCCTCAGAGGCTTGATCTTGCTGCCATGAAGGCGCACCACTTTGTCACCACTAGCTCTACTCTTGAGAACTTGGTTTATAGAATGTTGTTTATTGACGGGGAAGAGAGAGAGAGAGATCCCTATACCCCAAACCACTTTGTTCAGTATTTCTTAGGTACCTTGGTCACGCTCGAAGGCGGAGATGGATGACAAGCTGCGCTCTCTTAACTTCTACGGGCACTATCAGGAGGAAGCACCATCATATGACACCTCTGCACATTACACAGGGGAGGCCTCGAGCTCGTACCAGGACGAGGGAGCTTCCTCGACATACTACGGAGGTGCATCTACTTGGGCACCATGGGATTGAGCCCCACTTAGGCCAAAAGCCTAAGCTTGGGGGGAGGTACACCGACATCACACTCATATATATATATCATGTTCGGTCGGTTCTTTGTATATCTATTATTTTTGCTTTCTTTTTGGTTTTTGTTGCTTCTTTCTAAAAATCCAAAAATACCAAAAATATTTTCATTGTTTCTCTTGGTTTGTTTCTTTGCTTTGGTTTGACTTAAAAGAAAAATACAATTTTTTTTTTGCTTTGTTTGGTTTGCTTTGTTTTTGTTTGGTTTTTCTTTGTTTGCTTGTTTCTAAAAATTCAAAAATACCAAAAATATTTGTTGTTCTTCTTTGGTTTTGTGAGTTCTTTGCAGGGTTCAGCCGTCCTCAGTGGATTTTGGTTTCATGTTAACATTCAAGTCACACAAGAGAAGGGCAATAATGAAGATTAAGACAACTTGAGGTGTGGTAAGAGGCTGGTAATGAACTCTATTTATTTCATTTTTTGTACATATACTCATCATTGTGAGCATTCTTAGCCTGTTTGTGTAAGGTGTATGTCATTATGGATGCTTAGTAGTTCTTTCTTGTCCATGATTAGCTCCAGCTTGCTAATAGTTTGTAGCATGTCATATGAATGTTTGCTTGCATTATTTTATTCATATTTTGGTATGACATTGTGGTATCCTCCTCTGACTGTTCATGTGAATCGACTTGGCACATGCTCATGCATGCATATGACTAATCAATAGTCAGTAAGCCTCGATGATTTATTTTGCCTCAGAGTTCCTGTATCACTTTCATGCCATAATTAGTCCTGTTTTGTTGCAAGCATGATTATGATAGCTATTGCTCTCTCGTTTATCGCTCCCTCTCTATTGCCAGCCTTCACTTGCACTGAGTTCGTGCTCTACCTGTGCTTCCAACTCCCCAAAACCAATATTGCCAGTTGTGTCCACCATACCTACCCATTAGCATCATTTGCTACTTCAGCGCATATTCTATATGCCGTGTTTTCTTCCAAAATAAAATGTTTGTCTGTTTTGAGAAAGTTAGTTAGTAAAGCTCTCACGAACTTCATGGCAAACTTTATTCTTTGCAGTTAAAATTCTGAACCATCGTGACCTGTCCAAGAAAGTTATATGCTTGCTAATTATATGCTGGGAGTCAGCAGAACCGTGCTGTCACGGGAAACGCTTTCAACACTTTTTGGATACCTCATCCAGTTGATTCCTTGCTCTTTTGGTTTACGGATGTAGACGATGTGAAATAAAAGGGGAGTTTATGAGTTCATGGAGTTTATACATTGTGTTAGAGAAACGCCTGGGCCGCTAGCCTAAGCCATGCCTAATCATGGTGGAAACTTGCAGCATCATCATAATGAGCATTTATGAAGCATCCTCAATAAAAAGCTATGCATATGGTAAATAAAAAGATTACTGAGATGCTCATTGTCTGCTTGCCTTGTCATTTTGGTTATGGGAAAGCTCCTGTACCATGTGCAAGGGGTACCCCGTTGGCGGTTCTCGATGATATGCATGTATTTACAATGACAAGAACTTTCAGGTGACCAAAGTTGAGTAGCATGCAGAGCGGCCCTCGTACTCAAGGGACTTGGGATTTCCAGTTTATGGTCTGTCAAGCATATGATTCAGAGTGGACCTCACTTTCACCTTAACCATATGAAGATGCCTATGATAGGTGCAATGAGAGCCCAAAGCTAATGAGTACCTTCCTTTCAGCATTTGGAAGCCTTTCAAACCTTCACAAAACCATTTTCACAACTTTGTTGAGTCACCACTTATTCTATGAGCACCTTCTTGAGAACATAGTTGTCATTCTTGTGTTTGTTCCAAAACTTGGTTAATTATGTCATGACTTTGATGCTTGTATCTCTGATATCTTTACTTCTAGTCTTCATGTGAACTTCAGAGGTGCCTTGGCATTTATATTGTGCTCTTCAAACAAAGGCAAGCGAGAGACCACTCTATCATACCTTATTATGAGCATTGCAATGTTACTTATGTTTATCTTTCATGCTACTTATTATTATTGAGTTGGTTTCTCTTCATAGCTTGCAATGACTATTGAGTAGACTTAGTTGCAGACTCCTTATTATGAATTGTCTAAGCATCTACTCCTGCGCTGAGAATATATACATCATATGAAGCAAAGTGTTCATGAAAGTTCTTTTATCGCACTCAGTTTTCAACTAAATTGCTTGAAGACAAGCAATAAGCTAAGCTTGGGGGGAGTTGATAAGTCCAAAACGTATCTACTTTCTCGAACACTTTGCTATTGTTTCTCCTCTAAACTTGTGTGATTTGGATACAACTAACACATACTGACGCTGTTTTCAGCAGAATTACCTTAGTGTCTTGTTTTTGTGCAGAAAATGAACTATCAGGAAAAATCCTGGAAAATATGCCAAAAATTATATTTCACTAGAAGATCCACGGAGCCAGAAGACAAGACGGAGAGGAGGCCTAGGGGGCCCACACCCACCCCAAGCGCGGGCCCACCAGTGGCCGCGCCTGGAGGGGGTGCAGCCACCCCAGGCACCCCCTCGGCCTCCCTCTGCACCTATAAGTTGCCTTTCGACCTAAAAACCGAGGGGGGTTCGATAGTTTTCTAGAAAGAGTTCCACTCCGCCGCCGCCACCAGAAACCAAGATTCAGATCCAGAAACTTCGTTCTGGCACCCTGCCGGGACGGGGAATTTGGAGAGGATCATCGCCATCGTCATCACCAACGCATCTCCATCAACCACCGATGTTTCCCTCATCCATGAGTGAGTAATCCCCTGCTATAGGATTGTGGATGGTAGGGATTGTATGAGTTCTATCATGTAATCGAATAAGATCTGTTAGGGCATAGTGTCTAGTATCTCTATTTGCGCTATTTGACTTTGTTGCAACTTGTGCGTAATGCTTGTCACTAGGGCCCGAGTGCCATGATATCAGATCTGAACTTATTATTGAATCATTATGATAGTATTGTTTGTGATCTTATCTGCAAGTTGTGTACATATATCATTGTCCATATCCAAAGGCCCCAGAGTGACAATAATTGGGACAACCAGAGGGGATGGCTGTGGTGTGAGGATCACATGTGTTCACAGAGTGTTAATGCTTTGCTCCGGTGCTCTATTAAAAGGAGCACCTTAATTTCCAGTAGTTCCCTAGAGGCCCCGCTGCCACGGGCTGGCTGGACAGAAGATGTTGTGCAAGTTCTCATTGCGAGCACGTATGACTATATTTGGAGCACATGCCTAGGATTGTTTAGTACTTGTATGCTTGTTATTATTTATATGCAATGCCCTAGATCTTGAAGTTACATGTTTAGACTCGTCCATGCAACACCCGTCCATCCATCCCTATGCCCACCGCACTCGAATCCCACTATTACCGTTACTGTTACTATTGCTCCTCTTTCACTATTACTGTTGTTGTTGCTACTACAAACTGTTGCTACTGATAAACTTCTGTGAGCAAGAACTATTTCCAGGTGTAGCTGAACTGACAACTCAGTTGTTAAGGCTTGCAAGTATTCTTTGGCTCCCCTTGTGTCGAATCAATAAATTGGGTAATACTACCCGCGAAGACTGTTGCGATCCCCTACACTTGTGGGGAATCAGTCGTTCCACGACCTCAGCAGTATGATCACGGAAATCAGATCTACCATTCCCCGAGTACAGTTGATCCAATCAATATCGTACAAAACCGATCTATCTCATAGATCGACCACCAAAACAACACATAGATCCAATCTACAGCCAACCGCATATCACATATGCGAGATCTCGAGCCTAAAACCAGGAGCTATCGCTTTGATACCACTGTTGGGCCATGTAGAGATAAAACAAAAACTTTTCCTCTAACGTGGTGATCCCAAGATCTACCTGAGGTAGAAGGCCACGAGGATTACCACTAGACGCACGGTTGCGGATTACTGATGAAGCGCGTCAGTTGATGCAATGCAGTCCTCAAAATCTGATCCGATCACGATCGTCCTGGTGCTGATCGTATAACACCTCTGCTGGTATCCACACGTACAAGGAGGAGCGCCGGCGGTGAACTGCTAGGTTCAGTACGACGGCTGGACTACTGTGGAGAGCTAGGGTTTCCAACGCATGGAATGACCTAACTGTTAACCCATCTGGGGTTCTGCGCCCCCCTATATATAGGGAGTGAATGTGGGCTCCACTCACTCGTGGCCCATTCACTAAAGCCCATATACTATTAGCCACCATGAGTCCAACTCACTGACTTAGTCCAAAATCCGGCTCGGGTCCAACCCAACCAGATTTCCGGTTCAGATCCAACTTGCTCCCACTCTTAAGTGTGTGACCCCGTAGACTCATGGCAACCTGGACACGATTGGAGTCCGACTCTCAATCGATCAGTCGGTAGCGGCTCCTAGCAGAACATGCCAACTCCCAAGTACCAAAGAGTCATGACGACTTGCCTTTCCAATGCGACTTGCGTCCGAGTCCCTTTTGCCTCACTATATACCTTGTCAGACTATAGGCGAATAATTGCCATCCCTTAAATAGTCTGACTCTCTTCTCGATCCGAGATAAGTGATTCATTCGACAAACTTTAGTCGATCGCCTCGGTTAACACTTAACCGAGTCGTGCATGGCCATGCTTTCCGAATCATATCATCCGAGAGGGCCTAGAGAATATATATCCAACTGGAGGGGCAAAATCCCATCTTGGTTATTTACATCACGCAGCTTGATTCTCAGTCAACCCGAACTCTGCCTTTATAACTTCCTAGTTACGGATCAGCATTTGACAGAACCAAAGCCGGTGATCCTCAACTCGGACTGTGCAACAACCTCAGGTCTAAGGATTACATTGATTGAGATATACAAATGACAACTTGTTCGTTGTACCTCAATATGGGTCAATCCGACTCGCTAAACTCTTTAGCCGAATCTGTGTAAGTCGGAATAGCATCTCCATGCCCATGACAAGTGGAACCGAGTCATCAGCCGACTTTCACACTGGTCTAAGTTGTGTGTCCAGCACAACCTCGATGACCAAGGATATTTAGTGCAAACAACATGAGTGTATAGTTCCACAACTGAATCACATATTCAATGATACACATCAGATGTTTATACAAGGACAACTTAATATCTTTATGAATAAAATGGGATATATCATCATATATGATTGCCTCTAGGGCATATTCCCAACACGTTAAGATGGAGGACTGGTTGGTGGACCACACCACCACAATAGGCATCGCAAACGGCAACCACTACATGGTCGTCCACTACATCCCCCTAATGCTCCTAGACTCGGCAAGAACATGGATCAACAACCTCCTCGACAATAGCATCAACGTCTGGCTGCACTTCGAGGAGGAGTTTGTCCGCAACTTCACCAGCACTTACAAACATGTGGGTCGGCCTCACAAGCTTTCCCTCTGCATCCAAGGCAAGTACGAGCCCGATCATGCTTACCTCACCCGGTGGACCAGTATGCATAACTCATGCGAAGGGGTGCGCGAGCACCAAGAGTTCGACTTCTTCACAAACGACTACAGAGACGACACCATGCTAAAGGACAAGCTCAGCCAGGCGGATCCCCAAACCACGACTCAGGTCATGGCCATCACGGACAAGTATGCCACCGCCGACGCGGCTATGAAGAAGACCATCTTGGTGGATGACCAAGGCTAGATTATCACGGACGAGCAGGCTGAGAGGCGCCAGCCGGGCGAGCATCATCACTCTAGGCGGCACGACCATGATAACTGCCACGGAAAACAGAAGGACGACTAGCCGGACAGTCGGTACGACACCAAGAAAGTAACAGTAGTGCACGAGGATCTGGCTGCAGGAGGCAGTCAAAGGCAAAGGCCGTATGACAGGCCCCCGTGGCCCAAGTACACCATGAAGTCCGTGCTTGATGGGCCATTAAAATTCCATAGTGGCGGCAACAAGCCCTCAAACCACACAACGCTCCAGTGCAGCTGGACGAAAAAAATGGTTGAAGCTGGTGGGCTCCCGCCACCACCTCCCCCTCCAGCCGGTGGCCCACCAGACAACCGCCAACGACAGAATCACCAAGACGAGGAGGAGGATGGGGTCCCCCTGCCAAGTGAGAAACTATCACATCTACTTCACCGAGCCGAAAACAAAGCATAGCAAGAGACGACGCGAGGTGGAGGTGAACGCTATCGTTCCCCCTTCCCACAGTACCTGCCTTGGTCCGAGCAGGCGATGAAATGGAGTAAGGAGGACCAACCGGTCGTGTTGCCTAGCCCAGGCATCTACACGCTCGTCCTGGGTCCCATCATCATCTCCAAGAAGCACTCCTGCCGGTTCTCACGCGTATTGATTGACGGAGGTAGCAGCATCAACCTCCTGTACTGCAGCACCCTTGGCCAGCTCGGCATCAACGAGTCTTAGCTTCATCCCTCAAGTACTTCCTTCCATGGGGCAGTCCCGGATCCGTCGCACTCGCCAATCGACAAGATCCAGCTGGACGTCATCTTCGGTAGCGAGAACAATTTCCGCGGCGAGCCGATCTGGTTCGAGGTGGTTAACCTCTACAACGCTTACCATGCCATACTCAGACGCCCAGCTCTCACCAAATTCATGGCGGTGCCGCACTACCATACCTCAAGATGAATCTACTAGGGCCAAAGGGAGTGGTCACCATCGACGTCTGCTACAAGCGGTCGATCGAGTGTGCTACAAACAGCTCCAAGATAGCCCAAGCCATGATCATCGCGGAAGAGAAGCACGTCATAATGCAGAACGTGGCGGCACTGTAGGCGTACATGCCGGCTGGAGAGCCTAAGCCGGCTGGAGAGTCACAGTTCAAGCCATTCAAGGGCATGTAGAAGATCCTGCTCAATGAAGCTGACCCAAGCAAGTTCGTCCTAGTCGGAGATGGCCTGGACAACAAATAGGAAAGTGAGCTCGTCGATTTCCTCCACGAGAATCGGGATATCTTCGCATGGTGCCCCAAAGACATGCCTGGTGTCCCGAGGGAACTCGCTAAGCACTCTCTTCATGTTCGACCGGATGCTAAGCCGGTCAAATAGTTGTTATGACACTTCACATAAGAGAAAAGGAAAACGACCGGTGAAGAAATCACCCAGTTTCTCGCAGCCGGCTTCATCATGGAAGTATACCACCCGGAATGGCTGGCGAACCCGGTGTTGGTACTGAACAAGAACATGACATGGCGCATGTGCGTGGACTACGCCAGCCTCAACAAGGCCTGTCCCAAGGATCCTTTCGCCCTGGCGCGGATAGATCAAGTGATCGATTCCAGGCCAGTTGCGACCTGCTGTCTTTTCTGGACACCTACTCGGGCTACCACCAAATCAAATTGAATGTAACTGATCAAATAAAGACATCATTCATAACCCCGTACGGGGCTTACTACTATACCACCATGCCTTTTGGTTTGAAAAATGCAGGGGCAACCTACTAGCGCTGCATGCACAAATGCCTGCAAACGCAAATTGGTAAAAAGGTACATGCCTACGTCGACGATGTCGTTGTCAAGACCAAAGAGCATCACACACTGTTGGAGGACCTGAAGGAAACATTCGACAACCTCCGTCGTTTCCAGATCAAGCTAGACCCAAAAAATGCGTCTTCGGCGTCCCAGCTGACAAACTCCTCGGTTTACTTGTCTCAGAACAAGGGATTAAGGAGAACTAAGAGAAGATAGGAGCAATTGAGCGCATGGAGCTGCCGCAAAACTTGCGCGACGTGTAGAAGTTTACCGGGTGCCTGGCCTCCCTCAGTCGGTTCATCAGACGGATGGGTGAGAAGGTGATCCCCTTGTACCAACTCATGAAGAAGACGGACAAAATCGTTTGGACACCCCAGGCGGACGAGGCCTTCCGTGACCTCAAGTGCATGCTCACCTCCCCGCCGATCTTGGCGGCCCCGGATGCAAAGGAGCCCATGTTGATGTACATCATGGCCACCAACCGGGTCGTTATTGTCGTGCTCATGGTGGAGATACCAGAAGAAGGGAAAGAACAACCGATTTAGCGCCCTGTGTACTACCTGAGCAAGGTACTCTCCCTCTTGAAGCAAAACTACCCCACTATCGGAAGCTAGTACACGGTGTGTACATGGCTGCCAAGAAACTCAAGCACTACTTCCAAGAGCAGTCCATCCTGGTGGTGGCTCTAGCGCCGCTTGCAGAGATCATCGGCAACAAAGACGCCACTGGCCGGGTGGCGAAATGGGCAATAGAGCTCGCAGCTCACAACATCTAGTACGAGCCACGAACTGCAATCAAGTCCCAAGCCCTAGCCGACTTCATCGTCGATTGGGCGGAAATGCAATACATGCCGCCGGTTCCCGACTCCACGCATTGGAAGCTACACTTCGATGACTCCAAGATGCATGGGGGACTTGAAGCAGGCATCGTCATCACCTCCCCCAAGGGCAACCGGCTAGAGTGCATGCTCAAGATCCATTTCAAGGCGTCGAGCAAAGTCACCGAGTATGAAGCGCTCATCCACGACCTCAAGATGGCCAAGGAAATAGGTATCCAGAGCATCCTCTACTTCAGCAACTCGGACCTGGTGGTGCAACAAGTCTCGGGCAAATGTGATGCAAGGGACGCGAACATGGCATTATACCGCTTCTTCATGCAGCAGTTATGCGCTTTCTTTGAAGGATGCGAGTTCCACCACGTCCCCCGAGCCAACAATGAAGATTCCGATGCTCTCGCCCGAGTCGGTTCAACAAGGAAAGCCATACCACTCAGAGTCTCCCTTGAGCACCTGCACAAGCCATCCTTCACTTCATCTCGGAAATACGACTCCATTGTGTTGGACACAGACTCAGGGACCTCCGGCTCTGCACACCCAGGGACTGCCGTGCCACACCCGGGGACAGCCGCGCCACACCCGGGGACGGCCGTGTCAGACCAAGGGACTACCGATACGTCCATTTTGGATCACTTTTTAATATCATAATTTACTGTTATTCATTAATATCTTTCATATTAAGCGGTGTTACTTATGTTATTTCATCTATTTTTGCATGTTGAATGACTTTTGGAGGATGAACTGCCGGACTCAGGATTCTGATGGAAAAAGTGGTGTCCAGATGAAATATTTGCAAAGGTCAGAAAATTCCAGAAAATATATGGAAATCCCTATTTTTCTAGAAGATGAAGGAAGCCAAAAGGGGAAGTGGAGATGGGCCACATGGGCCCACACCACCCCCTAGCGCGCCCCCTAGGCCACGCCACCAGGTGGTGTGGCCACCCTGGCCCACCTCTGGCATCACTGTCTCGCCTATATCATCCCGCCGAAACCCTAAGACTCGGGGAGCGACCAAGATTCCGCCGCCTCTGCGGGGTGGAAACTACAAAGAGAGAAAGAGCTCTCTGGCAGATAGAATTCTGCCGGGGAAATTCCTTCTCGGAGAGGGGAGATCGTCGCCATCAACACCGTCATCAAGCTAGACTTCATCGGGATCATCATCATCACCATCATCTCCACCAGCACCATCACCACCACTCCATCCCGCTGTAACAATTTGGTTGAATCTTGCATAGTTCTTAGGGGAAACTTTCCCGATGTTGATTACTTGTTGTAGCTGATGCTATTGAGTGGAACCATTGAATTATTGTTCATGTTCAGATTGTTATTTATCATTATATCATCTCTGATCTTGGTCCACATGATGTCTTGTGTGTAGTTCGTTTAGTTCTTGAGGACATGGGAGAAGTCATGTTGTTAGTAGTGGAATTGTGTTGAGAAATATTCAATGATTTGATATTTAAGTTGTGGTGTTATTCTTCTAGTGGTGTCATATGAAAGTCGACTACATGATACTTCACCATTTATGGGCCTAGGGGAATGCATTGTGTATTTATTGTGGGGTTTCTGGAGTGACAAAAACCTAAACCCCTGTTAGGAAACCTTTGCACAAGGGAGTGTAGGATCTCAGAGTTTAATGCTATGGTTAATTTTTTTTATCTTAATTACTTTCTTGTAGTTGCGGATGCTTGCAAGGGGTACAATCACAAGTATGTATTAGTCCAAGTAAGTTCGGTACATTAGCATAGGTTCACCCACACAACACTTATCCAACCAAAGAATATTAATCAACTATATGAAGCGAAAGCACTTGACAGTATTCCCATGTGTCCTCGAGAACGTTTGGTCCTCATAAGTAATACAACTGGCTTGTCCTTTGCTGAAGAAAGGATTGGGCCACTTGCTTATTATTGTCTTTTATTTACTCGCACTTTATTTATCTGCTTTATCAAAACCCCCTAAAAATCCGTAAAGTGAATTTTTGATCCAAACCACTAGTCAACACCTTCTGCTCCTCGTTGGGTTTGACACTCTTATTTATCGAAAGTACTACGATACACCCCCTATACTTGTGGGTCATCAAGACTATTTTCTAGCGCCGTTGCCGGGGAGTGAAGCGCTATTGAAGAGTGGAACTGGTAAAGGAAATTTCTACTGTGAGTATTGTTTTCATTTTTGTTTGCTACTTTGTTTCCAATATGGATAACTCACTTAGTTTCCTATTTGGGAAAGCTACTACCACTGCTAGTGTAGTAGATGAACCACCACCTGCTGAGTTATATCCTTTTAAAATACCTACAAAAATTGTTGATCGTGTTATGGATAACTACTATTTTGGAGATGGAATTTTCCATCCTGGTGATCATTTGCTTTTTATACATGAATTATGCGGGTTGTTCAAGTGTGCAGGTATCACAACAGAACAAGTTAAGAAAAAGTTACTCTATATATCATTGGAAGGCAGAGCTGAGGAATGGTATAAGCTGTTGAAGAATGGCCAATCTATGGAATGGGAGGAAATTGTACCTCTCTTTTATTTAAATTCTATCCTCCTAGTGAGATTCATAAAGACCGGAATCAAATATATAACTTTTGGCCTCGTGATGGAGAGAGTACATCCCAAGCTTGGGGGAGATTGAAGTTACTAATGCTCAAATGTCCTATTCATGAGCTCCCTAATAATATTATTATTAATAACTTTTATGCAAGGCTTTCTCTTTAAGGATTTATTGGATGCTTCTTGTGCTGGATCATTCACACATATGAAAGAAGAAGCTAAATGGGATCTTCTAGACCGTATTCAAGAAAATACTAAAGCATGGGAGAATGACAAAGGAAGAAAGTAGGTATAAATTATGATTATGAATGCATTAAATCTTTCATGGGAACTAATGACTTTCATAATATTAGTACTAAGTATGGTCTTGATTCTCAAAGTATTGCAAATTGTTTTAAGGCCTTTGCCTATTATATCAAAATTCCTAAAAAGGAGTGGAACAAGTACCATGCACCATATAAAGATATTGTTAATCATGTTCCTGCTAGAAATACTGAAGTTTATACTGTTGATCATATTTTTCCTGAACATTATATCGAGAAAATACCTTTCCCTGCTAAGGTAAAGGAACATTCTATGATATCTAGTTTGGTGAACAGAAGTACAAAGAAAGCTATAGAACCTGATGAACAAATAAATGTTGAACCTGTAGTAGCAATTGTGAAAGACCTTATCACTAAAAATGAAGAATATGGACACATTATCTTCTGTGAAGATGCTTCTAATATTGTTTCACATCCTAGTAGAACTAGGAAAGCTAGTGTCCATGTTATTTCTATTTGAATTGGTGATCATTGCTATTATGGTTTATGTGATATTGGTGCAAGTTCAAGTGCTATTCCTTATGAACTTTACAAAGAAATTATGCATGAAATTGGTCCTTGTGAACTTGAAGACATGGATGTGGTTATTCACCTTGCTAATAGAGAGACCATTTGTCCATATGGTATTGTAAGAGATGTGAAAGTTCTTTGTGGTAAGACTAAATATCCTGCAGATTTTCTAGTACTTGGTTCAGCTGCTAGTAAAACTTGTCCTATCATTTTCGGTAGACCTTTCTTGAACACTTGTGGAGATATTATAGATTGTAAGAAGGAGAAAATTTTAAATAAATTTGATGGAGAATCTTATGAGTTTAATTTTTCCAAGTTTGCTAAAGCTCCTTATGAAAATGAATTGCCTAATGAGGATTTTAGAGTTGAACAATTTGCTTCTATTGATCCAGTTTTTGACCTTAAACCTCTATTTGACGATTTTAAATATGCTCATTTTGATGATAAGAATGTTTCTTGTGATAGTTACATTGTTAATTTTATTCATAATGCTACTGAAAGTTATTATGAGAGAGGGGAACATGGTTTTATGCATCTCAATAATAATAAGTTTCCCCGCTTTATGTTGAAAGTTTTGAAGTTGCACTTGTTTTGCCGTCCTTTGCTAATAGCCTCTTGTTTCAATAATTTGTTTTCTTACAAAATTCCCTTGCATAGGAAGTGGGTTAGACTTAAATGTGTTGGATATTTGCTTCTTGATGCTCTCTTTTACTCCAAATCCATATTTCCTATGGGAGCATCTTTGAAATTATCATGCATATCTTAATGGCTATAAAGAAAGCATTATAGTTTCCTTTTGGTTTTTGTTTCTTTGAGTTTTGGAAGTTATTACCTCTGTAATAATATCTCCTTACCCTTTTTTTGGTTTTTGTGTCAAGATTAGCCTCTAATGAGAGGGAGGTGAGATGTGGGGAAGTTGCTGTCCTGGAACAGATTTTTTGTGCCTCACTGTAAAAAATCGTGAAAAATCCCAGTATATTGGATTAAGATGTAATTTTCTGTGCATGTGACCCAAGTTATCATTTAACTTCCGTTAGTTTTGCACTTTCCGATTTGAGCGATAGAAGATTTTTCGAAAAAATTGATCTTTACCTGTAGGTCTGTTTTGACAGATTTCTGCCATTTTTGCATTTTCCTCTTAAATCGATTTCCTTTTAAATTATTTTGGGCTTTTGAAAGGAGTTTTTATAGTAGATTATGAGTTGAAACTAAATTCAAAGGTTTATTATCTTGCATACACTAATGTTGCTAATGAAGATTGTGTGAAGTCTTGTATGAAAGTTTTTAAGTGTTGGAGAGAATGATGTAAGGAGATGAAGAATGGTTAAAGGCTCAAACATTATATTTCTGGAGATTCTTATAATGAATATATTGATATTATTCAAGTGGTGACTCCGGAAGAATTTATTAAAGACCAAATTCAGGAACCTGCAGAGTCCATTTTCGAATAGGTAACAGTTCTGGTAAGAAAAGTTTCGCGAAAAACTTGCCAATTTATTTTGCAGTTTTTATTTCATATGGAAGATAATGAGTTGAAAGAGGGAAGGAAACAAATCCCTGATACGTTGGAAACGTATCTATAATTTTTGATGCTCCAAGCTTGTTTAGTATCTACTTTGCCTTACTTGTCCACACTTTGATGTGCTTTTTACATGTTTTCTGGTACTAACCTATTAACAAGTTGCAATAGTGCCAGATGCCTGTTTTCTGCTGTTTTTGGTTTTAGAAAAGTTAGTAAAGAAATATTCTCGGAATTGGACGGAACAAAGGACAAAGTCAATTAATTTCTGTGGGAACAAGAAGGAGAGCCCGGGAGGCTAGCCAGGGGGCCAGACCCACCCCAGGCACGGGTGGGCCCCACCCTGTTCCTGGCTAGGGTTTGGTGGCCCTGGCCGCCTCCTCGATCTCCCCTTTGCCTATAAGAATCCCCCGATGCAGAAACCCTGAGTACCCGATCAGAAATCCACGAAACCGTCTGTAGCCGCCGCCACCATCATCCCTAGATCGGGGTGGATCTGAAGTTCTTCCCGACACCCTGCTAGAGGGGAGATCATCCCGGAGGCCTTCTCTCCGGTATGATGCGTGAGTAGTTCTACCTTGGACTATGGGTCCATGTAGTAGCTAGATGGTTGTATGTCCTCCTTTGTGCTTTCATGTATAGATATTGAGAGCTCCGTTCATGATCAAGATCTAATCTATTTGTAATCATGCATGTTGTGTTTGCGGGGATCCGATGGATATTGAGATTATCATATTGGTTTGATTAATGATTTTGTCTTTATGATTCTATCATGTCTGTGTTGTTTGTGATCTTGCATGCTCTCCGTTGTTAGTAGCTATCTTGGCCAAGTAGTTGCTAGTGACTCCAAGAGGGGGTATTTATGCTCGATAGTGGGTTCATGTCTCTAGTTTCCAAGGGAAGTGATAGAAATCTCTTCGGTTGTAATTGTTCTGTTGCTACTAGGGAGAAAACAACGGTCTCTTGTTCATGGAACATGTGGACTGTTTACCTTACACACTTTTCTTAAAGCAGTTGTCTGTTGCTTGCAACTTAATACTGGAGGGGGTTCGGATGATAACCTGAAGGTGAACTTCTAGTCATAGATGCAGTTGGATGGCGATCTATGTATATTGTTGTATTGCCCAATCAACCTCATATGATCTTTCTCACTAGTAATTTCATTGTTATGCCTTTCTCAGTTCCTGTCAATTGCCCTGCTGTAATTTGTTTACCCTTCATGCCATGTTGTTTATTTAAGGAGAGCACCTTTAGTGAACTATGGATCCCGGTCCAATCTTTACCATTGATACATCTTCCATTGTTACTTGTTTACTTGCTGCAAACCATTACCTTCCACACCATACGTTTAATCCTTTGTTACAGCAAACCGGTGATCTTGACAACGTCACTAATTCGTTGGGGCAAAGTCTTGAGTTTGTGTTGTGCAGATCTCCGCGTTGCTTGCAACACTTGTGTGACATTTCCTTCCTCCTTCTGCTTCGATAACCTCGGTCTCTACTAAGGGAAGACTTGCTGCTGTGCTCATCACACCTTTCTCTTGGGGTTTCCAACGAAGTGCTCCACCACCGTCAAGTTCGTTGGCGCCATCAAGGAGTCACCAACAATCCCGGGTGGCCCACACCACCCTATGGCGCGGGCCCACCTGGTCGTGCCACCAGGTGGTGTGACCACCATGGAGCCCGTCTCCGTCCCGTTTTCTCTCAGTACCTTCCTTATGTTGTAAAACTTTGTAATATATAATCCCCCGGACCCCCGAGGTCTTTTTATCGTGTTCTTGTCGTGTTTTTGTTTCAATCTATTCTATTCAGGTGTTGTTCCAGGGTTTGTTTTCGGAGGACTATGAGCTGCGATGCCGGCGCAATATCCTCCGTGATCTTGAGCAAGGAACTTTCATTGGACGGGTGGAAGAAGAAAGGATCACAGCTAGGTGCGAAGACATGGATCAGAGCATCAAGGAGGTAGTAAAGAACATGTCAGCATACATGAAGGGATAGATTGCTGCAGGATCAACGATAAGAAACCCTTTTCTTGTAGGGGCAGTTAACACAGGACATGCTTTTTCTCATAATATGTAGGGGATGATAACCTCAATCCAGACCTCAGTTCCTGCCATGCGGTAGTGGAAGCCCTTCGAGCCACTGATAAGTTTTGTGATAAGTACCAAGTCCTGAGGATAAAGGTGGATATACTTCAAGAGGAGAATAACAGGCTTCGCAAGATGCTGGAGGATTTCCTCACTCTGATCATGATAACACCACCACCACCACCAAAGGAGTAACTCATCATCAGGTTTTGGCATCCCCTTAGTTTGTTCCAAACTTGGGGGAGTGCCGTGGAATCACATCATCATCTTTCATCTTTTTACCTTTTTAGTAGAGTCATATCATAAATAGAGAAGTTATCATCTATGATGGTTTGCATTGTGGAAGTATCTCTCCTCTAGTTGGTTATCTATGTATC
This sequence comes from Avena sativa, assembly GCA_916181665.1. Lineage (NCBI taxonomy): Eukaryota > Viridiplantae > Streptophyta > Magnoliopsida > Poales > Poaceae > Avena > Avena sativa. Next base: position 104,785,959 of record OV702280.1, read on the forward strand.
CCTTGGTGTGAGTGCCGTTATGGAATATTAATGAGAAGTTTCATCATTTACTTTTTGCACATCTTATTTTAGTTTGCAATTTCTGTTATATGATTTATCTTGTTGTTAGTATTGGTATCACTTTAGGAGCATCAATTAAATTTAGTTGGTTTTGGAAAACCTAGCTTTGGTCAGTAGCAACACTATTTGAGGTTTGAAAGAAAAAGAGAAAAGTACTTGCAGTTATATTATATTATTTTCTTTCTTTCTTGATTGGCTCATAAGCTTAGTATTCCCAAGTTAAGATCTTTTGTGTTTTCAAGGAAGACTGCATGATTGTTTCTATCACCTATATGTTTGTTTGTTTCCTTCAACTCTTATGCTTGCTACCCTTCCTTGCTAGCTAAAAACCTGTAATGAGAGGGAATGCTTCTCGTGCATCCAATCCTTGAACTAAAACCTATGCCATTTGTGTCCACCATATCTACCTATTAGCATTATTGCTATTCCAAGTAAATTCTCAAGTTATATCTATCTTCCAAATTAAAAACTTATTTGTTATGTGAAAACTAGTGATTAAAGCTCTCACGAACTTGATGACACACCTTATTGTCTTGCCCTTAATAAACTTGAACCATTATGTCATCTATGTTGCTTATATGCTTGCACTTATAAGTTGGGAATTAGCAGAACCATGTTGTCATGGGAACGCTTTCAACACCTATACATATTATCCAGTTGATATCATGATCTTTTGTTTACGGATGTCGGCGGTGTGAAATAAAAGGGGACCTTGTAAGTCCATGGAGTATTATATATGTGTTAGAGAAACGCCTGGGCGGCTAGCCTAAGACATGCCTAATCATGGTGGAAACTTGCATCATAACCATAGTGAGCAATTTGTGAAGCATCCCCAATAAAAACCTATGCAAATAGCAAATAAAAAGATCGCTGAGATGCTCACTGTCTGTTGCCTTGTCATTTTGATATGGGATAGCTCCCGTGTCATGGGGCAAGGGGTACCCCGTCGGCGGTTCTCTATGATACACATATACTTACAATGACAAGAACTTGCTTGTGACTAAAGTTGAGTAGCATGAGGAACGACCCTCGTACTCAAGGGACATGAGATTGCCAACTTATGATTTGTCAAGCATATACTTCATATTTGTTTCACTTTAACCTTAATCACATCAAGATGCTTATGATAGGGGCAATGAGAGCTCAAATCTAGTAAGTACCATAATTTTTTGGAAGCTCTTTATGAAACTTGAAATCCCTGCTTCCCTCTGCGAAGGGTCTATCTTTTACTTCTAAGTTGAGTCAGTAAACCTATTCCTTTCTATCTCAAGCAAACATTTGAGTTGTTGTGATTCAATCATCCATATGTTGATTTATTCAATCTTGTTTCTTATGTTCCTTGTTTTGCACAATGCTCTTATCTGAATGAATACTACTTTGAAAGCTATCATTGTAAAAAACCCATTATGTTTGAACAAGAGATTCCTAGTTTATAAACTCCTTTATAAAAGCTTTGCTTAAAACTAAGTATGATTTATCAACTGTTCTCTGACCAAGAACAAAGTTTGCCATTACCAATTATGATTTTCTTTGTGCATCTTTATTGTGACTCCCATACTCGTTGCAAATTAAGTTATATAAGAGTAAGTTGCCTTCTATTATGATTTGTGTATTAATGAATGTGATGCTTCCTGTTCGTATTCTTTTTATTGACACTTCACTGCATAAACATGTGGTCATGTTTACTCAGCTCAGTTTTCGCTTGGGGACAAGCGAGGTCTAAGCTTGGGGGAAGTTGATACGTCCATTTTGCATCACTATTTTATATCATAATTTACTGTTATTCATTGATATCTTTCATATTAAGAGATATTACTTATGTTATTTCATCTATTTTTGCATGTTGGATGACTTTTGGAGGATGAACTGTCGGTGTCAGGATTCTGATGGAAAAAGTGGTGTCCAGATGCAATATTCGCGAAGATCAGAAAATTCTAGAAAATCCCTATTTTTCCAGAAGATGAAGGAAGCCAAAAGGGGAAGTGGAGATGGGCCACAGGAGGCCCACACCACCCCCTGGCGCGGCCCCCCTGGTCCGTGCCACCAGATGGTGTGTCCACCCTGGCCCACCTCTGGCATTGTCCTTTCGCCTATATCATCCCCTCGAAACACTAAGACTTATAGAGCGACTATAGAAAGATTCCGCCACCTCTGGGGGGCAGAAACTACAAAGAGAGAAAGAGCTCTCCGATAGGCAGAATTCTGCCAGGGAAATTCCTTCCTAGAGAGGGGAGATCATCGTCATCAACACCGTCATCAAGCTAGACTTCATCGGGATCATCATCATCACAATCTTCACCATCATCTCCACCAGCACCATCACCACCACTCCATCCCGCTGTAACAATTTGGTTGAATCTTGCATAGTTCTTAGGGGAAACTTACCGGTGTTGATTACTTGTTGTAGTTGATGCTATTGAGTGGAACCATTGAATTATTGTTCATGTTCAGATTGTTACTTATCATTATATCATCTCTGATCTTGATCCACATGATGTCTCGTGAGTAGTTCTTTTAGTTCTTGAGGACATGGGAGAAGTCATGTTGTTAGTAGTGGAATTGTGTTGAGAAATATTCAATGGTTTGATATTTAAGTTGTGGTGTTATTCTTCTAGTGGTATCATGTGAACGTAGACTACATGATACTTCACCATTTATGGGCCTAGGGGAATGCATTGTGTATTTGGCTACTAATTGTGGGGTTGCCGAAGTGACAGAAACCTAAACCCCTGTTAGGAAACCTTTGCACAAGGGAGTGTAGGATCTTAGAGTTTAATGCTGTGGTTAGGTTTTTATCGTACTTACTTTCTTGTAGTTGCGGATGCTTGCAAGGGGTATAATAACAAGCATGTATTAGTCCAAGTAAGGTCGGTACATTAGCATAGGTTCACCCACACAACACTTATCCAACCAAAGAAGATCAATCAACTATATGAAGCAAAAGCACTTGACAGTATTCCCATGTGTCCTCGAGAACGTTTGGTCCTCATAAGTAATACAACTGTCTTATCCTTTGCTGAAGAAAGGATTGGGACACTTGCTGTAATTATTATTGTCTTTTTTTACTCACACACTATTTACTTGCTTTATCAAAACCCCCTAAAAATCCTCTTGCTAATATTTACAGTGAATTCCTGATCCAAACCAGTAGTCAACACCTTCTTCTCCTTGTTGGGTTCGACACTCTTTTTTGTCAAAAGTACTATGATACACCCCCTATACTTGTGGGTCATCACTGCCAAGTCAGTCCCGGGGACTGCCGACTCCGAGCTTCCACCCGGCAGGCCTCCCGAAGCACCAGACCCGACAATCCGTGAGGAGATCAAGCTCATGAAGCAAACCGTGCACGCCATTTGGGAAACTTCCGATTGGGCCAAGCCCTTTATGGATTTCCTGGTAAAGGGCGAGCTCCTAGAGAAAGAGGTAGCAGCGCGATGAGTAAAACGCAGGGAGAGCGCATACACCATCATCAACAAAGAGTTGTACAAGCGTAGCATTGGAGGAATCTATCAGCTCTGCGTAAGCCAAGAGGAAGGAGTCAAGATTATGGTTGAAATCCATCAAGGCGAGTGTGGCCACCACGCTTCATCGAGGGCCATAGCAGCCAAGGCGCTACGCCATGGTTCCTACTGGCCAACTTCTCTACAGGACATCGTGGAAATGGTCAAGGCATGCAACGGTTGCCAGCATTTCAGCCAGTTAAAGCACAAACCATATGCAGCACTCAAGACAATACCGTTCACCTAGCCGTTTGCAGTCTGGGGCTAGACATGGTCGGACCATTCAAGATAGCCCGATCCGGCAGGACACACCTGCTGCTGGCGGTGGACAAGTTCACCAAGTGGATCGAGGCGAAGCCCAAGAAGTTGGATGGGGGGACAATGATCAAGTTTTTCATGGACATCATCATACGCTTCGGATATCCTCATAACATCATCACCGACAACGGCACGAACTTCGCCAAAGGAGAATTCGCTCGCTTATGCAGAGAAAGGGAATCTGCCTGGACTTGGCATCTGTCGTGCACCCCCAGTTGAACGGGCAATGCGAACATGCAAATGGCCTGGTCCTAGCCGGAATAAAACCAAGACTGATCGAGCCACTTGTAAGGTCTCCCGGATGCTGGATAGAAGAACTGCCGGCCGAACTATGGAGCCTACGCACCACGCTGTAACATCCCAGCATTAGAGCTTAGAAATAAGCTGAACCCATATGTGTGCATTTCATTCATGCATAGAAAATCTGAATAATTTTTGCGCTTTTAAATAAAAAACTTGCCAAAGTGATTGAAGCTTCTCTCAACTTGATGGAATTGAAGTAGATCATCAAGTTGACTGCAATAAGTTTCAATATGACCTTTGCTAAAACCTTATTTTGGGTAAGGGAGATTTGATCTAAGGGTAGATCAAATATAATAAAAGTTAAACCCCAATGCAATACTTAATGGATTATATTTGATCCTTAAGTAATCATATCCCAGTATTCATTACACAACCCATGAATACCAAGTTATAAATATAACTTAGGTAATAGGAAGGTAACAAACTAAATCTGAATCTTATCTACTTATACCATGAGTATCATGGTAATACTTAACCTTAATTCTTTAGTGAGATTAGGTAGGAAAGAAATCAAATCAAGATCATTCACCATGTATCTTTCTTTCCATATCAATCTTTATCATCTTTAAGGAACCCTATTCTAATATCTGTTGTTCATCAATGTTGAGTAATCAACTATTGATTCACCAATTCTTAATCTATCAATTCCTGATCTATTAACTCTTTTCATTATCATAACAATCACTCTAAGTCCTTTAGAGAATGAAGTAAGAAGAGGTAAGTGGGAATGCTAGATTTAAATATCATTTATAGGATGGGAGAGTTGGAGGAGAATAAGATCAATGTGATAATTGATGGAGTTAACTCACTCCTGAAATGATAGAAGAGTAATATGGAACCTATAATTATATAGTGATAAAGAAATTTACAAGGATGAATCCTGAAGATAGTACCAAGGAATAATCCTATTGTGTTAAGTAGACCTAGTCAATGAATGCTATCTCTTAGTCCAATGGAGATAAAACAGAAGATTTTAATACAATTGTAATGTTGTATTGATGAGACCTTGGTTAGCCAACTGGAAACCTAAACCATAAAGGATCAAAGGATTATAATGATGATGTTTTAGCCACCAAGATTGAATGCTTATATCATGTAAAGGTGACATTGGTGGGTAGAACATGATTGAAACCTAGTATTAGATATGTTATTATAGGCTAGCCATGACAATATAACATGATATGATGTGAAATTGACTATAAGATACTGGAGTTAAGTAGAGATAAGAGAGTATGATTAAGATGACATTAGAGCATCATTGAATTATAGAGTTAGTATTTTCCTCTTGGAAAATAGTAAAAACTTGAGGTGAAGTAGGATTTGATATATATCTAATTATAAATGAATCTATTAGGATATTGTTGGTGGTGGAGGATTAAGGAAGGTTATGTATGGAGTTAGAAGGAAATATTTGTTGGATTGGAGGTTATCAACAATAGAGTAGTTGATATAACCAAGTATGATATGAGAAGATTATGAAAAGCTTTAGTGTTAAGCTCATTGGATTTATAAATGGATTAAGAAGAATAAAAGGTGGATAAGAATATTTCTGTAAAGGAAAGCTCATCATGTTAGCACATGATGATGGATATAAAGAAGTAATATATCTAGGAAAGGAATTCCTTAAGTAGAAGTCCAGGATTGTGAATTATGGAAGATAGGAATTCTTGGTAAACATTAAACCCTAAATCTTTAACCAAACATAAAATCCATTTCATCTGGGTGATCTATCATCCTATTTCCACAATGTCTTATAGGAATAATTTCCTATAGAAAATCACTCAAGTATATCTTTGACACTTTCAAACCTTTAAATCATGTGTATCACATAATTGGAAATTGCTATAAACCATTATCCCCAATATTATATCCATATATTAATCACACTAAGCAAGTAATTAATAGCTAGTTCCAGAAAACAACTATGCATATTTTAACTAAGAAGGGTGGTTAGGATTCACCTGTTAATAGGTTTTGAATAATAGAATTCACCATTTTGAGAACCCTAAACCCTAGGTAAGCAATTACAATTCACAACCTAACTCTTAGGCTAGTTATAACAAAATATAAACCTTGGTATTTACTGGATTCATGGGAATGATATTAACCATATTAAATCCTTAGGATATCATGCATCAAATAATAATATATGATCATTATATAAAATTTTCCCTCCAAACTATGAGTTAACTAGAATTAAGTTTTATAAAAAAATAAGGAAATATCATATAATAAAGCCATGGTTTATTATAGAAAGAAAATTAATAACAAAGGCTTCTACAAAATATTAAAAGGGATTCATATAAAGAAAATAAAGAAATATAACAATATATATAATAAAGGTTCACAAAATGATACTTAATACATTTCACTATTGCTACAATTATCTAGCAAATAAATTTCTATAAGAAAGGTTCAAATCAAATATTAAAATACAAATCTAGAAACAAAACAAAAAAGAAAAACAAACAAAAAATAGTTTCTGGCCGCAGCCCATTTCCTCACTTGCTTATCTACCACCCATGGGCACTCCGCACTAGCCCAGTTTTGGCCCAACAACGAGCCCAACTCGTCACCACAGGGACTGACGGGTGGGACACCGATAAGGACTGCGGGTTGAGTTTGACTTTTTGCCAGGGGTTTTTCCACAAAATGTCTGTCATCGTGTTCCCCGCAACGTCACAAGATGCTGCATGTCGGAATCGCCGCCGTCCGCCACCGCGCCATGACTTCCAGCCGTGCCAAGATCCGCGCCACCGCACCTGGTCGTCTACACGTAGCCCTGGACGCCGACGAGAAACCCTAGCACGTCACTCCACTTCTCTTTCTTCCTCTTTCGCATGGACACCGAACCCTAGCTCGCCAGAGATCACCTTCCCCACCATCTCCGACCATACCTTGATCCGTGGAGGTGACTATCAGACGCGCCGTGATCTTCTCCATCGTATGCCCCTACTCACGGAAGCCGGGGAGCCCTCTGTCGATCCAATCGACACCTCATCTCCACCGCCAGACACCGCCATTCATCGTCAATCACCACCACCACCACAGACTTCCTCCGGTCACGCCGTCACGCCCTTCAGCTTCACGGTGAGCTACCGGTGCTCACGCACTTCTCAGATTCCTACTTGCTTCCTCGTTTTCTTCCCCGACGAGCATTTGCCACCGCCACCGTTAACCACCGTCGAAACTACTGTTCCGGCGACCACATAGGGGTGGCGCTACCACCACTTGAATCGCCTCTGCCTCCTCTTTCCAATAAGCCCAAGAACAACTTCGCGTGTGCACTAAATCGCTGGCTTGATCATCAACCAGAGAGGATTCAAACGCGAGTGACGTCAGCGTGACATCACGCTGATGTCATATTCATGTTTTTATCATTTTAGAAATTGTGATATTGTTTTCTGTAATAAATAAAAAACATAGAGATGACATGGCAAAGGTCCTACCAGTCAGTGACTGGGGTAGGATTAGCTCTGGTGAGAAAAACCTCTCACTTCATGCTGACATCAGCATTACCTAATAAACACATTTAGTTATTTAATTAAAAATTACCAAAATGATTAAAAGTTATAAAATCAATAACTTTGGTTTCGTAATTTAGAAAAATATGTATAATAGATGAATTTTTTTAGAAAAAGAAAATCTATAACATTAAACTATTATCAAACATTATTATGTTAATATTTAAATAATTATTATTTAATAAAGATTTTTTAAGTAATAAAACTTTGATAATTCATATTTTAATATTGCTAAATGTAAAAAATGTAAATAAAATACCAAAAATCTTAGAAAATAAGAACTATAATTTAAAAATATAATCATACATTATTATTTCACCTAATTAAATATTTATAATTTATTAAGTATTTATAAAATAATAAATCTTATAAAACATCATATCTTATTATTTATAAATCACAAAAATAAATGTAATATACCAAAATGATCACAAAAATAATATTTACATGTTAAAAATATAACATTCCACTTTTGAGGTAAATAATAATTCAAACAATTTAACAACTTGAATGTAAACCCATTTCCTTAATTGATAATTAAGATAAGGGTAAAGAAAAAATTGCTAATACTTCTAAAATTAGCCAATTGAGTCTAATAAATAGTAATGGCCTTAAATATTGATAATATGAGGTCAAGATGGTTCAACACATTTTAAATGCAATTTGATTGAATTATTATTCAACCATAAGTGTAGATTATTTTCTAAAGAGGTCCTTATCAATTATAAAATCCTCAAGAATGGTATTTTAAATCAAATAAAATCTTTAACCACTGTTTCATTCACAACTTTGTAATGGGCTAAATCCAAAGATAATTCATAGTAGTAAATAATATTATTTACTTATTCACAAACCATAACCACACCCTTATAAGGAGATATATCCTTTTATACATTATTATGTTAGGAAACCACTACTCAAATAGAAGTAATGCCATTCTTAAATAATTTTAAGGAAATATTATAAGATGAGCAAGTACAATATCATAAGCATTACACCTTAAATCCATCTATGTCTTTAAAAGTTAAATTTAGTCTATAAGACTTTAAATAGAAGGCTAAAGAATTTGTTTTGTGTTTTATAGTTAACTTTGGTCTGTTTCAATTAAGTTCTAATGCATCTCAAGTCCAAAGTATCCAAGCAAGCACAAACAACATCGACCATCATTGGTTAAACACAAAGATTATTTAAACCTTAATAAAGAAATATTTTCTTCAAAAGTTATTCGTTTTGCCACTTCAGTCAACATATGACAATTAATCATAATCACATTACCTTATACTTTACTTGTATACTTAGGATTGTTAACACTTAAGTTACTTATTATTGCCATTACTTGTAAAGTAAAATGTGAAGATAAACATTCTTATATAAGTAGTCTGTGAGTAACATTCCACATTTATGAATATCATCGTTGTATGGTATTGTAATTACATGTTGTTTCACACACAATCACAAGCCTTAATAAGAAGCACAAGTGTGAAGCTCATCAAAAAGTACAACACATTCTGAAGGAACATTTCCAGTATCCAAACCCTAGATCAATGCTTATTTCGGGATTCGAGTTTACGAAATTGCATTACATTACTTATGCATAATAGCATCTTGCTTACTTAAACATTAGTCCTTACTGGACCAATGATGCTGATTTCAGATATTGGATCTTATATTGTCTCGAAAACCGTGAGTGCATAATCTTGCAATCACAAAAGGCAAGTTCACACTTGCTCATATCCTTTGATTATTTTTTATAAAGTATTTTGCAAATCCAGTGTTGTCATCACCTGCATTTGAAAAGGGTCAGAAAACACTATGTTCATAATAATATGATTATAGGTTATTTACCATGAGGTAATAACCTACTATGAAAGTTCCGGTGGTAAAGGAACATATTATCTAGGACCTAATAACCAATGTCGCTAGTGATTCTTGCGCCGTATATTACGCGTTAACCATGAGATTTGGAATGGGACGGAGAAGTCAGTTGTATCCTTTTCCTCTCGTATGGAGGCAAGACGACCTTAACGTGACGTTGTGATTCCTTGTGCGGATCCAACATATGGGTGGGCACCCTTACGCCCCACAGTTTTGGTGTCTAGATTATCTATGAATGGTGTTTAGGGATATAGTCCATTTAAATGATACTCGTCCGGGCATCACCAGGTCATAGAGTCTTCGGGAAATCATTAGGGTTTTAGCCTGCCCGAAAGGGGGCTTAACGGAGGTGAGCCGGCCCCGAAGGATCGTGTAGACATATGAGGTCACGGAGAGGGCGGTGATTGGCTTGGATCTTAGACTGGGCCCCATACCAAGGAAGTATGGACAAGGTCATGACTTGGTTGTGCAACAAGGCTAAGGTCTCTCATGGGTAAAGTAACGCACCTCTGCAGAGTGTAAGAACTCTAACTTGTTACTCCCTGTTCCGGGAAGGAGCTATGAACACGGCGGGAAAGGAACTCCATGAAAGTTCTGGTAAACCCATGAAGGTTGACGAACATAGCTTTCCAGAATAAAAGCAACCTTTGAAGAAATGTTTACGAAAACTTGCATTGCCTACGACCTATGGTCTGTGGCTGTAGATATAGTGCATCAAACACTCTTTTTCTAGTGAACTTGCTGAGTACGCTCGTACTCAACGTATCTTATTAACCCTTGCTAGGTTCTGAAGCCATTAAGACGACGTCTACATCAAATTATGCTCTAGGAATCATCACTAGTAGCTAAAGTTCTTCAATGAAGTCAAGAAAGTCAACATATAATCTCTAGCCATATAACCTATTTCTGTAGTGTATTGCAATAGCAGCAATGCCAGACCAATAGTTCAGATACTAGTCTTATTAGTATGATAGTTTTTAAGTTGTTTATTTCTGATTCATCTTTGTAAGAAGTTTCTTCCTCTCTCTTTAACCTAGAGTGTTCTCTGGATCTTGTGTAAAGAGTTGAGTTGTAACCTATAGTCATGTCTTGGACCTGCTGTGTTTCTGTTGTACCACTCTGAGGGATGTAATACTAGTGAACGGTGTTTCATTGGTATTATGTCAACGACTATAGTGTACTACATCATGAAGTGGTCTGCTGGGTCACCGTACACGCCCAACCGATCAACCGGGATATGCCCTATGGGTACATGACATTGGCCTAACCGGTCCGGCCTAGCGAAGGCCCACACAGAGACTTGGTGCAAACGCAAATCCCAAGGAGACTTCGGATGGCCAAGCCCGGTGAAAGTTCGACTCCTTGGAGAACACGACCAAGCTGTAGAAAGAATCTTAAAGGGTCAAAACCTAATTTGTAGCCGACTCAACCTAGCCTCCCCATATAAAGGCCAGGAGGGCACGACAACAAGGATCGCTCTCAACTCTCATACACACACGTCATGCCAGATTGCATCTGCCCACCCTTGTAACCTTCGGTTCCACCATCAATCAAGAAGAGACAACCAGGAGTAGGGTTTTCCCTCCGGGGGCCTGAACCTGGGTAAGCACCGTGTCCCCTTGCTGCGTGTCTGTTAGCCATCTCATGATCTCTAGCCTCCCCATCTTCTCTAAACCCAAGTCCATAACAATGGGAATTGACGAGTCGAACCCTTGTCAATTGGCGCCGTATGTGGGAACTGGGGACGTTGATCGTGCAATCGTGACGGTACCATCCACCACCATCGCTGATTCATCCATGTTAGAGAAGCACCTCTTCTTCGGCGCCATCGACTTCACCGTCCACTCGCCAACAACTCTCCAAAACTTCGACTCCGTAGGCGATGGAGTCGAACTGATGTTCGGGAGCTTCTGCTTCCAGGTGGGACAGATCGGCACCCTTCGCCTCCCTGAGCGAATACTACCCCCGACAGTCGCACCCGCTCCGTGGGTGCCGCCAATCGGTGTCCTGAGCACACCATGGATAACAAGCGATTCAGATGACAGCATCAGCCGCAATTATGATATCTATGACCCTCCTATGGAGGAAGGAACCTATGGTTCTGGCGCAGAGAGCTGCGGGAGCAACGATCTCCCCCATCACTACATGTGTGCGGCCATCCATGCCGGCAACGTTGACAACGATGCTGACCCACCGAATCCCCCTCCCAACCCACAGGCTCCCAATGCCGCGAACGCAGGAAACGGACCACCCCCGGCCAATCCCAATGGGAATAGGGCACCTGACAATGCTGATGGTATCAATCGCGTATGTCACAAGATCAACCTCAATGACGATCAGTGGGTGAGAGTGCGAGAAGCTTTACGAGGTAGCAATCCTTTGCCGATCGACGCCCCCACGACATGCTGATGGGCTACTACTGGCTCCTCATCGAGGAGCATAATTGACAAATCAAGCAGCAATATGAGCTTGAGCAGTGCAGGAGAGCGGCTGACAAGTCAAGCATGCGGCAAGCTGCGCTCTCCTCCGTTGGTGGCTCCTCCTCGAAAGGCTATGACGGCCGCAAGTATCGCTCCCGCATGGAGCGCATGGATCCTGCCTGTAACACCCTCAGAATCGGCCCTATGCAAGTTTTAGCGGAACCCGCCAAACCCGCATAGAAACGATTCAAAGGTGCCCACCAGGAACTTTCGTGCGGGTGGAAAACAAAGTAATAACATTACACAACAGTCCTCGATGGGACCCACAGAACGGATATATATAACAGCGACTCAATGAGTCAAGAATACAGATATAATATACAAAGATCCAAATCACCTTGAAAATGATAGAGCGTCCAGCTACGGACAAGATGCAAATGGGGCTAAGAGCCCTGAAGAATAACCAATGGCGTCCATAACCCTGCCCAGGCCAAGCCGGAAGGGTAACCCTGCTAACGACGTCGATCTCAAAACCTGCTTAAACAAAAGGGGTGCCGACAAAGGGCAAAGGAAAAAGAGGAGCGTCAGTACTGAGGCCAGTACACGGCGAGGCTAGAATTCAGCGGTCCTCGCCTACATAGGTATGGTGGACTGCAGCGGCAGCGGCAACATGCACTAATGTAACACCCTCAGAATCGACCCTATGCAAGTTTTAGCGAAACCCGCCAAACCCGCATAGAAACGATTCAAAGGTGCCCACCAGGCACTTTCGTGCGGGTGGAAAACGAAGTAATAACATTACACAACAGTCCTCGATGGGACCCACAGAACAGATATATATAACAGCGACTCAATGAGTCAAGAATACAGATGTACAGAACAAAGATCCAAATCACCTTGAAAACGATAGAGCGTCCAGCTACGGACAAGATGCAAATGGGGCTAAGAGCCCTGGAGAATAACCAATGGCGTCCATAACCCTGCCCAGGCCAAGCCGGAAGGGTAACCCTGCTAACGACGTCGATCTCAAAACCTGCTTAAACAAAAGGGGTGCCGACAAAGGGCAAAGGAAAAAGAGGAGCGTCAGTACTGAGGCCAGTACACGGCGAGACTAGAATTCGGCGGTCCTCGCCTACATAGGTATGGTGGACTGAGCGGCAGCGGCAGCATGCACTGAACAACCTATAGAGACTCGATACAACTAGCGGCAATCAGAGAGGGGTAAGAAAGACCTATTCGGATCCAACCTGATTCTAACATCAAACAAACCCATCCTGGTGTTTCCCCCTCGAGACCAAACGAGGAAGTCAACCGAGGAACTCACACCGTTGGCAGTTTTATTTATTCAGTTCTCGTTGCTGCAATTACTAGTCAGGTGTAGATAATCGTCCTGATAAAATAAGCAGTGGGCAGTTTTAATTAACCATTCCGTGATAGTTGCGGCACTTACTAGTCAGATACATTTAGCATGAGATAACCCAAAACCCAGCAGTTCTTGGTACTTTTATTTAGCCATTCCGTTGTAGTTGCAATACTTACTAGTCAGATACAATGGTCGCAAGCGACAACTCGAACAAGCAATTGTGGGCAGTTTTATGTAGCCATTCCATTATAGTGAAGCTGATTACTAGTCATTATAAAGTCAAATTTATAGCACTACTTTAGTTATAGTTGTCTATGATCGAGATACTGTGCTCCAAGTCGTCCATAACCGCGGACACGGCTTTCAGAAAGTTTTAACCCGACCGGGGTGCACAAATAGCAACACACACACGATCAACCTCGGAAAAACCAAATCAAATCCCAACGAGGCTTTCACGACAAAGCAATCACAGGATTCAGAAATATTTCAGGGGGCCACCCCTTGGAGTACACCCGCAACGAAGTAAGCTAGCTCCGAGACGGACCCGAGGTTTGGGTGGACGGCTGTGAACGACTAGGAACCCAAAACTGAGCTTGTCGACACCGCGAAAACGTGTCCCGATCCTAAACAGTACAGTGTGATCCTCGCACAATCGTAAATAAAGCAGTAAAACATGGCATAAGTACAGGATCGTAAATAAAACCTCAAACTAGTTTGTGGCCCTAAGAAATAAGACTGAATCAAGCTCTGGCTAAGGGGGGCCCATAATTCCCCGTATGTGGATAGCGTGATAAATCAAGGAACAGGTATCAAGTACTCGGGGTCCTACGGGACACAAGTGGGCGGTCGGAAACCAAATATTATCTATCACCCACCGATGCCTCTGCTTACTTACTTCAATTTTAGTTGTTAAACAGGAATTAAAGTGAACGATAAGTAAAACCATGATCACCTCCATCATCAACATGCGGCCATACACCAACAACTGTGGCACTTGACGACACGCAACAGCACTTGAGCAAGCGACTACGACGCGCAAGTCCAACTATCTACCAAACAACAGGTAATAGGAGGTGTCCAAGGCAATATATGGCTGCAAGGGATAACACGGGTACGAATCTAGAGCATCGCAACACTGATAGCAATAGATCAACAGGAGGGAATAAATACTATAAAAGTAATATAGGTAGAAAGGGGAGATGCTCGCCTGAAAACATCGCCGAAGGTTCAACCGAAGATCGGGGCGAAGCTCACATCAGCTCAACGGCCCAATCCGCGAAGAAGCAAAACACTAGAAGAACACCGGATGCAATATTTAATACTACGGCAAAAGATCGGGCATGATGCATGTATGATGTATGCCCTGGCAAAGATGCGATGCAATTAGGTCATATTAAGCGGAACCGGGGGTCCCGACAATTTGTTAGATGGTTCATGTTATTTAGGTACCCCGCATTTTAAATGTTATTTAAACATGGCAAAAGGTAGCACCGGTTCGCTACACAAATTTAAATGGGGTCAATATGAGACTAGATTTGCCCGCATATGGGCCCCATATTTAATTATAGATGAATCGGCATAAGGCCCCCAAACCACATGATATGATGCGAGCATGACAATTTATTATGCAACAAGTTTGATTATATTAAAAAAATAGGGTTTCGGGAAGGGTTCACACATTAGGGTTCGGCAGATCTTGGGGTTCCGGGGTTCGGGGTAGGTCTCGGGGTCCAGGGTTCGACGGGATCGTTCTCGGACTCCGGGGTTAGGGTCTTCGGATCGGGGTAGATCTTGGCGTTCAGGTAGACGAACTTGGCGTGGCGTCGGGGCGCATCGGTCTCGCCCTGTACGGTGTCGAACTTGTCGGGGCCGCGCAGTCGATCTTGGCGTTTCCGGATGATCTTGCCGACTCCATGCGAAGGCCTTGGCGCTCCAGATCGGTCTTCAGGGTCTCGGCCATAGATCCGGTGGACTTGGCGTTCCGGTGGCGATCTTGGCGTCAGGGTTCGCGGGCATCGGATCTGGGGAGAAGTAATTGTCGCATCTGCCGTCTTCGGGTTTGCTTCAATCGGGTCCATGACGGAGTACTTGTCGCCCCATGTGGAATCCTTGTCGATCTGTGGCGATGATCTCAGGTTCGGGTCTCCGGGGTTCAGGGGTCTCGGCGTCCGTGACGAAGATCATGGCATCCGTGAGGGAGAACATGGCATGTCGAGCTCGGTCTGCGGGGTCCTGCGGGAGAGCTTGGCGTTCTGCGGTCTTCGGTTCCGCGGTCTCCGGTTCTGTTTCCAAGATGTTCGGCGTTCGCGTAGAAGATCTTGTCCATGGTGCTTCTAGTGATGTTCGGGTTCGGCTTCTCGCATCAAGCATCGGGTGGCTCCCTCATCGGTTGGTTCTTGGAGAACACCAAAATCTTCATTCCACGACATTGATCGCCGTATGGAATTATTTGCAGCGCCATCACACTACTCCACCCATCTTCACAGCACCAAACCACAAAACGACACGATGCAAACACAACAAAGCCTGGACAACAAAGGGGAGGCTGACAGGGTCACGGACGACCTGGCGACAGGGCCACGGCCGGGCGAGGCAGGGCCGAGCGGGGCGGCCGGACCAGAGGGCGACGAGGTGTCGGGACGAGCACGCGGCCGGCGACGGGGGCGCGGCCGGCAGGAGCTCCGCGGCAGGAGGTTGACGGCGACGGGGCCGCAGGCACGGGGGCGAGGTCGCATAGGCGGCGGGGCCGGGAGAAGGGCGGCGGTGATGCGGGCGTCGGCGCGGCCGGGGCCAGCGAGGAGGCGCGGGAGACGCGCGTCGGGCGGCGGCGCCGGGCGCGGAGGAGGCAGGCGGACGGCGGGAGCTGGGGAGGGGGCCGACGGGGCGGAGGCGAGCGGAGGACGAGGTGGGAGGCGCGCGGTCGTCGGGGTGGAGGGAGGCGTCGAGGAGGCCGGCGGCTGGGCGGAGGAGCGGCTCGGCTTGGGGCGAGCGGACAGAGAGGAGAGGAGGGGAGGTTGGGGTCGAGCGCGGGAGGAGGAGCCGGGTCGGCTGGAGGAGCTCCGGCGAGGGAGGTGGAGAAGGCCGGCCGGAGGAGGGATGGAGAGAGGCGGAGGAGGCGCTGCCGGCGAGGGGCTCTCGCGGGGGAGGTAGCCAGGGAGAGGAGCGAGGTTGGGGAGGACGCGGGCGGGGGCGGTGGATGCGGGCAGGTGGGGAACGGGACAGGGGAGGGAGGTGACAGGCGGTGTGGGCCTGGGGTGGGGCCAGAGGAGCGTGGGGTGTGGTGATGGGAGCGGTCCAGGGTGGAGGGAGAGAGAGGAGAGAGAGGGGATGGAGGAGGAGGTTGCCAAGTGGCGGCATGGGATTGGTAGAGGGGGGGAAGAGGGTGAGGTGGCAGCGTGGGACTGGTCCGGGTGAGGTGGAGGTAGGGCGGGTAGATTAGGACTAGGTGTAAAAGGGGTTTGGGGTGAACCGATTATTATTCTGGGGTGGTCGTTCGGGTCGAATCGGCCCGTTCGACTGCCCCACTAAAAAATAATTGAACATTTATTTATTTCAAACATGGCTTTTGCAAACCGATAACAGACAAAACAAAATATTCCGGCGACCCGGGTTTTGCGTTTGAATAAAGACGGGGCGTTTAGAAAACAAATTAGGTTTTTCCGAAAATAGTTTTATGCGAGCAAGTGCAAGATGATGACGATGCTCAAATGCAATGTGGCATGATGACATGAGCATGCGGTCATGATGATGCAATGCACAAAAATCAACGCGATTTTCTAGTAGTGGTTTTGCGGGATGCCACAACTAAACAACCTATAGAGACTCGATACAACTGACGGCTATCAGAGAGGGGTAAGAAAGACCTATCCGGAACCAAACTGATACTAACACCAAACAATCCCATCCTGGTATTCCCCCTCGAGACCAAACGAGGAAGTCCACCGAGGAACTCACACAGTTGGCAGTTTTATTTATTCAGTTATTGTTGCAGCAGTTACTAGTCAGGTGTAGATAATCGTCCTGATTAAATAAACAGTGGGCCGTTTTAGTTAACCATTCTGTTGTAATTGCGACACTTACTAGTCAAATACAATTAACATGAGATAACCCCAAAACCCAGCAGTTGTTGGTACTTTTATTTAGCCATTCCGTTGTGGTGAAGCTGATTACTAGTCATATCGGATACAAGTCAATTTATAACAGTAAACTTTAGTTATAGTTGTCTATGATCGAGCACTGTGCTCCAAGTCGTCCATAACCGCGGACACGGCTTCTCGAAAATATTTAACCCTGCAGGGGTGCACCAAAGTATCCACAAGCACTTCGACCCTTTTTGCCAGATCAGTTAACATACACCCATCGGTATGTCGGCGGGGCCTAAGTCATGACGTTTCCAGACCCAAAGCAAGCACGGGGGGCCACCCCACTAAGTACACCCGCAACAAAGTCGGCCGGTCTCCGAGACGGACTCAGGGTTTGGGTATACGGCTGTGAACGACTGGGGACCCAAAACTGGGCTTGTCGACACCGCGAAAACGTGTCCCGATCCTAAACAGTACAGTGTGCTATCCATCGCACAATTTAAATAAAGCGGTAAAGCATGGCATAAGTACAGAATAGTAATAAAGCCCCAAACTACTTTGTGGCCCCCAGTACAATACTTTGAAATCAGGTACTAATCGATGGGGGGCCCATATCTCCCCACCTGTGGTTAGCGCGCTCGATCTCGGAACAGGTGTTAAGAACTCGGGGTCCTACGGGACACAAGTGGGCGGTCGGAAATCAAATATTATCTATCACCCACCGGTGCCTCTGCATTTACCTACTTCAATTTTAGTTAATAAGCAATAATTAATTTAAACGATAATTAAAGCCATGAACATCTCCAACATTAAGCATGCGGCAGAACTCCAACAACTGTGGTACTTGACGACACGCAACAGCACTCGAGCAAGCGACTACGACGCGCAAGTCCAACTATCGACCAAACAACAGGTAATAGGATGTGTCCAAGGCAATATAAGGCTGCAAGGGATATCACGGGTACGAAAACTAGAGCATCGCAACACAGATAGCAATAGATCAACATGAGGAAATAAAGACTACAAAAGTAAGATAGGTAGAAAGGGGGAGATGCTCGCCTGAAAACATTGCCGAAGGTTCAACCGAAGATCGGGTCGACACTCGCATCAACTCAACGGCCTTATCCGCGAAGAACCAAAACACTGGAATAAACACCGGGTGCAATATTTAATACTACGGCAAAAGATCAGGCATGATGCATGTATGATGTATGACAAGGCAAGGATGCGATGCAATTGGGCAGTATTAAGTGGAACCGGGGTCCCGACAATTATTAGATGGTTCAAGTTATTAAACTACCCCGCAATTTAAATGTTGTCTTAACATGGCAAAAGATCGCACCGGTTCGCTACACAAATTTAAATGAGGCCAATATAAGGCTAGATTTGCCCGCATATGGGCCCCATATTTAATTTAGGTGAATCGGCATAAGGCCCCCCAAACCACACAAATATGCATGCAAGTATGGCAATTAATATGCAACAAGTTGTTATTACATTTATAAAATAGGGCTCGAGAAAAGGGGTCACACATTAGGGTTCGGACGATCTTGGGGTTCCGGGGTTCAGGGTTCGATCTCAGGGTTCAGGGTTCGACGGGACCGGTCTCGACGGGATCGGATACAAGAGGACGAGCTTGGCGGTCCCCGGTGGAGTGCTTGTCGTGGCGTCGGGGCGCATCGGGCTCGCCCTGGTCGTTGTCGATTTTGTCGTCGCGAAGATCTTGTCGTGTCCTTGTGTCGGGTCGATCTTGGCGTTCGAGGTGAAGAACTTGGCGTTCTGCGTCGGTGTTCTTACCGTCCGTGTTCTCGAGCATCGCATCCGGGAAGGAGTACTTGTCGCCCGTGTGGTCTTCGGGTCCAGGGGTCTCGGCGTCCGTGACGAAGATCATGGCATCCGTGTCGAAATCATCGGGGTTTCCAGGGTTCGGCCCCGTGAGGCAGATCTTGGGGTTCGGTCTCAACACCGGGATCGGTCTTCGGGTTGGAAGGAGAATGCGCCGGGTTCGATCTTCGGGTCCCGCGTAGTAGGTCTTGTCAGTGGACAATCTTGTTTGGCCGGGGTCGTTCGAGGAAGTTCTTGTCGATGATTCTTCAACACATCTAGTTCGGTATGTTCTTGGATTCCTTGTTCATTGTTCTGCAGTACCGGGTCAACGGGGAAAACTCGATGTATCTTGTCACCTTACTGAGCACACATCTGCCATACAGACAGACACACGCTCGCGGCCAAGGCCGACAGCGGCAGGACCGGTCGGAGCTCGCAGGGCACCAAGGCGCGCTGAGGCGGCAACCACAGAGGACGCGACCTGCGGTGGAGCCCAACAGTGTCGGCGGCGGCCTGCTGAGAGGAGGAAGGAAGGGTGCTAGGAGGAGAGACCACGGTGGCGAGGAGGACGGTTGCGGCGCGCCGGCAGAAGGAGGAGGGGCCGCGGACGAGGGGTGGCGGCCGAGGTCGGCGGCGGACGGCGGGGCGAGGTCGGGCCGGTGGGGAGAGCGGCGTCCTCGTGGTGGTGGAGGGGCGCCGGCGAGGATGGAGCTCGGGGAGGCGTCGGCGTCCGTGGCGGAGGCGAGGAGGCGAGGGCGCGTCGGCGGCGGGGAACTCGACGGCGAGGAGGCGCAGAGGGGAGGCGCTGTCGGCGGCGGGGCGAGCTCGGGAGAGGGAGGCAGGCGGCGGCGCGCCGGGGAGGAGGAGAGGCGGTGGCGAAGGGGAGGCGCTCGGGACGGCGCAGGCGAGCTCGCCGGAGGGCAGAGGGGAGGGAGCGCGCTGGAGAGGAGGGGCGGAGGAGCGAGCGGCGGGCGCGCGGCAGGAGGAGCCGGCGAGGAGGGCGGCGCTCGGCCAGAGGCGGCGGAGCAAGGCGGGGGTGGGCGAGAGCAGAGGGAAGGGAACGCGGGGTCGGGGGAGAGAGGTGGGAGGCCAGAGGAGGGAGGAGACGCGTGGGGAGGCTGGGGTGGTGGGACCCAGGGGCAGGGGCGGTTGGGGAGCGTGGGTCCGGTCGAGGTCGGGTGGGCGCCTGCGGTACGAGAGAGAGAGGCAAGGTCGGTGGGGGGTGTACCGCGCGCGTGTGGCTTGTGTGTCCTGGGTGGGTTGGTGTGTGTACTGCGGGGTGGGGTGGGACAGGTGGGTTGAGTGAGTGGGTGGGGGCCAGCTGTCGGGGAGAGAGAGGGGGGTAGATGGGGCTGTGTGGCCCCATGGGGGAGGGAAAAAGGGAGTGGGCCAGAGGGTGTTGACCAGGGGGGGGATTGATGAGGTGGCAAGGTGGGTAGGGATTGGGGAAGAGGGTGAGATGGCAAGCTGTGATTGGTGGGTAGATTAGGACTAGGTAGTTTTAGGAATTCGGGTAGGCTGGTTTTATTCTGGGGGTGGCCGACTGGGTCGGATCGGCCCGGTTTGGCTGCCCTCGCTAAAAATAATTCAATATTTTATTATTTACAAACGGGACTTTTGCAAACCGCGGGTAGGCAAAATAAATATTCCGGAGACCCGGGTTTTGAGTTGAATTGAAGACGGGGCGTTTAGAAAACAAAATAGGTTTTTCCGCAATTAGTTTTATGCAAGCAAATGCAAGATGATGACGATGCTCAAATGCAATGTGGCATGATGACATGAGCATGCGGTCATGATGATGCAATGCACAAAAACAACGTGATTTTCTAGTAGTGGTTTTGCGGGATGCCACAATTCGACACCACTAACAAGGGATCTCGCCCTCGAGATCCGCCTCATGGTACCGGGAAGAAGGGCGGCGATCTGAATCTTCTCACATCGTGTAGATCTTCGCGACACCACTAACAAGGGGTCGTTGTCCGTGATCGTCGAGGGAACACTCCGGGGCAAAAGGTCGAAGGTAGAGGTATCAACAAATAAAGCCACCTCTAGCTTCGATGGAAAGAGGGAACCGATGCATTCTCATCCACTTCAATGTACAAAAGCGAATAGAAGGGGTAGTCGGCATGGGGGCCAATCCATCACGCACCCAAACTATTACTCTGCACCATCAGTAGAAAAGTGTGCAACCATTCTCGGAATCAGACTGAAGATCTCGACAATCGAGGTTCAGAAACAAAGGAGTGATGCAGACTCTGCATCGGATCTGGCGTAGATGATGTCGTCGCGTCGGAAAACACCGGAAGGCACGAGAAGGAACAAAGAGAAGGCCACCAGACGAAGGATTCCTCGGATAGCATGAAGACCAGATGTAGCAACACCGTTACCAAAGGAGGAAGCGAAACCCTGAAGGTACGATGGAACCCAACCACGAGAAATCCTGGACTCGAAGAGAGAGAAGAGAGCGGATTCAAAACACGCAGAGGTGAGAGGAGAGCAGCAGAGGGGTGAGGAGTAAAATTAGACCTAATCAGAACTATCCAACCGATTTTGCAAAAATAGTTTTGACACTCTACTTCGGCCGTTAGCTAGGTTATCCTACAGGCTGGACTTGTGGGGTATCGTAACTGCTGAGCTCTGATACCACTCTGTAACACCCTCAGAATCGGCCCTATGCAAGTTTTAGCGGAACCCGCCAAACCCGCATAGAAACGATTCAAAGGTGCCCACCAGGCACTTTCGTGCGGGTGGAAAACGAAGTAATAACATTACACAACAGTCCTCGATGGGACCCACAGAACGGATATATATAACAGCGACTCAATGAGTCAAGAATACAGATATAATATACAAAGATCCAAATCACCTTGAAAATGATAGAGCGTCCAGCTACGGACAAGATGCAAATGGGGCTAAGAGCCCTGAAGAATAACCAATGGCGTCCATAACCCTGCCCAGGCCAAGCCGGAAGGGTAACCCTACTAACGACGTCGATCTCAAAACCTGCTTAAACAAAAGGGGTGCCGACAAAGGGCAAAGGAAAAAGAGGAGCGTCAGTACTGAGGCCAGTACACGGCGAGGCTAGAATTCGGCGGTCCTCGCCTACATAGGTATGGTGGACTGCAGCGGCAGCGGCAACATGCACTAAACAACCTATAGAGACTCGATACAACTGACGGCTATCAGAGAGGGGTAAGAAAGACCTATCCGGAACCAAACTGATACTAACACCAAACAATCCCATCCTGGTATTCCCCCTCGAGACCAAACGAGGAAGTCCACCGAGGAACTCACACAGTTGGCAGTTTTATTTATTCAGTTATTGTTGCAGCAGTTACTAGTCAGGTGTAAATAATCGTCCTGATTAAATAAACAGTGGGCCGTTTTAGTTAACCATTCCGTTGTAATTGCGACACTTACTAGTCAAATACAATTAACATGAGATAACCCCCAAACCCAGCAGTTGTTGGTACTTTTATTTAGCCATTCCGTTGTGGTGAAGCTGATTACTAGTCATATCGGATACAAGTCAATTTATAACAGTAAACTTTAGTTATAGTTGTCTATGATCGAGCACTGTGCTCCAAGTCGTCCATAACCGCGGACACGGCTTATCGAAAATATTTAACCCTGCAGGGGTGCACCAAAGTATCCACAAGCACTTCGACCCTTTTTGCCAGATCAGTTAACATACACCCATCGGTATGTCGGCGGGGCCTAAGTCATGACGTTTCCAGACCCAAAGCAAGCACGGGGGGCCACCCCACTAAGTACACCCGCAACAAAGTCGGCCGGTCTCCGAGACGGACTCAGGGTTTGGTTAGATGGCTGTGAACGACTGGGGACCCAAAACTGGGCTTGTCGACACCGCGAAAACGTGTCCCGATCCTAAACAGTACAGTGTGCTATCTATCGCACAATTTAAATAAAGCGGTAAAGCATGGCATAAGTACAGAATAGTAATAAATCCCCAAACTACTTTGTGGCCCCCAGTACAATACTTTGAAATCAGGTACTAATAGATGGGGGGCCCATATCTCCCCACCTGTGGTTAGCATGCTCGATCTCGGAACAGGTGTCAAGAACTCGGGGTCCTACGGGACACAAGTGGGCAGTCGGAAATCAAATATTATCTATCACCCACCGGTGCCTCTGCATTTACCTACTTCAATTTTAGTTAATAAGCAATAATTAATTTAAACGATAATTAAAGCCATGATCATCTCCAACATTAAGCATGCGGCAGAACTCCAACAACTGTGGTACTTGACGACACGCAACAGCACTCGAGCAAGCGACTACGACGCGCAAGTCCAACTATCGACCAAACAACAGGTAATAGGATGTGTCCAAGGCAATATAAGGCTGCAAGGGATATCACGGGTACGAAAACTAGAGCATCGCAACACAGATAGCAATAGATCAATAGGAGGAAATAAAGACTACAAAAGTAAGATAGGTAGAAAGGGGGAGATGCTCGCCTGAAAACATTGCCGAAGGTTCAACCGAAGATCGGGTCGACACTCGCATCAACTCAACGGCCTTATCCGCGAAGAACCAAAACACTGGAATAAACACCGGGTGCAATATTTAATACTACGGCAAAAGATCGGGCATGATGCATGTATGATGTATGACAAGGCAAGGATGCGATGCAATTGGGCAGTATTAAGTGGAACCGGGGTCCCGACAATTATTAGATGGTTCAAGTTATTAAACTACCCCGCAATTTAAATGTTGTCTTAACATGGCAAAAGATCGCACCGGTTCGCTACACAAATTTAAATGAGGCCAATATAAGGCTAGATTTGCCCGCATATGGGCCCCATATTTAATTTAGGTGAATCGGCATAAGGCCCCCAAACCACACAAATATGCATGCAAGTATGGCAATTAATATGCAACAAGTTGTTATTACATTTATAAAATAGGGCTCGAGAAAAGGGGTCACACATTAGGGTTCGGACGATCTTGGGGTTCCGGGGTTCAGGGTTCGATCTCAGGGTTCAGGGTTCGACGGGACCGGTCTCGACGGGATCGGATACAAGAGGACGAGCTTGGCGGTCCGCGGTGGAGTGCTTGTCGTGGCGTCGGGGCGCATCGGGCTCGCCCTGGTCGGTGTCGATCTTGTCGTCGCGAAGATCTTGTCGTGTCCTTGTGTCGGGTCGATCTTGGCGTTCGAGGTGAAGAACTTGGCGTTCTGCGTCGGTGTTCTTACCGTCCGTGTTCTCGAGCATCGCATCCGGGAAGGAGTACTTGTCGCCCGTGTGGTCTTCGGGTCCGGGGGTCTCGGCGTCCGTGACGAAGATGTGGCATCCCGCAAAAACCACTACTAGAAAATCGCGTTGTTTTGTGCATTGCATCATCATGACCGCATGCTCATGTCATCATGCCACATTGCATTTGAGCATCGTCATCATCTTGCATTTGCTTGCATAAAACTATTTTCGGAAAAACCTAGTTTTGTTTTCTAAACGCCCCGTCTTAATTCAAACGCAAAACCCGGATCTCCGGATTTATTTTGTTTTGTCTGCTATCGGTTTGCAAAAGCCCGGTTTGAAATAAATAAAATAGTTAATTATTTTTAGTGGGGCAGTCGAACGGGCCGATTTGACCCGAACAACCACCCCCAGAATAAAAATCGGTCCAGCTTAGACCCACCCCAAGTCTTTTCTAACCCCAGTCCTATCTACCCACCCCTCCAGCCACCTCACCCCACCCAATCCCTGGCTGCCACCTCACCCTCTCCCTCCCCTCTAACCAATCCTCAACCGCCACATCACCCCAACCCGCTGCCACCTTTCCCCCCAACTCCCTCTCTCACCCACCACTTCCCTACCCTCTCCCTTTGACCACCTGGGCCCGCACCAGCCCCACTCCCTTCCTTCCTCCTCCCTTGGTCAAACCTTCCCCAGCCGACAGCCCCTGGCCCCACCCGGTCCCACCACCCACCAACCGGCCCGCTCCTCTCCCCCACCTCCCTACCCGACGCGCTCCCTCCCCAACCTCCTCTCTCCACGCGCGACGACGTCCTCCTCCCTTGCCCCGACGCCGCCGCCGCTCCCCGTCGCCGACACGCTCGCCGCCTTTCTCCTCCGTTCCCCTCGTCACCGGGCCGAGCTCCTCCACCACCTCTCTTCCCTCCCCACCGCTCTCTTTTCCCTCCCCGAACTCCGGCCGCCCTCGCCGCCCGAGCTCGCCGGACCCCACGCTCCCTTCCACCCCGCAGCCTCCTCCCTCCTCTGGCCGCGCCGCCGGCGCCGCGCCCTCCACCTCACCTCCGCTCGCCGCCGACCCACCTTCCCCCGCATCCACCGCCGCCCGCCGGACCTCCCTCCGGCCGCGTCTGCCTCCCTCGCCGCCCGCCGGACCTCCCTCCGCCGCCTCCGCCGCGCGCGCTCACCGTCTCCTTCCTCCCGCTCGCGAGCCAACCCCCCCCGCAGCCTTCTCCCCATCGCGTCGCCCCTCCCTCTGCTTCTCCCTGGCGCCGCCCGCAGGAGCCACCGGCCGCGCCTCGCCGTCGCCCTTCGTCCCCGCTCCGGCCAGCCCGAGCGCCGCCGCCCGTCGCCCAGGCGTCGCTCCTCCGGTCGCGCCTCTCCCGGCGCCCCTCTGCAGGCCGCCCCCCCGTCATGGCCTCCACCGTCTGCCTCGCCACCCGCCGGTCCGGCCCACCCCGCCGCCGCGTGGTTCCGGCCGCCACGCCCCTCGCCCTCTCTAGCGCGTCCTCCAGCCACCGAGCCGCCTCCTTCCAAGCCCGCCTCCGCCCCGCTGTTCTCCAACCCCGGCGTCGGCCCCGCTACCGAGCCGCGTCCCGGCCTCCTTCCTCCGGCAGACTACCTTGCTGTCTGTATGCGTGTATGTCTATGTGCTTGCACCTGTTCTCCAGCGTGTACGGGTGCTGGTGCAAATGCAAGGCCGACCCGGAGACCGACAAAACCCCCGTCAAGCTCTACTACACGGGACATTTGTTCGAGGACGCGAACCCGCAAGAACTTCATCATAGAAAGCGAAGACCGTACCGAACCGATGACTCTCGACGAACCTCCGGCAAGATCTTCGACATGGCCAAGATCCACCGCAATCGAGTCCGGCACCGACAACCGACAACCTCAACATATGACGCCAAGGTTTTCTCCTCGGAACGACGAGTGCTCCTTCCTGGCTTCGAAGCCCGACCCCCGTGGACCTACATGATCGCCCTCACGGATACGACAAGTACTCCCTCGAGGACGCCGAGTACTTCACCCCGGACACCAAAACCCTGGACGACAAGTTCATCTCCCGGACGCCGAGCTCGCCGAGAACCCGAATGCGACAAGATCTGCCCCGTTGTTCGAGAATGTTCCCGTCGATACCGATCCGCCGAACCCTGAACCCTGAGACCGACCCCGAACCCCGGAACCCCAAGTTCGTCGAGACCCCCTAATGTGTGAACCCCTTCCCGAAACCCTATTTTATAATATAATCCAACTTGTCGCATCTTAATTGGTCATGCATGCATATTTGTGTGGTTTGGGGGCCTTATGCCAATTCACCTCTAATTAAATATGGGGCCCATATGCGGGCAAATCTAGTCTCATATTGGCCTCATTTAAATTTGTGTAGCGAACCCGGTGCTATCTTTTGCCATGTTAAGACAACATTTAAATTGCGGGATATCTAAACAACTTGAACCACTTAAATATTTGTCGGGACCCCGGTTCCGCTTAATATGACCTAATTGCATCGCATCTTTGCCATGGCATACCTCATACATGCATCATGCCCGATTTTCTACCGTAGTATTAAATATTGCATCCGGTGTTTATTCTAGTGTTTTGCTTCTTCGCGGATAAGGCCGTTGAGTTGACGCGAGTGTCGACCCGATCTTCGGTTGAACCTTCGACAATGTTTTCAGGCGAGCATCTCCCCCCCTTTCTACCTATCTTACTTTTATAGTATTTATTTCCCTTCTGTTGATCTATTGCTATCTGTGTTGCGATGCTCTAGTTTTCGTACCCGTGATATCCCTTGCAGCCGTATATTGCCTTGGACACATCCTATTACCTGTTGTTTGGTAGATAGCTGGACTTGCGCGTCGTAGTCGCTTGCTCAAGTGCTGTTGCGTGTCGTCAAGTACCACAGTTGTTGGAGAATGGCCGCATGTTTAATGTTGGAGATGATCATGGATTTATTTATTGCTCACTTTAATTACTGTTTAACAACTAAAATTGAAGTAGGTAAGCAGAGGCACAGGTGGGAAATAGATGTTATTTGGTTGTTAACCGTCCACTTGTGTCCCGTAGGACCCCGAGTACTTGATACCTGTTCCTTGAATATTCGCGCTATCCACATCCGGGAGGCTTATGGGACCCCCCTGAGCCAGAGCTTGTTCAGTCTTATTTCTTGGGGCCACAAACTAGTTTGAGGTTTTAGTTACTATCCTGTACCTATGCCATGCTTTACTGCTTTATTTACGATTGTGCGAGGAGCACACTGTACTGTTTAGGTAAGCGGAATGTTTTCGCGGTATCGACAAGCCCAGTTTTGGGTTCCCAGTCGTTTATAGCCATTGACGCAAACCTTGAGTCCGTCTCGGAGCTAGCTTACTTCGTTGCGGGTCTACTCAATGGGGTGGCCCCCTGAAATATTTCTGAATCCTGTGATTGCTTTGTCGTGAAGGCCTCGTTGGGTTTTGATTTGGTTTTTCCGAGGTTGATCGAGTGTGTGTTGCTATTGGTGCACCCCGGCCGGGTAAAACTTTCTGAAAGCCGTGTCCGCGGTTATAGACGACTTGGAGCACAGTATCTCGATCATAGACAACTATAACTAAAGTAGTGCTATAAACTTGACTTTATAATGACTAGTAATCAGCTTCACTATAATGGAATGGCTAAATAAAACTACCAACAATTGCTTGCTTGAGTTGTCGCTCGCGACCATTGTACCTGACTAGTAAGTAATGCAACTACAACGGAATGGCTAAATAAAAGTACCAACAACTGCTGGGTTTCTAGGTTATCTCATGCTATTTGTATCGGACTAGTAAGTGCCGCCACTACAACGGAATGGTTAACTAAAACTGCCCACTGCTTTATTTATCAGGATAATTATCTACACCTGACTAGTAATTGCTGCAACGATAACTGAATAATTAAAACTGCCAACTGTGTGAGTTCCTCGGTTGACTTCCTCGTTTGGTCTCGAGGGGGAAACACCAGGATGGGTTTGTTTGGTGGTAGCATCAGGTTGGTTCCGAATAGGTCTTTCTTACCCCTCTCTGACAGCCGCCAGTTGTATCGAGTCTGTATAGGTTGATTAGTGCATGCTGCCGCCGCCGCTTCAGTCCACCATACCTATGTAGGCGAGGACCGCCGAATTCTAGTCTCGCCGTGTACTGGCCTCAGTACTGACGCTCCTCTTTTTCCTTTGCCCTTTGTCGGCACCCCTTTTGTTTAAGCAGGTTTTGAGATCGACGCCGTTCGCAGGGTTACCCTTCCGGCTTGGCCTGGGCAGGGTTATGGACGCCACCGGTTATTCATCAGGGCTCTTAGCTCGATTTGCATCTTTTCCGTAGACGGACGCTCTATCATTTTCAAGGTGATTTGGATCTTTGTATGTTATATCTGTATTCTTGACTCATTGAGTCGCTGTTATATATATATCTGTTCTGTGGGTCCCATCGAGGACTGTTGTGTAATGTTATTACTTCGTTTTCCACCCGCACGAAAGTGCCTGGTGGGCACCTTTGAATCGTTTCTATGCGGGTTTGGCGGGTTTCGCTAAAACTTGCATAGGGTCGATTCTGAGGGTGTTACAGAGTGGTATCAGAGCCCAGCAGTTGCGATACCCCACAAGTCCAGCCTGTAGGATAACCTAGCTAACGGCCGAAGTAGAGTGTCAAAAACTATTTTCAAAAAATCGGTTGGATAGTTCTGATTAGGTCTGATTTTGCTCCTTACCCCTCTGCTGTTCTCCCCTTCCCTCTGCGTGTTTTGAATCTGCTCTCATACCTTCTTCGAGTCCAGGATTTCTCGTGGTTGGGTTCCATCGTACCTTCAGGGTTTCGCTTCCTCCTTTGATAACGGTGTTCTACCATCCGGTGTTCACGCTGTCTGAGGAATCCGTCTACTGTGGTACCATCCTGTGTTCCTTGTTTGTGCTTTCCGGTGTTTCCGACGCGACGACATCACCTACGCCAGATCCGATGCAGCGTCTGCATCACTCCTCTATTTTCCGAACCTCATTTGTCAAGATCTTCAGTCTGATTCCGAGAATGGTTGCGCGCTTTTCTACTGATTGTGCAGAGTAATAGTTTGGGTGCGTGATGGATTGGCCCCCATGCCGACTACCCCTTCTATTCGCTTTTGTACATTGAAGTGGATGAGAATGCATCGGTTCCCTCTTTCTACCGAAGCTAGAGGTGGCTTATAGTCGATATCTCTACCTTCGACCTTTTGCTCCCGGTGTGTTCCCCCGACAATCACGGACAACGACCTCTTGTTAGTGGTGTCGCGAGGATCTACACGAAGCGAGAAGATGCAGATCGCCGACCTTCCTTCCGGTACCATGAGGCGGATCTCGAGGGCGAGATCCATTGTTAGTGGTGTCGAATTGTGGCATCCCGCAAAAACCACTACTAGAAAATCGCGTTGTTTTGTGCATTGCATCATCATGACCGCATGCTCATGTCATCATGCCACATTGCATTTGAGCATCGTCATCATCTTGCATTTGCTTGCATAAAACTATTTTCGGAAAAACCTAGTTTTGTTTTCTAAACGCCCCGTCTTAATTCAAACGCAAAACCCGGGTCTCCGGATTTATTTTGTTTTGTCTGCTATCGGTTTGCAAAAGCCCGGTTTGAAATAAATAAAATAGTTAATTATTTTTAGTGGGGCAGTCGAACGGGCCGATTCGACCCGAACGACCACCCCCAGAATAAAAATCGGTCCAGCTTAGACCCACCCCAAGTCTTTTCTAACCCCAGTCCTATCTACCCACCCCTCCAGCCACCTCACCCCACCCAATCCCTGGCTGCCACCTCACCCTCTCCCTCCCCTCTAACCAATCCTCAACCGCCACATCACCCCAACCCGCTGCCACCTTTCCCCCCCAACTCCCTCTCTCACCCACCACTTCCCTACCCTCTCCCTCTGACCACCTGGGCCCGCACCAGCCCCACTCCCTTCCTTCCTCCTCCCCTGGTCAAACCTTCCCCAGCCGACAGCCCCTGGCCCCACCCGGTCCCACCACCCACCAACCGGCCCGCTCCTCTCCCCCACCTCCCTACCCGACGCGCTCCCTCCCCAACCTCCTCTCTCCGCGCGCGACGACGTCCTCCTCCACTGCCCCGACGCCGCCGCCGCTCCCCGTCGCCGGCACGCTCGCCGCCTTTCTCCTCCGTTCCCCTCGTCGCCGGGCCGAGCTCCTCTACCGCCTCTCTTCCCTTCCCACCGCTCTCTTTTCCCTCCCCGACCTCCGGCCGCCCTCGCCGCCCGAGCTCGCCGGACCCCACGCTCCCTTCCACCCCGCAGCCTCCTCCCTCCTCTGGCCGCGCCGCCGGCGCCGCGCCCTCCACCTCACCTCCGCTCGCCGCCGACCCACCTTCCCCCGCATCCACCGCCGCCCGCCGGACCTCCCTCCGGCCGCGTCTGCCTCCCTCGCCGCCCGCCGGACCTCCCTCCGCCGCGTCCGCCGCGCGCGCCCACCATCTCCTTCCTCCCGCTCGCGAGCCAACCCCCCCCCCCCCCCCGCAGCCTTCTCCCCACCGCGTCGCCCCTCCCTCTGCTTCTCCCTGGCGCCGCCCGCAGGAGCCACCGGCCGTGCCTCGCCGTCGCCCTTCGTCCCCGCTTCGGCCAGCCCGAGCGCCGCCGCCCGTCGCCCAGGCGCCGCTCCTCCGGTCGCGCCTCTCCCGGCGCCCCTCTGCAGGCCGCCCCCCGCCATGGCCTCCACCGTCTGCCTCGCCACCCGCCGGTCCGCCCCACCCCGCCGCCGCGTGGTTCCGGCCGCCACGCCACTCGCCCTCTCCGGCGCGTCCTCCGGCCGCCGAGCCGCCTCCTTCCAAGCCCGCCTCCGCCCCGCTGTTCTCCAACCCCGGCGTCGGCCCCGCCACCGAGCCGCGTCCCGGCCTCCTTCCTCCAGCAGACTACCTTGCTGTCTGTATGCGTGTATGTCTATGTGCTTGCGCGTGTTCTCCAGCGTGTACGGGTGCTGGTGCAAATGCAAGGCCGACCCGGAGACCGACAAAACCCCTGTCAAGCTCTACTACACGGGACATTTGTTCGAGGACGCGAACCCGCAAGAACTTCATCATAGAAAGCGAAGACCGTACCGAACCGATGACTCTCGACGAACCTCCAGCAAGATCTTCGACATGGCCAAGATCCACCGCAATCGAGTCCGGCACCGACAACCGACAACCTCAACATATGACGCCAAGGTCTTCTCCTCGGAACGACGAGTGCTCCTTCCTGGCTTCGAAGCCCGACCCCCGTGGACCTACATGATCGCCCTCACGGATACGACAAGTACTCCCTCGAGGACGCCGAGTACTTCACCCCGGACACCGAAACCCTGGACGACAAGTTCTCCTCCCGGACGCCGAGCTCGCCGAGAACCCGAATGCGACAAGATCTACCCCGTTGTTCGAGAATGTTCCCGTCGATACCGATCCGCCGAACCCTGAACCCTGAGACCGACCCCGAACCCCGGAACCCCAAGTTCGTCGAGACCCCCTAATGTGTGAACCCCTTCCCGAAACCCTATTTTATAATATAATCCAACTTGTCGCATCTTAATTGGTCATTCATGCATATTTGTGTGGTTTGGGGGCCTTATGCCAATTCACCTCTAATTAAATATGGGGCCCATGTGCGGGCAAATCTAGTCTCATATTGGCCTCATTTAAATTTGTGTAGCGAACCCGGTGCTATCTTTTGCCATGTTAAGACAACATTTAAATTGCGGGATATCTAAACAACTTGAACCACTTAAATATTTGTCGGGACCCCGGTTCTGCTTAATATGACCTAATTGCAACGCATCTTTGCCATGGCATACCTCATACATGCATCATGCCCGATTTTCTATCGTAGTATTAAATATTGCATCCGGTGTTTATTCTAGTGTTTTGCTTCTTCGCGGATAAGGTCGTTGAGTTGACGCGAGTGTCGACCCGATCTTCGATTGAACCTTCGACAATGTTTTCAGGCGAGCATCTCCCCCCCTTTCTACCTATCTTACTTTTATAGTATTTATTTCCCTCCTGTTGATCTATTGCTATCTGTGTTGCGATGCTCTAGTTTTCGTACCCGTGATATCCCTTGCAGCCGTATATTGCCTTGGACACATCCTATTACCTGTTGTTTGGTAGATAGCTGGACTTGCGCGTCATAGTCGCTTGCTCAAGTGCTGTTGCGTGTCGTCAAGTACCACAGTTGTTGGAGAATGGCCGCATGTTTAATGTTGGAGATGATCATGGCTTTATTTATTGCTCACTTTAATTACTGTTTAACAACTAAAATTGAAGTAGGTAAGCAGAGGCACAGGTGGGCAATAGATGTTATTTGGTTGTTAACCGTCCACTTGTGTCCCGTAGGACCCCGAGTACTTGATACCTGTTCCTTGAATATTCGCGCTATCCACATCCGGGAGGCTTATGGGACCCCCCTGAGCCAGAGCTTGATTCAGTCTTATTTCTTGGGGCCACAAACTAGTTTGAGGTTTTAGTTACTATCCTGTACCTATGCCATGCTTTACTGCTTTATTTACGATTGTGCGAGGAGCACACTGTACTGTTTAGGTAAGCGGAATGTTTTCGCGGTATCGACAAGCCCAGTTTTGGGTTCCCAGTCGTTTACAGCCATTGACGCAAACCTTGAGTCCGTCTCGGAGCTAGCTTACTTCGTTGCGGGTCTACTCAATGGGGTGGCCCCCTGAAATATTTCTGAATCCTGTGATTGCTTTGTCGTGAAGGCCTCGTTGGGTTTTGATTTGGTTTTTCCGAGGTTGATCGAGTGTGTGTTGCTATTGGTGCACCCCGTCCGGGTAAAACTTTCTGAAAGCCGTGTCCGCGGTTATGGACGACTTGGAGCACAGTATCTCGATCATAGACAACTATAACTAAAGTAGTGCTATAAACTTGACTTCATAATGACTAGTAATCAGCTTCACTATAATGGAATGGCTAAATAAAACTACCAACAATTGCTTGCTTGAGTTGTCGCTCGCGACCATTGTACCTGACTAGTAAGTAATGCAACTACAACGGAATGGCTAAATAAAAGTACCAACAACTTCTGGGTTTCTGGGTTATCTCATGCTATTTGTATCGGACTAGTAAGTGCCGCCACTACAATGGAATGGTTAACTAAAACTGCCCACTGCTTTATTTATCAGGATAATTATCTACACCTGACTAGTAATTGCTGCAACGATAACTGAATAATTAAAACTGCCAACTGTGTGAGTTCCTCGGTTGACTTCCTCGTTTGGTCTCGAGGGGGAAACACCAGGATGGGTTTGTTTGGTGGTAGCATCAGGTTGGTTCCGAATAGGTCTTTCTTACCCCTCTCTGACAGCCGCCAGTTGTATCGAGTCTCTATAGGTTGATTAGTGCATGCTGCCGCCGCCGCTTCAGTCCACCATACCTATATAGGCGAGGACCGCCGAATTCTAGTCTCGCCGTGTACTGGCCTCAGTACTAACGCTCCTCTTTTTCCTTTGCCCTTTGTCGGCACCCCTTTTGTTTAAGCAGGTTTTGAGATCGACGCCGTTCGCAGGGTTACCCTTCCGGCTTGGCCTGGGCAGGGTTATGGACGCCACATCAGGGCTCTTAGCTCGATTTGCATCTTGTCCGTAGACGGACGCTCTATCATTTTCAAGGTGATTTGGATCTTTGTATGTTATATCTGTATTCTTGACTCATTGAGTCGCTGTTATATATATCTGTTCTGTGGGTCCCATCGAGGACTGTTGTGTAATGTTATTACTTCGTTTTCCACCCGCACGAAAGTGCCTGGTGGGCACCTTTGAATCGTTTCTATGCGGGTTTGGCGGGTTTCGCTAAAACTTGCATAGGGTCGATTCTGAGGGTGTTACAGAAGATCATGGCATCCGTGTCGAAATCATCGGGGTTTCCGGGGTTCGGCCCCGTGAGGCAGATCTTGGGGTTCGGTCTCAACACCGGGATCGGTCTTCGGGTTGGAAGGAGAATGCGCCGGGTTTGATCTTCGGGTCCCGCGTAGTAGGTCTTGTCAGTGCAAATCTTGTTTGGCCGGGGTCGTTCGAGGAAGTTCTTGTCGATGATTCTTCAACACATCTAGTTTGGTATGTTCTTGGATTCCTCATTGTTCTGCAGTACCGGGTCAACGGGGAAAACTCGATGTATCTTGTCACCTTACTGAGCACACATCTGCCATACAGACAAACACACGCTCGCGGCCAAGGCCGACAGTGGCAGGACCGGCCGGAGCTCGCAGGGCACCAAGGCGCGCTGAGGCGGCAACCACAGAGGACGCGACCTACGGTGGAGCCCAACAGCGTCGGCGGCGGCCTGCTGAGAGGAGGAAGGAAGGGCGCTAGGAGGAGAGGCCACAGTGGCGAGGAGGACGGTTGCGGTGCGCCGGCAGAAGGAGGAGGGGCCGCGGACGAGGGGTGGCGGCCGAGGTCGGCGGCGGACGGCGGGGTGAGGTCGGGCCGGTGGGGAGAGCGGCGGCCTCGTGGTGGTGGAGGGGCGCCGACGAGGATGGAGCTCGGGGAGGCGTCGGCGTCCACGGCGGAGGCGAGGAGGCGAGGGCGCGTCGGCGGCGGGGAACTCGACGGCGAGGAGGCGCAGAGGGGAGGCGCTGTCGGTGGCGGGGCGAGTTCGGGAGAGGGAGGCAGGCGGTGGCGCGCCGGGGAGGAGGAGAGGCGATGGCGAAGGGGAGGCGCTCGGGGCGGCGCATGCGAGCTCGCCGGAGGGCAGAGGGGAGGGAGCGCGCTGGAGAGTAGGGGCGGAGGAGCGAGCGGCGAGCGCGCGGGAGGAGGAGCCAGCAAGGAGGGCGGCGCTCGGCCAGAGGCGGCGGAGCAAGGCGGGGGTGGGCGAGAGCAGAGGGAAGGGAACGCGGGGTCGGGGGAGAGAGGTGGGAGGCCAGAGGAGGGAGGAGACGCGTGGGGAGGCTGGGGTGGTGGGACCCAGGGGCAGGGGCGGTTGGGGAGCGTGGGTCCAGTCGGGGTCGGGTGGGCGCCTGCGGTACGAGAGAGAGAGGAAGGGTCGGTGGGGGGTGTACCGCGCGCGTGTGGCGTGTGTGTCCTGGGTGGGTTGTTGTGTGTACTGCGGGGTGGGGTGGGACAGGTGGGTTGAGTGAGTGGGTGGGGGCCAGCTGTCGGGGAGAGAGAGAGGGGGTAGATGGGGCTGTGTGGTCGCATGGGGGAGGGAAAAAGGGAGTGGGCCAGAGGGTGTTGACCAGGGGGGGTGGATTGATGAGGTGTCAAGGTGGGTAGGGATTGGGGAAGAGGGTGAGATGGCAAGCTGTGATTGGTGGGTAGATTAGGACTAGGTAGTTTTAGGAATTCGAGTAGGCTGGTTTTATTCTGGGGGTGGCCGACTGGGTCGGATCGGCCCGGTTTGGCTGCCCCCGCTAAAAATAATTCAATATTTTATTATTTACAAACGGGACTTTTGCAAACCGCGGGTAGGCAAAATAAATATTCCGGAGACCCGGGTTTTGAGTTGAATTGAAGACGGGGCGTTTAGAAAACAAAATAGGTTTTTCCGCAATTAGTTTTATGCAAGCAAATGCAAGATGATGACGATGCTCAAATGCAATGTGGCATGATGACATGAGCATGCGGTCATGATGATGCAATGCACAAAAACAACGCGATTTTCTAGTAGTGGTTTTGCGGGATGCCACACTGCCGCACGACGCGAGGCCACCAAGGCACTCAACCTGTCCTTCATGTCGATGGACTCATACGGCAATATCATGCCCAAAGCATCGTAGGCTGCGGTCATGGCGGCCACCACCTACTTGGAAGCCAACCCGCCACCGGCGGGGGATCCCCGGTACACAATTCATAAATCTGCGATTGCAGGTCTCGGACTTGTCGAAGCCGCGCTGCACGGCGAGGGGACCCCGGAGCCAAAGAAAAAGGCTGCGATAAAGTTCACCAGAAGCCGCACACCCTCATCCTACGAGGAAGAGCATGACTTGTCGCGGCGTCGCTGCAGCCCGCGATGCAGGAGCCGCAACTACGACGCCTATGACGAGCTCACACAACGCAAGGTCGACAAATCATGCACAAAACGCACATGCTCCATGGAGTTTGAAGAGGAAGACACGGAGCTATGCGGAGCCAGGTGATTCATCAGGGCCATACGGCAATCGCGGATTCCTAAGGGCTTCAAACTTCGCTCGGACAACCTAAAGTTCGACAGCGATCTGGCTCGATGACCATCTATCGTCAGTCAAACTCCATGGCGGGAGTAAAAACACAGCCATGCAATGCCTTCAGCTGCAGCTAACGGGCGTGGCCAGAGCCTAGATCAACAGCCTCCCCTCTGGATCCATCCCCAGCTGGGAAGAGCTGGCGTACAACTTCATCCGCAACTTCAAAGGCACGAGAAAAAGGCCGGCTTCAATTGAGGAGCTACACGCCTGTTGCCAACGCTCCAACGAGTCCATCTACTTGTAAATACAACGTTGGTCCGTCATCAAGAATTCCGCCGAGAACATCTCAGAGGAAAGGGCAATCGACGCCTTCAACAGTGGCGTAAGACGCTACGAATTCAGAGAGGAGCTCGGGCGTGTCAATCCCAAAACCATCAATCACTGGATGGACATCGCCAATTGTTGGGCGGATGGCGAGGATGCCGTCAATCAAACAAGTTCGGATGACGAAGACGACTTCGGCCATAGACGTGATCGCCGAGGGAAAATACGAACGCGCATATACAACAAGCGCGAAGAGGTCAATATGGTCGCGGCTGGCTACGCCGCTCGCCACGAGGATGGACACCGCAACAAAGGATACCGCAGCGGCAACTACCGTGACAGCGGAAAGCCAACGCAAACATCGAAACGCCGCAACCACGATGACAAGCCATCTGCACTCGACAAGCTGTCGAGGTCCCTGCACCATCCACTTCTACATCGACCAGCATGATGGCAAAAGGAAGGCCAGCCACATGCTCAAGGAATGCAGTGAGTTCCAGAAACTCCACGAAGGCTACGCCCAGATGCGGCGTCAGACGGTGAATCCAGGATTCGCACCCGCCCCAGGAGCCGTCGCACATGGAGCTCCACCTCCGCCACCCGGAGCACCCGCATAGCCTGCGGCTGCGTCGACCCAGAATAACAGAGCAGATCCATACCCGCCACCGCTAGGGGCTATGATGATACAAAAGGTGCGTCCAACCAACATGGTGCAGAAGACGATCACCCGCCATGTCAACCCGGTCGTCATCTCCCCGCCAGCCATACCCAAGTACCTCAGAGGCTTGGAGTCATGCATCACATTCGATTGTTCGGATTACCCACGCCAGATACCTCGCCCGGGTCATTCTGCTCTGGTGCTCGAGGCGCAAATTGGGGGATTCGAGATGAGTTGCATCTTCACGGACGGTGGCAGCAGCATCAACCTGATGTTCGCCAGCACACTCGTGGCTATGCGTATCCCGCTATGCAGCCTGGAGGCATCAGATACGACCTTCCACGGCATCATCCCAGGGAAAGGAATATACCTCCAGGGCAAAATACAGCTCGACGTCATCTTCGGCACCCCCAACAACTTCAGGCGGAATCAGATCGAGTTCTAAGTGGTGGGCTGGCCTTCACAGTACCACGCCATCCTCAGGCGAGTGGCATTCACAAGATTCCTGGCAGTGCCACATTAAACGTACCTTCTGCGGAAGATGCCAAGGCCCAATGGTGTCATCAACATCCCAGGAAGCTTCACCAAGTCAAACAGCTGCAATAGGGACTTCAATAGAACCTCCCAGTCATTCGGCATGCAGGAGGAGATCACAAGGCTAAGGGAGTTAATGGACAACAACCTGCCCCCAGTCACCAGGAAAAATGCACATGACATGTCGTTCGACTCCACAATCAACACCAAAAAGGTGCAGGTCCACCCGACAGACCCTACCAAGATGGCCCTGATTGCCAACGACCTGAGTTCTGCATAGGAACACACGCTCGTCGAATTCCTCTATGAGCGCTGGGAAATCTTCGCCTGGTGTCCTGCGGACATGCCAGGAGTTCCCAGGGAATTCGCCGTGCACGCACTCAACGTGTTTCCAAACGCAAAGCCAGTAAAGCAGTCGATGCATCGACTATCAGAGAAAAAAGCTGAAGCAGTTGGCATTGAAGTCAACAGGCTCCTCTATGTCAACTTCATAAGGGAAATAAGGGAAAGCACCTGGGTAGCTAACCCCGTGATGGTCCCTAAGAAGGACACGAACATCATGCGGATGTGTGTGGACTTCATGATGCTTAACAAGCATTGTCCTAAGGACCACTTCCCTTTACCATGGATCGATCAAATCATCAACTCCACTACAGGATGCGACATGCTCTCCTTCCTCGACGCCTAATCAGTCTACAATCAAATTCGACCGAAGGTCGAAGATCAAGAGAAGACGAT
Organism: Avena sativa; assembly: GCA_916181665.1. Lineage (NCBI taxonomy): Eukaryota > Viridiplantae > Streptophyta > Magnoliopsida > Poales > Poaceae > Avena > Avena sativa. Next base: position 104,824,839 of record OV702280.1, read on the forward strand.
GTTCATCACACTGTTCGGGGTGTTCTGATACAACACAATGCCTTTCGAGCTCAAGAACGCAGGTGCCACCTACCAAAGGTGCATGCAGGCATGCCTGAAGATCCAGGTAGGTCGCAACGTCCAGGTCTATGTCGACAACATAATAATCAAGGCCAAGGAGGCCCGAACACTGAACGACGATCCCCGCGAGACGTTCGACAACCTTGATCGCTACAAGATCAAGCTAAACCCGGAAAAGTGTGCCTTTGGCGTCCCGTATGGGCAACTACTTGGTTACTTCATCTCTCAAAGAGGCATCGAGGCTAACCCAAAGAAAATCAAGGCTATACTAGCCATGGAGAAACCAAATAATGTCAAAGGAGTCCAGCAGCTGTCTGGGTGAATCGCGGCACTCAGCAGATTTATCAGCCGCATGGGTGCAAAGGCTCTCCCCTTCTACCAGCTACTACGCAAGGCCAATAAATTCAAGTGGATGGCCAAAGCCGACGAGGCATTCGAAGACCTCAAGCATTTACTCTCTACATCTCCAGTACCGATAACGCCAAAGGAGAGGGAGCCCATGCTGCTATACATCACAGCCACGCATCAGGTGGTCAGCACTACCCTCATGGTCGAACGACCCGAAGACGGAAAAACCCACGGGGTACAACGCCCAGTCTACTACCTCAGTGAGGTACTGACGCCTACAAAGCAAAGGCATCCCCACTATCAAAAACTCGCCTACAGTGTGTTCATGACGGCGCGTCGATTGTGCCACTACTTCCAGGAGCATCAGATCATGGTCGTCAACGACACACCACTGTCAAACATACTGAATAACCCTGAAGCTACAGGGCAAGTACCCTTATGGGGCATCGAGCTATCTCCTCGGGACATCATCTATGAGCGTCGCACCACTATTAAGTCTCGGGTGCTCCCTGACTTCTTCGTCCACTGGATGGAGCTCCAGCTACCGGACACTCCGAACATGTCCCAGTCTTGGACAATGCACTTCGACGGCTCCAAGCGCGAGGCCGGAGCAGGAGCCAGAGTGATCTTGACATCCCCTCAAGGGGATAAGATGAGATACGTGTTGCGGATGAAGTTCCGTGCATCCAACAATGAGTCTGAGTACGAGGCACTCCTGCATGGCATGCGGATGGCTAAAGTATGCGGCGCCACGCGCCTCGTCATCTACGGTGACTCCAACCTTGTCGTCCAGCAGATGATGAATGAATGCGATGCCCATAGCGCCAACATGATCGCATGCCGTGTGCTCTACAACTCACTCAAAGGAGGCTTCGATGGTTGTGAACTCTGGAACATCTACAGGGAAAGCAATGAAGAGGCTGACAAGCTCGCCAACATCGGCTCCACCTGCGCCCTAGTGCCACCGGGTGTGTTCCTCGAGCAAATCTGTGTGCCCTCCATCAATCGAAAACTCCCAAAGGACGCAACCGTCGCAACTGGGAACTCGGGGGCTACGCCACCCGAGAAAGCCGAAGCACCCAAAGAGCTCGACACAAAGGTCGAACTGGTGAGCCTCATGCAGGTCCTGGAAATTGAGAAAACATGGAATAAGTCGTACGTCAAGTACCTGGTAAGCACACAACTACCCGAGGACCAGATGGACGCCCGACACATCGCTCGCCGATCAAAGGCCGTCACCATCACCAATGGCGAGCTGTAAAAACGCAACAGTTCAGGTGTCCTCCAATGATGCATCACCAACTGTCGTGGTATTGTCGACACGTACGCCATAGGGGGTATCCCAACGGCGAGTTTAGAGACGTGGGGTAAGATGGAGAGCGTCTAGGACGGCCTGACATAATTTACCCAAGTTCAGATCTCACGACGGTGGTGAGATCCTACTCCTACTATAAATCACTATAATGGCAATACGTCGAGTTACATGATTGTGGGGTTCGCTGTGTGCGAGTAGTGCTATGCACTTGTCTATGAGATTGTTCTGCCCTAAAGGCTCCCATAGGACGGCTTATAAGGGCGTCAGGACCTAAAGTTACATGGAGAGTCCCAACAGGATATGGTTACAGAGTCCTAGACTAACACTAACTAGTCTTCGTGTCCTCCAAGGCTCCGGCTTCCATCATAGGCGGTGGCACGTCACTTTCCTTTATCCCTGCTAGACCTCCGTCTTGGCTATCAGCAACTGGGCCGTCCGGTTATGCCATAGGCCTAACCACCAACTATGGGCCACCCGAGCTTGCCGGTATGAGACTATGCCATAGGTATAACTATTTGGTATATCCACAACAATAGCCCCTTGAGTTCTTCAAGATCCTCGCATTCCTCCATCTAGCTTTGAGCGTAAGTATCACGTCACCTTCAACCTGTAGGAGTGCTTCGCGAAGAATCTTGGAGAGCTCCCATATCATATTCTCATCCGACTAAGCTTAGCCAGAGAGTTGCTTGTATGCTTATGCGGACGAATCCAAGGCGGATAACTCTCTAACAAATCGTTAGTGATTCTTCCAAGTTCTAGGAACGTATTCAATATCATCATCCATGCAGGACGATATGTAAGCCGGAAAAATCACAGCTACTGGGCCATGGTCGTAAAGATTGCCAAATTGCCGACTTAGAGCCAACAAAGTCACAAGCACAAGAGCTTGCCGAATTAAGGTCTTAGAGCCTCTCATATCACAGACGTTTAGGCCATCGATCCGTGTAACCCAGGAAACTTCCATGAGGGTGAAACTGATGTCAAGCCCCTAGGTTTCGTTAGCCGGATTCATCACCGTCTTAAAAATTTTGTTGACATAACCATATGTATCCCCCGAGCATTGAGTCGGCTTCGTCGAAAGTGGCTTGATGCTCAAAATAACATGCATAATTGTACATCAAATGATTGTAGCCCTCGAGCGCCAAGTAGGAGTTTCAAAAGAAAATCGTCTTGGTGCTCCCAGAGTAGCTTTAGCAAAAATATCAATAGTGTAGCCCCCGAGCATTGAGTCGAAAATTATTTCGGCTTGATGCTCCAGAGAGAACTTCACAAAAATTCATTATCGGTGTAGCCCCCGAGCGTCAGGGTGGAATTCACACGAATTTTCTGGCTTGATGCTCAAAGAGAACTTTCACCATATTTTGGAGATCAACGTAATGTAGCCCCCAAGGATTGTTCCGACTTGATGCTCAAAGAAGGACAAAGATCCTAAGTTAGAGATTTCAAGCCTCCGAGCGTCGAGTCGACTTCCTCAAAAGCGGCTCAAGTCTTGGCCAACACTACAATTCCAGCCCCCGAGGTGTCGAGTCAAGCGCAAAGCCATCTCAAAAACACCTTAATCCGAGGAACGCGTTAATGTCCAAGCGTCATGTACCTGAAACATAAATATAAAAATACAAATATATTAAATTGTTCCTTTAATCATGTCCAACAAACAAATGTAAGGCGAAACAAATATGACCTTTGAACAAATGCTTTAAAGCTAAAACAATGCAGCAGTTGAACACATAAAACTGTTTAGGAGGAAAAAACTCAACTAATTTGAACAGTTTATGTAAAATTTTGTTTAAGCAAGTGCTGGCTTATCCATTATTCTGGTTTTTACGCTTGAATTTTTGTGAGACGGAAGACTCATAGCACAGAACCATGTCCTTAGGTGATAATGCCTAATTGCACCGTCTAGAACCCAAGGCCAAAACGCCGGCTTTGAGTGTCGAGAAGTCACTACTCCAGAATACACATAAAACAACAGAAAACGTGTATCCAGAAAACATAAGCTAACGCACGAAGACGGTTTTTTGTATGGTACTGGGGCCTTAAAACGGCAATACAGTAAACAGTTTATACCCACGAGCGCAAGGAAAATCTTGGAAGAGTATGACCAAAAACGAAAGCGGTAAAAGACTCAAAATACGAGTGAACCAATCTTAATCTCATGATCATAAACAAATAAAATAATAAATATACATAGGGACTTTGCTGTTTGAGTAGAGTCGGTGTTGTTCGTGGTGAAGACGAACCTGGCGACGATGAAGCCGGTTGTGACGATGTTGAAATATCTGCTGCAATAGCGAAGGTTGCCATGAAGGTTGTCGCGATGGAAACGAAGCCGGACTGTTACCGTATATACACAGTAAACTGTCGACCGTTTTGCTCGGACGAATTTTCCGGGACAAACGCACCATAAAGATGCCGGCCAAATCAAACTCGGCCACGTGTGGATCCATGCTTCATGAAAAATAACTCCGGGATTCGGAGATTGGCAAAGTATGTATATCGCGGCTTGGAATCCATGCACGTATATAGCCTCGTTTAATCGATTTCGCTTCCTCTTTATGTGAAGTAGTAGTAATAAGACGTGGCTTGTCTTTCAGAATTGGAACATCCACGTTTTCTTGAATTGATTCGATCAACATTTGTGTAGCACCTCCATGGAGATCACCAATTCAACTGAAACGATTATGGGTGCCTGATCTGCTTTTCTCCTCTAGAGACTTTAAACGAACCGATCTAGTGCGCAGTAGCATTTGGCCTGATCGATCCGGCGATGCATGAAAATGAAGTTATTGCTGTTCCGCACAATGAATCCGCGAAGTACTGAAAATCCGACCGTGTCTCAGTTTCGACGTACGGATCAATACCAGTGCAGATACACGGCGATTGGAACCTCAAAATCTGCGTTGCAGCTAGACTTGTTGATGAAGATTTCCGTGATGCAGCCGACTTAGCCACACGCTCGAGAGGAGAGATGATAAATTCTGCGAAGACTCTCAAGAGCGATGACGAAGCCGGTGCATCGATGGAGATGCAATTTGTCTGCCTTCGAAGACAGGGAGGGATCCCACCCGGATCTGTGCTGTAAGCGCCTCTTGCCCCACGGTGGGCGCCAACTGTCGTGCTATTATCGACACGTACGCCATAGGGGTATCCCAATGGCGAGTTTAGAGACGTGGGATAAGACGGAGATTGTTCGGGACGACCTGATACAGTTTACCTAGGTTCAGATCTCACGACGGTGGCGAGATCCTACTCCTGCTATAAATCACTATAATGGCAATACGCCAAGTTACATGATTGTGGGGTTCGCTGTGTGCGAGTAGTCCTATGCACTTGTCTATGAGATTGTTCTGCCCTAAAGGCTCCCGTAGGCTGGCTTATAAGGGCGCCAGGACCTAGGGTTACATGGAGAGTCCCAGCCGGATACGGTTACAGAGTCCTAGACTAACACTAACTAGTCTTCATCTCCTCCAAGGCTCTGGTTTCCATCATAAGCGGTGGCACATCACTTTCCTTTATCCCTGCTGGACTTCCATCTTGTCTATCAGCAACTGGGTCACCCGGTTATGTCATAGGCCTAACCACCAACTGTGGGCCACCCGGACTTGCCGGTATGAAACTATGCCGTAGGTATACCTATTTGGTATATCCACAACACCAACAGTGACAGGAAGAGCATCCTCCTCAACATCCATGAATGCATCTGCGGCCACCACCCGGGCAGCCGCGCCCTTGTCACCAAGGATTTTCATGTTGGCTTCTACTGGCCAACCGCGATGCACGATGCCAAGGACATCGTTGAAAAGTGCAATGCCTGCTAGAGGTTCGCAGACAAGCTACACGCACCAGGCTTAGAGCTGCGGCCCATACCATTGGCCTGGCCCTTTGCCCAATGGGGACTTGAAATTGCTGGCAAGCTGCAGAAGTCCTCACCTGGAGGGCATGTATTCCTCCTGGTGGCAGTCAAAATTTTTCACGAAGTGGATCGAGGCCATGCCTGTCACTAACCAAACCGGCGATTTTGTCGTTAAGTTCTTTCAATCCATCGTCTACAGGTTCGGAGTGCCTCACAGCATCATAACTGACAATGGCACAAACTTCACCTCAAAGGAGTTCCGAGACTTCTATGAAGGTCTCGGCATCAACCTCACATACGCCTTCATGGCGCATCTGCAAACCAATGGGCAGGTCAAAAAGTCCAACGGCCTCGTCTGCAATGGAATCAAGAAGTGCTGCTACGCCCACTCGAAAGGTTGGAGGGATCCTGGGCAGAGGAGCTACCATAAGTCCTCTGGAGCCTACGCACAACGCCAAACAATGCCACTGGCTACACGCCCTTCTTCATGGTGCACAGAGCCAAAGCGATGTTGCCCACCGAGGTACGCTACAAGGCCCCACGGGTCATTGCTTACAGCGAAGCCGAATCTACGGCTGCATTCGAAGATGCCATCGACACACTAGACGAAGCTCGCGACATTGTCGTGTCCTGTTCGAAGGTACCAGCAAAGTCTCCACAACTACCACAGTCGACGGCTATGCCCAAGGTCCTTCATCGAAGGACACCTCGTCCTGCGACTCAAGCAGAAGGGGCACCTGAAGCTCGAATCACCCTGAGAAGGACCTTACGTGGTTACTGAAGTAATCCCAGGTGGCCCCTACCGCCTAAAGGACGTCGAGTCCGAAGTAGAATACCCAAACCCCTAAAACGCCACACAACTGCGACGCTTCTACCCATAGTTGTCTTTTACTTTCAATAAGGCTACTCAGCCAAACAATGTACCTCCTGCATTATGATGAATAAAAGATAAGTTCCTTAGCCCAAATATTTTTCTCAAATATACATTTACATCCTTAAATACGCTCGAGGGCTAGGCCTCACCTTACAACTTTGTCGATTGTCACAACAACGCATCACCCTGTGTAGCTGACCACGTCAGGCTAACAAAAAGGACATGCACAACTCATAATCAACAACGCACTATGTGCCAATACATACTTACAAACTTTGCAAGGGTATAAAATCCCACTCGACAATATACAGACTTTACATTGTTATATTTACAACTCGCCGGACTCAACTACGTTGGAGTAGGACGTTTGTCCGCTCTTCGAAGACGTCGATGATGTCTTCAGCCCGACGAGTGATGAGTGCATATTTGCATCATATTTTATATTATTAGTTTGCATTGTAGTTATAGGATCTTGGTATTTTACGGTGTTCGTGCGCACCTTTTATGTTTAGTTTCACCAGGATCAGATCAGATGATGGATACGATGGACACAATTCTTGAACCAGTAATATTGGAGTGAAATGGAGCCAAAAAAACGTAAATTGCTGATTTGGGAAATATTAATAACGCCAAAAGAAAACCCGAAGCAATTGGAGGATACAGTGGGTTTAACGACCAACTATACGGCAGGAATAAATTTTCTAGCCATATAGTTCCCACCGTATAGTTGGCGCCAACACCGCCTCCTCAAATAGTTTCACCCCGTGCAACTGGATCAGGGAGACGACATACAGAACACCCAGAAATCACCGAAACCTCACCTTCGGAAGGCATCTGGAGGGGGAACACATCCACCGGGGATCCATCTTCGCCCTACGCAGATCCAGGATGCTAAGGCATCAATCTTCATCATCAACCTCTACATTACCACCATATCCATCCATCCCATCTATATCTTGTCTAGATCTTGTTGTAATTTCCGTACTCGTGGTGGATTTATATAAGTACTATTCATCTATGATAGATTCCATTGTTTTTGCCATGATGTTGTTTGCCTCCATGTATGAGTAGATCATTAGTTCTTGGGGAGATGGATAAACCCTAGCATGAGATTGAAATAAGATAAAGTTTATTATGATATTCATCATTGTGACCATGTGTTAGATTGTCTTCATCTTGATGTTGGGAGAAGTCGACCTCTCAATATTTGCCTCTTGTGGGGACTTGATAGAGGGAACTACTTGTTGCTAGACGGAGGTGTGTTAGCACTTATAGTGACTATAAAGCTATTGGCACTCCTTACATATCAACTTGGGAATCGAGGAAACTCACCAAACACTAGCCATGCCATGGATACGTTCTACGGGATCAAGTCCCTTAATAGCGCGGTAATTCAATTGATGTTGATTGCTGTCTGCTATGGTTATGAGGATGATGTGAGCAGTGTTTGATGATTATTTGTCCAAATACAGAGTTCCTCCCACACATACATAGTTGAGAATGTTCATGATAATAATATTTACCTTAGCCCTTTATAAATGCTAGAGGTGTATCCGCTACTCCCTGAGAACGCTTTTCCCCACTGAAAAGTTCCAAATCTCTTTTACACACGCGATACTTACCTTCTGTATTCAATTTTGTTTACTTTACTTATTGTTCTCTTATACCCAAACCCAAAAACACTTTTTATACAACACTCGCATTTTATCTTGTTACTTAGAACTTTATTTAGCATTTGTATTTTAGTATTTATTTCAAGAGTTATTAGACTTCAGACTCCTGCTCCCTGTGTGATAATATATTTATTTCAAAACTAGCTACAAACGATCTGCGCACTTGCAGTCATTAACGAGCCACCATGGCATAATGTGGACGCATGTCCCACGCCATACCATCTGGAGGAGCGGGCGGTCCCGCTGCTATTTCAGACAGGTCAACATCGTGATGATGCAGCCGAATGAGCGCTAGCGCCGCCTTCGCACCTGCCACAAGCTAATGTCGTACAAGATCCTTCACGGCGTCCATGCTACGAAATTTGCCCAGTAGCCCCAAGAGGCTGGAGGGAGCCGCATCTAGAGGAAACATCGCAGCCTAGACAGCCGTGAGTGACGACCTCGCATGCTTCAGCTCCCAAAGCACTTGGTGGACGCAGTCCTGAACCGTCGCGACAATAGTTGCTCAGTAGTGGTCCATCCAAGCGAATTCTCTAGCCTCCAACTCCTGTTGGGTAACACAATTCTGCTGAATTGCAACTCGATCCTTCTCTTCCTTCAGAAGAAGATTAACAACTACTGAAAAAAGCAGCAGCTCAGAGGCCATAAAGGTCGGGCCCAGTCGAAAAGTAAAACAAGACCACGATGACTTACACTGGAGTTGCTCGCCGATTTGTCGAAATTCCTCAAGAAGAAATTCCTCTCTCGCAAAGGCCCATTCGGTCTTGGATCTTCAAACATCCGCATGGCCACGGATCATGAGAACATCCTTCTCTAGGCTTCAGATGCGGTCGCATAGCAGAGGAAACTGTGATGCCTCACTCGATGATGGACGGGCACCAGTCAAGGCAGGAAGCGTGGTCACTGTCTCAACATTTGAAGGACTCTAAGAGGCGCATAGTTGACAAAATATAAAAACCAAAGCAATTGACAATAGTCAAAGGAAGCACATATATTTACATCAAAAACCACTACGTGGTAGGGTCAGATTTGTCCATCACGAAGCATTACATGCACGCTGGCAAGGAAAAATCAAAATACTATCAAATAAACTACGGCGCAAGAGACCTAAGCAGCAGCCGCATCCGGAGCAGCTTCGGACTCCGAGGCCTTCGCCTTGGCTGCCCGCTGCTGCTCTAGCGCATATGTGTCCAGAAGATCAATGAGCTTTGGGAAAAAAATGCTTGCAGTGGGAGGCGAAAGGAGTAAAGGCTACCTTGGTGACATCCGCTGCCACCGGCATCCTGGAGGTGACCTGTAGCATACTCAACTGTGTGCCGACCGCCATCGCCAGGCCTAGGGTCGCACCCACACCCTTCTGGGCCTTCTTGTAGTACGTAGGGGCATCGCCCGCCAAGGCCTTCGCCAGAGAGTCGACGTTGTTAAGGGCGACGCCCTTCAGGGTGATCTTCCGGTAGAAGCGGCTGAGGACCTCCTTGGCCTTGCTCAACGTCTCGACGGAAGAGTTGCAACGGTCTTAGACCACCACAACAGCATCCGCCATGGAGTCCCCATGCTCCAAGGCACCGCGATCAAACGCGACGCTAGTAGCATCTGCAAATGACAGCAAAATAAACTTCAGATGAGGCAAATGAAGCACACCAGAAGAAAAACAAGCTCAGACAGAAAAGCATATGATAATTTACTGGACAGCGCTTTGGCAGCAACCATAAGCTGCTCCACCATGGCCTTCTCCCGAGATGCCGCGACAGCCGCAAGATGCTGCTCACGATCCTAGGCCTCCTGCCCGTAACATTGAAGGGCCTCCACGACATCCTTCGCCTTGGTCTCCGCCTAGCTGTGACTCTTTTCGAGTGCAACCAGCTTGAGGAGGGCCTCATTGTTCTTGTCTATGACAGTCAACAAGAAAAGGATTAGTAAAAAGGTACTCATCAGTACCCACAGACAAATAGAAGAAGTACACATACCTCGGAGCTGCAGAAAGTCGTCCTCCAAGGCGAGGTACTACTGACCGAGGCGATCAATGTCGCGGATGAAGGGCTATAAAGAAGAAATGGCAAAGTCAGGCAAACAAAAGGGCTCAGGGGATCACCCATGTTAACTGAAAAAGCACTTACGTGGCCACCCAAATACTCTGAAGGAGTAGCTTGCGTCTTCCGGGTGAAGACCATTCGAGTCCTCAGCTTCGAGGAGCTCGATGCGGCATCACCGGAGTTGGCCGGTATCTTCGGGAAGGCAGCTGCAGGAGCCGCCTGCAGCATCAAATTCTTCAGTCTCATCCTTTATGGATTCGGCTAAGGAAGACTTCCTGGTACGACAGGAACAATCAAGTCCACCCAAACGTCAACAAGGTGAAGCACAATCAACAATATAAGTCATCATATACTTATGACGGGATGTCGGAGAGGTTGAAGACCAGCGTCTCCTTCTTCTTCTTGGCTGGCGGCTGAGGAGCCACGACTCGAAGGGGTACGACATGAATGGGGGAGGTAGCACTCTCACCCCCAACATGTCACTCGAGGAAGGCGGGTCCCCTCGGCATCAGAAGCGTTGCCCCATCTGAACTTTCGCTTCGGGTCCTCTGGCGAGGTATCCCTTCGCTATGCTCGGGGGCTTCCATCATTGGCGACTGTGAAGGGGGAAGCGTGGAGTCAGACTCCGCATCCTCGCCATCTGGCGCAACCGTATATTTTTTAGGAAGGGGAGACATAAAGCTCTCCACCTTAAGCTCCCGCGGAGCAACAGATACACATGTCAAGGTCAAAAAACAGAAGACACAAACAATCAGAAACGCACAACATGCAAGCAAGAGACTCACCTGAGGAACTTCCTTCTAGCCAGAAAAGGGGGCAGTCAAAGACTTCCCTGGCAGCTCCTCATCAGCCTTGTACTTCGGCAGGGGTCGAAGAGCCCTGTCAAGGTCGGCTGAGGACATCTCCTCATCTGATACTCTCGTCGGGTCGGTGGCACCGGAGTATAGAAACATCGAGTACGCCCTCGCTTGGAGGGGCTGCACCTGACGCTTGAGGAACATCCGGATGATGTCGACACCGCATACCTCTTTGCATCGCACCAGCTGGAGCTCCTTCACTCGCTGGTAAAACTTCTCCACCACCTCGGTCTCACCCTCCATGATGTCATTCGACCAGGAGCGCTTTAGGGTGACCACCTTGCTGGCATCGAAGGGAGCTAGCCATAATGCTGGCCAGCGATCTTGGAATCGCGAATATAAAACCACTTGTTCCTCCATCCTTGGATGGATTCGCAAAGGTGGAAGGAGAAAAATTGGACGGTGGGGCTTATGGATATCCCGCACCCACCCAGCGCGTAAACGCCGCCAGTACCAGATTGCCTCTTCAAGGAATAGAGTTTCTTGAAGAGGCCGAAGTGTGGCTCAATACCGAGCCAGCACTCACAAAGCGTGATAAAACACGCGATATGGAGAAGGGAATTGGGCGACAAGTGGTGGAGTTGTAGCCCATAGAGAAATAGAAGCCCATGAAGAAATTCGTGGGCAGGAAGAGAAAGCCCCTGGACAACGAAAACATAAAACATAACCCGAAAACCTTCGGGTGGGTCTAGGGTTACCTCCTCGCCGGGAATGATGACGTTTCCCTTCTCCTTCGAGATGAGGCTGGACTCGCACATGCGGCGCAGGTCCGTCTCCCTGATCGCATACCACCGCCAATCACAGTAGGTGACGCGGCCGGCGGTGGAGGTCTTCTTGGCAGCACTAACGGTGCTCGTCCCCGCAGCAGCAGAAGCGGACTTCTTTCGCTTGCCCATTTGTGTGGTGCGGCACGCGGTGCGATGGGCACGGAGGAAAGACAATGGAAAAACATGAAGAAGGTCCAGTGCGTAGTGTGAGCGAGCTCTTGAAATGGCGAAGGCAGAAAGATGAAAGCAAATGGCAAGGGGAAAATTACCCTGGTCCCTCTACGATATAAAAAGACGAAGATGATGAAGCAGAACCGTCGATTCGCTTGCCCTAACGCGTGTCCTCCATCACACCGTACATGTGGCGGGCGTCTACCGAACCGTTGCGAGCACATCGTCCACTACGCATGGAAATCAAGGAGACACTGTAATTATCCCATAAATGATGCGTGCACCCAATGTTGTCGTGGGACACTTTTTTTTGGAAGCCCAAGAGCAAGGTGTGATGAGCACATCAGCAAGTTTCCCTCAGTAGAGACCGAGGTTATCGAACCAGAAGGAGGAAGGAAACGTCACACATGTGTTGCAAACAACATGGAGACCTGCACAACACAAACTCAAGACTTTGTCCCAACGAATCAGTGAGGTTGTCAAGTTCACCGATTTGCTATAACAAAGGATTAACTGTATGGTGTGGAAGGTAATGGTTGTTTGCATCAAGTAAACAGTAACAGTGGAAGATGTATCAATGGTAAAGATTGGACCGGGGTCCATAGTTCACTAGAGGTTCCCTCCTTAGATAAACAACATGGCATGAAGGGTAAACAAATTACAGCAGTGCAATTGACAGGAACTGAGCAAGGCATAACAATGCAATACTAGTCAGAAATATCCTATGAGATTCGATTGGGCAATACAACAAGATACATAGACCACCATCCAACTTCATCTATAACAAGAAGTCCACCTTCAGGTTATCATCCGAACCCCCTCCAGTATTAAGTTGAAAGCAACAGACAACTCCTTTAAGCAAAGTGTGTAAGGAAAACAATCCACTTGTTCCATGAACAAGAGACCGTAGTTTTCTCCCTAGTAGCAACAACACATCTACAACCAAAGAGATTTCTGTCACTTCCCTTGGAAACTAGAGGCATGAACCCACTATCGAGCATAAATACCCCCTCTTGGAGTCACTAGCAACTACTCGACCAAGATAGCTACTAACAACAGAGAGAATGCAAGATCACAAACAACACATACATAATATAATCACAAAGACAAAACCATTAACCAAACTGACATAATAATCTCAATATCCACCGGATCGCTGCAAAAACAACATGCATGATTACAAATAGATTAGATCTTGATCATGAACGGATCTCACAAGATCTATACATGAAAGAACAAGGAGGAGATACAACCATATAGCTACTACATGGACTCATAGTCCAAGGTGGAACTACTCACACATCATACCAGAGAAAAGGCCTCCGGGATGATCTCCCCTTCGGCAGGGTGCCGGGAAGAACTTTAGATCGCCCCGATCTAGGGACGATGGTAGCGGCGGCTATAGAAGGTTTCGTGGAGTTTTGATCGGGTACTTAGGGTTTCTGCATCCGGGGCTTCTTATAGGCGAAGAGGCAAGGCTGGGAGGAGACAGGGGGCCACACCCTGCCCAGGCGCGGGACCACCCCTGGCTGTGCCTAGGGGGTTTGGCCGCCCTGGTCCGCATTTCCGTCTCGTCTTCTAGATTCGTGTCCCTCACGGTAAAATATTGACTTTGGCTTTTGTCCCGTCCAATTCTGAGAATATTGATTTTCTGCCTTTCTGGAACCAAAAACAGAAGAAAACATGCAACTAGCACTGTGGAAACTTGTTAATAGGTTAGTTCCAGAAAAGATATAAAAACACCTCAAAGTATAGACAAAGCAAAGCAAAGTAGATACTAAACAAGCATGAAGCATCAAAAACTAGATACGTTTCCGACGTATCAAGCATCCCCAAGCTTAACTCCTGCTCGTCCTCGAGTAGGTAAGTGATAAAAATAATAATTTTTTAGGTGACATGCACCATCAAAACCAAGATCAAACCATTTGCAAGCATTGAAAGCTGGGATCAAAGAACTCTAAACATGTGCATGAAAGATGGAGTTCTAACAATAAGACAAAGTAACTATGCATGCAACATGAAAGGCTACAAACAAAGATCATGAATAACATGCATTGAAAAACGTTTGTTTGTTTCACATACAGAAAACATAGCATAGTGGCATTCAGCTTGTCCTTCATAGAGTAGCAAATAGATGCAAAGTACACCTTCAAAGTTCTCAAGGGTGACTAGAAACAAATAGCACAAGAACAAGTAATATCACAATATGCATCAATCAATAATCTTTGGGACACTGCATACAGAATGACAACTATGCTCTCTTAATGGTGCCTAAAGGTTGAAGGTGGAGACTCAATAGCAGTGGAAGAAAGGCCTTTCATAAAGGAAGCAGGGATTTCAAGTTTCAAAAAGAGCTTCCAAAAATTATGGTACTTGTTAGCTTTCAGCCCTCATTGCTCCTATCATAAGCATCTTGAAGTGATTAAGGTTAAAGTGAACAAACTATGGAGTATATGCTTGACAAAGTATAAGTTGACAATCTCAAATCCCTTGAATACAAGGGCCACACCTCATGCTACTCAACTTCAGTCACCTGTAAGTTCTTATCACTGTAAGTATTTGCATATCATAGAGAACTGCCAACGTGGTACCCCTTGCACATGGTACAGGAGCTATCCCGTAACCAAAATGATAAGGCAAGCAGACAATGAGCATCTCAGCGATCTTTTTATTTACTATGTGCATAGCTTTTTTATTGAGGATGCTTCACAGAATGCTCATTATGGTGATGCTACAAGTTTCCACCATGATTAGGCATGGCTTAGGCTAGCGGCCCAGGCGTTTCTTTGACACAAAATACATAACTCCATGGACTTACAGGCTCCCTCTTTATTTCACACCAGCGACATCCATAGACAAAAGAGCATGATATCAACTGTGTACAACGTATAAGTGCAAGCATATACAACATAGACGACACAATGGTTCAAATTTATTAGGGGCAAAGAATATAAAGTGTGCCATAAAGTTTGTGAGGGCTTTAATCACTAAGTTTTCACATAACAAAATAGTTTTTAATTGGAAGATAGCTAAAAACAAGAATATACTTGGAACAGTGTAACACACCATGCATAGGAATTTATAGTGGACACTTGGGAAAAACTTGGTTTCTTGGGAGTTGGAAGCATGAGTAGGGCTTACTCATACAAGTGGAGGCTAGCAAGAGACTGGGAGCAACAAACTAAGAGAGGATAATGGCCATAATCATGCAGAGCAACAAAGCATTACTAATCAAAGCATATAGTGGTACTACAGGTCAAGGACTAAATGATCATAGAGGCTATGGTGACTTGTCATAGTCATAACATGGTGTGAGCATGTGCCAAGTCAACCCAAACAAAGCATCGAAGGAGAATACCACAATACTATGCTTTTGCATGCTAAAACAACACATAATTTCTTCAAGGCACACTAAGAAATCCCAATTGTTTGGAACAAGACATGCGACAACAATAATCACTAAGCATAAGGTCAAAACAACACCTAGCATGTCATGCTAAAGTCTAAGTCACAGTCAATGCAAGCTCCTCTTGCACTTATAAGAAAGAACTTCCTACTCCTTTCCAAAACCAAGAAACTTATTTGAAACAACACAGCGAGAACGGGGGTCCAAACTACTTTATTCAAGCAAACTAAACAACCTAAGCAAAGTAAACGAAAACTAAAATGCTCCAAGAACAACACAACCGTGCATGAAACAATAAAAACAAAGTGTCTAGACAGACCTGGCCTTTTTATTGATGAAGAAGGGGATGCCTTGGACATCCCCAAGCTTTGATGCTTGTAACTCTAGGATATTTCTTGGGGTGACACCATGGTGGCATCCCCAAGCTTGAGATTTTGTCCATTCTTCATCTCATTATATCATTCTCTCTCTACACCTGAAATTTTTCCTTCGTACAAAACTTCACACAATCTTCATTAGCAACATTAGTTTATTCAAAAGATATTAGACCTCTGGCAAAGCTTTGGAACGGCAAAACTTTTCACTAGAAACACAAGCTACTGTATTAACTCCTTCAAAAAGCTCAATTCCCCAAAAGAGAACTCAAAAAGGAATCAATAAGAAGCAAATGCAAATAATGGCAGAAATCTGTCAAAACAGACCAGCAGGTAGAAACCGATTTTTTGAAAATCTTTTGTTCCTCAAATAAAAAAGTGTTGTACTAACGGAAAGTTAGCTAATATACTAGGGGATTTATTCGTAAATTTTAATCTCAATACAACTTACATAGACTCCTCACGAATTTTTATGGTGGATGACAGAAATCTGTTTTGGGACAGCAACTCCCCAAATCTTACTCCCCTCTTATTAGAGGTCAATCTTGGCACAAAAAGCAAACAAAAAGGATAAGGAGAGGTCATTACTGAAGTAATAACTTCCAAGACTCAAGGAAACTCTTGGGTTATCTCCCAACAAGTACTTTTCTTTAACGCCTTTAAGTTAGGCACAAGAAGCAAGAAATCAAGTATTTTCAAATGAGGAAGCATTCACATCACCTTGCTTTCAAAGGAGGAGCAAAAAGCAACTTCTCTCTCCTCATAGGGAAGTGTTCAATACCTTTATTGAATGTAAAATGATATTTAATGGTCCCTTCTTTCATATCAATGATGGCACCAACTATTCTAAGAAAGGGTCTTCCCAAAGTAATAGGACAAGAAGCATTGTATTCAACATCCAAAACATAGAAATCCACAGGGACATAAGCATTGTTAAACATAATGACAACATCATTAATACTCCCCATGAGTTTCTTCTTAGCATTAGCATTAAGTGGGACATTCAAATAACAATCTTCCAATGGTGGCAAATCAAGCATTTCATAAATATTCCTAGGCATAATAGAGACACTAGAACCAAGATCACATGAAGCTTTGAGATCAAAGTCATTCACTTGCATATTAATAATGGGTTCCCAACTATCTTCTACTTTCCTAGGAATAGAAGATTTGTGTTTTAGTTTCTCTTCCTTAATCTAAACAAGAGCATCTGTAATGTGTTTGGTGAAAGCAACATGCATATCACTAGCATCAGGACTTCTAGCAAGCTTTTGTAGGAACATAATCACTTCAGAAATATTGCAACCATAAATATCAAAATCAAACTTAGCATCACTAGTAGTAGGCTCAATAGGCTTAGGCATAGTAGGAGGAGGAACATTGATACGCCCAATTTGCATCACCTTTCTATATCATAATTTACCTCTATTCATTGATGTTTATCTTATTATGAGGTATTACTTATGGATTTTCATTTGTTTATGCATGTTGGATGATTCTTGGAGGATGGACTGCCGGAGTCTGGATTCTGATGGAAAAGAAGGCGTTTCGGTGCAATTTCGCGAAGACCAGAAAAATATGGAAACATATTATTTTACCAGAAGACGAAGGAAGCCAGAAGGAGGAGCGAAGGGAGGCCTCAGGGGGCCCACACCCCTAGGCGCGGGCCCACCTGACCCCGCGCCTAGGGCATGTGTGGCCCACTTGCCCGGCCTCCGACTCCGCCCCTTCGCCTATATCTTCCCTACGAAACCCTAATGCCAGGGGGGCGACCACATATAGATTTACGCCGCCTCTAGGGGGCGGAAAACACTGAGAGAGAAAGATCTCTCTGGCAGACAGATTTCTGCCAGAGGAATTCCTTCCCGGAGAGGGGAGACCGTCGCCGTCAACACCGTCATCAAGCTAGGATTCATCGGGATGATCATCATCATCATCATCCACACCATCATATCCACCAGCACCATCATCACCACTCCGTCCTGCTGTAACAATTGTGTTGTATATTGCTCTAGTTCTTAGGGAAACTTTCCCGGTGTTGATTACTATTGTAGTTGATGCTTGTGAGTGGAACCATTGGATTATTGTTTATGTTCATATTGTTATCCATTATCATATCATCTTTGATCTTGATCCATATGATGTCTTGTGAGTAGTTCATTTAGTTCTTGAGGACATGGGAGAATTCATGTTGTTATTAGTGGATCTGTGTTGAGTAATTATTCAATGGTTTAGTATTTAAGTTGTGGTGCTATTCTTCTAGTGGTGTCATGTGAACGTCTACTACATGACACTTCACCGTTTATGGGCCTAGGGGAATGTATTGTGTATTTGGCTATTAATCGTGGGGTTGCCGGAGTGACAGAAACCTGAAGCCCCGTTAGGACTCCTTTGCACAAGGGAGTGTAGGATCTCAGAGTTTAAGGCTGTGGTTAGATTTATATCTTGATTAATTTCCTGTAGTTACGGATGTTTACAGGGGGTTTAATCACAAGTATGTATTAGTCCTAGGAAAGGCAGTATGTTAGCACAGGTTCACCCACACAACACTTACAAACACCAAAGAAGAGTACTCAACTATTTGAAGCGAAAGCACTTGACAGAATTCCCATGTGTCCTCGAGAACGTTTGGTCCTTATAAGTATTTCCACCGTCTTGTCCTTTGCTAAGAAAGTATTGGGCCACTTGCTCCGTTTGTTCGTTACTCTTGTTACTTGCTCCTTGTTTTGTTGCCTTGTCAAAAAACAACCAAAAAACCGTTAGCTAAGTATTCACAGGGATTTCCTGCTCCATACCACTGTTCAACACCTTCTGCTCCTTGTTGGGATCGACACTCCTATTTATCGGAAGTACTACGATACACCCTCTATACTTGTGGGTCATCAAGACTATTTTCTGGCGCCGTTTTCGGGGAGTGAAGCTCTATTGAAGAGTGGAACTGGTAAGGGAAACTTTTATTGTGAGTATTGCTTTTGTTACTGCTTGTTACTTTTGTTTCCAATATGGATAACCCACTTGGTTTTCTATTTGGGAAAACTACTACCGCTGGTAGGGTAGTAGATGAACCACCTCCTGTTGAGATCGATCCTTTTAACATACCTACAAGTATTGTTAATCATGTCATGGATAATTATTATTTTGGGGATGGAACTGTCCATCCTGGTGATCATTTGCTTTTTATCCATGAATTATGCGGGTTGTTTAAGTGTGCAGGTATCACAACTGAATAGGTGAAGAAGAAGTTACTCTCCATATCCTTGAAAGGGAGAGCTAAAGCATGGTATAAGCTGCTGAAAAATGGACAATCCATGGAATGGGAGGAGATGGCATCTCACTTTTACTCTAAATTTTATCCTCCTAGTGAAATCCATAAGGATAGAAATCTTGTATATAACTTTTGGCCTCTTGATGGAGAGATTACAGCTCAAGCTTGGGGGAGATTGAAGTTACTCATGCTTAAATGTCCTATTCATGAACTCCCTAACAATATTATTCTCAGTAACTTTTATGCTAGGCTTTCTCTTCATGATAAAGATTTACTAGATGCTTCTTATGTTGGATCATTCACACGTATGAAGGAAGAAGCTAAATGGGATCTCTTAGACCGTATTCAATATAACACTGAGGCTTGGGAAAATGACAAAGGAAGGAAGTCAGGTATAAACTATGATTATGAATGCATTAAATCTTTTATGGGTACTGATAACTTCTGTGATATTTGCAATAAGTTTGGCCTTTATGCCCAAGTTCTTGCAAAATGTTTTAATGCCTTTGCCTCTTATATTGAACTTCCTAAGAGGGAGTGGGACAAGTACCACGCTCCTTATAAAGACACTGTCATCCATATTCCTGCTAGTACGGAGGTTTGCACTGTTGATCCTATTTTGCCTGAACCTTATATTGAGAAAACTCCTTTTCCTTCTAAGGTGAGGGAGCATTATATTATGGCTACTGTGGTTAGCAAAATCGCAAAGAAAACTGTAGAGTCCGATGATCTTATTGATATTGAGCCTGTGGTAGCTATTGTGAAAGATCTTATCACTAGAAATATAGAGGATGAGCATTTTGTCTTCTGTGAAGACGCTACTAATATTGTTTCTCATCCCAAGAAAGTTAGAAAAGCTAGTGTTCCTGTGCTTTTTGTTAAAAGAAGCTAGTAAAACCTATCCTATCATCTTTGGTAGACCCTTCCTTAATACTTGTGGGGCTATCATAGATTGTAGGAAGGAAAAAGTTTTGACTAAGTTTGCTGGAGAATATTATGAGTTTAATTTTTCCAAATTTGCCAAAACTCCTTATGAAAATGAATTACCTGATGAGGATTTCAGGGTTGAACAACTGTCTGCTATTTCTCTTGCTCCTAACAATGCTTTGCAGCAGTTCATGGAATACCATGAAAGTGATGTCTTCATGAAGTAAAGAAATGAGATTGACGAAGTTTTCCTTCGTCAGCTGGAACATCTTAAGCATAATCTACCTGTGGAAGATTTGGGTACCACACTACCACCTAAAGGGGATCCTGTTTTCGAATTTAAACCTTTACCTAATGATCTTAAATATGCTTATCTTGGTGATAAGAAGATATATCCTGTTATTATTAGTTCTAAACTTTCAGGGAAGGAAGAAGAAAGGTTATTGGAAGTATTGAAGAAGCACCGTGGAGCAATGGGTTATACTCTTGATGATTTAAAAGGATTTTCTCCTACTATATGTCAGGATGCTATTAATATTGAGCCTGATGCAAAACCCGTTGTTGAGCACCAACACCGTCTAAATCCTAAGATGAAGGATGTGGTAAGAAATGAGGTATTAAAACTCCTTGATGCTGGTATTATTTATCCTATTGCTGATAGTCAATGGGTTAGCCCTGTCACTGTGTTCCCAAGAAAGGGGGAATAACTGTTGTGCCTAATGAGCTTATACCCCAAAGAGTAGTGGTTGGGTATAGAATGTGCATTGATTTTATAAATATTAATAAAGTTACTAAGAAAGATCATTATCCTTTGCACTTTATTGATCAAATGCTTGAGAGGTTGTCCAAAAAGACTCATTTTTGTTTTCTTGATGGTTCTTCTGGGTTTTATCAAATCGCTGTGAAAGCACATGACCAGGATAAAACCACTTTCACTTGTCCTTATGGTACTTATGCTTATAGGCTTATGCCTTTTGGTTTATGTAATGCTCCTGCTACCTTTTAGAGATGTATGTCTGCTATCTTTCATGGTTTTTGTGAAGAAATTGTGGAGGTTTTTATGGACGATTTTTCCGTCTATGGAACTTCTTTTGATAACTATTTGCACAACCTTGATAAAGTTTTCTAGAGATGTGAAGAAACCAACCTTGTTCTTAACTGGGAGAAATGCCATTTCATGGTTAATGAAGGGATTGTTCTTGGACACAAGATCTCTGATAGAGGCATTGAAGTTGACAGAGCCAAAATTGAAGCAATAGAGAAGATTCCTTGTCCTAGAGATATCAAAGGTATTTGTAGTATTCTTGGTCATGCTGGTTTCTATAGGAGGTTTATTAAAGACTTCTCCAAAATTTAAAAGCCCCTTACTAATCTTCTTCAAAAAGATGTACCTTTTGTTTTTGATGATGATTATAAGGAAGCTTTTGAAATTTTGAAGAAGGCTTTGACAACTGCTCCTATTGTCCAACCACCTGATTGGAGTTTACCTTTTGAAATCATGTGTGATGCTAGTGACTTTGTTGTGGGTGCTGTTCTTGGACAACGTGTTGACAAGAAGATGAATGTTATTCATTATGCTAGAAAGACTCTGGATGCTACTCAAAAGAATTATGCTACTACGGAAAAAGAGTTCTTAGCTGTAATCTTTGCTTGTGATAAGTTTAGGCCATATATTGTTGAATCTAAGGTTACTATTCATACTGATCATGCAACTATTAAGTACCTTATGACAAAGAAGGACGCTACACCTAGGCTTATAAGGTGGGTGTTGGTTTTGCAAGAGTTTGATCTGCATATTGTGGATAGGAAAGGTGCTGATAATCCTGTTGCTGATAATTTATCTCGTTTGGAAAACATTTCTTTTGACCCTTTGCCTGTTAATGATAGTTTTCCAAATGAGCAGTTAGCTGCAATAAGGGTAAGTTTAAATGAGAGTCCTTGGTATGCTAATTATGCTAACTTTATTGTTTCCAAGTATTTGCCTCCAACCTTTACAGCTCAGTAAAGAAGGAAATTCTTTTATGATCTAAGGCATTACTTTTGGGATGACCCACACATATATAAAGAAGGATTAGATGGCATTATGCGAAGATGTGTTCCAGAATTTGAACATCATGAGATATTGAGAAAATGTCATGGCAGTGCTTATGGAGGACATCATGCTGGGGACAGGACTGCACAAAAGGTTTTACAATCTGGATTTTATTGGCCTACTCTTTTTAGATATGCAAGGAAGTTTGTCTTATCCCGTGATGAATGCCAACGAGTAGGTAACATCTCTAGACGCAATGAAATGCCTATGCATTATTCTCTTGTTATTGAACCTTTTGATTGTTGGGGATTTGACTTTATGGGGCATTTTCCTCCTTCAAAAGGGTATACTCATATTCTTGTTGCTATTGATTATGTTACAAAGTGGGTAGAAGCCATACCTACAAACAGTGCTGATGGTAAGACCTCTTTGAAAATGCTTAAAGATGTCATTTTTCCTAGGTTTGGTGTGCCTAGATATCTCATGACTGATGGAGGCTCTCATTTTATTCATGGGGGTTTTAGAAAAATTCTCGCTAAGTATGATGTAAACCACAAAATTGCTTCAGCTTATCACCCCCAAACTAGTAGGCAAGTAGAACTTTCCAATAGGGAAATTAAATCTATCTTGCAGAAAACTGTCAACAGATCTAGGAAAAATTGGGCTAAAAGGTTGAATGACGCTTTGTGGGCTTATAGAACTGCTTATAAAAATCCTATGGGGATGTCTCCTTACAAAATAGTCTATGGGAAAGCTTGTCACTTGTCTTTAGTATTAGAACACAAAGCTTATTGGGCAGTGAAGGAATTGAATAGAGATTTTAGACTTGCTGGTGAGAAAAGGCTGCTTGATTTAAGTAATCTAGATGAGTGGAGAGGGGAAGCATACAAAAATGCTAGGATCTTTAAGGAAAAAGTAAAAAGATAGCATGATAGGAGGATTCTCAAAAGGGAGTTCCATGTTGGTGAGAAAGTCCTTTTGTATAGGTCTCAACTCAGATTTTTTGCAGGGAAACTACTCTCCAAATGGGAAGGACCTTTTGTTATCAAGGAAGTATACCGTTCAGGAGCCATCAAAATCTCTTCTCTTAAGGATGAGACAACACAGGTGGTTAATGGTCAAAGACTAAAGCATTATATTTCTAGAGAATCTTACAATGAAGATGTGGATGTCATTCAATTGGTGACTCCAGAAGAATTTATCAAGAACCAAACACCAGAAACTGCAGAGTTCGTCTTTGAATAGGTAAAAGTGGTGAAAACAGAAGGTTCGTGAAACTCCAATCTTTTTATATTTTTGATGTTTTCAATACATAAGGGAAGCTACAAGACGAAACTAAAGAGGAACCGGAGTCCGGGGTAGACAAACCCACCCTAGGAGCGGGCCTAGCCTGGCTGCGTCTGGAGGGGATTTGACACCCTCGAACTCCGTCTCCGTTTTGTTTCCGTGTCAAAACCTTCCTTATGCATTGAAACATTGTAATATATAACCCCCGGGTTCCCTGATGTTCTTGCACCATGTTCTCGTCGTATTTTCGTTTTGATCTGTTTCTGTTAGGAAAATTCTCAGATTTGGAGCATCAATGTCTTCTTCTGGATCACCCACGGAGGGTTCCTCTGCGGACGCCCTCAACTCGTACATGTATGAGTTGAGGATTCATCCCAAAGAGTTGATCCTCAAGGAGGGGAAGGTACAGATGAAATAAGTTCAAGGCCCTAAAGGAGAAGGCAGTCTAGAAGACATGATGGAAGCATTGGAACAGGAAGTTTTCAGGTACAAGAAGATGGAAGAATGCGAGGTGGATATTATTCATAATATAAGTTCAGAACTCATCACCAAGCACGAGGGAGAAGTAGCTGAGCTCCGAGAAGAGATATTTTCACTCCATCAGACCACCAACCAACTGCAAGCACAACTCTATGACATACAGAACCAAAACTGTGAGTATGAGGTTAGATTTGATTGCATAAGCTCTACTACTAGTTTCAGGATTGCGGAAACAAGGACATCCTTTTTGGATGGGAAACCATTGCCTTGGAAGTTTGATGATGACAAGGCAACACCACCACCACCAAAGGAGTAATACGTCATCAGGTTTGGCATCCCTTTGGCTTGTTCCAAGCTTGGGGGAGTGCCGCGGTATCACCACCATTATCTTTTATCTTTCACCTTTTTAGTGGATTCATATCTGTGGTAGAGGGGTTATCTTATAGTTTGGTTTGCATGAGTAAGTATCTCTGCTTTAGTTGATTATCTATGTATCCCTTGGTGTGAGTGCCTTTATTAGATTATTAATGAGAAGTCTCATCTTTTAATTTTTTCACTTCTTATTTTAGTTTGCAATATCTATTATATGATGGATCTTGTTGATCAGTATTGGCACCACTTTGGGATCATCAAGTGGATCTAAATTGGTTTTGGCAAAACGAGTTCTGGTCAGTAGCATTACTATGAAAGAGAAAAAGAAAGAAAAAGCTTACAGGTATTTTTTATCATTTGTTTTCTTTCTTGTTGGCTCATAAGATTACTATTCTTTATTTAAGATCCTTTTGTGTATTCAAGGAAGATCGCATGTTTGGATTTATTACTTGTATGTTTGCTTGTTTCTTTCAACTCTCTTGCTTGCTACCCAGCCTTGCTAGCCAAAAACCTGTTTTGAGAAGGCATACTTCTCATGTTTCCAAAACCCTTTGAACCAAGAACCTTTGCCATTTGTGTCCACCATATCTACCTAGTAGCTTTTGCTATTCCTAGCAAATTCTCAAGCTTCATCTACCTTTCGAATTAAAAAGTATTTTGTTATGTGAAAACTAGTTAGTAAAGCTCTCACGAACTTGATGGCACACTTTATTTCTTTGCCCCTAATAAACTTGAACCACTGTGAACATCGAAGTTGTATATGATTGCATCTATACGTTGGAATTAGCAGAACCGTGCTGTCACGGGGAACGTTTTCAACATTGGACTTGTACTCCGTACACAGTTGATATCGTGCTCTTTTGTCTATGGATGTCAACAGTGTGAAATAAAGAGGGAACTTGTAAGTCCATGGAGTTTGTATTCTATGTTAGAGAAATGCCTCGGCCACTAGCCTAATCCATGCTTAATCATGGTGGAAACTTGTAGCATCACCATAGTGAGTCATCTATGAAGCATCCTCAATAAAAAGCTATGAATATGGTAAATAAAAAGATTGCTGAGATGCTCATTGTCTGCTTGCCTTGTCATTTTGGTTATGGGAAAGCTCCTGTACCATGTGCAAGGGGTACCCCGTTGGCGGTTCTCAATGATATGCAAATACTTACAATGACAAGAACTTACCTGGACCCAAAGTTGAGTATGCATGAGGAGTGGCCCTCATATTCAAGGGACATGAGATTGCCAACTTATATTTCGTCAAGCATATACTCCATCTTTGTTCACTTTAACCTTAACCATCTCAAGATGCTTATGATAGGGGCAATGAGGGCTCAAATCTAGTAAGTACCATAATCTTTTGGAAGCTCTTTATGACTTTTAATCCCTGCTACCCTCTATAAAGGGACCTCTCTCCTAGTTACCAGTTGAGTCAGTAAACCTACTTCCTCTCTATCTCCAGAAAGCTTTTGAGTTGTTGTGTTTCAAGCATTCATATGGTGATTTATTCAATCATGTTCTTTATCTTCCTTTTTTGCACAAATATCTTATCTATTGAGTATTACTTTGAAAGTCTTCACTTGTGAAAAAAAACCTTTTTGAGCAAAGAGTGCTCCTGTTTTTGAATCTTCTACAAAAGGCTTTTGTGAAACTGTTTGCCAGGTGTTCTCTAACCAGGAACAAGTTTGCCAATTCCAATTATGATTTATCTTTATGCATCTCTACTATGACTGTTGTACTTGGTTGCAAGCTAAGTTATATAATGGTGAGTTGCTTTCTTCTATGAGTTGTGCAATGGTAAGTGTGATGCTTCTTGTTCGTATTCTTTTATCGACACTTCACTCCATAAACTTGTGGACATGTTTACTGAGATCAGTATTCGCTTGGGGACAAGCGAAGTGTAAGCTTGGGGGAGTTGATACGCCCAATTTGCATCACCTTTCTATATCATAATTTACCTCTATTCATTGATGTTTATCTTATTATGAGGTATTACTTATGGCTTTTCATCTGTTTATGCATGTTGGATGATTCTTGGAGGATGGCTGCCGGAGTCTGGATTCTGATGGAAAAGAAGGCGTTTCGGTGCAATTTTGCGAAGATCAGAAAAATACCAGAAAAATATGGAAACGTATTATTATACCAGAAGACTAAGGAAGCCAGAAGGAGGAGCAAAGGGAGGCCTCAGGGGGCCCACACCCCCTAGGCGCAGGCCCATCTAACCCCGCACCTAGGGCAGGTGTGGCCCACCTGCCTGGACTCCGAATCCGCCCCTTCGCCTATATCTTCCCTACGAAACCCTAAGCCTAGGGGGCGACCACAGATAGATTTCCGCCGCCTCTGGGGGGGGCGGAAAACATCGAGAGAGAAAGATCTCTCCGGCAGATAGATTTCTGCCTGGGAATTCCTTCCCGGAGATGGGAGACCGTCGCCATCAACACCGTCATCAAGCTAGGCTTCATCGGGATCATCATCATCATCCACACCATCATCTCCACCAGCACCATCATCACCACTCTGTCCTGCTGTAACAATTGTGTTGGATATTGCTCTAGTTCTTAGGGGAAACTTTCCCGGTGTTGATTACTATTGTAGTTGATTCTTGTGAGTGGAACCATTGGATTATTGTTTCTGTTCATGTTGTTATCCATTATCATATCATCTTTTATCTTGATCCATATGATGTCTTGTGAGTAGTTCGTTTAGTTCTTGAGGATATGGGAGAAGTCATGTTGTTATTAGTGGATCTGTGTTGAGTTATTATTCAATGGTTTAGTATTTAAGTTGTGGTGATATTCTTCTAGTGGTGTCATGTGAACGTCGACTACATGACACTTCACCATTTATGGGCCTAGGGGAATGCATTGTGTATTTGGCTACTAATCGTGGGGTTGCCGGAGTGACAGAAACCTGAACCCCCGTTAGGACACCTTTGCTCAAGGGAGTGTAGGATCTCAGAGTTTAAGGCAATGGTTAGTTTTATATCTTAATTACTTTCCTGTAGTTACGGATGTTTGCAGGGGTTTAATCACAAGTATGTATTAGTCCTAGGAAGGACGGTATGTTAGCACAGGTTCACCCACACAACACTTACAAACACCAAAGAAGAGTACTCAGCTATTTGAAGCGAAAGCACTTGACAGAATGCCCATGTGTCCTCGGGAACGTTTGGTCCTTATAAGTATTTCCACCGGCTTGTCCTTTGCTAAGAAAGGATTGGGCCACTTGCTCCGTTTGTTCGTTACTCTTGTTACTTGCTCATTGTTTTGTTGCCTTGTCAGAAAACCACCAAAAATCCGTTAGCTAAGTATTCACAGGGATTTCCTGCTCCATACCACTGTTCAGCACCTTCTGCTCCTCGTTGGGATCGACACTCCTATTTATCAAAAGTACTACGATACACCCCCTATACTTGTGGGTCATCAAACATGGACTACTTGTGGTTTAGTGGTGATGGTGCACACACTATTGTTTCTATCAATTTCAGCTTCCCTTTCCCACCTAGCATGAAGTTGAGCTAACAGCCTAACATTTTCATCAATAGTAACTTGTATGGCATGAGTAGCGACAAAGGTACTTTCCATGGTTTCAGGTTTAGCAACCCTTTTATTAATCAAGGAGGACTGAGCTTCAGACAAAGAGGATATATTTTCCTCAACATTTAAAAGCTTTTCCTCTATAGCCTTATTGAAAGTGGTTTGTTTACTAATAAAGTCTTTGAGCATGACTTCAAGTTCAGAGGGTGCACTTCTAGCATTGTTGTAAGATCTTCCATAGGAATTGCCATTATTAGGAGGATAAGGCCTATAATTGTTGTTACCACCAAAATTATTCATATAGGCATTGTTGTTGAAATTGTTGTTTCTAATGAAGTTCACATCAACTTGCTCTTATTGAGCAACCAAAGAGGCTAAGGTAACACTATTAGGATCTAAAGGAGCTTTCCATTAACAAGCATAGCCATAATAACATCAATCTTATCACTCAAAGAGGAAGTTTCCTCAACAGAATTTACCTTATTACCATGTGGAGCTCTCTCAATGTGCCATTCAGAGTAGTTAACCATCATATTATCAAGGAGTTTAGTTGCAGCACCCAAAGTGATGCTCATAAAGGTACCTCCAGCAGCTGAATCCAATATGTTTCTTGAGGAGAAGTTCAAACCTGCATAAAAAGTCTGGATAATCATCCAAGCAATGAGTCCATGAGTGGGACAATTCTTAACCAAAGATTTCATTCTTTCCCAAGCTTGAGCAACATGTTCATTATCAAGTTGTTTAAATTTCATAATTTCACTTCTCATAGATATAATCTTAGCAGGAGGATAGTATTTTCCAATAAAAGCATCTTTGCACTTAGTCTAAGAATCAATACTATTTTTAGGCAAAGATAGCAACCATTCTTTAGCTTTTCCTCTCAAGGAGAAAGGAAAAAGCTTGAGCTTAATAATATCTCCATCTACATCCTTATACTTTTGCATCTCACAAAGTTCAACAAAGTTATTGAGATGGGCATCAGCATCATCAGAACTAGCACCCAAAAATTTCTCTCTCATCACAAGATTCAACAAAGCAGGCTTAATTTCATAAAAGGTAGCATCAGGAGCAGGTGGAGCAATAGGAGTGCTAAGGAAATCATTGTTGTTTGTGCTAGTGAAGTCACACAACTTGGTGTTCTTAGCAGAGTTCATTTTGGCAAAGGTGGGCAAGCCAAAAACAGTAGTAGCTGCTAGAGCAGGAACTAATTTTTTTGTGTTTTTGGATAAAGCAAGCAAACCAAACTAGACTAATTTTTTTGGAGTTCTTTGAAAAGAGGCAAACAAAACCAAGAAAAAGAAACAAAGCTCACCGGTTTCCCTCAGTAGAGATCTTTGATGCGTGCACCAATTGTTGTCATGGGACACTTCGTTGGAACCCCAAGAGCAAGGTGTGATGAGCACAGCAACAAGTTTCCCTCAGTAGAGACCGAGGTTATCGAACCAGAAGGAGGAAGGAAATGTCACACAGGTGTTGCAAACAACATCGAGACCTGCACAACACAAACTCAAGACTTTGTCCCAACGAATCAGTGAGGTTGTTAAGCTCACCGGTTTGCTATACCAAAGGATTAACTGTATGGTGTGGAAGGTAATGGTGGTTTGTAGCAAGTAAATAGTAACAATGGTAAAGATTGGACCGGGGTCCATAGTTCACTAGAGGTGCTGTCCTTAGATAAACAACATGGCATGAAGGGTAAACAAATTATAGCAGGGCAATTGACAGGAACTGAGCAAGGCATAACTTGGCAATAGTAGTCAGAAAGATCCTATGAGATTCGATTGGGAAATACAACAAGATACATAGACCGCCATCCAACTTCATCTATGACTAGAAGTCCACCTTCAGGTTATCATCCGAACCCTCTCCAGTATTAAGTTGCAAGCAACAGACAACTGCTTTCAGCAAAGTGTGTAAGGTAAACAATACACTTATTCCATGAACAATAGACCGTTGTTTTCTCCCTAGTAGAAACAACACATCTACAACCGAAGAGATTTCTGTCACTTCCCTTGGAAACTAGAGGCATGAACCCACTATCGAGCATAAATACCCCCTCTTGGAGTCACTAGCAACTACTCGGCCAAGATAGCTACTAACGACGAAGAGCATGAAAGATCACAAACAACACAGACATGATAGAATCATAAAGACAAAACCATTAACCAAACTGAAATAATAATCTAAATATCCATCAGATCACCGCAAACATAACATGCATGCTTACAAATAGATTAGATCTTGATCATGAATGGAGATCACAAGATCTATACATGAAAGAACAAGGAGGAGATACAACCATCTAGCTACTACATGGACCCATAGTCCAAGGTGGAACTACTCACACATCATACAGGAGAGAAGGCCTCCGGGGTGATCTCCCTGCCGGCAGGGTGCCGGGAAGAACTTCAGACCCCCGAGATCTAGGGACGATGGTGGCGGCGGCTACTGAAGGTTTCATGGAGTTTTGATCAGGTATTTAGGGTTTCTGCATCGGGGGCTTCTTATAGGCGAAGAGGCGAGGCCGGGAGGCGACCAGGGGGGCCACACCCTGCCCAGGCGCGGGCCCACCCTGGCAGCACCTAGTGGGGGTTTGGCCACCCTGGTTCGCGTCTCCGTCTCATCTTCTGGATTCGTGTCCCTCATGGTAAAATATTGACTTTGGCTTTTGTCCCGTCTAGTTCCGAGAATATTGATTTTCTGCCTTTCTGGAACCAAAAACAGAAGAAAACTGACAACTGGCACTGTGGCAACTTGTTAATAGGTTAGTTCCAGAAAAGATATAAAAACACCTCAAAGTGTAGACAAAGCAAAGCAAAGTAGATACTAAACAAGCATGAAGCATCAAAAATTATAGATACGTTTCCGACGTATCAATAAACTATGCATGACTAGTCAAATCCAAGTCAAAAAGTGGGACCCACGATCGTCTCAGGTCGCCTCTATTGCCATTGACGGTTGAGCTCACGAAGCATCATCAATGACGTCATCAAAGCAATGGCTAGCAACGGCTAAATTTTTTTGACTGCACATAAAAGAAATTACTCGAGTCTACGAATCAACCAACTACTCGGGGGTTCTTGATAGGAGTGCTGGCCGTGCACCTGAGAAATTGACAGGGTTCCCGTGTCAGTTGAAATACTTCCTCAAAGCTTCGAGTCCTTCCTCGAGTCTATGACTCCACTACGGACGCAGGAACTTAAACAACTCATCATTCATTTCTCGATCAATTTGAAACCTTAGAGTCAAAAAGTCCTTCCATGAATCTAGGGAAGGAAAACCACCTCTGACTTCACCAACTCTCCCTTTCTTTGGTCGAAGGCTTCAGGTCAAGATCCTTTTTCCTATCTATTGAAGATGCAAAGAGAGATGCTTCTTCCTCTTCAAGTTGGGGGGATACTCCCATAGGGAGCACTGATCGGACATTTGAAAAAGCACTAGCGTTGGTGGCACCGCAGAATTAATGTCTCCGCTTGAGTCTACGACTCGAACAGACACTCAGGGGCTACTCCCATAGGGAGCGCTGGTCGCACACCCTATGAACCATTCGGATGAGATCCTTCGGATCACTCATGACAAAAAAAATTACCTTGGCAACTTTGCCCCAATTAATGCTAAGTTAGATACCGTCTCCTTGGTCACCCGAAACACCTCCGCAATGATAAATTTTTGAATGCTGTGTCTACGACGCAAAGATAAACCTACAGACATCATCTGATGGCCTGGTATCCCACTTGAATGCGCTCTGCCAGTAACATACCATGTCAGCAGGCACGATGAAAATTCCTGACGGACACATTGGGTACATAACTTATAACACTAGAATTCGAATCCTGTTAACCCCTGCGGCCTGAGTCGAATTACGCCAGCATTTTTCCGAATTCGAGTCCGGGGACTCGAGTCTAAAGTAGATCGTGTTGTTTTGTCCAAATACAGTTAACTGAACCTGATCCGTCGGGTGAGTCAGGCACACGTATCAATAATCACTATGAACCAACATATCCAACCGAAAACAACTTCAGATGAGAAGCACTTGAAAGACTATTGAGTCTCCAGTTGAATCTATGATTCGACTGAACACTCGGGGGCTACTGACATGGATATTCCCTATGGGTACCTGACATTGGCCTACCCGGTCCAGCCCATCGAAGGCCCACACGGAGACTTTCTGCAAATGCAAAGCCCAAGGAGACTCCGGATGGCCCAAGCCCGGTGAAAGTTCGACTCCTTGGAGAACACGGCCAAGGTGTAGTAGAATCTTAAAGGGACAAACCCTAATTTGTAACTGACTCGACCTACTCGAGACCTGGCCTCCCCATATAAAGGCTAGGAGGGCACGGCGAGAAGGATCGCTCTCAACTCTAATACACACACCTCACGCCAGATGCACACCCTTGTAACCTTCGGTTCCACCATCAATCAAGAATAGACAAGCAGGAGTAGGGTTTTCCCTCCGGGGGCCTCAACCTGGGTAAACACCGTGTCCCCTTGCTGCGTGTCTGTTAGCCGTCTCACGATCTCCAGCCTCCCCATCTTCTCTAAACACAAGTCCATAACAATGGGCATTGACGAGTCGAACCCTCGTCAACCAACTTCACGCCATTCTTCCTCATCTATGGTGCAGAAGCAGTCCTCCCCACTGATATCCAATTCGATGTGCCCCGCAAGATCCTCTATACAGAGCAAGAGGCTAAAGAAGCGCACGAAGATAGTGTAGACCTGATCGAAGAGGCGTGTGAGCTAGCCTTGTCTAGATCCTCCATCTACCAGCAAGACCTGTGTCGCTACCATGCCAGTCGGATTCGACCTACCTCATTCTCCAAAGGTGACCTAGTGCAGCGACTGGTGCAAAGCACAAAGGGAATGCACAAGATGTCCCCGCCTTGGGAAGGGCCATTCATCATCAGACAAGCGCTACACAACAACTCATACTACCTCATTGATGCCTAGCAGCCGGCAAAAAACAAGGTCGACCGCTCCAACGAAGAAACTGAGCGCCCCTGGAGCGCGAGCCTGCTCTGTCCATTTTACACTTAAGCATGAAGTGTATGTATATTACTTTTATGTAATGAATGAACAAGGATCCTAGACACAGTCTCAATAACTCCTTCTTTCCCTGGCATTTCCAGTCATTTTTGTTTTCTCTCTGACTCCGACAGTTTCTCTCGCGGACTCGCCGACTTGTGATGACTGCAAGTGCACAGATCATTTGTATCTAGTTTCGAAATAAAGATATCGATCCCACAGGGAGCATTAGGCGAAATACTAAAATTCTTTTAACTAAAACTAAATGAAGTACTTAAGGAATAATTCTAAGATGCAAGAAAATTAGAATTTTTTTGGGGTTTTTGGTTGAGAAAAATAGTAAAGTAAGTGAAGTAAAACTTAATGCAGAAATTAGTAATCGGGTGTCTAAGAAAGATTGAAACTACAATAGGGAAAAAGGCGTTCTCGAGGAGTGGTGGATACATCGCTAGCAATTTAGACTAAGTGACCAAGATTATTATAACGAATATTCTCATGATATGCATGTATGTGAGAGGAGCTCCATATATGGACGATTAGGCAGCAACCACTGCTCACATCATCCTTCATCACCACAGCTGACAGATAAACGATATCAATCGTATTATCCCGCTATTAAAGGATTTCTCCCGCAGCATGGACATGGCTTAATGAGTTCTCCTTGGTTCCCCAAGTTAGTACGTAAAGGATGACAACGACTTTATAGTCACAGTAAGTGCTACCATCCCTCCGTCTACAAACAAGTAATCCCCTTCATCAAGTCCCCGTAAGAGGCAAATATTAAGGAGGTGCACAACTCCCAACATCAAGATGAAGACAATTAACACATACATATAACAATGTGTCACATAATAATCTCTATTTCATCTCAATCATATACTAGGGTTTCTTCATCTCCCAAAGAACTAATGATCTACTCAGACATGGAGGCAAACAACATCATGGCAATGGTAATGGAAATGATTATATATGAATAGTTCTTGAATAAATCCACAACTAGTTCAAGAATTACAACAAGATCTAGATAGGATGGATGGAGATGATGATGATGACGGTTATGCAGCGGTTGATGAAGATGGAGATCGATGCCTTGGCGTCCTAGATCTGCTTAGGACGAAGATGGATCCCTAGGGCAAGTTCCCCCTCCAGATCCCTTCCAGAGGTGAGGTTTTCGGCGATTTCTGGGTGTTCTGTATGCATGGGGTGAAACTATTTGAGGAGTCGGTGTTGGCGCCAACTATACGGAGGGAACTATATGTCCAGAAAAGTTTTCCTGACGTATAGTTGGTCATTAACCCTTCTGTATCCTCCAATCGCTTCGGGATTTCTTCTAGTATTATTGATATTTCCCAAATACGCGATTTATGTTGTTTTTGGCTCCTTTTAACTCCAATATAACTGGTCCAAGAATTGTGTCCATTAGATCCATCATCTGTCCAAATCCTGGTGAAAATAAACATTAAAGGTGCGTGTGAACGCCGTAAAATACCAAGATCCTACTACTACAATGCAAAATAATAATATAAAACATGATGAAAATATGCAATCATCAACTTCCCCAAGCTTAGACTCTTGCTTGTCCCAAGCAAGTTTAGCTTTAATGGATGTGATCCTCATATTCATGAAGCTGAGTCGATAAAATATATGAGGCAGTTGCAGCATGTGATTGTCATACATGATACATAGGAATAAGTTCATGAATAGTACCTTACTCGAACCATCCGAATAATATTAGCAGGCTTCCACACCTTAGTGATCAACATTTCATAAAAGATGAATCTCAGTATGCTGTAAATTGTTTCAGTTTGACTGAATGAGTTACCGAGGTAGTCCCAAGTGTTTTAGGATTAACCTATTCACTTGGGATTAAAAACCTCAAACGTTTCTTTGTCTTACCACAAGACAATGGTGTATGCCTACTTGCTCTTTGCACATTCACTCTTTTTCTTCTTTCTCTTCTTCTCTTTTTCTTATATATATATGCTCACACTTTTGTTTAAGTGTTGTGCAAAGTAGCTAGCCATACAATCCACTTTCATGTGGGGGGTGCAAAGTTTAACGATCTCAATTACCAAATTCCAATTGTATATGAAGCATCTTTGTGGCCTGAAGACTTTACCTCGACTTATTATCACTCTAATTTGATAGCACTTTTATTTTACTTTGTTCAAGATTTCTTAATTTGACTGATTAGATCATTTTATTTTTACAAATCAAACCATCAACTTACAATATATCGACTAAATTATCTTTATATGTTCCATTAATACCAATGTTGTGGAAGACTCCTATTGCTATCATCAGGTGCAAGTAAAATTATAATCAAGCCATTCTTATATCCAATAAGACAAACTCAAACTCAGTGGTGCTTCATATATTATAATAGACTTAGAATTTCATAAATGGGATCGACTATTCTTGAAGGGAATTCCAATGATGCAAATTTTATTTATGATCTCAAACTAATGTGAAACTAAAATAGTAAACTTATAAGATTGCTTACAAGGTTTTAAAGATCCCCCAAAGCTTAGAATCAAGCTAGGCGGGATCAAATAACTCCTTGTTGATACCTATTCCTCCTCCTGGGTATGGAGAGTATTGCCTTCTTATCCTGTGTTGCTAACTTTATCTATGCTTGCGAGGCAGGTGCTGAAATTTTCCTCTGGAGGAATTTATTCTCATCTGTCAACTCAAAAACAAATTTAGTTAAGAAACTGTCACATCCCAACATTTTCCAAATTTTGTAATGTGAAAAATAAATAAAATAAATAATTGTTGAAATTTAGGGTGAAAAGAAACTTTTTGATTCTAAATGGAAACTTAAAAACCCATCTTGAACAAACTTTGAATGAAAAGTGAATCCAACTAAATTCAAATCAAGTTAAATGAATAATTCATAAATGCATCTTGAAATTTAAACACTTGGAAAATAAACCAAAACTCTAAAACCCTAAATGGAAGAAATCATTTCCAAGATCTCTCTAAGACCATGCATTTGATCCATATAAAAATTTAGCAACAAGCATTTATAAATGATCAAGAATGACAAATAGAAATATTATAAAACCATAGAAATTGATTCTATTCAATTTGGAACCATGGATAAAAACTTATGAATTTAATAAGTTGAAAGGAAATAATTTCCAAAGCTAATAAAGCTCCTATCTAAAATCCATACCAAATTGTGAGCAAAATAATCCTAAAGATATTTAAAAGGGTAGACAAATATCAAATAAAAATATACAAATTGGAATCACCAATTTTGGATCTATAAATAAAAAAGATATGGATTCTATAAGATAAAGAAAGAAAGAAAGAAGGAATATTTAAAAGCCAAATTAAAACTTGGCCTAATCCATAAGCAAATGTAATAAAGATAATCCAAATCCAAATAAAATAAAGGGATAAAGAATATTCAAATAAAATAAAATGGCCTTAACCAAATTCTATTCCATTTGATTAAAGACAAAATCCCTAATAACAATGATTAATTAAATCATGGGAAAATAATAATTGGAATTTACCCACGTGGAATAAAAGTTATTTAATTATCTTAAATGGAATAAAAGAAATCATCTAAATAAAATTTATGGAATTAAAACCATATTTGATTTCATTGGAATAAATACATTTGCCCAAATTAAATGATTAATAAGTTATATTAAAATACTTTATATAATTCAAAGAGAAATATTTGCCCTATTAAATAAATAAAACCTACTGAATAAGGTTTGGTGGAAAATTAGAATTCAAATAAAGAGTTTGAAAATATATTTAATCTTATTTGAATAAAGGCAAGTGCTTATTTTAATAAAGAATAAAACCATAAAAAGAATAAAGAAATTATTCTAAAAATGGTCTTGAAAATACATGTTTAAACAGAATAGGAACTTACTGAAAAGTTTGAAAAGATTTGAAAAGAAAAGGGGTTTGAAATCATTTGAATAAAAATCAAAACAGAAAATCTAAATAGAAAAAAGAAAAAGGAAACAGTATAAAAAAAGAAGGAATCAGCCCAGCCCACTGGCCCAACTAGCCACTCCCTCTCTCTCAAACGCGAAGCGTTTTTCTACCCGCAGCCTTACCCTCTCTGCTCACTGACACACCGGCCCCACACCACGCTAGCAGCCCTGTCATCATCTCCCCCACCCGCGCGTGACTAGTTCCCCTCACCTCGCTGCCGTTCACAGTCATAATTACCTCGCGTAAATTCGTTTCAATACACGAGTTAATCTCGCCGCGACCGCTCCCTCATAATCGCCTCGCCCTCCTGCTTCTTTCCCCTCGGACCTCACTCGACCGGAGCCACTAGGCTGCCCAAATTTCGACCTCAACTGCCCCTGTCTCCGACGAGCTTCTCGTCTAATTCTGGCGACACCAGACCCCCCACTTCCCCTGACTCACCCAAGCGCGTTCCCCATCATCAGGCGCGTCTGCCAGTTGTTTCCCCTTGCCTGCGCATGCTCTGTAGCCTCGGCAACAACCTCGCCCGAGCAACTCCGTCGTCTGCATCCGCTCTGGCGACCCTACTAGTAAAACCCGACCGCCCCTCTCCCCCTCGTGGACACTCCCATGCTTGCCCCACTCTTGCAAATCTAACGGTGACCTCCACTGGTCTTAGCGTGTCCTCCATCCTCGCCTCCGACGACAAACAGACGAGCCCGATGCTTTCACGAACTCCGGGAGGAATCACCAGTGACTCCGTGCGCCCCTCGACAAACGGCTTCCACGTTGAGCTTCAGCAACACTCTGTGAACCTTGTGAGCCATCCCACTCCTCCTCTCGCCTCCTGTATCGCCGGCACCATCCTTGTCTGAGCGCGCCGCCGCCACTCGCCGCCGCCAGCGCCTCCCATTCTTGGTCACATGCACAGCTGCCGTTGGATCTTGATCGCATGGATAGAATAGAATCACTTAAGTGAAACGGTATGCTAGATCTGAGCCGTGCAATTCCCTTTCAATCCTGCAGTCCACATCGCTTGATTCGAATGAAACGGTATGGTCGAATCAGAACACACCACGTGGCCAGAGTGTTGTTTTAAAAACATAAATGAATCTATTAGATGTTTGATTTTGTAAAATTCATAGCTTTAAATCTACACGTCCAAATTTTACAAATTTTATATCAATGGAATCAGAAAAACAAATACTTTCCAACCATGTACTTTGTTTAGTAATTTGATTCTGTAAACTTAGTTGTTTTTGCAGAAACATGTGTAGGCATATTTGGAATATAAAATTCATTCTAAAATTATTTTTGTGATAAAATATTTTGTAAATGGATTATTTTGAACCTACTAACCATAGAAACCAACTTGTAGATTTAAAAGTGTATTTTGTGAAGTTAAAGAATAAATATTTGAATAAGAGCATTTCTAGTTAAATAAAAATATTGTTTATATGTTAAAAATGCTTTTTGAGTAAAACCTTTGGAAAATGATTTGATTTAAACTCTCTGACCCTAAACACCAAGTTTTAGGATTTGAAAATATATTTGATGAATCCTATAAAATTATTACTTTGCTAAAAGGCATTTCCAACAAAATAAAATATTGCTTTAGTATAAAAATGGTTTATTGGTGAAACCTTTTGCAAATGGTTTTAATATTAAACACTTGACCATAAAACACTAACATTTGTGTTTAAAAATGTATTTGTCAAACACTAGAGAATATTACTTTGATTTGAACCATTTCTAGCAAAATAAAAATGACTTAAAATGGCCATTTTCACGAACTTAATATCAAATGGTTTTGCCACTTTTATAAATGACCAATAGATGTTTTAAAATGTTTATAGCCTAATAGAAACCACTTTTCCAAATAAAACAATCTTTGGCATGCTTGCATGCATTGCTTTGTTTTTATTATTCTATGTGATGAATTGCTTGAATGGTAGATTGAATTTGTGCCATGATTGAATCGTAGTGAAATTTGAAGAGTGTGACTATTGCAAGATCAAGGAGTGAACTTATATTCTCTACCAAAAAGGCAAGTGGTGCTTCATACTTTAGTCCCATTATTTTCACTATGCATTAGTGATATTTATAAGTAGGACTTGCATGGAATTTTCTAAGTGTTAACTATGCCATGGGAAATCCTAGTAGATGAAACCTTAGTAGAATTTTCCCTAAGTTAAGATCCCTACTACTATCATGCTTAGCCTAGCTAGTAGAAAACAAGGGTGGATTATATTCATGCTATGGAATATTTCTAAGTCAAGGACTTGTGTTTTGTTTAATAAAACAACTAAGTGAATGAATCACCTGGGTGGAAAGGGGCTTGCATGGATGGATTTTTGTTGAGTGGTTACCAGGGCCCAATTTTCAATGGTTTACCCTGTGTATCTCACTTGTGGAATGCCACCCAGGAACAAAGAGATTTGAGATGTCAAATGTTGAGAAGCTTCAAGTGCAGCCAATTGGCATTATGGGCTCTGCCTGGATCATATAGGTTGCAATAACTTAGCCAAATGGACAGTTGGTGGTAGGGGATGATAGGTTTGGAGAGTGTCCATTTTGGTCTAAGGGAAGGCTTCTGAAAAATCTTGTCTCGATGCATGTTGAGTCTTGTGGGGAAGTGCACCACCTCTCGAGAGAGTAAAATCTAAGTACTTAGTCGTGTCCCCGACAATGGACAATTTGACCATCAAGACATGGAAGCTATCAATAATCTCCTCATCCCAATTTCTAAGTTAAAAACTTGTGGTTGAACAAGGGTTAAAGGATCTTCAATCTTTGATTGGTAGATGCCTTGGGTGATTTTGACAAACAAAAACTTAGTGTTTTCAAAAGATAAGGAAATCTTATTTTGAGCAAAGCAAGCCTAAGCTCCACTTAGCCAAATGCATATAGATGATAGTTACCACTATACTACCATAGTATCACTTGCCAATACAATTCAAATGTATTGACCCTTGTGGCTGTAACTTATTATGTTGCAGGTTTGTTTGATGTTAGTGAAGTATGTTGATTAGGATTACAAGTCTACAACCAACATGATTGCCTGTGGCACTTTGAAGATGAAGGACTCCATGCTATAGTTATTTCTGCTGCATTGTAATGAGATAGCCAAATGAGCTATGTAAGATGTAATGAATTATTTTATTCCTGGTTATAAAGTTGTATTATGACCTTTGTTTCTTGATATTACATCTTAACTATGGATGCTAGCTATTGATCCAGGAACTGGCATTGTAAACACAGGGATCTCTACCTTATTAAAGGTTGGGACCACTATAGGAACCAACTCTACCATCGATGTCATTGACCTTTTTCTCAAGGTCTTTGCTCATCATCCAGTAGGATTCAATCCCTTCTGCAATAGTTTCAACACATGCCTTTGAAGCTTTTACAATTGATAGATCTTATCATGTATCTCATCTTGCCGCACCTTCTTGGGTTTAAGTGGTGACAGACTAAGAGGAGGTTTATAATAAGATCCTATGTTGTGACGGTAAGGATTAGGGAGATACTCATCCTTGCTTTTTCTCTGATCCGCTTGCCTCATCATATCCATCCTTTGCGGGAATATGTCCTCCCAATTCAGGAGAGGCTTGATCTCCGAGCTGGATGACGATGATGCTTATTTTGGTTCTACCCCCTCGATCCTCTTCACGGGCTTCTCTTCCTTCTTCCTCCAAATCTTTTTGACATGGAAAGGCTGCATGGCTTCGCTGTACGGATGTTGCTAGAAGGGGATTGTATGGAGATGGCAATGGTTTTTCGAGGCTAGAGGCTGCAGCTCTGCGAAAACTTAATGAAAAAGGATAGATGCGATCAACTTTAAAAGGAGAGGTCAAAAACCCTAGCCGTCTTTCGTAACAGGCAACTATACGGGCGCGACCCGTATAGATCCCGCCATATAGTTATTAACTGACTATATATTTTTTATCTATGGCGGTACCAAATATACGGCCGCAACTATACGGCCGGGAAATTTCTTCCCACCGCATAGTTGTTCGTTAAACCTTCTGTATCTTGGCATAAAAAATTGGAGATGCGATGAATAACTATACGGCCGCAACTATACATCTGAAATTTTAATTCCCGCCATATAGTTGGTCGTTAAGGCTACTGTATTCATCAAAATTTATCTGTTTCTTTGGGAATTCTTTATTAATCTAAAACTTAATGAAATACCAAATTTTGACAAAAAAAATGACATCTTAAATTTTTGACCAACATTAACTGAACGAGATTTTTATCATAACCCATCTTTTCTATTTCACTAGAGCTTCAAGTGTTCCTTTATTCAATCACAAACTTAACTAATCTTACTTGAAAATTTAAAACTTACTCGACCCTTTATGTCACATGGGCTGCGTCCCATGAAGCGCTCTTTTATGGTATATAGCTTGACCATAGTGTTGCTCACTTCGTCTCGATCTTATCCTTCTTCCAGTTACCATTCCTTCCATACTTTTGCTCAATCAATTCTTCTGGGGTAATTATTCGTAAGGTGATTGCACTTATATCTTCTTTTGCTTGATAATGCTTCAAGCGTTGTCCATTCACCATCCATGAAAGAGAGGGTGTTTTCCCCTAGAGCTTCACTGCTTCTGATGCATAAGCTTTTGCAACTATTTAGGAGCCTTCCCACTTTGATCTGATCTTTCCTAGAAACAACTTAAGACAAGAATTATAGAGCAAAACCTTATCTCCACTTTTAAAGACCTTATTCTCTATTTTTCTATCATGCCATCTTTTTTAATTTTTCCTTAAACAATCTAGCACTTTCATAAGCCTCACTCCTAAACACATCTAAATCATGAATGTCTAATAAACGTTTTTCTCCTGTTGCTTTAAGATCATAGTTTAAGTTCTTGATTGCCCAAAAGGCTCTATGTTCTAATTCTAAAGGTAGATGGCATGCCTTACCCAAATGCTTCACAATGTTTGATCAAAACTGAAATAAGTTTATTTGTTTCATTATCTGATAATTTGTTACTAATAATAACAGGACATTTATTTTCATTATCTAAAAATTCATACCTCATATTGTCTAGTAGTCGTTTCAATTTAATTGGTGGCGGTTCTTCGTCTCCTTTTCTTACTAGTTCTTCATAGTCATTTGGATTTTGTGCTTCCGGAATGGCGTCAAGGTAATCATCCATGTCTTCTCTTTCCTCATCATCTAGTACCTCTTCCCAATTAACTAAGCTCCTCTCTAATTCATCCTGGGAGTGCTAAAATGAATTGCGGCTTGCTCGGCAATTGTTTTCTCTTCCTTGATATCTTCCACATCATATGGCCTCTTCTTTAGTTGGGCGAAGTGAAATGTCATTTCCTATTCTCCAAACATCATTTAAATAGTCTCCTTCTTATTATCAATTTGAGCTTTAGTTATAGAGACAAAAGGCCTGCCTAAAAGAATAGGACAAAAAGTATCTCGAGGCATATCAACAATATGAAAATGAAGAGGGTAAACGAGTCATCCAATAAAGACATAGACATTTCTAATAACACCTTCT
This sequence comes from Avena sativa, assembly GCA_916181665.1. Classification (NCBI taxonomy): domain Eukaryota; kingdom Viridiplantae; phylum Streptophyta; class Magnoliopsida; order Poales; family Poaceae; genus Avena; species Avena sativa. Next base: position 104,866,961 of record OV702280.1, read on the forward strand.
GGTTTTATATTAGTTCTATTAGACAATTTAATAGTAGTGTCTACCAGTTCCACATCTGGATTATTTAAATTGTAGCGAAGTTCCTCATAAAGTGACGAAGGCATAATATTTATAGTGGAAATTGGCTCACAAATTCCGTATAAGAAAGTTTCTCCATAATATATAGGAGTCATAGGTTTATAAGTTTCTCTACCTCGTATCTTACCTGTGATGAAGTCTGAAGTTCAAATTCTAGCATAACTACTTCATTCTCCATGGTTCGTGCCTCCATAAGATCCTTAAATATAACAATATTTGCATTGGTAGCATCAGGGTTCTTATCTGGTTTATTTGATATTCTCCTTATATGTTCTTCATCCCTGCACTTTTTCTTAGTATTCTCTTGAATAGGATCAGAGGAAAATTCTACCAATGATGCGTTCTCTCTTGCTCGTTTCTTTTCTTCAAGGGGTTTATAAGGTTCCCATCCTATAGGTACCTGTAGATGCCCTGCATAATTCTCAATAATTTTCTTTACAGAATAAGAATCAATATCGAGGGTTTTAATCATCGCACAAGTCCTTTCATCTACAAGAAAGTCGTTAACACAACCATATTCAGAAGAACTATTCATAGTTCTCTCCTCACTTTCATGACTTTCTGCTGTATCCCTCATTTTCATTATTAATTTCCAGGCTTCATCATATGTATAAGATAGAAAACTACCATTAGAAGCGATATCTAGACTCGTTCGATTTTTATTATTAAGCCCTCCATAGAAAGTATGAGTGATTAACCAATTAGGCAAACGGTGATGGGGGCAATTGTCTAGATAGATTTTATACCTTATATAGACTTCATATAAACTATCATCAGGATTATTTTTGAAACTGATAATAATACCTCTCATCCTGTGAGCTTTGCTTTCTGAGTAATATTTTGACAGGAAATTGGTTGTCAAATCCATCCACGTCCTTGGTGCTTATACACAAAAGGATCTATACCAGTTGTAAACATTATTGGAGAGAGTTTGTCTAAACAACTGGATTTTAACTTTATCAAGGTCACAATCATCAAATATAAAGGAACCAAAAAAATCTTCAAAGAATTGTAAGTGTCCATATGTACTTTCTTCATTGGTTCCTGCAAACTTCTTAGAGTTGAGTAATTCAAATAATAAGGGATGGATCTCAATACCATCAGGATTTATGCTCTTATTGACAGTTATAAAAGCACCCATGGGCGAACCCATATTCCTTACTGCCTCAAGCGGATTAAATGTTGAGTGTTGTCCATTGTTATGGTCCTACAACTGAAATCAAAAATTAGTACAATGAAAGTAAATAACTAAAAGTAAAGTGACCTATAGTGCTGAACTCCTCGGCAACGGCGCCAGAAAATAGCTTGGTGACTGCAAGTACACAGATCATTTGTAGCTAGTTTCGAAATAAAGATATCGATCCCACAGGGAGCAGTAGGTGAAAGGCTAAAATGCTTTTAACTAAAACTAAACGAAGTACTTAAGGAATAATTCTAAGATGCAAGAAAAGTATAATTGTTTTTGGGTTTTTGTTGATCGAAATAGTAAAGTAAAGTGAACTAAAACTTAATGCAGAAAGTAGTAATCACGTGTATAAGAAAGATTAAAACTGCAATAGAGAAAATGCGTTCTCGGAGAGTGGTGGATACACCACTAGCAATTTAGACTAAGTGATCAAGATTATTATAACGAATATTCTCATGATATGCATGTACGTGGGAGGAGCTCTGTATATGGACGATTAGGCAACAACCACTGCTCACATCATCCTTCATAACCACAGCTGATAGATAAACGATATCAATCGTATTATCCCGCTATTAAGGGATTTCTCCCATAGCATGGACATGGCTTAATGAGTTATCCTTGCTTCCCCAAGTTAGTACGTAAAGGATGACAACGAATTTATATTCATAGTAAGTGCTACCATCCCTCCGTATACCAACAAGTAATCCCCTTCATAAGTCCCCGTAAGAGGCAAATATTAAAGAGGTGTACAACTCCCAACATCAAGATGAAGACAATTAACACATACATATAATGATGTATAACCTAATAATCTATATTTCATCTCAATTATATACTAGGGTTTCTCCATCTCCCCAAGAACTAATGATCTACTCAGACATGGAGGCAAACAGCATCATGGCAATGGTAATGTAAACGATTATAGATGAATAGTTCTTGGATAAATCCACAACTAGTGCAAGAATTACAACAAGATCTAGATGGAATGAATGGAGATGATGATGATGACAGTGATGCAGCGGTTGATGAAGATGGATATTATGCCTTTGCCTCCTAGATCTGCTTAGGGCGAAGATGGATCCCTAGGGAAAGTTCCCCCTCCAGATCCCTTCGAGAGGTGAGGTTTTCGGCGATTTCTGGGTGTTCTTTATGCATGGGGTGAAATTATTTGAGGAGGCGGTGTCGGCGCCAACTATACGGCGAGAACTATACGTCCGAAAAAGTTTTCCCGCCTAATAGTTGGTCGTTAACCCTTATGTATCCTCCAATCGCTTCGAGGTTAACCCTTATGTATCCTCCAATCGCTTCGCCTAATACCGCGATTTATGTTGCTTTTGGCTCCTTTTCACTCCAATATAACTGGTCCAAGAATTGTGTCCATCGGATCCATCATCTGTCTTGATCTTGGTGAAAATAAACATAAAAGGTGCGTGCGAACGCCGTAAAATACCAATATCCTACCACTACAATGCAAAATAATGAGACCCCAAGCGGAAGGTATGATGGGGTACAGCAGGCAAGTTTGCCTTAGTAAGAAACCGAGGTTATCGAACCAGTAGGAGGAAGGAAATGTCCCAAAGGTGCTGCAAGCAATGTGGAGACCTACACAACACAAACTCAAGACTTTGCCCCAACTAACAGTGAGGTTGTTAATCTCACCGGTTGCTGTAACAAAGGATTAACTGTATGGTGTGGAAGGTGATGATGGTTTGCTGCAAGTAAACAAGTAACAATGGAAGATGTATTAATGGTAAAGATTGGACCGGGGTCCATAGTTCACTAGAGGTGCTCTCCTTAGATAAACAACATGGCATGAAGGGTAAACAAATTACAACAGGGCAATTGACAGGAACTGAGCAGGCATAACAATGCAATACTAGACAAAAGGATCCTATGAGATTCGATTGTGCAATACAACAATATACATAGACCGCCATCCAACTACATCTATGACTAGAAGTCCACCTTCAGGTTATCATCCGAACCCCCTCCAGTATTAAGTTGCAAGCAATAGACAACTACTTTAAGCAAAGTGTATAAGGTAAACAATCCACTTGTTCCATGAACAAGAGACCGTTGTTTTCTCCCTAGTGGCAACAACACATCTACAACCGAAGAGATTTCTGTCACTTCCCTTGGAAACTAGAAGCATGAACCCACTATCGAGCATAAATACCCCCTCTTGGAGTCACTAGCAACTACTTGGCCAAGGTAGCTACTAACAACGGAGAGCATGCAAGATCACAAACAACACTGACATGATAGAATCAAATAGACAAAACCATTAATCAATCTGACATAGTAATCTCAATATCTATCAGATCCCCGCAAACACAACATGCATGATTACAAATAGATTAGATCTTGATCATGAACGGAGCTCACAAGATCTATACATGAAAGCACAAGGAATAGATACAACCATCTAGCTACTACATGGACCCGTAGTCCAAGGTGGAACTGCTCACGCTTCATATCGGAGGCTGGCATGATGAAGAAGAAGGCCTCCAGGATGATATCCCCTCTGGCAGGGCGCCGGGAAGAACTTCAGATCCCCTCGATCTAGGGACGATGGTGGCGGCGGCTACAAAAGGTTTCATGGAGTTTTGATCGGGTGCCTAGGGTCTCTGCATCAGGGGCTTCTTATAGGCGAAGGGGCGAGCCAGGGGGCCACCAGGGGGACCACACCCTGTCCAGGCGCGGGGTAGGCCCACCCATGCCTAGGGGGTCTGGCCGCCCTATGGCGCCCCTCCGTCTCGTCTTCTGGCATCGTGTCTCCCATGGTAAAATATTGAGTTTGGCTTTTGTCCTGTCCAATTCCGAGAATATTGATTTTCTGCCTTGCTGGAACCAAAAATAGAAGAAAACAGGCAACTGGCACTGTGGCAACTTGTTAATAGGTTAGTTCCAGAAAAGATATAAAAAACCCTCAAAGTGTAGACAAAGCAAAGCAAAGTAGATACTAAACAATCATGGAGCATCAAAACTTATAGATACGTTTCCGACGTATCAAGCATCCCCAAGCTTAACTCTTGCTCGTCCTCGAGTTGAAGGGAATATGCCCGAGAGGCAATAATAAAGTGGTTATTATCGTATTCCTTATTTATGATAAATGTTTATTTTGCATGCTATAATTGTATTAATACGGAAACGTTAATACATGTGTGTTTAATAAACAAAAGGTAGTTCCTAGTTATGCCTCTCTCATAAACTAGCTCGTTGATTAACAAGATGATCAAGGTTTCCTGATCATGGACATTGGATGTTGTTAATAACGGGGTCACAACATTAGTGTAATGGTGTGATGAACATTCATCCGAAGTATAGCATTACGATCAAAGTCATTGAGTTTATATTGCTATAACAACTTACGAAGTGATCCTAATCCTTAGACCATGAGATCATGTCAATCACTAACACCGGAAGAGTTTCTTGATAACATCAAACGTCACACCGTAACAGGGTGATTATAAAGATGGATTCAGAACTACTAAAGTGTTATGTTGAGGCCCATGGATCGAGAGTGGAATTTGTTCATCCCGATGACGGATAGATATACTCTGGGCCCTCTCGGTGATATCACATTGATTAGCTTGCAAGCAAGTGATTTGATCACTAGAATGTTATATCACGGGAACAAGAAAAGAGTGCATGTCAGTAACGAGATCAAACTAGGTATGGAGATACCGATGATCGAATCTCGGACATGTAATATATCGCGAAACAAAGGGATTAAGATACTAGCGTAAAAGGTTTCGACGATCACAAGAAAGTCATCGTTGAATGTGTGGGAGTCAGTATGGGTCTCCAGATCCCGCTTCTGATTATTGATCCGAGAGGGGTCTCGATCATGTCCGCATTATTCGCGAACCGTAGGGTGACACACTTAAGAGACACCGACATCCATTTGGAGCAAAAGTTTCATGCCGAAAAGAAAAGGAAAGCGCAGGAAATTATTTCACTAGACACCGAAACTGTTTCGGTTGAAATTGCTGAAACTGGTTCTGCATGTGAAATGGAATACTAGCAAGGGGTTTTATGTGAATGTTTGTTAATTAAAGTAATTAACAAAATTCTGAATAAATAAATAAAAGAGTTTTATTTAAATGAGAGCTTGCATTAAATTTGGTGGAAATTTAATGCATGTGAGTGGATTTTTGAGTGGAGGCTTTTTAATGGGAGTGGAGGCTTTTCATTTTGAGTGGGAGCTCCACCCACATGAATGTGGAAGAGGTGGGGGCAGCCCCATGGCTGGGCGCCATGCCCCTTGGGTGCCCCCCCTCTCCCCTATAAAAGGCCCCCCTCTCCTCCTCTCACACCACACCTCCTCGTGAAGGATCTCTCTCCCCCTCTAGAATTTATTCCCCATGGTCTCGGACTAGCGAGATACATGTTCCCGGTGGCTATTCGGCAAGAAAGAGTTGTGCTTCCGCTACATCGCTGGAGCGAGGAGGCGGAGGTTGCTCGGTGCCTCGAACGTGTGTGCAAGCACGGATGCGCTGCTGATTTGCGGCGCTAGGACTTCCTCTCGATCTTGAGATCGGCAAGAGATCGTCTACATCAACCACGAGTTGAACTCGTTAAGCTTTGCTGGTCTTCAAGGGTATGTTCTCTACGGATATACATCCGCCCGTTGTTTGTATCTAGTAGATAGATCTTGGTATATAGTTCACATCGTAGGAATATTTTTGTTTTCTATGCTGCGAACCCTACAGTGGTATCAGAGCCGGATCTATGCGTAGATACTTTGCACGGGTAGTACACATATGATTATGTGGGCGATGATGATCATTTTATTGCTTCTTATTTGTACTTTGGATATTGGTGGCATAGTGGGATGAAGCGGCCCGGACAAACTTTACATGTCCTCGCACATGAGACCTGTTCCACGCTTGACATGCAACTAGTTTTGCATAAGTGGCTAGCGGGTGTCTGTCTCTCCTACTATAGTCAATATCTAATTTGCAACGAGTTGTCAACAATTTGGTTATCCTCGTTGTGGTTCATGTTCGTAGGTAAGAACGGTTCTATCTTCGAAAGCCCTAAGCCACGTAAAATTTGCAATGGATAAATTAGAGGCGTCTAGTTTAGATTGTTGCTGGGCTAGTGTTATGATATGGTGATGTTGTAAGTAGAAGTATGAGATGATACTCTTACAACATACATAACGTGTAAACTCCATAGACCTTGGATTTACACATAAAGGTATGATAGTGATCATACCACGGTGCACATGATAGAGATCATATGCGAGAACCATATCATTCCACTAATAAACATGTGATGTTTGATAGCATCTTATATTGCTTGTTTGGCGTTTTATTAGCATAATAAGATGATCCCTCATTTAGATATCAAGATAAAAATGTGTTCTTCCTTAAGTATGCACCGACAATGTTTCGTCGCTTCAAGACATCACGTGATGATCGGGTGTACTTGAATCCACGAGCATATCTCGGGTGTAAGACAGTTACACATGCGAATACTAAGGTTCTTACTTGGCGAGCCTAGCATGTACAAACATGGCCTCGGAACACGTACCGAAAGGTTAAGCATGAGTCATATGTTTTGATATGATGACCATATGGATGCTCGCCTTTGAAGCTACGCCGACTCACGTGATGATCGGACTTGGTGTAGTGGATTTGGTTCATGTAATCACCAAAAGGACACGAGGGATGTCGTTTTTGAGTGGGAGTTCATTTCTAATTTGGATTAGTAGAACTCAATTTATCATAAATTAAATCAAAGTGAATTTGCATAATTTGTTGTAGTCATTGGCATTCGTTTACCACCTTATGCATAGTTGTAATTGAGATAATAGAACTATAGAATTCTGGATATTTACTTTACGAACTGGTATCGTATTGTGTTGAGTGTCAATCAAAGTTTAAAGTCCTATTGCAAACTTTGAGCAAACTCTATTTACTCCGTGAAATTTAATAATTGGTATTAAATCGAGAGTAACAATTCCAGTGTTAGTATCTTAAGTATCATGTTTGCCTCCACGATTCTTGATTGTTTTAATATCAAGTTTATCTAGGAGCTGAAAGAATTGTTTCAGAAACCATCATGTGTGGCAGATATAACGATATCTGAAACAATGTTTTGGTTGCAATATGATAGAGTATAATATATGTTCTCATATTGGATGAGAATTTACGAAGGTTGGAGATGCTAGACATCTTAATCATCCAAAAGTGTTTTGGAAAGTAATGTTATACTCACGATTCTTCTTTATAAGCTAAATTGGCTTGATCATGAAAGTCGTCATGATAAGGATGAATAGAAGATGTATGTAAAGTGTTTACTACACTAAAAGATTACTAAAGAATGGATTTTGAAAGAATACCGATCATTTTGATGATGGTGATCTACTTCAAAGTGCAAGTCCAAAGGTATTATTATTTGAATATACACGCTTTGGACTATGTGTCAAGTATTTGGCGCCACTTTTGATGTTGATAAATTCTTTTAAAAGGAAAAAGGAAATGCTGAAAGAGAATCTACAAAATATATTTGGCAGAAAAGAGAAGACTGGAAATATCCAGTTTAGGTATATAGATGATATACATGTTATGGTTGTATTCTTTGCTTGTTAAACAATGTGGTTCTTGGGTATTGGATACCGAATTGGTTGGTATGAAATTTCATACGGAACAACGCAATTCATAAACCACAATGGCCTAAGTAACTAGCAAAAGAATATGTGATGATGTTAATCGAAAACAAACAAACCGTTGTTTGTATTCCTCATTGACATCAAAGCTTGACTTCAAGATTTGTTTTAATAATTGTTATTTAAATCAGGTATTATGAGAACAAAGGTTGTTCAAATAATTACCATATTCCATATAAGATGGATGATTTACAAATCTAGTTGGAGAAATCACATCCATAAAACCTAATGCTAAAATGTCGCAAGACAAATGATTGAAAAATCACTTATGAAGTGACATCGTTGTTTAAATTATATTGGAAAGAAAACATGAAGAATCTCCATATTCATGGATTTTTGGAGTCTTTGATTTGATCAAGTGACGCTTGTGAGACTTTCCTCGGGATAATTAAAACTTCGTTCAAAGGCCAAAGAAGAACGAACGACTAAATTATTGGAATTTATACATATCGATGTATGTAGTCCATTATGTATAGTCGTAAGCGATGGGTTTCAACTTCATATGCTTTCTCCGGAATTTTGAGTGAATGTTCACTTAATGAGAAAGAAGTATGAAATATTTGAAAATGTTTCAAAGACTTTCAAGATGAAGTGGAAAATCATTGTAACAAGAAAAATAAATGAATTATGATTTGATCATAAAGGGATTTATTTGAGTTACAAGTGTAACAAGAAAATAAATGAATTATGATTTTATCATAAAGGGATTTATTTGAGTTGCAAGTTTAGCAAAACACCTAGATTTACATCTCCCGAAACACCATAGGAGTATGGAGTGTTTGAGATTTGTAATGAAACCTTGTGAGACATGGTTGGATCAAAGGTGTTATTTATAAAACTGCCATTATGTTTTAAAAGATTAAACCTTTAGAGACTACCGCTTTTACACTGAAAAGAGCTCCATCTAGATCCGTTGAAATGACACCATGGAAGTTATGGTTTGGGATAAAACCCAAGTTGTCATTTCTTAAATTTTGGTATGCTAAACATAAGTAAGATGTTTACAACCGAATTCGGATGAGCATGTCTTTGTAGGTTATTCCGAATAACAATTGGTTATTCCTCCATAACACCGAGGACAAAAGGGTTTGTCGCTTGAAATGTGAAGTTTCTTGAAAAAGGAATTTTTCGCAAAAGTTAAGTGGGAGGGCAATAGAACTTTGATAAGGTTAACGAACCTTAGCTAAATGTGCTGAGTTGCGCAGCGCCGGAAATTGTTCTGGAGGCTGCCATAATGCTCATAGCTTATGTGCCTCAAAGGTTGTGGTCACGGAGGTCTAAAGTTCCTATTGAACCAAGAAGGTCGGTTAAACAATCAAATGCTAAGATTTGAGAGTAAATCATTATTGTTTGACAATGATGAACCGAATACATACAAAGAAGCGATGATGGGCCCTGACTCCGTCAAATGGCTTGAAGCCATAAAATCCGTGATAGTTCCATATACGAGAAATCAAGTTTTGAACTTGGAAGACCCTCCGGAAAGGTGTAAAAACCTATCGGTCGTATTTGGATCTATAAAGAAACAGACATGGATGTCTCACATCTATGAAATATTCGACATGTCGTAAAGTATTTTATGACAATGTTCAAAGAGTTGACTATGACAAGATTTGATCTTTCATAGCGATATTTAGTCTGAACGGATTAAAGTAGCAACCACTACATATAATTTGGTATATGGTAGATGAATAAACAAAACAAAGTTCTTCTAATAGAATCGTTACCTAGGACGTGTACATGACACGGTCCAAAGGGTTTTGTTAAATTCAAAGGATGCTAAAAGGGCATGCAAACTTCAATGGTTGAAGTAAGCATCGCGGAGTTGGAATCTTCACCATGATGAAAAATGAGTTTTTCATCTGGAGACGATGAAGATGCTTGCATTTGCAAGAAATTAAGTAGGAGCGCTGAGACATATTTCTAATACATTATGTGAAGGACATCTTGTTGATTAGAAATGATGTATCTTTTATTGACAAAGGTTAAGAATTTCATTTCGATGAAATACTTAGGCAAAACCCGAATATTTAGCGTGAATGTCTATAGTGGATAGACTGTGACGCCAATATGGTTGTGCCAAATATACATATATGAGATATTGAAGGAGTTCAATATAGAAACGACAAGAAACAGTTCTTGTTGCATGGAAAGTAATTGAATCAAGATTCAAGTGTATTGACACTTGATAAGTGAAACAAGATTCAAGTGCTTTGACACTTGATGAGTGAAATCACAAGGATGCTTTGATCAATCATACCATGATATGTACACATCCAGATATGTCCTATGCTCTAAGTGTTATGAGCATATACCAGAATGAATCATAAAATGATCATTGGACGATAGTGAGGATATTCTTATGATCTTTTGGAAGAACTAAGAATATATTTGTGTAGAGGTGACAAACAATTACAAATAGTTCATTGTAAAGCGTTACATTGATACTAGTTTTGTCACAAGATACAAATTAAGTTTATCTCAATTTAAACTATGGGTGGCACAATGTAATGGAAAGGAGATTCCATGATGGATTTGGAAGAGTTCCAAAGTTAAGACATTGTGACGAATACTACAACAAAAAGGCTAAGTATATGACTGTTATAGTAGCAGCAAAGGAGGGAATTTGTGTCAAGTAGTTTGTTATCAAACTAAGGTGTGGTTCGCAACGGGCTAACACTAAATATATATTGTATGACAATAGTATCGACGTGTTTTAACCCCAAGGAACTAAAGGTCTCACCGAAAGACCAAATTTATACAATGCCATCTCATTGGAGAATGATTGATGCGTGGAGACGCAAAGACATGCAAATACACACGGACCTGAAGCGTCAGCTCCGTAGATTATGTCAACCACTTGCAATTGCGTATTTGGAACACCAGAAAGCCATAGGTGTTCAATACACAAAGTTTTAAAACTAGATTATTGTCTCTAGTGCAAGTGGGAGACTGAAGGGAATATGCCCGAGAGGCAATAATAAAGTGGTTATTATCGTATTCCTTATTTATGATAAATGTTTATTTTGCATGCTATAATTGTATTAATACGGAAACGTTAATACATGTGTGTTTAATAAACAAAAGGTAGTTCCTAGTTATGCCTCTCTCATAAACTAGCTCGTTGATTAACAAGATGATCAAGGTTTTCTGATCATGGACATTGGATGTTGTTAATAACGGGGTCACAACATTAGTGTAATGGTGTGATGAACATTCATCCGAAGTATAGCATTACGATCAAAGTCATTGAGTTTATATTGCTATAACAACTTACGAAGTGATCCTAATCCTTAGACCATGAGATCATGTCAATCACTAACACCGGAAGAGTTTCTTGATAACATCAAACGTCACACCGTAACAGGGTGATTATAAAGATGGATTCAGAACTACTAAAGTGTTATGTTGAGGCCCATGGATCGAGAGTGGAATTTGTTCATCCCGATGACGGATAGATATACTCTGGGCCCTCTCGGTGATATCACATTGATTAGCTTGCAAGCAAGTGATTTGATCACTAGAATGTTATATCACGGGAACGAGAAAAGAGTGCATGTCAGTAACGAGATCAAACTAGGTATGGAGATACCGATGATCGAATCTCGGACATGTAATATATCGCGAAACAAAGGGATTAAGATACTAGCGTAAAAGGTTCCGACGATCACAAGAAAGTCATCGTTGAATGTGTGGGAGTCAGTATGGGTCTCCAGATCCCGCTTCTGATTATTGATCCGAGAGGGGTCTCGATCATGTCCGCATTATTCATGAACCGTAGGGTGACACACTTAAGAGACACCGACATCCATTTGGAGCAAAAGTTTCATGCCGAAAAGAAAAGGAAAGCGCAGGAATTTATTTCACTAGACACCGAAACTGTTTCGGTTGAAATTGCTGAAACTGGTTCTGCATGTGAAATGGAATACTAGCAAGGGGTTTTATGTGAATGTTTGTTAATTAAAGTAATTAACAAAATTCTGAATAAATAAATAAAAGAGTTTTATTTAAATGAGAGCTTGCATTAAATTTGGTGGAAATTTAATGCATGTGAGTGGATTTTTGAGTGGAGGCTTTTTAATGGGAGTGGAGGCTTTTCATTTTGAGTGGGAGCTCCACCCACATGAATGTGGAAGAGGTGGGGGCAGCCCCATGGCTGGGCGCCATGCCCCTTGGGTGCCCCCCTCTCCTCCTCTCACACCACACCTCCTCGTGAAGGATCTCTCTCCCCCTCTAGAATTTATTCCCCATGGTCTCGGACTAGCGAGATACATGTTCCCGGTGGCTATTCGGCAAGAAAGAGTTGTGCTTCCGCTGCATCGCTGGAGCGAGGAGGCGGAGGTTGCTCGGTGCCTCGAACGTGTGTGCGAGCACGGATGCGCTGCTGATTTGCGGCGCTAGGACTTCCTCTCGATCTTGAGATCGGCAAGAGATCGTCTACATCAACCACGAGTTGAACTCGTTAAGCTTTGTCGGTCTTCAAGGGTATGTTCTCTACGGATATACATCCGCCCGTTGTTTGTATCTAGTAGATAGATCTTGGTATATAGTTCACATCGTAGGAAAATTTTTGTTTTCTATGCTGCGAACCCTACACGAGTAGGTAAGTGATAAAAGAATAATTTTTGAGGTGACATGCACCATCAAAACCAAGATCAAACCATTTGCAAGGATTGAAAGCTGGGATCAAAGAACCCTAAACATGTGCATGAAAGATGGAGTTATAACAATAAGACAAAGTAACATGCATGCAACACGAAAGTCTACAAACAAAGATCATGAATAACATGCATTGAAAAACGTTTGTTTGTTTCACATACAGAAAACATGGCATAGTGGCATTCAGCTTATCCCTCATAGAGTAGCAAATAGATGCATATGACACCTTCAAAGTTCATAAGAGTGACTAGATACAAATAGCACAAGAACAAGTAATATCACAATATGCATCAATCAATAAGTTATGGGACACTACACATAGAACTTAGAATGGCAACTATGCTCTCTTAATGTGCCTAAAGGTAAAAGGTGGAGATTCAATATAATAGTGGAATAAAGGCCCTTCACAAAGGGAAGCATGGATTTCAAGTTTTAAAAAGAGCTTCCAAAAATTATGGTACTTGTTAGATTTCAACCCTCATTGCACCTATCATAAGCATCTCAAAGTGATTAAGGTTAAAGTGAACAAACTATGGAGTATATGCTTGACAAAGTATAAGTTGGCAATCTCAAGTCCCTTGAATACGAGGACCACACCTCATGCTACTTAACTTTAGTCACCTGTAAGTTCTTGTCATAGTAAGTATATGCGTATCATAGAGAACCGCCAACGGGGTACCCCTTGCACATGGTATAGGAGCTATCTCATAACCCAAATGACAAGGCAAGCAGACAATGAGCATCTCAGCGATCTTTTTATTTACTATGTGCATAGCTTTTTATTGAGGATACTTCACAGAATGCTCATTATGGTGATGCTACAAGTTTCCACCATGATTAGGCACGGCTTAGGCTAGCGGCCCAGGCGTTTCTCTAAAACAAAATACATAACTCCATGGACTTACAAGCTCCCTATTTATTTCACACCGGTGACATCCATAGGCAAAAGAGCATGATATCAATTGTGTACAAAGTACAAGTACAATGTTGAAAACGGCCCCATGACAGCATGGTTCTGCTAATTCCAACGTATAAGTGCAAGCATATACAACATAGATGACACAATGGTTCAAGTTTATTAGGGGCAAATAATATAAAGTGTGCCATCAAGTTTGTGAGGGTTTTAATCACTAAGTTTTCACATAACAAAATACTTTTTAATTGGAAGATAGCTGAAAAGAAGAATATACTTAGAATGGTGTAACACACCATGCATAGGAGTTTATAGTGGACACTTTGTAATAACTTGGTTTCTTGGGAGTTGGATGCATGAGTAGAGCTTACTCATACAAGTGGAGGCTAGCAAAAGACTGGGAGCAACCAACTAAGAGAGAAATAATGGCCTTAAGCATGCAGAGCGACAAAACATTACAAATCAAAGCATACAGTGGTACTACAAGTCAAGGACTAAATGTTCATAGAGGCTATGGTGACTTGTTCATAGTCATAACATGGTGTGAGAATGTGCCAAGTCAACCCAAACAAAGCATCAAAGGAGAATACCACAATACTATGCTTTTGTATGCTAAAACAACGCATGATTCTTTCAAGGCACACTAAGCAATCCCAATTGTTTGGAACAAGACATGATACAGCAATAATCACTAAACATAAGGTCAAAACAACACCTAGCATGTCATGCTAAAGTCTAAGTCACAGTCAATGCAAGCTCCTCTTGCACTTTCAAGCAAGAACTTTCTACTCCTTTCCAACACCAATCGACTTATTTGAAACAACACAGCGAGAATGGGGGTCCAAACTACTTTATTCAAGCAAAATAAACAAACTAAGCAAACCAAACAAAAACTAAGACACTCCAAGAACAACACAACATTACATGAAACAATAAAAACGAAGTGTCTAGACATACCTGAGCTTTTTATTGATGAAGAAGGGGATTCCTTGGACATCCCCAAGCTTTGATGCCTGTACCTCTTGGATATTTCTTGGGGTGAAACCGGGGTGGCATCCCCAAGCTTGAGCTTTTGTCCATTCTTCATCTAATTACACATTCTCTCTCTACACATGAAAATTTTCCTTTAAACAAAACTTCACACAATCTTCATTAGCAACATTAGTGTATTCAAAAGATAATAGACCTTTAGGTTTAGCATTGGAACAACAAAACTTTTAACTAAAAACACAAGCTACTGTAGTAACTCCTTCAAAAAGCTCAATTCCCCTAAAGAGAACTCAAAAAGGAATCAATAAGAAGCAAATGCAAATAATGGCAGAAATCTGTCAAAACAGACCAACAGGTAGAAACCGATTTTTTAGAAAATCTTATGTTTCTCAAATCAAAAAGTTTTGTACTAACAAACGTTATCTAACATACTGGGGGATTTATTCGTAAATTTTAAGATCAATACGACTTACATAGACTCCTCAAATATTTTCATGGTGGAGGACAGAAATCTGTTTCGGGACAGCAACTCCCCAAATCTTACTCCCCTCTCATTAGAGCTCATTATTGGCACAAAAATCAAACAAAAAGGATAAGAAGAGGTTATTACTGAAGTAATAACTTTCAAGACTGAAGGAAACTCTTAGGTTATCTCCCAACAAGTAATTTTATTTAACGCCTTTAAGTTAGGCACAAGAAGCTAGAAATCAAGTATTTTCAAATGAGGAATTATTACCCCTCTTGCTCCTTCCTTTCTTACCTTTCTTCTTCTCTTTAGGGAAAATATGATTGCTTACTAGAGGATCAAAATGCATAATGCCTTTTTCCCACATCTATTATTGCTCCAAGGTGTTTTAGTAGGGATCCTTCAAGTATAATCTGTCATTTGCCTACACATTCAATAACAAGATAATCAGTAGACACCATTTTCCTTGAGATTTTTGTAAACACACCTTCAGATATTCCAATTGGTAATAAAGTGGCATTATTAGTAAGAGATATTTCCTCTCCTCCTTTAGAAAGCCCCCAAAGACTCAAAGACTCATAAATATCTTTAGGCATAAGGCAAAATTCAGACATGATATCGAGCATAAAAAGTGTAGTATTTATAGAGACTTTGATTGTAGGAAACCACTTTGAAGACTCGGAATTTATTGGAATGTAATCATGGTATGCCCTAAGTGTGTGATAGCAACTGTTCAAAGCAGCAGTACTAGACTCAAGAGTGTTCAACCTAGCAAAAATATTTATGAAAGAGGAATCAGAGTTGCCAGGCGTATTATAAATTATAATCAATTTATTTATGGCATCAAAAGCTTCATCCTCAATACATTGAAAAATATCTTTCCTAGCCACAACATCCAAAGCATATCTATAACAAAGAGCAATACCGCGGTAGAAACTATTGATAACCAAGCTAATACTCATCTTAGGCTCAGTTTCTCTTTGTAAAGCAGAGATTCTAGACCAAGTTTCTTTAAAACTCTCTTCACCTTTTTGCTTAAAAGCAAAGATCTCTTCCATAGGTGTCAGAGAGATAGGAATAAAACCAGACATGGTAGCAACTAAAGCAGGAACTAATTTTTTTGTGTTTTTGATGAGAGAAAGCAAACCAAACTAGACTATTTTTTTTGGAGTTTTCGATAAAAAGAGGCAAACAAAACCAAGCAAAAAAAACTAAGCAAACTAAAACAAAGTAAAGAGAAAGGTTGAGGAGGACTCCCCTTGTGAAGACGTCCTTAGCCTCCCCGGCAACGGCGCCAGAAAAAGCCTTGATGAGTTCAGCAGCACTTCGTTGGGAGACCCCAAGCGGAAGGTATGATGTAGTATAGCAGGCAAGTTTCCCTCAGTAAGAAACCGAGGTTATCGAACTAGTAGGAGGAAGGAAACGTCCCAAAGGTGGTGCAAGCAACATGGAGACCTGCACAACACAAACTCAAGACTTTGCCCCAACTAACAGTGAGGTTGTTAATCTCACCGGTTGCTGTAACAAAGGATTAACTATATGGTGTGGAAGGTGGTGATGGTTTGCAACAAGTAAACAAGTAACAGTGGAAGATGTATCAATGGTAAAGATTGGACTGGGGTCCATAGTTTACTAGAGGTGCTCTCCTTAGATAAACAAGATAGCATGAAGGGTAAACAAATTACAGCAGGGCAATTGACAGGAACTGAGCAAAGAATAACAATGCAATACTAGACAAAAATATCCTATGATATTCGATTGGGCAATACAAAAATATATATAAACTTCCATCCAACTGCATCTATGACTAGAAGTCCACCTTCAGGTTATCATCTGAACCCCCTCTAGTATTAAGTTGCAAGAAACAGACAACTACTTTAAGCAAAGTGTGTAAGGTAAACAATCCACTTGTTCCATGAACAAGAGACCATTGTTTTCTCCCTAGTGGCAACAACACATCTACAACCGAAGAGATTTCTGACACTTCCCTTGGAAACTAGAGGCATGAACCCACTATCGATCATAAATACCCCCTCTTGGAGTCACTAGCAACTATTTGGCCAAGATAGCTACTAACAACAGAGAGCATACAAGATCACAAACAACACATACATGATAGAATCAAATAGACAAAACCATTAATTAATCTGACATAGTAATCTCAATATCCATCGGATCCCGCAATGTAGAGGTCCCAACCTTTAATAAGGTAGAGATCCCTGTGTTTACAATGCTAGTCCCTGGATCAATAGCTAGTATCCACAGTTAAGATGTAATATCAAGAAACAAAGGTCATAGTACAACTTTATAACCAGGAATAAAATAATTCATTACATCTTACATAGCTCATTTGGCTATCTCATTACAATGCAGTAGAAATAACTATAACATGGAGTCCTTCATCTTCAAAGTGCCGCAGGCAATCATGTTGGTTGTAGACTTGTAATCCTAATCAACACACTTCACTAACATCAAACAAACCTGCAACATAATAAGTTACAGCCACAAGGGTCAATACATTTGAATTGTATTGGCAAGTGATACTATGGTAGTATAGTGGTATCTATCATCTATATGCATTTGGCTAAGTGGAGCTTAGGCTTTCTTTGCTCAAAATAGATTTTCCTTATCATTTGAAAACACTAAGTTTTTGTTTTGTCAAAATCACCCAAGGCATCTAGCAATAGACATTGGAGATCCTTTACCCTTGTTCAACCATAAGTTTTTAACTTAGAAATTGGGATGAGGAGATTCTTGATAGCTTCCAAGTCTTGATGCTCAAATTGTCCATTGTCGGGGACACGGCTAAGTACTTAGATTTTACTCTCTCGAGAGGTGGTGCACTTTCCCCACAAGACTCGACATGCATCGAGACAAGATCTTTCAGAAGCCTTCCCTTAGACCAAAATGGACGCGTTCCCAAACCTATCGCCCCCTACCACCAACTGTCCATTTTGCTAAGTTATTGCAACCTATATGATCCAGGCAGAGCCCATAATGCCAAGTGGCCGCACTTGAAGCTTCTCAACATTTGAAATCTCATATCTCTTTGTTCCTGGGTGGCTTTCCACAAGTGAAATACACTATGGTAGTCCATAAATATGGGCCCTGTGTAACCACTCAACAAGAATCCATCCATGCAAGTCCCTTTCCACCCAGGTGATTCATTCACATAGTTGTTTTTTTAAACAAAACACAAGTCATTTGACTTAGAAATATTTCATAGCATGAATATAATCCACCCTTGTTTTCTACTAGCTAAGCTAAGCATGGTGGTAGTAGGAATCTTAACTTAGGAAAATTCTACTAAGGTTTTATCTACTAGGATTTCCCATGGCATAGTTAACACTTAGAAAATTCCATGCAAGTCCTACTTAGAAATATCACTAATGCATAGTGAAAATAATAGGTCAAAAGTATGAAGCACCACTTGCCTTTTTGGTAGAGAATATAAGTTCACTCCTTGATTTTGCAATATCCACACTCTTCAAATTTCACTAAAATTCAATCAAGACACAAATTCAATCTACCATTCAAGCAATTCATCACATAGAATAATAACAACAAAGCAATGCATGCAAGCATGACAAAGATTGTTTTATTTGAAAAAGTGGTTTCTAATAGGTTATAAACTGAGTTGATGTGGGTAGAAGCTCTTCTTGGTGAACTGGGTGTTACACTCAGAGAGAGGCCACGGCTGTGGTGTGATAATTTGGGAGCCACATACCTGTCTGCGAATCCAGTATTCCATGCAAGGACCAAGCACATTGAAATTGACTTTCATTTTATCAGAGAATGTGTTGCAAATAAAAGGTTGGACATTCAGTTTATTTCAAGCAAAGATCAGATTGCAGATGGATTTACAAAGGCATTGCCTGTAAAGAATCTTGAGGAGTTTCGTCATAATCTCAACCTTTCAGAAGGTTATGATTAAGGGGGGCTGTTAGACATATATCTTGTAACATTATTTCTCTAGACTTGTAACAGTCACGTACACAAGAGTATGGAGAGTCTCCACCTCGTACGCGTGTTCTCCGTGTACACCACGATAGGGTTTTTCCAACACGCTATAACATGTAACCGAGGCCCCTGATCCGGGCTATCGTTTCAGCCTAGTTCGTTTGTCAATCTTCAGGGTAAAACTGGAGGGCATGAAAACATATGTGTTGTCTCTCCGAAAGAAATACCATAACATGGTGACATCCATAAAATTATTCCTCCCAACAAACCAGGAGTCTCTGTAGGTGCAGCAACCACCAAATCATAGAGGTTTGACTGCTAGAATATCGATACTTCCACCAACCAAGTCGTGTGCTACATTGCCAAAAAACATCACGATAAAATAACCTTCTGCCGCTATAACAATCAATATTTGGCACCTGCACTGAATCAGCAAAACAAAGAGCATATAAACTACATGAGGTTAACACGTTAACCGGATAAGGTCTTAATGTGAGAAGTTTGTTGGACCGACCTTGAGAAGGCGGATTTTGTTTTTGCAGTCTTGGAACACCTCAATTCCTTCATGAGATGACTTGCATGTACATTCTCACATGATAAAGAGCAACATTTCTGATTGGGTTGCAAGTCTTCGATCTTAAGCATGTGAATATTTTATTCTGCAAAACACACTATAAGCACATATCCTATTTAAGTGAACACCATTGGTTAAGAACACACAAATACCTGCCAAGATCACAAGCAAATCCATAGCCGGACAACTCTGCTATAATGGCACTCCATGAAAAACTCAATAAGACACAAAGATCCTTGCAATCTATACGCAACTATATCTCTAGATTAATACTGAAGCACATATGCATGGCTCACCAGCTGGTAAACCGGGCCGTAGAATGTTTGTCAGACCGACACGCAGAGCTTGTTGAGAGGCTTAGCAGCACGCATGTCACACCAATAAGAGGAAATAAACCGGGAAACAAAAAAATACTTAGGAAACCATTCTCATTTTCTATATGTAGAACCTATAACCAAAGCAACCAGAAACTTTGTCGCACTAACTTATTTTAGTCAATCAGCATCATGGGATTCAGAATTCTCACTACTTAGCCTTCTCCCTAGATGACACAAAAGTGCAGCTACAACAACACTGCGCAACATCACAGAATCAGAAATGATACTGTAAACACAAAATCTGAAGGCAATGCTGACCATAGAGAAAAGTAATCTAAACATTGTATTGGTGTCGCATAGTCCTCTACAGGGTTGGCTAACCTTTAACATTAATGTTGACTGTACATTCTGCTAGTCGATTCGCAAAAAAATTCTGCTAGTGTACTAAGCATTGATTCCTTTTTCTGCAGGCTAGTAAAACAATATTTTGTACTTCGGGAACTATCATGAAACTAATGCTAGCAAAACTAACATGATTATTTGCCTACCAAGCTCATTTCATCACTTGAGTTATTCATCTACCCGAGGTAAAAGATGAACTTTATTTCTCTGCCAAAAACATTCTGAATACTCCAAGTTTATCTGAGATTCCTTTTCGAGCTTATATACATAAAAGTCTAGCTGTGAAACTTATGTAACTTCTTTCAGATTTACACCTTATATATTTTAGTAGTCACCTTATAATTTTCAGTAGTACAAAGGAGCTTCTAGTTATGCAAAATATTAAAACTTAAATCCTCCACTTCTTTAGAATTTGATTACACCCTAATAATTAGTCCCTGAATCAATTGTAGCATTAGCGCCACATAACTACCAACGTTGGAATAACCTAATGATCACTCTCCAAATCGTTCCTTTAGATAAAATAGTGTTCCATTTCTTTTGCTTGAGGCAAAAAATTATGATGAAATATGGAAGATCAAGCAGTAGATATAACACCGAATGTTGCACATTATTTCAAGCTTTAAGATTGGTCATCTACCCACCTCCTGAAGCCCACTCTCGGCGCGAGTGTTTAGAGTCGTTTGATCTGAATTGGGAGCCAGATGAACCGTCTATTAGGGCTGATGAACGAAAGTTTTGTTACCTTGAACGGCACTTCTCCGCGATAAGATTAGGCCCACGCCCAGCTCAGGTCCACGACACAGCGACCGAATAATTTTTAGATAGCCAAAAAGAAACAACAGTGGTACGCGGTAACTCCATAGACAAGACCTCAATCTCGCCCTTGTCGCCCTCGATCTCCTCCTCCCTTTCCGCGCACCTCGGCTCCGGTGCCGTGCCTGGCCCTCGCCCCGCTGAGCACCCTACCTCTCCTCTCCTTCAGATGGCGGTGGGAGGAAGCACGAGTAGCCACCGGCCGGTCGAGTTGCCCATTGCGATCTGCATCGCCGCCGCTCCGGCGCGCTCCACCGCCAGCAACAATGGCTTTACAGCGTCATCGCCGTATCCCCACCATATTTTTTCGGCGTCTCGCGTCGTTCGTATTCCGTCTTGGTAACATCATCTAGCTGGCGATTCGTCGTTCCCCCTTTGCTTGCCATCAAGGAGCCTGATGGGAGGCTGCTACGGCTCCGCTGTGGAGGCAGTGGTGCGGTCGTCCAGGTGCGTGACTTCCAGAAGTGAGCCCCTGCCCCAAGGTTTGTGGTTCTCCTCCTCGATTTCTTCCGAGACTTCTCTTTCTCTGATTGATGAATCAGTAATATGATCTCATCCTACAATAGTTCTTCTAGCAGCTTACATGAGTAAGATATGTTATTCCTTTACAGGATCTTATTTAACTCCCTATGATGCATCTCTAAAACCGGCTGATCCAACCCGGTTCATGTATTGGAATGTACTGTAAGAAATTTGGTTTTTCTAGCAGAAGTACACTCGACATGATTGTAGAAAAGAAAAGGAAAATACCATGTGATACTTAATTGAAAAGGAAAGGGCAATTGAACATGAAGTTACAGATTTAGACTATGTATTTGGTGTGTCCCATTAGAAAAATATATGCACAACATAAGTCTTCATGGTTTAAATATTCGTTTCTATGTTTTGTTCCTCCTGATGTCAACAGTTCATAAATTTACTGCCGCACACTATATGCAGACTTAACTAATCATCCGACGAAATACTTTTTGGACTAATGCACGCCTGCTAACAAAATAGAGACCCCAACTCGCTTCCTTTTCATGATCGAAACTACTAAAAGAAGTGTCCGATCAGAGGTTTGCTCTGGTTTGCTCGCTAGTGTTGCCTTATGGTGTTGCGGTTGATTTAATCATCTTATGCCAGCGTGGCTGTTGACGGGTGTGGGCTATGCTTGCGGTTGAGAACTTTGTTCCTTGATAGTGTCATTTTATTTGGATCTGTTAGCTTAGGGTTTTTAGTTGAATGTTTTGCTAATTGGACTAGGGCTTCTTTTTAAATCAATGTTTGCACTTGCCCCATCCTTTATAACCTTGATAATTTTACAGTAATTAACTACTCAGTAGTCCTGCAAGTGAGAGGACTTGACCAGATTAAATTAACCTGGCTTAAACCACCAATATTTGGAAGTAAAAGACTGCTTCCGGGTAGGATGAATTCCTACTGTATCAAAGATTTCGTGCAGGTTTATTACACATTAGATTCGAATAACAATGCTCAGCTGCTGAACCTGAACTTCTCGGGTTGTGGTAAAACTAGGGCTCTAAAGTATTGTTAGTCAATTATTCGTTATGTGATTTGTGTATACTACCTCATACCTGATGCTCGATGCTTCAAGGAAGCTATTGTATCTTATTTGCTTATCTACTTACTTGCATGTTCCCATGAATTTATCTTGCATTCTTGTGTGCTCGGGCAATTAGACTTTATTTCTGGCTGGTTGTTGCTACTTTGTGCGTTTAGGCAGGAAATTATTTCCCTTTGCCTTGCGACATGCCAGCATGCTAAACCTCGCAGACACACGCTACTATGTTGAATTATTGACTAATAATATATAGGTTAAGAATAGTTGTCAAAATTGGGCTTTAACAACTGCATGTGTTGATCAGATAAGCCTTGCATTGATGTAAGCTTTGCTGATTGCTACCTATGGTAAAACCATGTTACATGTTGTGAAAACTTGCTTTATTGTGAGATCGATCTAAGTCATTTGACGATTAGGTGATATTTCTCCTGTAGCTTTTTACATATACATATGCTCTTATGATGACTCATGATGGTATGTTGATTAATAATTTATTAGCATCAAGTATGGGAACTTATTTTTTCTCTACGAAAATAAAATCTATCACTCAATCAAAATAATTAGAGTGCCTATATCCGTTCGGATCATTCGGGCATCCAAAGACGGAGAAAATTTTGTGAGTACCAGTTTTAAAATACTTGCAGGGTATGAGTGTAAATGTTATTTTCCTCCTTGCATTACATACACTAATCCGCCTGAAGGCATCCATGTGTTACTGATCTTCATGTGGAGCTAACCACTTTCTTTTTAGTCTAACATGTTAACCTTATAAGTACTATTTTCTCACTTTTGGGATAATTTTGTAACTAAACATATCTTTTGGAGTAATTACTTATTACATTGCGTGCAACTAATATTTACTTATACCACTACATCAGGTAACGTTTTTCAGGTTAGAATATCCTTTAACATGTTCTTGCAGAGGAAGGATGAGGTAAAACTATTGTTCAGAATACATATGGTGAGTTGCTTCTATGGCCACAAGACAATTATTATCCAACAATATGCATTGTTAGAACGGCATTGCAACTTCTTTTCTTCCTCCAATCATAGTTCTAATGACCTATCTAGAGCTAGATAAGGATTGAAAACTATACAAGTGTCCATCTAAATGACATTACTCTGTCGTGCAATTATAATTCAGTTAAGATGAACTTTGACTGGCTCTATGTTTTGAGGAAAGAGCATCGTGGATGGCTTGCAATGCAATGAAGCTATCTGCATCTCTCCCAAGAAAAAATAAAAAACATTGGATGACCTCATTAGCACTCATGGCATCTGGGCATGATTTTGAATTCGGGGGACACTCGGCCTTGCAACCATGATTCAAGTTCAGTAGTGCGGGTTCTCATGCATATTGTTGCAGAGTTTCATTTCAAAAAAATGAGTGAGAAAGTAAAAGAAGTTTTTGCAGGTTCTTTACTAGGAGAGGTTTCTATGATTATTTTCATTTGAAATTTGTTACTATAATATTGAGTCTACACTGCCTTCAGTAATAGGGACAGATATGCAGCCACTTGATCGCGAATCTCAAGTACAATATGGCACTCCTAAAGGCATCTCCTATGTATTTTGTACACCATTTGCTGTTATCTTTCACTGCAATCCTCTTTTATATGACATGTATGCTGTGATTGCTATTTGAATCGTTAATACCAGTATTTAACCAACTAGCTTTTGGATGTTTAACATTCGAAGTATCTAAAACCATAGGAGATGACACAATGTTCATTTGGCACATGCTAAGTAATATTATTCACATTTCATGAACATAATATTATTTCCTCATATTTATGAGGCATTACATAAACGTTGTGGCGAGCGAACTTATCGCAACGAACTATTGCCATTTTTAGGAGTCATTAAGAGCCAATATCAAGGGTGTGTTGCGTCATCACCTGGCACCCACCACCGGTCCAGACTCTAGAGACCCCTTCCCTCCATATTTCACAATAGATAGCACTTACACTTTACTAGAATAACAAAAAAATTGTTACAACCGATAGCAATGTGGCGGAGGAACACATGTGCAAAACCAACATATTTACCACAGCAAACTCAAATGTTGTGTACTCCCTCCGGGCCGGTTTGTTGGGCTAATAGCTGTTTTGAGAGTATGCCGAAATATTAGGCTAAATAGAGAATTTATTACCCAAAATTAACTCCCCGCGTGGCCATGTGGCTCCTAAATTTACTCCCTACCTTTCCCTCTTCCCCACTGTTTCCTCTCTCTTCAGTTTCCTTTGTGAACCTGCATGCTGGGCTTTGCTCTTCTATTTCCATCCATGCATGCAGTGTGAAAACAACCTGGCATTATTGCATGTCCTTTCTCATTCACACGATTCCCTTGTTTAAATAGAGACCATGGCGTGGAAGTGAAAGAACAGATGAGATGGAGAAGGACAACTCTATAGAGTGGCCGTTTTGGGAGAATTTCATATGTAATCATCCTTCACCATTTTATGCAATATCGTATAATTTCAGGGGAGATGTTAAGTTATTTTTATTCAGTTAAATGGTTAGGTCTCTGCCGCAGCAAAGAAAACCTTAAATCTCTACAATATGCAACTTTTGAGTTTTTTTTGAGTAATATAAACATAAAATTTCTTATAAGTTTCATAGTCCATGCATTACATAGTCCATGCAATACATCATACTCACTGCGAGTTAAGGAACTGAATAGCAGCCTCTACAAACTCCCTCTCCACCTTGAGCCTTACAGGAAGCAACCCTTGTCGCTCAAGAGCCTCCTTCTTCATGTGAGGGAGATCAAAGTGAATCGACCACTTGTGTTTGATGATTGCTCGCATACAATTTTTGTGGCTCAAAAAAATCCTATTTAACTTCTCATGCGGATACTCCGCAAGTGATTGTTCAACCTTGCTAACAATTTCTTCGAGAGTTTTTGGAAATTTTCTCACAAACATCGCTTGGATAGAAGCAAACCACCCAAGATCTAAAATTTTTGTGTCCGGAGAATTAGGAGGTTGAAAAACCATCCTAATGTCCCAATTATCTTTTACGCCTCCGCAAGAACTAGTGGGTCATCACAAGGAACATGTGTTTTCGCATTGTCCTGCTGAATGTAAACAGTGCTCCATCTATCACAAAAAGGCCACTTTTCCTTGATTGCCGGCAGCACGTACTTCACCAAGTACTCACGACTATCCGCCTTGCCAACATGATCCAGTGGCTTCAACTCCCAAGTTCCTCTTAGCCTACAAGGTAAATAATTTGTTAGACCAATGTTTGTGATCATGTTTTAAATCATGTATTGCAACACTATGAAAGAACAAACATGTTTTTGCTTCTTTTTTGAGCTTGAACCCACTCAACATATGGCCACACCCTGATCTTACCATCGAAGGTACAATTACCATCTCTATCATACCTTGGTCTTGCCATAACCGATAAGAACATTATATTTTGGATATGTCCCTTGTTCTTGGTTTCTCTCCTGGGGGCTTCCTCATTCTTGCTCAAGTATACATTTTGTGTTTTCTTGGTGCGGTGGAACCACTTTTCATGTATATGCACCACATTGAACGCCGCCCTAAAAGCGGGCTCTACCGCCATGCTCATGGGCTCTAGATTTCTAAGACAATAATCCAACCTTTGCTTCATATTCTTGATGGTCAATGAAGGCTTTAGCTCACTAGTGCACCTCCTAAATTGCTTCTCCTTCAACCTAAAAATTTGAAAGATTAACAACATTGTAAGATTCTCATATTAGGAGCACAAGCATGGATTACAACATAAATATCACAGTATGTACCTCCACACTAGGGTACTCTTCTTGTAGTTCATTGCGGAAGATAAAGCTTCTAAGGTTGTGCACTCACTTGGTGGTATGGCCTCCATGGCTGCTACATCAAAGGGGATCTTCTTCCTCCCGCAATTCATTTTCCGCTTGCACTTGACGGCGTTTACACTTCCTCCTATGCGCCCCATCCTCCATATCCTACCGACAACACGAGTAGGGACCTCAAGGTCTCTACTAACACGTGATAAAACTCCACGCTTCAGCCGACCTATCCCGCCATTGCGGTGCAAACAAGTCGCATATATATGGCGCTTTGTGTCGGTACTATAGTAAGTTCTTTTTTCGCGGTTAGCCAAAGCATTTGAAAAAAGAACCATGATCATTATACAAACAGCAAAAGCATGAACCTTGATCAACATACAAATAGAAATCGATCATGCTCATCTATGTACAAATAGAAACATAGAACTTGGTCTTCTTGGAACATAAAACTCAAATCGATATATTGGATAGAATGACGTAGTGCTTACTCAAATCAATCACCCGGCGAGGTGTAGCTTCTATATGTACCTTGCTTTGGTGCAAACTCATCGGCGTTCTCGAACATGAAGGAGACATCATCTCCACCACTTCCTCCTTCAGTGCTCGTATTGACAAACCCGGTGCCGGTGTTGTTCCTGAAAGGCGTCCCAGATGCCATGCCATTGGTGGTCCACAGGGTGTTGTTGCTGCCGAACCTAGTGCCGGCGGTGTTGCTGCCAAACCTAGTGCTGGTGTTGCTGACGAATGCCGAGCTGTTGCCGTTTCCAGAACCAGCTCCTGAGACGCCAAACCCCAGCCCTCCCAAACTTGCAATCGAAAGGCCGACGTAGTTCGAGCTGCTGCCGACAGCGGCGGAGGAGCTTGCCCAGGTGGATGGGCCACTCTCATCGGCTGTAGGAGGAGCACGCCTTGGCAGCGGCAGGACGACGCGGTTCGAGCTGCTGCCAGCAACGGCGGAGGAGCTTGCCCAGGTGGATGGGCCGCTCTCGTCGGCAGCAGGAGGAGCACGCCTTGTCTGCGACAAGACGACGCGGTTCGAGTTGCTGCCAGCAGCAGCAGAGGAGCTTGCCCAGGTGGATGGGCCGCTCACGTCGGCTGCAGGAGAAGCACGCCTTGGCCGCGGCAGGCCGACACGGCGTTTGGGCACAGTTGTCGTACGCACTCGAGGCTCAACCTGCCTATGCCTAGAGACGGCGGAGGAGAAACGAGATTTGCAGGAGCTTGAGTCCGAGCAGATCGTGCCGTCTGGGCACGTGGAGGAACGAAACCTCCACAAGAACGACCAAGCACACCCAACGGCGGCGGACGACGGACCTCATCGCTCGAACGCTCAGGAGGCATGGTCTTTGGTGGAAGGAACGACCAGGTGTAAGTGATTGAGAATGCTGATGCACCATGGATTTATACTGAAGCTTGGCGCGATCTAATTTCTGAATTTTTTTTAGATTTGATCTCTAAATCTCGGCGGGATTTCTCTCAAACGAATTGCATCGGCGGGATTTTTCCAGACGTTCTCGGCGGGATCTCTAATTTCAGAGATTGGAGCAAGCGGGAGAGATTTCAGATTTCTGATGGCGGGCTGGTTCGCGAGGAAGAAGAGGGAGAGAGAGCTGATCCGCGTGAATTCTGGTCTGCATGCGTGAGATGAGGGCCGCCGGATCCTTTCAACGGTTCTGATCAAGTGCATGCAGGGAGCACATCGGGGCCTGGAGGATTGCTTTGGATTCTCCTAATAATGGCAGCACTAAACGAGGAAGCAAATAAAACGCTAATTACTCCAACACGGCAGTTTTCTCCTCCAGTAAAATTCTACATTGGTCATGCTGCAATGCTATATTAGCCCAACAAACCGGCCCGGAGGGAGTAGGTGGAGCGGCGAAGTGCGCTTCTTCGTCTAGTAACATGTACAACCAAACTGAGAAAAAAATACTCCTGATGGCGATGCGTCAATGTGGAGTGCTTTATCAGGAAACCCTAAGAGCAAGGTATGATACAGCACAGCAGCAAGTCTTCCCTTAGTAAGAAACCAATGTTATTGAACCAGTAGAAGGAAGGAAACGTCTCAAAGGTGTTGCAAGAAACATGGAAACCTGTACAACACAAACTCAAGACTTTGCCCCAACTAACAGTGAGGTTGTCAATCTCACCGGTTGCTGTAACAAAGGATTAACTATATGGTGTGCAAGGTGAAAGTGGTTTCCAGTAAGTAAACAGTAACAATGGAAGATGTATTAACGTTAAACAGTAAAGATTGGACCTGGGTCCATAGTTCACTAGTGGTGTTCTCCTTAGATAAACAAACATGACATACTGGGTAAACAAATTACAGCAGGAAAATTGACAGGACTGAGCAAGGCATAACAATGCAATACTAGACATAAAGATCCTATGAGATTCGATTGGGCAATACAACAAGATACATAGACCGCCATCCAACTGCATCTATGACTAGAAGTTCACCTTTGGGTTATCATCCGAACCCCCTCTAGTATTATGTTGCAAACAACAGACAACTTCTTTAAGCAAAGTGTGTAAGGTAAACAATCCACTTATTCCATGAACAAGAGACCGTTGTTTTCTCCCAAGTGGCAACAACATATCTACAACCTTAGAGATTTCTGTCACTTCCCTTGATTAAATAGAGGCATGAACCCACTATTGAGCATAAATACCCCCTCTTGGAGTCACTAGCAACTACTTGGTCAAGATAGCTACTAAAAACGGAGAGCATGCAAGATCAAAAACAACATAGACATGATAGAATCAATAAGACAAAACCATTAATCAACCTGACATAGTAATCTCCATATCCATCGGATCCCCACAAACACAATATTCATGATTACAAATATATGAGATCTTGATCATGAACGGAGCTCACAAGATCTAGACATGAAAGCACAAGGAGGAGATACAACCATCTAGGTACTACATGGACCCGTAGTCCAAGGTGGAACAACTCACGCTTTATATCGAAGGCTGGCATGATGAAGAAGAAGGTCTCTGTAACACCCTCAGATCGGCCTATGCAAGTCTTAGCGATTCCGCCAAACCCGCATAGAAACGATTCAGAGGTGTCCACCAGGCACTTGCGTGCGGGTGGAGAACGAAGTAATATCATTACACAATAGTCCACGATGGAACCCATACAACAGATATATACAACAATGACTCAAAGAGTCAAGAATACATATATACAATACAAAGATCCAAATCACCTTTAAAATGATACATCGTTCGAGTACGGACAAGATGAAAATTGAGCTAAGAGCCAAGAAGAATAACCAATGGCGTCCATAACCCTGCCCAGGCCAAGTCGGAAGGGTAACCGTGCTAACGACGTCGATCTCAAAACCTGCTTAAACAAAAGGGGTTTCGACAAAGGGCAAAGGAAAAAGAGAGCGGTCAGTACTAAGGCCAGTACACGGCGAGACTAGAATTCGGCGGTCCTCACCTACATAGGTATGGTGGACTGAAGAGGCAGCGCAGAATGCACTAAACAACATATAGAGACTCAATACAACTGGTAGCTATCAGATAGGGATAAGAAAGACCTATTCGGATCCAACCTGACACCATCACCAAGCATACCCATCCTGGTATTTCCCCCTCGATACCAAACGACGAAGTCAACCGAGGAACACACACA
Organism: Avena sativa; assembly: GCA_916181665.1. NCBI lineage: Eukaryota > Viridiplantae > Streptophyta > Magnoliopsida > Poales > Poaceae > Avena > Avena sativa. The sequence goes on from OV702280.1 coordinate 104,897,022, forward strand.
GTTGTCAGTTTTATTCATTCTATTATAGTTGTGGCAATTACTAGTCAGATATAGATAGCACGAGTCATCCTAATATAATAAGTAGTGGGCAGTTTTAGTTAACCATTCCATTGTAGTTGTAGTACTTACTAGTCAGATACATATAGCATGAGGCACCCCAAAACCCAGCAGTTGTTGGTACTTTTATTTAGCCATTCCGTTATAGTGAAGCTGATTACTAGTCATTATAAAGTCAAATTTATAGCACTACTTTAGTTATAGTTGTCTATGATCGAGATACTGTGCTCCAAGTCGTCCATAACCGCGGACACGGCTTTCAGAAAGTTTTACCCTGCAGGGGGCACAAATAGCAACACACGCACGTTTAACCTCGGGAAAAACCAAATGAAAACCCAATGAGGCATCACAACAGAGCAATTGCAAGATTCATATAATATTTCAGGGGGCCACCCCACCAAGCTACCCGCGACGAAGTCGGCCGGCTCCGGAACGGACCCAGAGGTTTGCGTCAATGGCTGTAAATGACTGAGAACCCAAAAGTGTGACTGGGCTTGTTGATACCGCAAAAACACTCCGCTTACCTAAACAGTACAAGCGCTCCACGCGCAATCGTAAATAAAGCAGTAAAGCATGGCATAATTAAAGGATAGTAATAAAGCCCCAAACTAGTTTGTGGCCCCAACAAATAATATATGACTCAAGCTCTGGCTAGAGGGATTCATGGTCTCACATGCGGATAGTGCGAATATACAAAGAACAGGTATCAAGTACTCGGGGTCCTACGGGACACAAGTGGACGGTTAAAAACCAAATAACATCTATTGCCCACCTGTGCCTCTGCATTATTTATCTACTTTCAATTTTAGTTATTAAACTGTGATTAAAGCCATGATCATCTCCAACATAAAGCACATGACAGTCTTCCAACAACTGTGGTACTTGACGACACGCAACAACACTTGAGCAAGCGACTACGACACGCAAGTCCAACTATCTACCAAACAACAGGTAATAGGATGTGTCCAAGGCAATATAAGGCTGCAAGGGATATCACGGGTATGAAAACTAGAGCATCGCAACACAGATAGCAATAGATCATCAGGAGGAAATAAAGACTATAAAGGTAAAATAGGTAGAAAGGGGGAGAATGCTCGCCTGAAAACACTGCTGAAGATTCATCCGAAGAACGGGCGACACTCGCATCAACTCATCGGCCTAATCCGTGAAGAAGCAACGCACTAGCACAACCACCGGATGCACTATTTAATACTACGGCAGAAGATCGGGCATGATGCATGTATGATGCGTGATATGGCAAAGATGCGATGCGATTAGGCAATATTAAACGGAACCGGGGTTCCGACATTTACTTAGATGGTTCAAGTTGTTTAGATACCCCGCAATTTTAAATGTTGTATTAACAAGGCAAAACATGTCACCGGTTCGATGCATAAATTTAAATGGGTCCAATATAAGACTAGATTCGCCCGCATATGACCTCCATATTCCATTATTAGGTGAGTCGACAACATCACCCAAACCACGATATGTATGCAAGCATGGCAATTCAATATGCACAAATTGAATATCATATTATAAAAATATAGGGGCTTGGGGGTCACACATTGGGTATCGGTGATCTTGGGGTTCCGAGGGTTCGGGGATCGGTCTCCGGGATCGGTCTTCAAGGTCTCGGACTTCGGATCCATGATGGGGATCTCAGTGATCCATGAGGAAGTCCTTGGAGTCCGAGATGGAGATCTTGGGGTTTGGCACCGGGTCTTCGGAAGATCTTGTGTTGTGAACATTCTCGTAGCATATTCATTGGATTAGTTTTGTGGCGGCCTCACGGCATCCTCATAGAGTCATCACGTCCACGCAAGGGTAGATCGTCGGGAGCCATTTGATTCACATCCTTAGAACACCAATTCGCCACCACTTCACAACACTATATCGCCTCAAAACACAAGCCACATAGATAAAGCATCACATGAATGTCCGGACGAACAAGAACTCATGACGGGGCGCCGATGTGTTCCTGAAACGCCTAGGGGACACGGGATCGAACTCGTGATGGAACGGCGGGAGGGCCGCCTGACCGGAGCTCCTTGGCGGCGAGGACTTGCGGCAGAGGAGACACACACAACCAGAGGTGGGGAAGGGCCGGGGTGGAGAAGGCAGCGCCTGCAAGGGAGAAGGGCGGCTTGGCGGCAGCGGTGGCCAGAGAAGCGGTGGTGAAAGGGCGCAAGCGGCACAGATGGGGCGACCATGGCCGGCAGCGTCGCGGCTCCTGGACAGCAAGGACGCGCTGCACAGGGAGGCGACGACGGCCAAGCGAGCGGCGGAACACAGAGGGCGGCGATCCCGGGGAAGAAGGAGGAGCACGGCGGGCTTGCGGGAGAGGACGAGATCCTGACTGCGGTGCGCGGCCAGGGAAGCAAAGGGCGCTGAACGGCTCCCTGGCGGCGGGACCAAGCAGGGGAGGTGGGGAGTGTAGGGGTTCGTAGCATGGAAAACAAAAATTTTCTATCGCACACAAACAAACAAGCCAAGATCTATCTACTAGATTGTAGCAACGAGTCGATGGAATAACTCACCCTCGAAGATTCCAAAGTGTTTAACGAGAGCAGATTCTCGTGGGTGATGTAGTCGTACTCTTTCCGATCTCAAGATCGCGTAGACGATCCTTCCGGCGCCGCGTTCCCGCAGCGCTCCCGCAGTCGGTCACACGTTCGGTACTCGACGAAAACCTTCCTCTCCCTTGTTCCAGCAGGCAGCGGAGGTTGTAGCACTCTCCTCGCGATTCCGGCAGCACAACGGCGTGGTACCGGAGGTAGAGGGGAAATCCCGCAGGGCTTCGCCTTAAGCCGGTGCGAGTATGGTGGAGCTTATGAGAGAGGCTATTAGTGGTCTAGTAATTAGACACACCAATTAGAGGGCTCTAAACCAATTAGAAAGCTCTAAACCGAATAGCTCTAAACCGGGGTCTAGATCTAGGGTTTAGTTTAGAGGATAGGAAACTTGTGTGTATTGGGAGGGAGCCCTGCCCCTCCTTATATAGGTGGGAGGGGCTGGCCGGCCAAGGGGAGGGAGTGGAGTCCCTCCCCAACTCGGCCTAGGTGGGGCGCCGGCTTGGGGAGGAGGACTCCTCCCTCAAGTCGGTTTCCTCCTCTCCTCCCACTTCCCAAAAACTGCCGTTTGACTTTCAAACTAGCCGTTTGACTTTTTCAATTTAGGATTCAATTTAATCCTTTATTTGGGACAGCAAGAACACTTAGTACATGATGCAATCATTCCAACATGTAATGACACATTCATGTACCCCTTCCCCCCCGGAGTGCCGGACAATCCGGGACCTTCTAGAATGTTCCCGATGGAAACACCGGAATCATTCCCGAACTCCGAAACGGGACTTTCCTTATATGAATCTTATTCTCCGGACCATTCCGGATCACCTCGTGATATCCCGGATCCCATCCGAGACTCCGAACAACATTCGGTCTCTTTCTCATAATACCATAACTACTCAAACAACGTCGAATCCTTAAGTGTGTCTCCCTACGGTTCGTGAATTATGCGGACATGATCGAGACACTTCTCCGAACAATAACCAATAGAGGAATCTGGAAATTCATATGGCTCCCACATATTTCTACGATTACTTTGCGATCGAATGAACCACTTACATACGATACCAATTTCCCTTTGTCTCACGATATGTTACTTATCCGAGGTCATGATCGTCGGTATCTCTGCATACCTAGTTCAACCTCGTTACTGATAAGTACTCTTTTCTCGTTCCCGTGATATGTGATCCCTTGTGACCAAGTCACATGCTTGCAAGCTAATTGGATGACATTTCACCGAGAGGGCCCAGAGAATATCTATCCGTCATGTGGATGGACAAATCCCACTCTTGATCCATGTGTTTCAACCAATACTTTCCGAACACCCAATGCCACTTTTATAGCCACCCTGTTACGGTGTGGTGTTTGATGACATCAAAGCATCCATCCAGTAAAGGTGATATGCATGATCTCATGGTCGAAGGAATTAGGTTACTATGTATCAGAAAGCATATAGCAATTGAACTATTGAAATGACTTGATCTTTATGCTACGCTTGTCTATAGGAGTATGTCCACCATATCATTCTCCTAATGATATGATCCTGTTGTTAATAACATCTCTATGTTCATGATCAGGAAACCATGATCATATATTAACCAACAAGCCAGTTTAACAAGAGGCTTTACTAGGGACTCTTATTTCAGTTTACAAATCACACAAGTATTAATGTTTCCGTTTAATACAATTATAGCATGGTATGTAAACATTTATCATAAGTGTGAAGACATGATAATAACCACTTTATTATTGCCTCTTGGGCATATCTCCAACAGTCTCCCACTTGCACTAGAGTCAATAATCTAGTTTCGAACCTTTGTGTATTCAACACCTATGGCTTTCCGGTGTTGTATGTACATGATTGCTAGTGGTCAACTGATCTCCGGATCTGACACTTCCAGGTCCGTGTGTAATTGCATGTCTTTGCGTCTCTACGCATCACTCATTCTCTAATGAGATGGCTTTGTATAAATTTGGTCTTTCGGTGTGACCTTTAGTTCTTTAGGGTTAAAACATGTTGACAATATTGTCGTACAATATATCTTCATAGTATTATCCCGCTGTGAACTACACCTAGTTTGATAACAAACTACTTGACACAAATGCCCTCTTTTGCTGCTATAATAGCAGTCATATACTTAGCCTTTTGTTGTAGTATCTGTCACAATGTCTTAACTTTGGAAATCATCCAAATCCATTATGGAACTCACTTTCCATTATATTGTGCCACCCTTAGTTTAGATTGAGATAAACTTAATCTGTACTTTGTGACAAAGCTAGTATCAATGTAGTACTTTTACAATGAACTAACCATCTATTTGTCACTTCTACAAATAATATACTCTTAGTTCTTCCAAAAGATCATAAGAATATCCTTACTATTGTCCAATGATCATCTTACAAATCATTCTGGTATATGCTCACAACATTTAGAGCATAGGACATATCTGGATTTGTACATATCACAGTATGATTGATATAAATACTCTTTGTGATTTCATACATCAAGTATCAATCTATACTTGATTATTTGTTTCACTTTACCAAATGTCAATACACTTGAATATATCATCAACATTGAACTTATTCAATCCTTTCTGTGCAACAAGAACCTTTCTTGTAGTTCCTATATTGAACTCATTCAATATCTTGTCTATGTACTTCTGGCACAACCATATTAGCGTCTATTGATGCCAAAATACTTGGGTTTTGCCTAAGTCTTTCATCGGGATGAAATTCTTAATATGTGTTAATAAAAGATACATTATTTCCAATCAACAATATGTCTTCCACATAATGTATTAGAAACATGTCTTAGCGCTCCCACTTAATTTTTTTCAAACGCAAGCATCTTCATTGTCTCTGATGAACTTTTAAACTCCTTTAACAGTTTCATCACAGTGAAGATTCCAACTCCGCGATGCTCACTTTAACCATTGAAGTTTGCATATACTTTTAGCATCCTTTTGAATTAACAAAACCCTATGGACCATGTTATGCACATGGCCTAGGTAACGATTCTCTTAGAAGAACTTGTTTTGTTTATTCAACTATCATATAACAAAATTTATATGTAGTGATTGCTACATTAATCCGTCTAGACTAAATATCACTATGACAGATCAAATCTTATCATAGTCAACCTTTGAACATTGTTGTGAATTCTTTCCCAACATGTCGACTATTTCATAGATGTAAAACATCCATGTCTATTTCTTTATAGATCCAGACACAACTGTAAGGTCTTACACCTTTCTCGAGGGTCCTTCAAGTTCAAAACTTGATTTCTCGTGTATGGAACTATCATGGATTTTATGGCTTCAAGCCATTTTACGGAGTCAGGGCCCATCATCGCTTCTCTGCATGTAGTCGGTTCATTATTCTCAAATAATGATTCAACCCTCAAATCTTGGTATTTGATTGTTCATCCGACCTACTTGTTTCAATAGGAACTTGGATCTCCGTGACCACAACCTTTTTGAGGTACGTGAACCATGAGCATTGTTGCTGCCTCCGAAACACTTTTCGGCGCTGCGCAACTCTGCACATATAGCTAAGGTTCTTTTAACCTTATCAAAGTTCTATTGTCCTCCCACTTAACTTTTCACGAAAAATTCTTTCTCAAAGAAACTTGACGTTTTAAGTGACAAACACTTTTGTCTCCGATGTTATGGAGGAGTACTTAACAGTTATTCGAAATAACATACAAAGACAGGTTCATCCGACTTTGGTTGCAAACATCTTTCTTATGCATAGCATACCAATGTTTAAGAAAGGACAACTTGGGTTTTATCCCAAACCATAACCTTATATGGTGTCATTTCAACGGATTATGATGGAGCTCTTTTTAGTGGAAAAACGGTAATCTCTAAAGCTTTTAATCTTTAAAATACTATGGCAGTTTTATGAACTATACCTTTGATCTTACCATGTCAAACAAGGTTTAATTACATATCTCGAACGCTCCATACTCTTATGGTGTTTCGGGAAATGCAAATCCACGGAACGATTCCTTAAATCTTAGGTATTATGCTAAACTTGTAATTCAAATATCTTCCTTTATGATCTTTATCATAAACTATTCATATTCTTGTTACAATGATTTTGCACTTCATCTTGAAAGTCTTTTGAACTTTTCAAATATTTCATACTTCATCCTTATTAAGTAAATATTCATATATTCACTCAAATTTTCGGAGAAAGCATATGAAGTTGAAATCCATCGCTCTTGACTACACATAATGGACTTCGTACAACAATATGTACAAGTTCCAATTAGCTAGTCATTCGTTCCCTTTTTGGCCTATGAACGAAGTTTTAATTATCTCTAGGAAAGTTTCACAAGCGTTATTTGATCAAAATCAAATAGACTCCAAAATTCCATCCATATGGATTTTCTTCATGTTTTCTTTCCAATATAATTTAAACGGCGATGTCACTTCCTAAGTGATCTTTCAATCAATTTGTCTTTCGACATTTTAGCACTAGTTTTATGGATGTGATTTCTCCAACGAGATTTGTGAATCATCCATCTTTTATGGATTACGGCAATTATTTGAACAACCCTTTTGTTCTCATAATACCTGATAAAACAAATCTTTGAAGGCAAGCTTTGATGTTTAACAAGCAACGCAATAACCCTTTATTTGTTCTCGATGAACATCATCACATATTCTTTTGCTTGTTACTTAGGCCATTGTAGTTCATGAATTGTGTTGTTTCGTATGACGATTCACACCAACAAATTCAGTATCAAATACTTGAGAACCACATTGTTTAATAAGCAAAGAATATAGCCATAACATGTATATCATCTATATACTTAAACTGAACAGTTCTAGTCTTTTCTTTTCTGCCATATATTCATGAGATTCTCTTTCAATATTTCCTTTTCTATTTGAAAGAATCTATCAATATCAATAGTGGAGTCATACATATGACATATAGTCCAAAGCGTGTATAATTAAATACCAATGTCTTTGGACTTGCACTTTGAAGTAGATCACCATCATTAAATATTTGGTGTTCTTTCAAATTCCTTACTTTAGTAATCTCTTGGTGTAGTAAACATTTTACCTACATCAAATATTCACCCTTATCATGGTATCGTCCATGATCAAGCTACTTTTAGCTTATAACGATGAATTATGAGTATAATGTTGCTATCCAAAACCTTTTGGAGGATTAGGACAACAAGTGTCTCCAACCTTTTTGCAAATTCTCATCAAAATATGAGAACATGAACTTTGCCATATTATACTCTATCATGTTGTAACCAAAACTTCGTTTCAGATATCACAATATCTTCCACACATCATGGTTTCAGAAACAACTCTTTCAGATCCTAGATAACCTTGATATTAAGGGAATCCTTTGAATATCAAGAATCATGGATACAAACATGATACTTATATACTAACACTTGGAATTGTTACTCTTGATTTAATACTAATTATTAAACTTCATGGAGTAACCGGAACTTACTGAAAGTTTGCAATAGGACTTTTAAACTTTAGATTAACACTTAAAACAATACGATACCAGTTCGTAAAGTATCTAACCAGAATTCTATAGTTCTATCATCTCAATTATAACTAAGCGCAAGGTGGTAAACGGATGCCAATGACTACAACAACTATGCAAATTCACTTTGATTTAGTTTATGATAAATTGAGTTCTAATTAATAATTAAATTAATCTAAGTGAACTCCCACTCAAAACAATATCCCTCACATTGTTTTAGTGATCACACGAACCAAATCCACCACATCAAAACCGATCATCACGAGAGTTGATATAGCTTCAATGGCGAACAATCAACATGTTCATCATATCTACTATATGACTCATGCTCTACCTTTCGGTAATCCGTGTTCCTGAGGCCATGTCTGTACATGCTAGGCTCGTCAAGATCAAACCTTAGCTACCGCATAAGCAAATCTGGCTTGCTTACGTTGTATTTACCCGTGGAATCAAAGACACCCGATCATCACGTGGTGCTTCGAAGCAACAAGTTTTAGCAACGGTGCTAACTAAGGGCGAACACTTTAGAACTTGAAATTTATGTGCATGAGGGATCATCTTATAATGCTACCGTCGTCTACTAAGCAATACAAGATGCATAAAGGATTAACATCACATGCAATTCATAATATGTGATATGATATGGCCTTTCTTCTTTGTGCTTCCGATCTCCATCTTCAAGCACGAACATGATCTCCATCATCACCGGCGTAGCATCAAGGTCAATGACGCTTCTTCATGGTTGTCGTCCACCAGCTTCAACTATTACAACTATTTTGAATAGACACGCAGGTCTTAACAGAAATTAAAGACAACCATATGGCTCCTGCCGGTTGCCAACTTACAATAAGGAACATTGCATACATCAAATATAATCACAATCATGGCCATATCACATCACTGCACACCCCTGCAAAACAAAGTTAGACGCCTCTACTTTCTTTGCATATTTTACGTGGTTTGGGGCTTTCAATAAGTGTCGTTCTAACTTACGAACAAGAACCACAACATTGATACTAGCATTGTTGATTACCCGTTGTAAATTGGATCTTAACTATGCTAGGAGAAACAGGCACCCGCAAAGCCACTTATGCAATACAAGTTGCATGTCAAGCGTGGAGCAAGTCTCATGAACGATGTCATGTAAGGTTAGCCCGGGCCGCTTCATCCCAACATACCGCAAGATGCAAAGTACACGCAAAGCAATCTACAATAAAAGCATCAACGCCCACAATGACCATTGTGTTCTACTCGTGCAACAGATCTACATATAGACACGGCTCTGATACCACTGTAGGGGTTCGTAGCATGGAAAACAAAAATTTTCTATCGCACACAAACAAACAAGCCAAGATCTATCTACTAGATTGTAGCAACGAGTCGATGGAATAACTCACCCTCGAAGATTCCAAAGTGTTTAACGAGAGCAGATTCTCGTGGGTGATGTAGTCGTACTCTTTCCGATCTCAAGATCGCGTAGACGATCCTTCCGGCGCCGCGTTCCCGCAGCGCTCCCGCAGTCGGTCACACGTTCGGTACTCGACGAAAACCTTCCTCTCCCTTGTTCCAGCAGGCAGCGGAGGTTGTAGCACTCTCCTCGCGATTCCGGCAGCACAACGGCGTGGTACCGGAGGTAGAGGGGAAATCCCGCAGGGCTTCGCCTTAAGCCGGTGCGAGTATGGTGGAGCTTATGAGAGAGGCTATTAGTGGTCTAGTAATTAGACACACCAATTAGAGGGCTCTAAACCAATTAGAAAGCTCTAAACCGAATAGCTCTAAACCGGGGTCTAGATCTAGGGTTTAGTTTAGAGGATAGGAAACTTGTGTGTATTGGGAGGGAGCCCTGCCCCTCCTTATATAGGTGGGAGGGGCTGGCCGGCCAAGGGGAGGGAGTGGAGTCCCTCCCCAACTCGGCCTAGGTGGGGCGCCGGCTTGGGGAGGAGGACTCCTCCCTCAAGTCGGTTTCCTCCTCTCCTCCCACTTCCCAAAAACTGCCGTTTGACTTTCAAACTAGCCGTTTGACTTTTTCAATTTAGGATTCAATTTAATCCTTTATTTGGGACAGCAAGAACACTTAGTACATGATGCAATCATTCCAACATGTAATGACACATTCATGTACCCCTTCCCCCCCGGAGTGCCGGACAATCCGGGACCTTCTAGAATGTTCCCGATGGAAACACCGGAATCATTCCCGAACTCCGAAACGGGACTTTCCTTATATGAATCTTATTCTCCGGACCATTCCGGATCACCTCGTGATATCCCGGATCCCATCCGAGACTCCGAACAACATTCGGTCTCTTTCTCATAATACCATAACTACTCAAACAACGTCGAATCCTTAAGTGTGTCTCCCTACGGTTCGTGAATTATGCGGACATGATCGAGACACTTCTCCGAACAATAACCAATAGAGGAATCTGGAAATTCATATGGCTCCCACATATTTCTACGATTACTTTGCGATCGAATGAACCACTTACATACGATACCAATTTCCCTTTGTCTCACGATATGTTACTTATCCGAGGTCATGATCGTCGGTATCTCTGCATACCTAGTTCAACCTCGTTACTGATAAGTACTCTTTTCTCGTTCCCGTGATATGTGATCCCTTGTGACCAAGTCACATGCTTGCAAGCTAATTGGATGACATTTCACCGAGAGGGCCCAGAGAATATCTATCCGTCATGTGGATGGACAAATCCCACTCTTGATCCATGTGTTTCAACCAATACTTTCCGAACACCCAATGCCACTTTTATAGCCACCCTGTTACGGTGTGGTGTTTGATGACATCAAAGCATCCATCCAGTAAAGGTGATATGCATGATCTCATGGTCGAAGGAATTAGGTTACTATGTATCAGAAAGCATATAGCAATTGAACTATTGAAATGACTTGATCTTTATGCTACGCTTGTCTATAGGAGTATGTCCACCATATCATTCTCCTAATGATATGATCCTGTTGTTAATAACATCTCTATGTTCATGATCAGGAAACCATGATCATATATTAACCAACAAGCCAGTTTAACAAGAGGCTTTACTAGGGACTCTTATTTCAGTTTACAAATCACACAAGTATTAATGTTTCCGTTTAATACAATTATAGCATGGTATGTAAACATTTATCATAAGTGTGAAGACATGATAATAACCACTTTATTATTGCCTCTTGGGCATATCTCCAACAGGGAGCGATGTGGGGGAGAGGGTCACGGGACGCTGGCGGCGGCGGTTTGTAGAGAGGCAGGGCCAGCGGTGACAGGGTGAGCGAGGAAGGAGGGCGTCGCGAGGGAGATGGGACGGGGAAGTGGTGGGGTCCGCGAGGTGATTCAGCTGACTGCGTGATTCCAACGCGAGGTGGACGCGGTGCTGCAAGGGATGGTGGCGGCGGTGGGGGTTGGGTAGGTAGGAAGGGTAAGATTAGGGTTAGGTTTTGGGTGGGGCTAGGGTTTAGATATTTTAGGGTTTTCTATCGGGTAGTAGGTTGCTGCGGGCTGGGCTTTCGGGCCTAGCCTGCGGCTGCCTCCCCAGGTAAATAGGTTTTGTATTTATCATTTTTAATTATTTTAAAATAAAATTTTTGCATAAAGGTTTTAGACAAATAAAAGATCTAGACGGATCTAGGGTTTGAATTTGAACAAAGAGGAGAATATCCAGAAAACAAAATAGCCTTTTATAAAATATTTTTAGCAAACAGATGCATGCAGATGTCATGATTATGCACAAAGTATTATTTAACACGCGATTTTGTAGTAGTGGATTTATCCGGGATGCTACAGCCTCCGGGATGATCTCCCCTCCGGTAGGGTGCCGAGAAGAGTTTCAGATCCCCCGATCTAGGAACGATGGTGGTGGCGGCTACAAATGGTTTCATGGAATATTGATCGGGTACTTAGGGTTTAGGCATCGGGGGCTTCTTATAGGAGAAGAGGCGAGGATGGGAGGCAGCCAGGGGGCCCACACCCTGTCCAGGCATGACCCAGGGTGGGCCCGCGCCTGGGGGGAGGTGCAGCCGCCCTGTGGCGCCCCTCAGTTTCTCCTCTGGACTCCGTGTTCTCCTCGGTGAAATATTGACTTTGGCTTTTGTCCGATCCAATTCCGAGAATATTACCTTACTAGCTTTTCTGGAACAAAAAACAGGCAACTGACACTGTGACAACTTGGTAATAGGTTAGTACCAGAAAACATATGAAAAACACCTCAAAGTATGGACAAAGCAAAGCAAAGTAGATACTAAATAAGCATGGAACATAAAAAATTATAGATACGTTTCCGACGTATCAACCCCTTCAACGGTACGGATGGTAGCATCTAATTCAAGCAGACTTGTTGCCTCTATCACAATAAAAAATGGTCCAAGATACCAGCTAACACGCAGCAAAAAAAAGAAGAAAGAACATGCATGCTTACCAGGTACATGGACTTAGGGGAGCCATAGAAATCATCCAAGGCATCATTGCTGAAAATGCTATCAACGACCAATATATGAAATAAGTGTCAACATCACTCATGTCAAATCTGTTCTTTGATTTTCAAGTGTCTTCAATCAAGTGGTGATTTCTATACATGGCTCATTCCTCTCTTTCTTGTGTCCTCTTCCTTACCGTAGCTTATTAAATTAAAGATCTCTACTGAGTTTGGCCAATATATTAAGAATAATAATTGGTAACCACAAGAAATAAGAGGTTGCATTGTAGATTACACTAATGATCTCCCTAATGATTTATTGGCCCCAATATGATGGCGCCACATGAATGGAAACAACTAAATCATCATATGCAAGAACCAAGAAATGAAGAAGTTACACAAAAAGAACTGCAGCAACACAAATCTTTCAGACCAAATTTGAGATCATCACTTATTCAAGATCAAGTGGAAATCCATTCAATAAATTCAGTGATCTTCGGAATAAAATCAAAGGAATTAGTGAATTAGGATAAATATGATTAGCAAATTTACTTGCCGACAAAAATATACAACCCTTTCAAATTGTAAGAAATATAATCTCTAAACATCCTAGTAGGCTAACCATCTATTATAACAGGAGCCGTCGTGCTAAACCATGGCGTCCAGACAACAATCTGCAAAATATAGGATAGGCCGGCAAACAGACCTGTAAACATGAACTGCTCCACGCCATAGTCTGTAAGGAAAAAAACATAGCTCAGGCAAACCACATGGTGGTGTGCAAGTCATTGTCATCGTGGTGGAGCTGGGAATTGGATAGGGCTGGGGAGCACAGCCAGGAGGACACCAACTTGGTGAATCACTGGTAGAGCAGCACAGCTAGGAGCACACCAACTTGGTGAACCGCCCGTGGAGCTCATTATCGGTTCCTCCCACCCTAGGAGAGCCTTCCAAGGAGACGGAGATGGACAACGGTGGAGGCACAACACCATCGAGCGAGAGAGGAGGGTAGCTATACCTAATGTATTGGGATTTTCCCCGAGGTTGTTTGGGCATTCTGCCGAACACATTGGAGGCGACCGCACCGCCATCAGCTACAACCACACTCGGTAACAAGTTCTGCTGCAGGAGATGGCCTCCTGGCTCCTAATGCTCCCCTAGTGATCGACGACAAAGGGTAGGACCGATGGCCACTCGAGCTTGCTAGAGCCAAGCTCCACCTCGTTCTCACATGTCCCTATCGTCTATCGCATGCGGACCTAGGGAGCCGGACAGAGACAGTCGGCAGCTACATATGCCACTTCATAGGGGCTAGAGGTGCCACGCGGCCCGCGTCGAGCCTGATTGTCCGCCGTTCCCCGGGCCAGTGCGCTCGAGATGATGCCATCCATGGCGGGCTGGACGTGCGAGAATCGGACAGATCAGTCAGGTAACCTGTGAGGTAGGCTGGACTACACTCCGGTGGTGGGAATCGAGGCGAGGTGGTGCGGCTCGGCTGGTTTGGTGCGGTGGCGTTCTCTGGGAGAGAGGAAGCAATGGCAAGAAGAAGCAGGGAGGGTCAAGTCGGGAGGAGAGCGAGGAATCCTCCGCTGCTGTTTTTCTCTGCATAGGATAGCACACGATCGCTGACATCCTGGGCCACATCCTGGGCCAGGGTGGTGGATAGGCCCAGTCCTTGGTCAAGAAGCAGTCTTTCCTGTGGTAGAAAAAGTTACAACTTATAGCCCAAATCAACGACCCAGATTGTTTTCATCTAAATATCCAATGGATGATAACACACCTTTCGAGATTGCCCTCCCCTGGCTGGGTCAGCACCAAGCTTAAGCTATAAGATAATTATTCTCCAAAAAGATGTATTTGTTACCTGAAGTCAACAATATACTTATATTGTAGGCTTCTCATGATATCCGTAAGCTTCTCATGATTTTTTCACTGTAGTACTCTGGAGCTTGTCTTACTGAATAATTTGAGATAAAATTTAGAGAAAGTGGAGGTACATAAATTCAGATTAAACGTTCATTTTGATCTTCTTCGGTATGATGCCTCAGGTGGACTGAAATTCAGATCAAGAGAACCATAGTTTGCGGATATGCTGGTGCTGGGGATCCTAGAAGAAGGAGCTAGCAAGGAGCACCGAGCCTGGAGATGCATTCGATCGCTGGCCGAGGAGGAGATGCGGACGACGCTGGTAGAGGAGCACCGATGAGAGGGACTTTGTTGGCGATGCAGGGAAGAAGGGAGGCAGTGTTGGGGGAGCAAGACCTTGCCCATGACGCGGGAAAAAGGGACGCGGTGCTGGGCGAGCTGGACCTTGTTGGCGAGGTGTTGCTGGGGCCGGTGGCCGGCAAGGTGCGCTGCCGCCACTGGGGCCGGCGAGCTGCCGCTCCTATGGCCGATGAGCTACCGCCGGTGAGGCCGGCGAGCTGCTGCTGCAGGGGCCAGCGAGGATCAAGAGCAAGGGGCGGCACACGCTAGGTAACGAGCTGCACCTGCACCGGCAACTGATCTGGGCAACGCGTTAGCCTTTTCCCCTAGCCGGCGCTCTGCTCCGGGTGGGGGCCGAGGGTACGGCTGCTGGGGGCCTGCTGGGTGGTGCAGCGGGGAAGAATCGAAGGAGCTGGCGATCAAGGAAGGGGAGGAAGAAGCGGGGAAGGTGGCGCTGGCGATCAAGGCGGGCAAGGAAGCGAGCGCCTGGGGTGGCCCGAGCGAGCGAGGTGCGGGGAGGTCCCGATCGGTGAGGAAAAAGATGACTTGTAATTTCAATTTCGATCTGAATCGATTAGGGGAGTGTCTTTCCGTGACTTGCATTTGTGGACCGAGGGATTACTTTATTTTAATAGTTTATATATACAATATCGTAAATATCTCAACATTAAGAATGGCATGATCCTTTACCCATGGAATAAGAACTTTCCATGCCATACAAATTTGATCCTTCATTTTAGGCAGCGGCTGCGTAAGAGGCGTCTATACATTTGTAGGCAATCAATTAAAAAGTTGACACGAGGTGTATAGGAAGTCTAAGACCGTCTATATGGTTCACTGCAAAGTTTTACACATAAGGAGTTCCGTTATCTGTTGAAGAAATTTTTAGTACGATGCTAGCTAGAGCTAGGCAATGCTCGATGTCAACCGATAGTATACAAGAATTCTAATATATCTATCTATCTATCTATATAAAAAGTCTAGAGGTGGTTTTCGTTCGTCCGTCGTAACAATATCTAAAAAACCGGAGGCCAACCACTACGTCCGTTGTTTCTTTCGTAAACAAACCGGATCAGACTCGTGTTCCTAACGAAATTTAGGCTGTGTTTGGTTCAGCTTTTGGGGCCAGATTCACGTTTATAAATCTAGAATCCCAACCAAACGAGAAAAGTCAGGACCGTGATTCTTGTAACGCGCCAGATTTTGATAGTGCGAACGAAAATCTGGTTTGACCCCAGATTCTACCGCGTTGCATCGAGCCAAACATCTTAAAATTACCCGCATGCCACCGGTAAGTGGAACTGGCCGGTTAGCTTCCTTTATTTTCTCCTCCAACCCATCCTCTCTCTCTTCTCCCGTAGGTTCCCCTTTTCGCCATGACTGACACGGGAAGAAAAGAGCCATGCGGGTTCCCTCGCCGCCGGCCTGTTTCGACGGCCTACGGCCGGGAATCGAATCCCAAGCCCGCCGCTCCAATTTCTCTATTGTCTCGGACAGTCAACTGGACACCAAGCGCCAGCTCCTGGCCTGCCGCTACGTCCATAGCTCGGTTCGTCGTGCCACTACCTAAACGCCTGACGCCGGCCGGCCAGAGATGGATTGTGCCTCCTGGAGTTCTTTTTCTCCGCTCCTCTTCCTCAGCCAAGGTTGCATGCAAGAGCAGTCCAGCTTTGTCTAATGCTTGGAGCAAGTGGATGAATTAAGAGAAACTTGAATCTTGTCACGTGACTCAAAAATCATTTCATTATGTTTCCGTCCTTTCAAATCTAACAAAAAAAAACGTTTTGTGTTTTGTACTTTGAACGGATCCATTTGAAAGGAGGCAAAGAAAATGCAGCTTCCTGTCAGTGTCACTATCCGGTCGCCTAAGAATTTCACTCTTTACAATAAATGAAAATTTTCTTTCCAAAATGGTCGTTTGCATGTATATCTTTATACGAATTGTTGTTCTGCAATTCGTTAGCGTGTAAATAATCTTTCAGGACCTCGGTGGAATTACAGATGTTTTTTTTATCAAATCCTTAGTTCGCAGTTGCTGCAACCAAACAACATTCAGCTTTCCCGCAGTTACCAGCTCACAGCAGCTTTTACACAGCTGATTTTTCACAGCTGATTTTCAGAAATCTACAGCTCAACCAAACACACCCTTAGAGTCAAGAGTCGATCTCATGCCTTCGGCCGTTTGCACCAGACAGGAGGGGAAGGCGGACCCTTGTGTATAAAAAAGTAGACAACTCCGGGTCTCCGGCTAAATCCGACGTCCTTGTCGTTCTTGGTCGGCGGAGTCGATCGGCAGCACGACACGGCTGCCGGGGCCTGAGATCGATCTCAGACGGCGGAAATCAGGTGCGGATGTGTCGTCGACTTTGCACGCGGGAGACGGCTGATTGGCGGCAGGCAGGGCGGCGACGTACGTAGCACGGCCCGTGGACGTACTGGTCGACGGCGGTGCAGGGTACGCACTCGCATCTGCTTCGGCGAGACTTTGTAGGCTGGAGACGGCCGATTGGCGGCAGGCAGGGCGGCAACGTACGGCCCGTGGACGTACTGTGGTCGACGGCGGTGCAGGGTACGGTGCAGGGTACGCACTCGCATCTGCTTCGGCAAGATTGCCGATTAGATCGGAGGCTTAGCAATAAAGAACCCTCGATGGTCTCTGAGAGCAACATAGTGCTCACCACCAATATCCTTCATGGGCCTCGCGAACGAACGATCGGATCATGGAGGACGCATGAGAACATACCCAGCGGCAGTGTCCATATTCCAGGATCATCGCAGCCCGACCATCATGTTGGGGATGCCTTGTCCGCCTTGCCGGTATAGTAGCAGCACATGCACGCACTACGTACGTCGCTCGAGCAGGTCAGTTCATCGTTACCGCAAGACAAAAGCGTAACGCCATCGCAGCAGAGTCAGCCTCCCATCCGCCTACGGGAGGAGCACGTACGGCAGCGGCGCATGCAGTTCCTGTTGAGCACATCCTCATAATAATATCATGAATAATAATGCTCCTGCTGCTTCTGATCGAGTTCAATGGCGCGCCAAGGGCATCGTGACAGGCGGCGGATCGACGAGCAAGCTGGTCAAGTCTGTCGCCGGCGTACCCGTACGTAGAAAAAAAAGGTCTGTCACCGGCGCCTGATCCAACCACTGCACGTGTCACGCTGTACTGGAAGATTAAGACCGGCCACAATCATGTGCAACGGCGGTGTACTAGAAGATTTAATCTTTCTTGCCGAGCATGAGCACCTGAGCCTGTGCAACCCGGACAGACAAGATTGTGGCTCTGGTGTCAACGATGCCGACGCGCGGGTCGATCGTGCAGTGGATGTGGAGGAGTTCATGGTGTCATTTATGTAAGAAGAAGTAACACACAAAGAAAATGTCAAAGAAAAGTGTGGCATTTTAGATTGCAATAAAGAAGTACTCATTCGTTTAGAAAGATAAGATGTTTTAACTTAACGTGTCTAGATACATCTCCTTCATAAATCTAAAATATCTTATATTTCTAAACGGAGGGAGTATATCAAGAACAGACGGTACATTCCGAGTAACCAAAACTACACACTTTTTTCCATCCATCGGATGGTGTAGCTGTTTAAATGTGTCCAACCCGTGGAGAGTTTTCATGCGCATTATATTTACATAAACGATAAAAAAAGAAAGTTGAAAACCCGTAGCAACGCATGGGCATTCAATTAGTATCATCTAATAATAAAGCACGAAGTGTTTTTCCTGGTCCAACACTTTTTTAAACTGTTTTATCTATATTTTTAACCATAATTACAAAGACTGCCACCGCCTAAGTCAAAATACCTTGTGTCGTTTCGTTCTTATTTTCTTTCTAGCCGTCAAAGAAACTGAACGGTTCGGTGCTTTTTATTGATGGCCTCCGTCACGCAGGCTGCTCGCGGAGAGACAGGGGATGGGAGGGGATGGAGGAAGAGGATGGGATGGTGCGGCGACAAGAGAACCTCGAGACCGAGCGCACGCAAGCGGGTGGTGATGCCTCACGATTTTACCGCTGCCTATGTGGTCTCCCTGCGATCCCCATGGACGATGCATAGCCAGTGCACCCTCCGCGGCGAGGCTCCTGGCGTGGCCTGGGAATAGCGACAGCGAAATCAGCGAACCAGTCCTACTGGTGGTACCTGACTGGACTGAATTGATTTTTTCCTTTCGTTGGTAGGCAACCCTATCTAGATTGGATGATTCTATTTGTTCTCTGTGGGTTTTTTATTTGATGCGGTAGTAGATGAGCAGTCAAGATTCATATCAGTCTTTTCTTCTTCCTTCATCTCCGTCCAGTTAGTATGCGTACTCAGTATTAGTTTCTCCGTCCAGTTAGTGTGCCTACTCATAATTAGTTTCTCCGTCCAGTTAGCGTGCATGTGCCTACTCTATATTGGTTTGCTACATGGTACCCAACGACTGATCCGCCCTCCGATTAGTTTCCTAATCATTGCTCAAGATCGATCCTACCTGAATCCATCCGTGCGCTGCACGAGCCTTGAGCCCAATCTCTGTCGAGTTTAAGATTATGCATTCGTGGCGATAGATTTAAGTCTTGCACATATGGAGGTAATAGACATGGACAAAATTGATAAAGATTTAGGAGTGATAATTTCACTATTCTTCCAACCACAAGAACAACTTCTAACATGACAGTATTGCTCTAGAAAGCAAAGTTCTTCAGTTTTCACACTGCTTATTGAAGAATCGGATCACTACTCCCGATGTTTTGAATATGTTTTGTTTGGAGTAGAAAACATGTGTGGCTGGTGTAAAGGAATTTGAACCGTTGAGACCAAGAGCATGTATCACTTCTCTTTTTTACCTATGATGAATCAACTTTTGTAAGTTAATTGCAGGCATGCGCCGAATGCCGGTGACAGTATTAATGGTCGAGCCGACGTCTTGCTGATGTAGTAAGTATTTTTAGATTATGTAAATTAATATGGTTAACATTTATTCTCTCGGTGCAACGTACGGACAATTTTACTAGTCTATACCTAATAATAAAAAACAAAGTGTTTTTCCGGTCCAACACTTTTTTTGATATTTTTATCCTTTCACTTAGATGAAAATAACCCACCGTTGCCACCTATATAATTAAAAAAAATGCTTCGGTCAACCTAATCTCTACCTACGGGCTCGCTCGCGTGGTGAGCACAAAGGGCCGGCCCAATTCCGTCTCTGTCCCGTTCGAATCAGAACAAATAGATCGTTCAAATCATAACAAATAGATAGATGCATCGGTGAAAGAAGGCATTAAATAGTCTCATATGGCTCCCTTAGACAGAATCACACCGATTTATATATGATCGCAGAGTACCTAGAATCAGAAAGCTAATGATAGAAGCAGTGCGGCGCCGAGGAAGAGGGAGAGCATGTCGACGGTGGTGGTTGGGAACGGGCTCAGGAGAGGGGAGCGAGTATTTGTGTGTCGGATGTCTCAACCGAGGTGGTGTGGATCTGGGCGTTGACTCGTGGTGTAGCTGCATGAGGCAGAAGGCCAACGAGGGACTCGGTATAGGGGACCCTGACGGAGTGGAGCTTGCTCGGGGAGGCGGAGGAGTGAGGGCGTGCGGCCTCCCGAAGGCGGTCGGGCTCGGGGCCGAGGCACAGGTGAGCTCGGACCGTGGCCCAGAGGAGGCGGCGCGGGGCTCTGCAGGGCCAAAAATAGAGAGGGGCGGCCTACTGGTGTGCAGAGGCGGCGGGCGCAACGAGCGCGGAGAGAGGACTCGTCAGGGAGGGAGACGGGCGCGTGGTGGGGCCAAGGGCGAGCGGCAGGGGATTGTGTGCGGGGAGGGGTGTACGTGGGCAGGAGCATGCGGGTCTTGGGTAGGTGTGTCGGATATGCGTCGACGTGTTGTGGCCGGACAGATTGTCTGCTGGCCAACTTTGTCCACCTAAACCAATTCCGCCCCTGCTATAGCTCCCGCCACGCAGCCGCAGTTTTATTTGACTCCCCTAAACCAACGCCTTCCACTGCCAGCTGTAGTTTTATTTTTGTTTTGCAATTTCAATTTGTGTACTGCTTAGATTAAAAGGATGTATATTGTCTCTCTAAAATTATATTTTATGGAGGTGCCCAGTCAAGAGCACACTGTATAATAAAAAAAAGTTCAAAAAAAAGCTCCGGCATGTGTGTGTCTAGCCCGAAAAAATATTCAGAAAAATCTAATTACTCTTATAATTAAGTTTGATCCAATCAATCCGTCCATCTGTCTTTATGACTCCTTTCCAAGGATACATCCTTCCTTTTGCTGCTTCCTCTAATCCCCTAAGGTTAAGTCCTATGAGGAACCGGGTGAACTAGAGATGGCGACATATAGCTCTTGTGTCCGAGTGTATCGGATGGTCAGACTAAAAGTGTCGTCAAGGATCATGGCACAGAATAGAAATGTCATCAAGGATGATTTGTTATAGGCTTATAGCGCCACATGTTGTAGTCAGAGTAGGACATAGACCACTTTTATTCCCGGTACAGCGCACGGGCTTTTCTGAAACTAATGTGTAACCAAAAACTTCACTGAGGTTGTCTCTGCTTTTTCTCTCTCATTATCTATACAGCACACGGAGTGTCCATACTGATACTGATAAAGCACCAAAAAATTAACATTATTCACATACGCAACGCTTCCATTCCGTGCCAGCATCGCGCCGATCGATCGCATCCGCGTTTGCAATCACTAGATTTAGGGATGTATTTTGACGCATAATCGCATTGAATTAAACCAATTTAACACTAATAAAAATAAATACATTAAAACGGAAGGATCAGATTTGATAATATCTCAAATGAGCGCATGATCCCACGAAATTCACACAGTTGTATATTTTGCATAATGTGGTAAAAATCAAGACTAACAGCTCTAAACCACCACACGATTATATGCAAAATTTAATTTTTTCTTTTCATATCATAATATGAGAAAAGAAGCACACGAATATCACAGGAACAAATTTCATCGAAGATATGAAAAATCTTACTCCCTCCAATCAAAAGAGAGTGTCAGTGAGTCAATATAAACTTTATACTACACCATTCAACACTCCAAATAAAATCCAAGCCACACGCCAGACCGTAAAAGTTATTCTCAATATACATTACTAGGAAAAACGCTATCAGTGGCGCACCAAATTAGAATTCTGTGGCGCATATGGGTGTCGCCACTAAATCCTCGCCACTAAAATTTAAATTATGTGGCGCATATACATATGCGCCACAGAATTCTCAATATTTTGTAGCGCATATGGCATATGCGCCACCGAATTATGTCCCAGATTCTGTGGCGCATATGCCATATGCTCCACAGAATCTTTTTTTTCAGAATTTCGAAATTTTCTCAATTCAGTACAAATATAGGTATATTACAAGAAATACACCTAAATTTGACAGAAATACACAGAAAAGCTGCACACAACAGTACAAATGTTCCATTCACATATAATACATCAACAAGCACAAATGTTCACAAGTGTTCATCAATCACATATTACACATATTAGAACCGAATAAGTGTGTACATTTCACAAGTGTTCATCTCACTCACATAACTTAATTACAACCGCGTGATGTTGTCACCACCTACTATCTTAAAACAGAATATATAGTACACCGTAACCGCGATGCCGGTGAGGAGGAGCGACATCAAGATCTTGGTCCGGTTCATCTTCCATACGTGTCTCCTCCACTTGGCCACCGCCTCCTCTCTAGTCGCGTATCCCTTGTAGCTATTGCCGCTGAACTTGTCCACTTGTTGGTGGCAGCCCACCCACTCCTCGTACACACATGGAACCCGACCCTTGTACACAACGTACGTCGGCATCTCTATTGACAAGGCATATTAGTACATCATGCAAATATATATGTTGACAAATATTAGAGCAACGCATTCATAAACTTAAAATAATGCATCGATGACAATGAAAGAAACACGACAACATGTCCGACACAATAACAACGACCATGGTTATTACACGACACAATAACGACAATTTCAAGCTAGACAAGATAAGTTACGTTTTTCAACACACACACACACTACATGTGTCCACCGATACACACGCTCTCTCGGTCAAGTAGCCTTCTCCTCAGAGGGCGCCGGGAACGGCTTGTACATGTCTTTCGTCGTCCACGTCCTGAAGTCACCCTGCGCCTTGAGGTGAGCTTCGATCTCCCTCTTGGTGAACTGCCTGGGTTTGCAAAGTGGGATTGGGTTCACTTTTACTTCGTATAGCAAGGGGTGAAAAGAATTGGATTTGTTTCTGTTTGAAATCTTGGACTAGAAACACTCAAAGTAGTCTAGTGAGCAAGATTGGCAAACATGACCATTTGCTTATTTGGTTTGTTTTTGTATTTCTCTTGATTTGTGATCTTCAAGCTTCTTCATGGGAAAAGCTTTTTGATGATTCTACTTGGAAATTATTTAGATGATGTTGTTTTGATCTTTAAACCAATCCTTGCCATTCATAACAATCACACAAGTCCATTCAAGCATTCATGCAATCATCACATGCACACATGCATTCATATGGGTTTAATTAACAAAAGTTTTTGTTAACCCTAATTTTGGGTTATTGGAAATGATAACCTTGATTAATATTTTTGGGATGTTACAAACCTTCCCTCCTTAAACAAAATCTCGTCCCGAGATTTGAGAAATAGAAAACTAGGATTTAAAGAGATCTGGAAACTCCGTCCTAATGTAGTCTTCTCGCCCCCAGGTAGCTTCTTTAGTGTGGTTACTCCACTAGATCTTGAGAAACTTGATACTCTGGGTCCTGATGGTTCTGAAAGCTTCCTCCAAAATAAGAATGTGTACTTCGGGATACGTCATGTCATCGTTGATATCTATGGTTTAGTGATCAATATTCTTGAAAACTTCGGTCTTCTCCGGGACTTCTAGGCATTTGCAAAGTAACGAGATATGAAACACGTTATGCATGGCTGACATCTCCTCTGGCAGTTCCAGTTGATACGATACTTCTCCTCGGCGATTCAAAATCATGAAGGGTCCGATATATCTGGGGGTTAACTTTCCTTTGAGCTGGAAACGTTGCATTCCTTTCAAAGGTGACACTTTGAGATACACAAAATCTCCGATATTGAAGGATAGGTCTCGACATCTCTTATCGGAACAACTCTTCTGTCTGGATTGGGCGGTCTTGAGGTGCTCACGAATCTTGTGAACTTTCTCTTCTGCTTCTCGTAGGATGTCGGGTCCGAAAATCTGACTCTCTCCTACTTCGGACCAATTCAAAGGGGTACGACACTTCCTTCCATACATGAATTCAAATGGGGACATTTGCAAACTAGCTTGGTAAATGTTGTTGTATGAAAATTCTATGAAAGTCAGACAGTCTTCCCATTTAGATCCATATTCTAACACATAGGCTCTCAATATATCTTCGAGTATTTGATTTACTCGCTCTGTTTGTCCATCAGTCTGAGGGTGATAAGCCGTGCTGAAATCCAGTCGGGTTCCTAATCCTTCTTGGACTTTCTTCTAGAATCTCGAGGTAAACTGGGTTCCTCGATCCGACACAATGTTCTAGGTACTACATGCAAAGTGACGATTCTAGCAATGTACAATTCTGCTAGTTTCGAACTCTGGTAAGTGGTGTTGATGGGTAAGAAATGAGCGACTTTGGACAGTCTATCTACTATGACCCAAATAAAGTCATTTCCCCTACTAGATGTAGGCAAACTGGTGATAAAATCCATTCCAACAGAATCCCATTTCCATTCCGGAATCTATAAATGTTGCAACAATCCTGCGGGTCTCTGATTTCCCGCCTTGACTCTCTGACAAATATCACACTTGGCTATGTAGCTTCCGATTTCTCTCTTCATCTTATGCCACCAAAATTGCGTCTTCAAATCCTGATACATCTTCGTTCCTCCGGGGTGGATAGAATTTTTTTATCATGGGCCTCTTTCAAAATAGCTTGCTTCAATTCCGAATCTGCTGGCACACAGATACGTCCTTTGTACCACAAAACTCCTTCTTCATCTTCGGTGAATTCGGGTACTTTGCCTGTACACATGCGACATTTAATTAATTCCATCGATACTAGCATTTCCTTTCTGCGCCTGTTGGTCTGACTGATCAAAGTGGGTTGAAGTTCTATGCTAGACAAAAATCCTTCACTTACTAGCTCCATTCTAAAATCTTCCAAATCCTTGTGCAAACTTGGTTGCTCTTTCAAAATCATAGAGTTCAATCGACACGACAATCTGCTAAGGGCATCTGCTACCACATTGGCTTTACCGGGGTGATAGTGAATGTCCAGATCATAGTCCTTGAATAGCTCTATCCATCTCCTTTGCCTCATATTCAGCTCCTTCTGAGTGAAAATATACTTCAGGCTCTTGTGATCCGAATAAATCTCACAACGGTTACCCATGAGGTAATGCCGCCATGTCTTCAAGGCTAAAACTACGGCTGTTAGTTCAAGGTCATGGGTAGGATAATTCTGCTCATGCTGCTTCAGTTCTCGAGATAGATATGATATGACTTTGCCTTCTTGCATTAGCACACATCCGAGACCGATCTTGGATGCGTCAGAATACACATCAAAAGGCTTCGTAATATCCGACATGAGCAAGATTGGGGCTGAGATCAATCTCTTCTTAAGCTCTTAAAAACTTGCTTCACATTTGTCCGTCC
Source organism: Avena sativa (assembly GCA_916181665.1). NCBI lineage: Eukaryota > Viridiplantae > Streptophyta > Magnoliopsida > Poales > Poaceae > Avena > Avena sativa. The sequence continues at coordinate 104,922,477 of OV702280.1, forward strand.
ATTCAAACTTCTTATCTTTCTTCAACAATTGGTCATGGGTCTTGCGATGCTCAAAAGTTCATCGACGAACTTGCGGTAATATCCCGCTAATCCAAGAAATGCAGGAACTTGGGTTTGAGTGGTTGGGTCTTTCCATTCTTCAACATCCTTAACCTTGGCAGGGTCAACGGCAATTCCTCCAGAAGACACGATATGTCCAAGGAATCCTACTTCCTGTAACCAGAATTCACATTTTCTAAACTTGGCATACAATTGATGCTCCCTAAGCGTTCCAAGGATGGTCCTTAGGTGTAGCTCATGTTCTTCTTCTAACTTGGAATAGATCAGAATGTCATCGATGAAAAAAACGACAAACTTATCCAAGAAGTCCATAAAAATCTTAATTCATGAGGTGCATGAAATAAGCGGGGGCATTGGTTAATCCAAAATACATGATAGTGTACTCATACAGTCCATATCTGGTGGTAAAGGCAGTCTTTGGAATATCCTCTACACAAATCTTGAGTTGATGATAACTAGTTCTAAGATCAATCTTAGAAAACACTTTGGCACCAGTCAACTGGTCAAACAGATCTTCTATCTTCGTCTGTGGGTACTTGTTCATGATGGTGACCTCATTCAATTTCCGATAATCCGTACACAGACGGTTACCTCCATCTTTCTTCTCCACAAACAAGACAGGTGATCTCCATGGCGACGCACTTGGTTGAATCGGTCTTATCTCCAGCATAGCATCCAGTTGCTTCTTTAGCTCCACTAATTCAGGTGGGTTCATACTATATGGTCTCTAGGATATGGGTCCGGTTCTAGGGATTAGTTCAATGATAAACTCGATATCCCGATCTGGGGGCATACCGAGCAAAACATCTGGAAATACGTCGGGGTATTCACAGACTACTCTGACTTGGTCAATGGTTGGTTGGGCTAGACTCTTGTTGCACTTGAATTGACGGGGCAAGGTTTCAGATATATGATCTACTGATATTCCGGTTGTACTGGTCATGGTTATGGCTTTCTTGGCACAGTCGATTAATCCTTTATGTTTCGACATCCAATCCATTCCTAGTACTACTTCGAAACCTTTGGTTCCGAGTACTATTAGATTAGCATAAAAATCAATGCCATGGATTCTAATAGGTACGGACTTGCCAATTTGTCTAGCTTTGGTGGTTGAACCAGGTATTTGAACTATCATAACATGTTTCAATTTGGTTGGTTGAATCTTACTAGTGCATGCAAATACTTTGGTAACAAACGAGTGCAATGCTCCAGAATCAAAACAACACTCTTGCAAGTACTGAGTTAATATAAAACATACCCAGCATGACATCTGGCGCTTCTTGGGCTTCTTCAGCATTCATGAGAAACAGTCGGCCGTTGCGGTTGAGCGAATTTCCTAGGGCAAATCTTCTTCTAGGATGAACACGACGCTGGTGCTGAGCTAGGGCATTCACATTGGGGGCTGCTGCAAGCTTCTTGGGGCACTAATTGGAATAGTGACCCTTGGTTCCACATTCATGACAAGTCACTTGAGACTTGTCCTTTCCTACAACAGGCACATCATTACTTCCAGTCCTCGAGGCAGTATTGGTGTTGTTGGCGACATGGTTGTTGTTGAACTTGGGTGGTGCATGATTAAAATTGTTGGGGTTGCCGGGGTTGTGTAGGGGTTCGTAGCAAGGAAAACAAAAATTTTCTATCGCATACAAACAAACAAGCCAAGATCTATCTACTAGATTGTAGCAACGAGTCGATGGAATAACTCACCCTCGAAGATTCCAAAGTGTTTAACGAGAGCAGATTCTCGTGGGTGATGTAGTCGTACTCTTTCCGATCTCAAGATCGCGTAGACGATCCTTCCGGCGCCGCGTTCCCGCAGCGCTCCCGCAGTCGGTCACACGTTCGGTACTCGACGAAGACCTTCCTCTCCCTTGTTCCAGCAGGCAGCGGAGGTTGTAGCACTCTCCTCGCGATTCCGGCAGCACAACGGCGTGGTACCGGAAGTAGAGGGGAGATCCCGCAGGGCTTCGCCTTAAGCCGGTGCGAGTATGGTGGAGCTTTATGAGAGAGGCTATTAGTGGTCTAGTAATTAGACACACCAATTAGAGGGCTCTAAACCAATTAGAAGGCTCTAAACCGAATAGCTCTAAACCGGGGTCTAGATCTAGGGTTTAGTTTAGAGGATAGGAAACTTGTGTGTGCTAGGAGGGGAGCCCTGCCCCTCCTTATATAGGTGGGAGGGCTGGCCGGCCAAGGGGAGGAGAGTTCCTCCCCAAGTCGGCTTGGTGGGGCGCCGGCCAAGGGAGGGAATCCCTCCCCAACTCGGCCTCCACCAATCCTCCTCTCTTCCCACTTCCCAAAATTGCCGTTTGACTTTCAAACTGGCCGTTTGACTTTTCAATTTAGGATTTAAATAAATCCTTTATTTTGGGCAGCAAGAACACTTAGTACATGATGCAATCATTCCAACATGTAATGACACATTCATGTACCCCTTCCCCCCCGGAGTGCCGGACAATCCGGGACCTTCTAGAATGTTCCCGATGGAAACACCGGAATCATTCCCGAACTCCGAAACGGGACTTTCCTTATATGAATCTTATTCTCCGGACCATTCCGGATCACCTCGTGATATCCCGGATCCCATCCGAGACTCCGAACAACATTCGGTCTCTTTCTCATAATACCATAACTACTCAAACAACGTCGAATCCTTAAGTGTGTCTCCCTACGGTTCGTGAATTATGCGGACATGATCGAGACACTTCTCCGAACAATAACCAATAGAGGAATCTGGAAATTCATATGGCTCCCACATATTTCTACGATTACTTTGCGATCGAATGAACCACTTACATACGATACCAATTTCCCTTTGTCTCACGATATGTTACTTATCCAAGGTTATGATCGTCGGTATCTCTGCATACCTAGTTCAACCTCGTTACTGATAAGTACTCTTTTCTCGTTCCCGTGATATGTGATCCCTTGTGACCAAGTCACATGCTTGCAAGCTAATTGGATGACATTTCACCGAGAGGGCCCAGAGTATATCTATCCGTCATGTGGATGGACAAATCCCACTCTTGATCCATGTGTTTCAACCAATACTTTCCGAACACTCAATGCCACCTTTATAGCCACCCTGTTACGGTGTGGTGTTTGATGACATCAAAGCATCCATCCAGTAAAGGTGATATGCACGATCTCATGGTCGAAGGAATTAGGTTACTATGTATCAGAAAGCATATAGCAATTGAACTATTGAAATGACTTGATCTTTATGCTACGCTTATCTATAGGAGTATGTCCATCACATCATTCTCCTAATGATATGATCCTGTTGTTAATAACATCTCTATGTTCATGATCAGGAAACAATGATCATATATTAACCAACAAGCTAGTTTAACAAGAGGCTTTACTAGGGACTCTTATTTTAGTTTACAAATCACACAAGTATTAATGTTTCCGTTTAATACAATTATAGCATGGTATGTAAACATTTATCATAAGTGTGAAGACATGATAATAACCACTTTATTATTGCCTCTTGGGCATATCTCCAACAGTCTCCCACTTGCACTAGAGTCAATAATCTAGTTTCGAACCTTTGTGTATTCAACACCTATGGCTTTCCGGTGTTGTATGTACATGATTGCTAGTGGTCAACTGATCTCCGGATCTGACACTTCCAGGTCCGTGTGTAATTGCATGTCTTTGCGTCTCTACGCATCACTCATTCTCTAATGAGATGGCTTTGTATAAATTTGGTCTTTCGGTGTGACCTTTAGTTCTTTAGGGTTAAAACATGTTGACAATATTGTCGTACAATATATCTTCATAGTATTATCCCGCTGTGAACTACACCTAGTTTGATAACAAACTACTTGACACAAATGCCCTCTTTTGCTGCTATAATAGCAGTCATATACTTAGCCTTTTGTTGTAGTATCTGTCACAATGTCTTAACTTTGGAAATCATCCAAATCCATTATGGAACTCACTTTCCATTATATTGTGCCACCCTTAGTTTAGATTGAGATAAACTTAATCTGTACTTTGTGACAAAGCTAGTATCAATGTAGTACTTTTACAATGAACTAACCATCTATTTGTCACTTCTACAAATAATATACTCTTAGTTCTTCCAAAAGATCATAAGAATATCCTTACTATTGTCCAATGATCATCTTACGAATCATTCTGGTATATGCTCACAACATTTAGAGCATAGGACATATCTGGATTTGTACATATCACAGTATGATTGATATAAATACTCTTTGTGATTTCATACATCAAGTATCAATCTATACTTGATTATTTGTTTCACTTTACCAAATGTCAATACACTTGAATATATCATCAACATTGAACTTATTCAATCCTTTCTGTGCAACAAGAACCTTTCTTGTAGTTCCTATATTGAACTCATTCAATATCTTGTCTATGTACTTCTGGCACAACCATATTAGCGTCTATTGATGCCAAAATACTTGGGTTTTGCCTAAGTCTTTCATCGGGATGAAATTCTTAATATGTGTTAATAAAAGATACATTATTTCCAATCAACAATATGTCTTCCACATAATGTATTAGAAACATGTCTTAGCGCTCCCACTTAATTTCTTGCAAATGCAAGCATCTTCATTGTCTCTGATGAAATTAAACCCTTTTAACAGTTTCATCATAGTGAAGATTCCAACTCCGCTATGCTCACTCTAACCATTGAAGTTTGCATATGCTTTTAGCATCCTTTGAATTGACAAAACCCTATGGACCGTGTTTATGCACATGTCCTAGGTAACGATTCTATTAGAAGAACTTGTTTTGTTTATTCAACTACCATATAACAAATTATATGTAGTGGTTGCTTTCATTAATCCGTCTAGACTAAATATCACTATGATAGATCAAATCTTGTCATAGTCAACCTTTGAACATTGTTGTGAACTCTTTCCCAACATGTCGACTATTTCATAGATGTAAAACATCCATGTCTATTTCTTTATAGATCCAGACACAACTGTAAGGTCTTACACCTTTCTCGAGGGTCCTTCAAGTTCAAAACTTGATTTCTCGTGTATGGAACTATCACGGATTTTATGGCTTCAAGCCATTTGACGGAGTCAGGGCCCATCATCGCTTCTTTGCATGTAGTCGGTTCATTATTCTCAAATAATGATTCAACCCTCAAATCTTGGTATTTGATTGTTTACCCGATCTACTTGTTTCAATAGGAACTTAGATCTCCGTGACCACAACCTTTGAGGCACGTGAGCCATGAGCATTGTTGCCGCCTCCGGAACACTTTTCGGCGCTGCGCAACTTTGCACATACAGCTAAGGTTCTTAACCTTATCAAAGTTCTATTGTCCTCCCACTTAACTTTTCACGAAAAATTCCTTCCAAAAGAAACTTAACGTTCTAAGCAACAAACACTTTTTGTCTCCGGTGTTTATGGAGGAATACTTAATAGTCATACAAAGACAGGTTCATCCGACTTTGGTTGCAAACATCTTTCTTATGCATAGCATACCAATGTTTAAGAAAGGACAACTTGGGTTTTATCCCAAACCATAACCTTATATGGTGTCATTTCAACGGATTATGATGAAGCTCTTTTCAGTGGAAAAACGGTAATCTCTAAAGCTTTTAATCTTTAAAATACAATGGCAGTTTTATGAACTACACCTTTCGATCTTACCATGTCAAACAAGGTTTAATTACATATCTCGAACGCTCCATACTCTTATGGTGTTTCGGGAAATGCAAATCCACGGAACGATTCCTTAAATCTTAGGTATTATGCTAAACTTGTAACTCAAATATCTTCCTTTATGATCTTTATCATAAACTGTTTATATTCTTGTTACAATGATTTTGCACTTCATCTTGAAAGTCTTTGAACTTTTCAAATGTTTCATACTTCATCCTTATTAAGTAAATATTCATATATTCACTCAAATTTTCGGAGAAAGCATATGAAGTTGAAATCCATCGCTCTTGACTACACATAATGGACTTCGTACAACAATATGTACAAGTTCCAATAAGCTAGTCATTCGTTCCCTTTTGGCCTATGGACGAAGTTTTAATTATCTCTAGGAAAGTTTCACAAGCGTCATTTGATCAAAATCAAATAGACTCCAAAATTCCATCCATATGGATTTTTCTTCATGTTTTCTTTCCAATATAATTTTAAACGGCGATGTCACTTCCTAAGTGATCTTTCAATCAATTTGTCTTTCGACATTTTAGCACTAGTTTTATGGATGTGATTTCTCCAACGAGATTTGTGAATCATCCATCTTTTATGGATTACGGCAATTATTTGAACAACCCTTTTGTTCTCATAATACCCGATAAAACAAATCTTTGAAGGAAAGCTTTGATGTTTAACGAGCAACACAATAACCCTTTATTTGTTCTCGATGAACATCATCACATATTCTTTTGCTAGTTACTTAGGCCATTGTAGTTCATGAATTGTGTTGTTTCGTATGACGATTCACACCAACAAATTCAGTATCAAATACTTAAGAACCACATTGTTTAACAAGCAAAGAATATAGCCATAACATGTATATCATCTATATACTTAAACTGAACGATTCTAGTCTTTTCTTTTCTGCCATATATTTATGAGATTTTCTTTCAGTATTTCCTTTTCTGTTTGAAAGAATCTATTAACATCAATAGTGGAGTCATACATATGACATATAGTCCAAAGCGTGTATAATTAAATACCAATGTCTTTGGACTTGCACTTTGAAGTAGATCACCATCATCAAATATTTGGTGTTCTTTCAAATTCCTTTCTTTAGTAATCTCTTGGTGTAGTAAACATTTCACCTACATCAAATATTCACCCTTATCATGGTATCGTCCATGATCAAGCTACTTTTAGCTTATAACGATGAATTATTAGTATAATGTTGCTATCCAAAACCTTTTGGAGGATTAGGACAACAAGTGTCTCCAACCTTTTTGCAAATTCTCATCAAAATATGAGAACATGAACTTTGCCATATTATACTCTATCATGTTGTAACCAAAACTTCGTTTCAGATATCACAATATCTTCCACACATCATGGTTTCTGAAACAACTCTTTCAGATCCTAGATAACCTTGATATTAAGGGAATCCTTTGAATATCAAGAATCATGGATACAAACATGATACTTATATACTAACACTTGGAATTGTTACTCTTGATTTAATACTAATTATTAAACTTCATGGAGTAACCGGAACTTACTGAAAGTTTGCAATAGGACTTTTAAACTTTAGATTAACACTTAAAACAATACGATACCAGTTCGTAAAGTATCTAACCAGAATTCTATAGTTCTATCATCTCAATTATAACTAAGCGCAAGGTGGTAAACGGATGCCAATGACTACAACAACTATGCAAATTCACTTTGATTTAGTTTATGATAAATTGAGTTCTAATTAATAATTAAATTAATCTAGGTGAACTCCCACTCAAAACAATATCCCTCACATTGTTTTAGTGATCACACGAACCAAATCCACCACATCAAAACCGATCATCACGAGAGTTGATATAGCTTCAATGGCGAACAATCAACATGTTCATCATATCTACTATATGACTCATGCTCTACCTTTCGGTAATCCGTGTTCCTGAGGCCATGTCTGTACATGCTAGGCTCGTCAAGATCAAACCTTAGCTACCGCATAAGCAAATCTGGCTTGCTTACGTTGTATTTACCCGTGGAATCAAAGACACCCGATCATCACGTGGTGCTTCGAAGCAACAAGTTTTAGCAACGGTGCTAACTAAGGGCGAACACTTTAGAACTTGAAATTTATGTGCATGAGGGATCATCTTATAATGCTACCGTCGTCTACTAAGCAATACAAGATTCATAAAGGATTAACATCACATGCAATTCATAATATGTGATATGATATGGCCTTTCTTCTTTGTGCTTCCGATCTCCATCTTCAAGCACGAACATGATCTCCATCATCACCGGCGTAGCATCAAGGTCAATGACGCTTCTTCATGGTTGTCGTCCACCAGCTTCAACTATTACAACTATTTTGAATAGACACGCAGGTCTTAACAGAAATTAAAGACAACCATATGGCTCCTGCCGGTTGCCAACTTACAATAAGGAACATTGCATACATCAAATATAATCACAATCATGGCCATATCACATCACTGCACACCCCTGCAAAACAAAGTTAGACGCTTCTACTTTCTTTGCATATTTTACGTGGTTTGGGGCTTTCCATAAGTGTCGTTCTAACTTACGAACAAGAACCACAACATTGATACTAGCATTGTTGATTACCCGTTGTAAATTGGATCTTTACTATGCTAGGAGAAACTGGCACCCGCAAAGCCACTTATGCAATACAAGTTGCATGTTAAGCGTGGAGCAAGTCTCATGAACGATGTCATGTAAGGTTAGCCCGGGCCGCTTCATCCCAACATACCGCAAGATGCAAAGTACACGCAAAGCAATCTACAATAAAAGCATCAACGCCCACAATGACCATTGTGTTCTACTCGTGCAACAGATCTACATATAGACACGGCTCTGATACCACTGTAGGGGTTCGTAGCAAGGAAAACAAAAATTTTCTATCGCATACAAACAAACAAGCCAAGATCTATCTACTAGATTGTAGCAACGAGTCGATGGAATAACTCACCCTCGAAGATTCCAAAGTGTTTAACGAGAGCAGATTCTCGTGGGTGATGTAGTCGTACTCTTTCCGATCTCAAGATCGCGTAGACGATCCTTCCGGCGCCGCGTTCCCGCAGCGCTCCCGCAGTCGGTCACACGTTCGGTACTCGACGAAGACCTTCCTCTCCCTTGTTCCAGCAGGCAGCGGAGGTTGTAGCACTCTCCTCGCGATTCCGGCAGCACAACGGCGTGGTACCGGAAGTAGAGGGGAGATCCCGCAGGGCTTCGCCTTAAGCCGGTGCGAGTATGGTGGAGCTTTATGAGAGAGGCTATTAGTGGTCTAGTAATTAGACACACCAATTAGAGGGCTCTAAACCAATTAGAAGGCTCTAAACCGAATAGCTCTAAACCGGGGTCTAGATCTAGGGTTTAGTTTAGAGGATAGGAAACTTGTGTGTGCTAGGAGGGGAGCCCTGCCCCTCCTTATATAGGTGGGAGGGCTGGCCGGCCAAGGGGAGGAGAGTTCCTCCCCAAGTCGGCTTGGTGGGGCGCCGGCCAAGGGAGGGAATCCCTCCCCAACTCGGCCTCCACCAATCCTCCTCTCTTCCCACTTCCCAAAATTGCCGTTTGACTTTCAAACTGGCCGTTTGACTTTTCAATTTAGGATTTAAATAAATCCTTTATTTTGGGCAGCAAGAACACTTAGTACATGATGCAATCATTCCAACATGTAATGACACATTCATGTACCCCTTCCCCCCCGGAGTGCCGGACAATCCGGGACCTTCTAGAATGTTCCCGATGGAAACACCGGAATCATTCCCGAACTCCGAAACGGGACTTTCCTTATATGAATCTTATTCTCCGGACCATTCCGGATCACCTCGTGATATCCCGGATCCCATCCGAGACTCCGAACAACATTCGGTCTCTTTCTCATAATACCATAACTACTCAAACAACGTCGAATCCTTAAGTGTGTCTCCCTACGGTTCGTGAATTATGCGGACATGATCGAGACACTTCTCCGAACAATAACCAATAGAGGAATCTGGAAATTCATATGGCTCCCACATATTTCTACGATTACTTTGCGATCGAATGAACCACTTACATACGATACCAATTTCCCTTTGTCTCACGATATGTTACTTATCCAAGGTTATGATCGTCGGTATCTCTGCATACCTAGTTCAACCTCGTTACTGATAAGTACTCTTTTCTCGTTCCCGTGATATGTGATCCCTTGTGACCAAGTCACATGCTTGCAAGCTAATTGGATGACATTTCACCGAGAGGGCCCAGAGTATATCTATCCGTCATGTGGATGGACAAATCCCACTCTTGATCCATGTGTTTCAACCAATACTTTCCGAACACTCAATGCCACCTTTATAGCCACCCTGTTACGGTGTGGTGTTTGATGACATCAAAGCATCCATCCAGTAAAGGTGATATGCACGATCTCATGGTCGAAGGAATTAGGTTACTATGTATCAGAAAGCATATAGCAATTGAACTATTGAAATGACTTGATCTTTATGCTACGCTTATCTATAGGAGTATGTCCATCACATCATTCTCCTAATGATATGATCCTGTTGTTAATAACATCTCTATGTTCATGATCAGGAAACAATGATCATATATTAACCAACAAGCTAGTTTAACAAGAGGCTTTACTAGGGACTCTTATTTTAGTTTACAAATCACACAAGTATTAATGTTTCCGTTTAATACAATTATAGCATGGTATGTAAACATTTATCATAAGTGTGAAGACATGATAATAACCACTTTATTATTGCCTCTTGGGCATATCTCCAACAGGTTGTTGTTGTGGTTTCCTTCGGGCCTTGGGTTTCCTCCTCCATGGTTGGGATAGGTCGGACGGTTCATCGGGGGTCTATTGTTTCTTGGGGCAAATCCTGCAGACGGGTTGGGGCGATACTTTGGGGTATGGTGGATTCCTGGTTGATGCATCATTAGACGCTTGCGGTTCTCATTGTCTTGGTTGATCTTACCTTCCATCTGAATGGCAGAATCCACTAAGGCTTCAATGTCAGCAAATGGAATATTGACTAAGACTGTCTGCATCTCATCATGCATACCATTCAAGAGTGTTTCCTTCTTCTTGGCTTTAGTGTCAATCTCATCCGGTTCATATCTAGCTAAGGACAGAAATTTTTCACGGTACTCGACTACGCTCATCCTCCCTTGCTTCAATTCTCGGAATTCAACTCCCATCCTCTTGATCAAACCCGGTGGCACATGGGTTCTACTGAACTTGAGTTTGAATTCATCCGAAGTCATCATTTGTCCTCCTGTCATGGCGCGAACGATGTTCCACCAAGCTCTTGCATCTCCTGCCAGATAGTGGGTGGCAAACAACAGTTTCTCATTGGCTTCCACTCCTGCAACTTCTAAGTTGTTCTCCATGGTCTGGAGCCAATCATCTACATCTAGGGGCTCTTCCGACTTACTAAAGACGGGTGGATTGGTGTTCTGAAAGTTTTTGAGCTTGGATCCATGGTTTTCCTGGTTTCCATGGCCTTGGTTGTTGTTGGCCATCTGAGATATGTGTTGAAGGGTGGCTAAGTTGGCTTGACATTCGGCTCTTTCAGATTCGCGGTCCGAAACCAACATTTGCAAGATCTGCAACATGGGGTCCGGGGATGAACTGCTTCCTTCGCGAGGCATCTGAAGATTGAGATAGATCATGAGAAAAGAGGGAATTTTCTAAGGTTGAGGAGTTCTGTTTTTGAAAAGTTATTGAAGTTTGACTCAGATTTTTCTAGCAAATTGCTTTTCATTCATTCATAGCACACAATACAAACACACACCACAACAAGGAAACATATGGTTTTAAGAATCATTATGTGAAACTATGATACAATGGGACTGGATACAACTTCATTAACACTAGTGCTCAGGTTCTACTACTCCTCGGAATCTGTGGCTTCATCCTCATCATCATCCTCCTCATCATCAATGAAGGCGAAGTCATCCTCATCGGTGAAGAAGTCCACGGCTTGGTCCTCTAGGAAGTTATCATCATCACTAAGGTAGGAGTAGGGGTCTCCATAGATGTCCTCCCCTGCATTCTCCCTCTCCTCAAGCTGTATGTCCCTCTCATGGATGGTCTCCTCCAAGTCTGTTACCTTGTGACGAAGGCAAGCAATAATGCGATCCCTCTTGACAAGCTGACGGCGACGAGACTGGCGATCCTTCGCAAGCATGGCAATGGACTAGTCCTTCTTGACTGTGATGGGGTAGTTGTGGTTGGCGAAGGAGCAGGCATTGTCCAACTCCTTCTGTCTGTCATACATCATGAAGCTGAGGTGGTCCACTTGATGCTTCAGCATAGGGTGATATGGTGCCTCTAGTGGCTATCCCATAACATCACGCCTTGGCTAGAACTCAAAGCGGGTGCCCTTGATCTGATTGATGCTTTGCTCACATATACGGGCAAGAGCTTCCTGCATGGCCCTGGCAAGTCCATCTAGCCAGTTGTTCTCTCGTAAGTTGAACTGGACTCCCTCTAAGGTGGGGGCTTCAATCTTCCCTCTAAGACTTGCAACAATCAGCCATTGCAATTCTCCTCCTTCTTGATCGTTGAGCTAAGCTCCGAAGAACTCGGTGTGCGGGCGTTCCAGAACTTCCGAGAGTTGGTCCAAATCACGCTCAAAGATGAGATCTCCTCCATTTCCCAACTGAAACAACTTGCTATACTTCACGTCCATCTATAAGAATGTAGGATGAGTAAGTCAGTAGAGTGATCAAGTGTGTCAAATTTTATGTAAGTTTGCAAGAATTTTTGAAGGACATGAATTTTCATGAAAGGATCTAAGTGGTAAGAATGAGAATAGTTTTCATAAATACTCACTTCTTTTGTTTCTAAAACTAAGTTTTTGATTCAAGCGTCCATTCTAAACTAGGGTCTCCTATGGTCAGGATGGGTCTGATACCAACTTGTCAACACCCGGATTTTTAATCCCAGATGCCTGTTATGCCATACATCGCAATCCCAGGATTACCATTTTTGCAAGACATAACAGATTGGTACCATAGTTCACCATCCGTTACAAACCATAATAAAGTTCTTACAAATAAAGGATCTCAGGATCCAGTCTTAGTACAATCAACGCAATGGAATAACGTAATAATGGTAGTGTGGGCGAGGCTCCATCTTCATGTTCACAGGAAATGCTGATGATGGGAGATGATCCTAGTTGTCGTAACCTTCCTGCAGTCCATCCTCCTGATAGTCCTCTTCATAGTCTGGCCACGGGAATAGCCAGGGACAAAGCCATGAGTACTCTTTAAGTACTCGCAAACTATCACTAAAAAGTAAGTGGTTTGAATAGGAATAGTAAGCTCTGGGTTGTTTTGAAAAAAGCCAGATTTATCTCTAACTAAGTTTAGAAGCAAAGAAATCTAGTTTAATGTTTTATAACACCTAAGTGGGAACTCAGTTTTCACTTTCACAACCCTGTTGTGGTGAAGTCAAAGTCATGATTCATTTCACAAGTCCTTTTTGAAAACATCTGACGACGGAAAAGTATTGCTACTCCAACTATCCATAACCGCGGACACGGCTATTCAAATAGTTTGACACTCTGTAGAGATGGTACACTTTTACCACAATATTCGATACATCCGTCAGGAACAATCCTGAATTCACAATACTCAGTATGCGGATAATCAATCCTAACCTTTCAATTACACACCCTAGTATAGGCACCTCTCCTATGAGTTTGGCCTCCCAACCATGACCATCTGTCATCTTGGGAACTGCATAGGTGGTCAATCTTCACGAGGTAGCCTCAGCTCAAACCTCGGCTGTAAGGGAACACATACTAAGGCATATAAACTTCCACTCAAGCCCTACCCAATTTCGGGTATTGTGGTTGTACTGTAAAATTGGAATGGTATCGCATCCAGACAACCATCAGTTTTATAAAAGGGCTAAGGCTCATGCCTCAACATTTTCATTATCAAAATCACCTTGTGTTCACTAACACATGTGAAAACATTTCATTAGAATGACTCATCATTGTAAGGTTTTCATAATCATTTCCACCAAGTATTTCCATCTAAAGTGATCAAGTTTTATGCTTAGCACTAGCAACTAAAGTTGGGGGAACCATTAATGAGGGGTGATATTTAAGTGTGACTTATCTAATTTCAATCTCATGCCTCAGAGTGACATCAAGATCTACGTAACTTAGGCCAAGTTTTATGCTCTTCATGCTACCTTTAATTCTTTCCAAAACTTCACAAGTCACTAAGTAAACACAACTAAGGAGCTTTGATAAAGAAATAAAAATAATAAATCTTGCAAGTAAAACTGGGATTTGGGGTAATCAAATTTGTCTAACCAAGCATGCCAAATGCATTGCATAGGTTATCTAGTTTTCACAGTTGCAAGTGTTAGCTTGCCTTGTGCAGTGCAGTGGTTGAAGTTCTCCTCGGCTTCTTCCTCGTGGTAGTCTCCTTCCTCTTCGTATCCTTGGTCGGTACTAGCGTCTATAAATAAATACGAGGTAAATAATCACCCAACAATACTTCAGTAATTTTATTTATCACACCGGGGTTTTCACTAGATGATCTAGCATCATCACAATCAACACAAAGATTAAGGCACTAGCTTCATTTATTTTCTTTTAGAAAAGTAATTTCTACTCACTAAAAAACTACTTAAGATTTAATATTATACAATTAAAACATGGTATCATGTTGAAACATGACATCACCACATATTTCAGTACTTGAAAATGTGATTTAAAGTGGTGTCACAATTTAATAAGATTTAACCTTTTTATTTTAATGAAATAAAGTGACTAGAAATGCCTATGGGCATTCTTTTATTAATTGTTCATTATTTCTGCAAGTAAACCTAGATATTTTTATATATTCAGAAATGTCTCATCAAATGTGATTTTCGAGAGTTGTAATCAACTCAAAATCTTTTATGGTTGAATTTTGAAAAATGTTTGAATGCAGAAAAGTCTCTGCCTTGTTATTTTTACCATATGTGATCTATAATTCCAAATGGTTTGAATCCAACGAGCTTGGATTAATAATTTCAATACCTTTCTAACAAAATTCATTTCATGCAATTTGGTCCAGTAATTCTCTCTGAAATGATTTGTTAATCTACTGCCAGAACTAGGTTTGAAACTAAATAGACAAATCAAATTTCAAACTACTAGGTCGCGCGGGAGAGCTAACTGGGTCGGTCCACTGCGCACAGCGCGCGCAGGGGCTGGTTAACTGGTTGTCCCCACTAGTCAGTGAGAGAAGGGATACGGGCTAACTATGGCCGTAGGTTACATGTAAGATCGACGGCTGAGGGTCGCCGTCCTCGTCGAACAGAACTCGACGGGCGTGAACCCTAGCATGGCCAGTGGGGGTCTGTGGCGGCTCACCGGGGCTCGGGCGATGGTAGTTGTGGCATCCCGCAAAACCACTACTAGAAAATCGCGTTGTTTTTATGCATTGCATCATCATGACCGCATGCTCATGTCATCATGCCACATTGCATTTGAGCATAGTCATCATCTTGCATTGCTTGCATCAAACTAATTTCGGAAAAACCTAATTTGTTTTCTAAACGCCCCGTCTTAATTCAAACGCAAAACCCGGGTCTCCGGATTATTTTGTTTTGTTTGCTATCGGTTTGCAAACGCCATGTTTGAAACAAATAAAATTTATAATTATTTTTAGTAGGGCAGTCGAACGGGCCGATTCGACCCGAACGACCACCCCAAAAATAAAACGGCCCACCCATAATCCTAAGCTACCCAACCTAATCTACCCACAAGCCCTCCACCTCACCCCACCCAATCCCCACCTGCCACCTCACCTCTCTCCCTCCCTCCACCACTCCCTAGCTGACACATCACCACCCCTCTCCCCACTCAATCCCTCCCCCAGACCCACCTGCCGGCCCCTCTTTCCCTCTCTCCTCTCCCTGTCCCGCGTGGACCCGCACCCGGCCCCACCCCTGGCCACACGCGCTCCCCACCGTCCCCAGACCCGACGCGCCCCGCTCCTTTCTCCCTTCCCCCAGCTTCTCCTACTTTCCGCCCCCGACGCACGCCGCCCGCCTCCCTCCTTCCTCCCTCCCCGTCGGCCTCCTCGCCGGCCGCGTCTCCCGGCCTCCCTCCTTCCGCGGCCGCCCCCTCCCCCTCCTCTAGCTCGCACCGGCCACCCTCCCCCGACCCCGCTTCCTCGCCCCGCTCTCCCTGGCGTCTGCAACCGCTGCTCGCCGGCCGCGTCCCCCGCGGCCTCGCCCTCCTCGACGCCCCGCAGGCCTCCACCAGCCACCTCCCGCCAGCTCGCCGCCAACCTCTGCAGGCCCTCGCCGCTCACCCCATCCCCGCCCCGGTCGCCTCCCGCCCGGCCCCAGCGAGCGCCAGCGCCGGCCTCCTTCCCCCAGGCCGACGGCCGCCTCGCCCGTCCCCGGCCCACGCGCCCTCCCCACCTCCTCTGCAGCGGCCGAGCCCGCCGAGCCGCCGCCGGCCTCTGCCTCTGAGCCCTGCCGCGCTGCTCGGGAGCCAGCTCGCCTCCCCCGTCGCTGTGGCCGTCCTCGGCGTCGTCTGCCCCAACCTCGTCCCGGCAGCAAGCCCGGCGCCACGCCCTGAGTCCCGGCCTTCCTCTGTGTCGTGCCCGCATGGTGTTTGGCAGGGTTCCCGTGTGTTTTACACATGAGGGTTATTTTGCGTTTTGGTCTGCCTATGTGTTGTTGTTGCTGATGTGGTACAAGAACGAGTTTGTGGGGTGTACTGCGATTCTAATCAAGATCCCCATGCGGCCCAGAAGCAGTAAAACGACACCCCGGTGCCGGTTTCAAGTCCACACCGACAAGTGATTTTGGAACTGCCAAGATCTCCGTCCTAGAACCCGAAGACAAGCCTCGACACCCCGAACACGGTGCCGCGCCAAGACCTCCTATCCGGATCCGAAGACCGAACCCGAGCGTCAAGGTCGCCTTCCCGGACCCCTGAAGATCGATCCGAAGCGCCAGGACCCGAACCTGAAGGACGCCAAGATCACCGACGCAGAACGCCAAGTTCTTCATCCCGGATGCCAAGACCGACACGATGGCGCGGACCCGACAAGATCTGCGCAACGATAAGATCTTCACCACGACAAGCTCGACACCGGCCAGAGCGGATCCGATGCGCCCCCGACACCGAACCAAGTACCCCTTTCCGGACGCCGAGTCCGCCGAGAACCCGGATGCGACAAGATCTGCCCCGTTGTTCGAGAATGTTCCTGCCGAGACCGATCCCGTCGAACCCTGGACCCTGAGACCGACCCCGAACCCTCGGAGCCCCAAGTTCGTCGAGACCCCCCTAATGTGTGAACCCCTTCCTGAAACCCTATTTTATAACATAATATAACTTGTCGCATAATAATTGATCATGCATGCATACTTGTCTGTGGTTTGGGGGCCTTATGCCGATTCACCTCATAATTAAATATGGGGCCCATATGCGGGCAAATCTAGTCTCATATTGGCCTCATTCAAACTTGTGTAGCGAACCGGTGATATATTCTGCCTTGTTAAACAACATATAAATTGCGGGGTATCTAAACAACTTGAACCATATATTTAAATGTCGGGACCCCGGTTCCACCTAATCTTGCCTAATTGCATCGCATCTTTGCCATGCCATGCATCATATCATAAGCATGCCGATCCTTTGCCGTAGTATTAAATAGTGCATCCGGTGTTTCTTCTAGTGTTTTGCTTCTTCGCGGATAAGGCCGTTGAGTTGATGTGAGCTTCGGCCCGATCTTCGGATGAACCTTCGACAATGTTTTCAGGCGAGCATCTCCCCCTTTCTACCTATCTTACTTTTATAGTATTTACTTCCCTCCTGTTGATCTTTTGCTATCTGTGTTGCATTGCTCTAGTTACGTACCCGTGAAACCCTTGCAGCCGTATATTGCCTTGGACACATCCTATTACCTGTTGTTTGGTAGATAGCTGGACTTGCGCGTCGTAGCCGCTTGCTCAAGTGCTGTTGCGTGTCGTCAAGTGCCACAGTTGTTGGTGTATTGCCGCAAGTTAATTGTTGGAGATGATCATGGTTTTACTTATCGTTCACTTTAATTCCTGTTTAACAACTAAAATTGAAGTAAGTAAGAAGAGGCATCGGTGGGTGATAGATAATATTTGGTTTCCGACCGCCCACTTGTGTCCCGTAGGACCCCGAGTACTTGATACCTGTTCCTTGATTTATCGCGCTATCCACATACGGGGAATTATGGGCCCCCCTTAGCCAGAGCTTGATTCAGTCTTATTTCTTGGGGCCACAAACTAGTTTGGGGTTTTATTACTATCCTGTACTTATGCCATGCTTTACTGCTTTATTTACGATTGTGCGAGGAGCACACTGTACTGTTTAGGATCGGGACACGTTTTCGCGGTGTCGACAAGCTCAGTTTTGGGTTCCCAGTCGTTCACAGCCGTCCACCCAAACCTCGGGTCCGTCTCGGAGCTAGCTTACTTTGTTGCGGGTGTACTCCAAGGGGTGGCCCCCTGAAATATTTCTGAATCCTGTGATTGCTTTGTCGTGAAAGCCTCGTTGGGTTTTGTTTTGGTTTTTCCGAGGTCGATCGTGTGTGTGTTGCTATTTGTGCACCCCGGCCGGGTTAAAACTTTCTGAAAGCCGTGTCCGCGGGTATGGACGACTTGGAGCACAGTATCTCGATCATAGACAACTATAACTAAAGTAGTGCTATAAACTTGACTTTATAATGACTAGTAATCAGCTTCACTATAACGGAATGGCTAAATAAAACTGCCCACAATTGCTTGTTTGGGTTGTCGTTTGCGACCATTGTACCTGACTAGTAAGTACTGCAACTACAACGGAATGGCTAAATAAAAGTACCAACAACTGCTGGGTTTTGGGTTATCTCATGCTATTTGTATCTGACTAGTAAGTGTTGCAACTATAACGGAAAGGTTAACTAAAAGTGCCCACTGCTTATTTTATCAGGATGATTATCTATAATTGACTAGTAATTGCTGCAACGATAACTGAATAGATAAAACTGCCAACTGTGTGAGTTCCTCGGTTGACTTCCTCGGGTGGTCTCGAGGGGGAAACACCAGGATGGGTTTGTTTGGTGGTAATGTCAGGTTGGTTCCGAATAGGTCTTTCTTATCCCTCTCTAATCGCCGACAGTTGTATCGAGTCTCTATAGGTTGTTTAGTGCATGCTGCCGCTGCCGCTTCAGTCCACCATACCTTTGTAGGCGAGGACCGCCGAATTCTAGTCTCGCCGTGTACTGGCCTCAGTACTGACGCTCCTCTTTTTCCTTTGCCCTTTGTCGGCACCCCTTTTGTTTAAGCAGGTTTGAGATCGACGTCGTTAGCAGGGTTACCCTTCCGGCTTGGCCTGGGCAGGGTTATGGACGCCATTGGTTATTCTTCAGGGCTCTTAGCCCCATTTGCATCTTGTCCGTAGCTGGACGCTCTATCGCTTTCAAGGTGATTTGGATCTTTGTATATTATATCTGTATTCTTGACTCATTGAGTCGCTGTTATATATATCTGTTCTGTGGGTCCCATCGAGGACTGTTGTGTAATGTTATTACTTCGTATTCCACCCGCACGAAAGTGCCTGGTGGGCACATTTGAATCGTTTCTATGCGGGTTTGGCGGGTTTCGCTAAAACTTGCATAGGTCCGATTCTGAGGGTGTTACAGAGTGGTATCAGAGCTCAGCAGTTGCGATACCCCACAAGTCCAGCCTGTAGGATAACCTAGCTAACGGCCGAAGTAGAGTGTCAAAACTATTTTTGAAAATCGGTTGGATAGTTCTGATTAGGTCTGATTTTACTCCTTACCCCTCTGCTGCTCTCCTCTCACCTCTGCGAGTTTTGAATCTGCTCTTTTCTCTCTCTTCGAGTCCAGGATTTCTCGTGGTTGGGTTCCGTCGTACCTTCAGGGTTTCGCTTCCTCCTTTGATAACGGTGTCGCTACCTCTGGTCTTCATGCTATCCGAGGAATCCTTCGTCTGGTGGACTTCTCTTTGTTCCTTCTCGTGCCTTCCGGTGTTTTCCGACTCGACGACATCATCTACGCCCGATCCGATGCAGAGCCTGCATCACCCCTTTGTTTCCGAACCTCGCTTGTCGAGATCTTCAGTCTAATTCCGAGAGTTGGTTGCATAATCCGCCTATTCGTGTGCAGAGTAATGGTTTGAGTGCGGGATGGAGTAGCTACCATACCACTACTCTTATCATTAGCTCTTGTACATCGAATCAGTGGATCCAGCAATTTTATTCCGTCCAGGGAAGTTAGGGGTGGCTTATTTGTTGAAACCTCTACCTTCGACCTTTTGTTCCCGGAGTGTTCTCTCGACGATCACGGACAACGACCTCTTGTTAGTGGTGTCGCGAGGATCTACACGAAGCGAGAAGATGCAGATCACCGACCTTCCTTCCGGTACCATGAGGAGGATCTCGAGGGCGAGATCCATTGTTAGTGGTGTCGAATTGTGGCATCCCGCAAAACCACTACTAGAAAATCGCGTTGTTTTTGTGCATTGCATCATCATGACCGCATGCTCATGTCATCATGCCACATTGCATTTGAGCATAGTCATCATCTTGCATTGCTTGCATCAAACTAATTTCGGAAAAACCTAATTTGTTTTCTAAACGCCCCGTCTTAATTCAAACGCAAAACCCGGGTCTCCGGATTATTTTGTTTTGTTTGCTATCGGTTTGCAAAAGCCATGTTTGAAACAAATAAAATTTATAATTATTTTTAGTGGGGCAGTCGAACGGGCCGATTCGACCCGAACGACCAGCCCAAAAATAAAACAGCCCACCCATAATCCTAAGCTACCCAACCTAATCTACCCACAAGCCCTCCACCTCACCCACCCAATCCCCACCTGCCACATCACCTCTCTCCCTCCCTCCACCACTCCCTAGCTGACACATCACCACCCCTCTCCCCACTCAATCCCTCCCCCAGACCCACCTGCCGGCCCCTCTTTCCCTCTCTCCTCTCCCTGTCCCGCGTGGACCCGCACCCGGCCCTACCCCTAGCCACACGCGCTCCCCACCGTCCCAGACCCGACGCGCCCCGCTCCTTTCTCCCTTCCCCCAGCTTCTCCTACCTTCCGCCCCCGACGCACGCCGCCCGCCTTCCTCCTTCTTCCTCCCTCCCCGTCGGCCTCCTCGCCGGCCGCGTCTCCCGGCCTCCCTCCTTCTGCGGCCGCCCCCTCCCCCTCCTCTAGCTCGCACCGGCCACCCTCCCCCGACCCCGCTTCCTCGCCCCGCTCTCCCTGGCGTCTGCAACCGCCGCTCGCCGGCCGCGTCCCCCGCGGCCTCGCCCTCCTCGACGCCCCGCAGGCCTCCACCAGCCACCTCCCGCCAGCTCGCCGCCAACCTCTGCAGGCCCTCGCCGCTCACCCCATCCCCGCCCCGGTCGCCTCCCGCCCGGCCCCAGCAAGCGCCAGCGCCGGCCTCCTTCCCCCAGGCCGACGGCCGCCTCGCCCGTCCCCGGCCCACGCGCCCTCCCCACCTCCTCTGCAGCGGCCGAGCCCGCCGAGCCGCCGGCGGCCTCTGCCTCTGAGCCCTGCCGCGCTGCTCGGGAGCCAGCTCGCCTCCCCCGTCGCTGTGGCCGTCCTCGGCGTCGTCTGCCCCAACCTCGTCCCGGCAGCAAGCCCGACGCCACGCCCTGAGTCCCGGCCTTCCTCTGTGTCATGCCCGCATGGTGTTTGGCAGGGTTCCCGTGTGTTTTACACATGAGGGTTATTTTGCGTTTTGGTCTGCCTATGTGTTGTTGTTGCTGATGTGGTACAAGAACGAGTTTGTGGGGTGTACTGCGATTCTAATCAAGATCCCCATGCGGCCCAGAAGCAGTAAAACGACACCCCGGTGCCGGTTTCAAGTCCACACCGACAAGTGATTTTGGAACTGCCAAGATCTCCGTCCTAGAACCCGAAGACAAGCCTCGACACCCCGAACACGGTGCCGCGCCAAGACCTCCTATCCGGATCCGAAGACCGAACCCGAGCGCCAAGGTCGCCTTCCCGGACCCCTGAAGATCGATCCGAAGCGCCAGGACCCGAACCTGAAGGACGCCAAGATCACCGACGCGGAACGCCAAGTTCTTCATCCCGGATGCCAAGACCGACACGATGGCGCGGACCCGACAAGATCTGCGCAACGATAAGATCTTCACCACGACAAGCTCGACACCGGCCAGAGCGGATCCGATGCGCCCCCGACACCGAACCAAGTACCCCTTTCCGGACGCCGAGTCCGCCGAGAACCCGGATGCGACAAGATCTGCCCCGTTGTTCGAGAATGTTCCTGCCGAGACCGATCCCGTCGAACCCTGGACCCTGAGACCGACCCCGAACCCCCGGAGCCCCAAGTTCGCCGAGACCCCCCTAATGTGTGAACCCCTTCCCGAAACCCTATTTTATAACATAATATAACTTGTCGCATAATAATTGATCATGCATGCATACTTGTCTGTGGTTTGGGGGCCTTATGCCGATTCACCTCATAATTAAATATGGGGCCCATATGCGGGCAAATCTAGTCTCATATCGGCCTCATTCAAACTTGTGTAGCGAACCGGTGATATATTCTGCCTTGTTAAACAACATTTAAATTGCGGGGTATCTAAACAACTTGAACCATATATTTAAATGTCGGGACCCCGGTTCCACCTAATCTTGCCTAATTGCATCGCATCTTTGCCATGCCATGCATCATATCATAAGCATGCCGATCCTTTGCCGTAGTATTAAATAGTGCATCCGGTGTTTCTTCTAGTGTTTTGCTTCTTCGCGGATAAGGCCGTTGAGTTGATGTGAGCTTCGCCCCGATCTTCGGATGAACCTTCGACAATGTTTTCAGGCGAGCATCTCCCCCTTTCTACCTATCTTACTTTTATAGTATTTACTTCCCTCCTGTTGATCTTTTGCTATCTGTGTTGCGTTGCTCTAGTTACGTACCCGTGAAACCCTTGCAGCCGTATATTGCCTTGGACACATCCTATTACCTGTTGTTTGGTAGATAGCTGGACTTGCGCGTCGTAGCCGCTTGCTCAAGTGCTGTTGCGTGTCGTCAAGTGCCACAGTTGTTGGTGTATTGCCGCAAGTTAATTGTTGGAGATGATCATGGTTTTACTTATCGTTCACTTTAATTCCTGTTTAACAACTAAAATTGAAGTAAGTAAGCAGAGGCATCGGTGGGTGATAGATAATATTTGGTTTCCGACCGCCCACCTTGATTTATCGCGCTATCCACATACGGGGAATTATGGGCTCCCCTTAGCCAGAGCTTGATTCAGTCTTATTTCTTGGTGCCACAAACTAGTTTGGGGTTTTATTACTATCCTGTACTTATGCCATGCTTTACTGCTTTATTTACGATTGTGCGAGGAGCACACTGTACTGTTTAGGATCGGGACACGTTTTCGCGGTGTCGACAAGCTCAGTTTTGGGTTCCCAGTCGTTCACAGCCGTCCACCCAAACCTCGGGTCCGTCTCGGAGCTAGCTTACTTCGTTGCGGGTGTACTCCAAGGGGTGGCCCCCTGAAATATTTCTGAATCCTGTGATTGCTTTGTCGTGAAAGCCTCGTTGGGTTTTGTTTTGGTTTTTCCGAGGTCGATCGTGTGTGTGTTGCTATTTGTGCACCCCGGCCGGGTTAAAACTTTCTGAAAGCCGTGTCCGCGGTTATGGACGACTTGGAGCACAGTATCTCGATCATAGACAACTATAACTAAAGTAGTGATATAAACTTGACTTTATAATGACTAGTAATCAGCTTCACTATAACGGAATGGCTAAATAAAACTTCCCACAATTGCTTGTTTGGGTTGTCGTTTGCGACCATTGTACCTGACTAGTAAGTACTGCAACTACAACGGAATGGCTAAATAAAAGTACCAACAACTGCTGGGTTTTGGGTTATCTCATGCTATTTGTATCTGACTAGTAAGTGTTGCAACTATAACGGAAAGGTTAACTAAAAGTGCCCACTGCTTATTTTATCAGGATGATTATCTATAATTGACTAGTAATTGCTGCAACGATAACTGAATAGATAAAACTGCCAACTGTGTGAGTTCCTCGGTTGACTTCCTCGGGTGGTCTCGAGGGGGAAACACCAGGATGGGTTTGTTTGGTGGTAATGTCAGGTTGGTTCCCTCTCTGATCGCCGACAGTTGTATCGAGTCTCTATAGGTTGTTTAGTGCATGCTGCCGCTGCCGCTTTAGTCCACCATACCTTTGTAGGCGAGGACCGCCGAATTCTAGTCTCGCCGTGTACTGGCCTCAGTACTGACGCTCCTCTTTTTCCTTTGCCCTTTGTCGGCACCCCTTTTGTTTAAGCAGGTTTGAGATCGACGTCGTTAGCAGGGTTACCCTTCCGGCTTGGCCTGGGCAGGGTTATGGACGCCATTGGTTATTCTT
Source organism: Avena sativa (assembly GCA_916181665.1). Lineage (NCBI taxonomy): Eukaryota > Viridiplantae > Streptophyta > Magnoliopsida > Poales > Poaceae > Avena > Avena sativa. The sequence goes on from OV702280.1 coordinate 104,946,623, forward strand.
CAGGGCTCTTAGCCCCATTTGCATCTCTCCGTAGCTGGATGCTCTATCGCTTTTAAGGTGATTTGGATCTTTGTATATTATATCTGTATTCTTGACTCATTGAGTCGCTGTTATATATATCTGTTCTGTGGGTCCCATCGAGGACTGTTGTGTAATGTTATTACTTCGTATTCCACCCGCACGAAAGTGCCTGGTGGGCACCTTTGAATCGTTTCTATGCGGGTTTGGCGGGTTTCGCTAAAACTTGCATAGGTCCGATTCTGAGGGTGTTACAGTAGTGGGGGTCTGTGGCGGCTCTCCGGGGCTCATGCGATGGTCGGCGATGGGGTCGAACGACGAAGTCGACGATGGCGTTTCTCCTGGTACTGGCGGCTCCTGGCTCAAATCAACGGCGCCCTTCTCCTCTAGCAGTCGCTGACTCCGGAAAAATTCCAGCGATGCTGCTCTCTCCTTGATCCGGGAAGAAGTGGGCATGATCAGTGAGAGGTGGGGAGTGAGATGGTGTGAATAAAATGAACGGGGAAGGCCTCTATTTATACTACGACAAGGTAACCGAAGGGTGCGGGCTGAGCTCGTCGGGGTCAGCGTCACACTGAAGGTAGGGGACGGTGTGCTGTCTCCTAGCGAAGCTCAACGTCTTGATGGAGCGGCAAGGGGTGGTGCGGTTTGGTCGGAACGTGTCGATGCTCTGAGTGGCACCGGTGGAGGTTTTGATGGCGCACAGTGGCTACGGGTCGCGCGGCAGCGAACGGGGTTATCTGGGAGGTTCCTGGGACGATGGTGATCACGTACGCGGGCGGCGAAGACGGGGCACGGTCTATGTGAGCGTGTCGAGCGCGGCGCTTTGGCGCGCTCTGGACATGGTCATAGAGAAATGGTCATGTGCGTTTTCTATGGTCCAGTGCCTGGCAAGGGTCGAGGGCTGGACACGGGTGGCGGTGGACGGTGGCGTGCTTCCTAGACACGGTGGCTAGGCACGGCTCTAGTTCTGGCTAGCTAGCCATGGTAGGCTGGCAAGGGTTCTCTCGGCATGGAACGACATGGTGCAATGGTAGGGGTTAGGTTGGTCTAAAGCATTGGTTGGCACTGCTAGAGACAGGTGTGATCAATGGTGAATAATGCTTGCAAAGATTACTGCTCAAAATAGTGAAGTTTGGCCAATTTGATTTTCTGTCTCCATGTGTTTGATGAAATGGCCGCAAGAAATTCAAATTTGAATTTTTGGATGAATTTTGGTGGGCGCAAAGGTAAAATACTAGGTAGTCTCTGGTTGATTGGATTTGTCAAGGTGCACTGGTTTGGTTAGGTTTTGAGAAATGATGATCTTCCTATATGAACTAGATTCAATTTTCAAATGTCATTTGAATAGGGTTGCCAAATATTTCTATGGGTTTTTAAAGTGGGCTTGGGTTCACTTTTACTTGGTCTATCAAGGGGTGAAAATAATTGGATTTGTTTTTGTTTGAAATCTTGGACTAGAAACACTCAAAGTAGTCTAGTGAGGAAGATTGGCAAAAATGACCATTTGCTTATTTTGTTTGTTTTTGAATTTCTCTTGATTTGATTCTTCTTGGAAATTATTTAGATGATGTTGTTTTAATCTTTAAACCAATCCTTGCCATTCATAACAATCACACAAGTTCATTCAAGCATTCATGCAATCACGACATACACACATGCATTCATATGGGTTTAATTAACAAAAGTTTTTGTTAACCCTAATTTTGGGTGATTGGAAATGATAACCTTGATTAATATTTTTGGGATGTTACATAAGTCCATGGAGTTATGTATGTGTGTTAAAGAAACTCCTTTGCCCCTAGCCTAAGCTATGCCTAATCATGGTGGAAACTTGCAGCATCACCATAATGACATCTATGAAGCTTTCTTCTTATAAAAAAGAGAGACATATTGAAAAGAGGAAAGAGAGAAAAAAGCACCATATTCCCATGGTAAATAAGAATATTTTTGAGATGCTCATTGTATACTTCCCTTGTCATTTTGATTATGGGATAGATCCTGTATCATGTGCAAGGGGTACCCCGTTAGCGGTTCTCTATGATACATATGTACTTACTATGACAAGAACTTACAGGTGACTAAAGTTGAGTAGCATAAGGAGTGGCCCTTGTATTCAAGGGACATGATATTGCCAACTTATACTTTGTCAAGAATATACTCCATAGTTTGTTAACTTTAACCATAATCACTTCAAGATGCTTATGATAGGGGTAATGAGATGTGAAAGCTAACAAGTACCATAATTTTGGAAGCTCTTTTTGAGACTTGAAATCCTTGCTTCCCTTTATGAAGGGCCTTTCTTCCACCATTTATATTGAGTCTCACCCTTTACCTTTAGGCACCAGTTAAGAGAGCATAGTTGCCATTCTTAGTTCTATGTGCACTGTCCCAAAACTTATTGATTGATGCATATTGTTGATATTACTTGTTCTTGTGATATTTGTATCTAGTCACTCTTATGAACTTTGAAGGTGTCCTATGCATCTATTTGCTACTCCATGAGGGACAAGATGAATGCCACTATGCCATGTTTTCTGTATGTGAAACAAACAAATGTTTTTCAATGCATGTTATTCATGATATTTGTTTGTAGCCTTTCATGTTGCATGCATAGTTACTTTGTCTTATTGTTAGAACTCCATCTTTCATGCTCATGTTTAGAGTTCTTTGATCCCAGCTTTCTATGCTTGCAAATGGTTTGATCTTGATTTTGATGGTGCATGTCACCTCAAAAATTATTCTTTTTATCACTTACCTACTAGGATGACGAGCAGGAGTTAAGCTTGGGGATGCTTGATACGTCAAAAACGTATCTATAATTTTTGATGTTCCATGCTTGTTTAGTATCTACTTTTCTTTGCTTTGTCTATACTTTGAGGTGTTTTTATATGTTTTCTGGTACTAACCTATGAACAAGATGCCACAGTGCCAGTTGCCTGTTTTCTTCTGTTTTTGGTTCCAGAAAGGCAGAAAATCAATATTCTCGAAATTGGACGGGACAAAATCCAAAGTCAATAATTTACCGTGGGGAACACGAAGCCGGAGTATGAGATGCAGGAGAGTCACCCGGGGGCCACACCCCCTGGCCATGCAGGTGGGCCCACCCCGTTCCTAGGGGGGTGCAACCGCCCTGGCGACCCCCTGCCTTGCCTCTTCACCTATAAAGACCCCCCGATTCCTAAACCCTAAACACCCGATCAATATTCCACGAAACCGTCTATAGCCGCCACCACCATCGTCCCTAGATTGGGGGGATCTGAAGCTCTTCCCGGCACCCTGCCAGAGGGGAGATCATCCTAGAGGCCTTCTTCTTCATCATGCCAACCTCCGGTACGAAGCGTGAGTAGTTCCACCTTGGACTACGGGTCATGTAGTAGCTAGATGATTGTATCTCCTCCTTTGTGCTATCATGTTTAGATCTTGTGAGCTCTGTTCATGATCAAGATCTCATCTATTTGTAATCATGCATGTTGTGTTTGTGGGGATCCGATGGATATTGAGATTACTATGTCAGATTGATTAATGGTTTTGTCTTATTGATTCTATCATGTATGTGTTGTTTGTGATCTTTCATGCTCTCCGTTTCTAGTAGCTATCTTGGCCAAGTAGATGCTAGTGACTCCAAGAGGGGGTATTTATGCTCGATAGTGGATTCATGACTCTATTTAATCTAAGGGAAGTGACACAAATCTCTAAGGTTGTAGATGTGCTGTTGCCACCAGGGAGAAAACAACGGTCTCTTTTTCATGGAACAAGTGGATTGTTTACCTTACACACTTTTCTTAAAGCAGTTATCTGTTCCTTGCAACATAATACTTGGAGGGGGTTCAGATGATAACCCGGAGGTGGATTTCTAGTCATAGATGCAGTTGGATGGCGGTCTATGTATATTGTTGTATTGCCCAATCGAATCTCATAGGATCATGAATGTCTAGAATTTCACTGTTATGCCTTGCTCAGTCCTGTCAATTGTCTTGCTGTAATTTGTTTACCCAGCATGCCATTTTTGTTTATCTAAGGAGAACACCTCTAGTGAACTATGGACCCCGGTCCAATCTTTACCATTGATACATCTTCCACTGTTATTGTTTACTTGTTGCAAACCACTATTACCTTCCACACCATATAGTTAATCCTTTGTTACAGCAAACTGGTGAGATTGACAACCTCACTATTCGTTGGGGGCAAAGTCTTGAGTTTGTGTTGTGCAGGTCTCCAAGTTGCTAGCAACACCTTTTAGTTGTTTCCTTCCTCCTACTGGTTCTAAAACCTTGGTTTCTTACTGAGGGAAAACTTGCTGCTGTGCTCATCACACCTTGCTCTTGGGGTTTCCCAATGAGGCATTGATAACACTCCCATCATCAACCGCCTGCCCCCTGTTCGAGCTACTCCACCCCTATCACGCACTGGGCCGCCCTACTAGTCCCGCCAAACATTTTCAAACAAACTCAAGCCCTGGCCTCGCGACCCTCACCGGTGACCAGATTAGCCTCACCACGCCCTCAAAGCACCGCCCCCGCCCCCCTTCCCCCCGCCCCCAAAAAAACCATCACCGGCACGACGGTGAACCCACCATGGCCGGACCCGATCCACACAACCCTTTCAGCAACTGGTCAAAGTTAGATGATGATGTTCTTTGTGTAATCGCTAGTCGATCTGGTCCTCTTAGCATGTCCCGTTTCTCTGAGGCCATCCTAGATCTACACCTTTCCCTCAAACAAGTTGCGCTTCGGAAGCATCTCTTCTTCTCCTATGATTATCCTTGCCTTTTGAACTACTGTCCATCTTCTTCCCCATCTCCCACTAGTACTGAAAAGGGAGTGATTGATGCCAACATGATACAGCTAGACGAACCTTCTATGCCATCCCCCATCATCATCCCAAAACCACGCTGCGATTATTGGCCTGGTTACAGTTGCAACTAGGTAGCCATAATTGATCTCGCTAGTCGTCCTGGTCTAGGAAAATCATTAGTTCGCCTAGTGAATTTGTATGCTGGCACCATCATTCAGGTCCCGTCACTCGAAACAGCCGGGTTTTGTGGTAAACATGTAGGTTTCTTTTTGTATTGTAAGGCCCATACCAAGCTACTTAAGATACATATTGGTAGTGAACCTCAGATGTCCACCCGCTGCAACAAGTGGCTATACAAGCTCATCGCGGTGTTCGATAAGTTCATTGCCATCGTAGAAATGGAGCAGTTTTTTGGGGACGATACATGGAGTGTACTTAGGAACAGTAATCTTGCCCCGAAAATCTATGTGGACGTTGTGTGGGCGGATGACATTATCTTCGCTGTATCGGATGATGGCTCTATTCTTACATGGCAACCCTTCGAATACGGTGAGTTCAGTACCAAACCATAGTTACTGCTCTCTTTTTTTCGACTTGCTTTTGTTAATGTGTTAACAAGAGATAATTACTACAATATATATTTTTTGTCTGTTGTGTGGATCGGACAGGTGTTGATGTAGATCATATGAAGGTGAAGGCCCAGTGATAGACGAGGTTGAGCACGAAGACAATGCCGATGGCCTAGATTGTGGCCGCATAGATTGTCCGTGCTGGTTCCTGGCTTATTTCAGGCCCGCACTACTGTAGATACACATACGGGGCAAACGAACTCCTTCTAACGACATGATTAGTCACCAAGGTAGGACATTCAAATTGTATCCATTGCTCTGATGCCATATCTTCCAGAGGTTAGCAGCCCAACGCTGCTGTAGCTGCCACACCGACCTTCCTCAGCCGGAGTGGGTTCCAAAACATCGCCGGCATGTTTACCTCTTCCTTGGTCTGAATCATCCCCTTATTGGTTCTGTGAATAATGATGTGATGCATGGACCTCACAACAGCACCTATCGTTCAGGAGGCTAGGCTTCGTGTACATTTCTTCTGATCTCCTATCTTTCGGAGAATATATGTGGGTGGAATGTATTCATATACCTATGTCTAATGGGTCTACACAAGAACCTGCAATTGGAGGGACCACAAGTTGAGCCAACATGCCTTCATTTGGTTCGTCCCTCATCTTCTTGGCTCAAGATCGTGCTGACGATGGCTCTGGTTGCTTGAGAAGAGATGCAGCGAGGCATTGGTTCTTGGTACTCATAACTTGCTCCTCCTTGCACTCCTTTTGCAAATTATTGGTTTCACCTAGTCTTTATAAAGCTTAATGCATCGAACATTTCCTCAAACCGAAACATTGTAAAGTTTGAACATGAGCTCCTTCTGCAAGATAGTGGATCTGTATCACTTGTTTTTCTGGCCAAATATCGAGGTAAATACACTTTTAGTAAAACTTCTTGCACCCGGGGTGCTAATTAGTCCCATATCTTTCAAAGTGGTCAAAATCTGTCCCAAAACATGCATCCCAGTGCAAATCAGTCCATTACAAACAAATATGAGCCTATTTGACCAAATTCGTACATGTTTAGTTGTCATGAACGTGTGCTTCTACGATTGAGACCATAAAATAGTACCGGCCTGTAACTTGTTTTCTTCCACGACTTTTATTGCTTTTGAAAGTTCATGTAGAGTTTTTGTGTAGATTGATGTTGTTTAGGTTGGCTGAATTATGTCCTTTGTAATGCTCAGGTTGACTGAAACTACACATATGCATTTCACTCAATATTGCATTGTCAGTTTTAAGTTAGCTGAAATCTTAGAAAATGATTCTTTTCTTATACACTGCATAATCCCTATGCATCATAAGGTTTTTTATGTGTCACAATTCAAAATGAGCATTGCGAAGTACTCCTACATTGGATCAGCACATGTACATATGATATTCGCATATCATGTCAAATTCCCAAGATTTTAGCTCGAGCACATGGGCTTTTCTGTAATTAAGGATGCTTTGCGTGGGCATACATTACCCTGGCCTCACTTTTCGTAACTTATCTTATCTTACATCTTACAACTATATATGTGCCTGTTTGATTCATAGGATAGGAAAAGCATGGGAATAGGAAAAACACATGATTACAATGTCATGCCCACTTTATTCCTATAGGAACACATATGCTAGAAAGTTTGTTTGATTCCATCAAAGGAAAAGCAAAGGATTCTTAAAAATAGGTTTGAGTGGATGTTAGATTTACTATGCAATCTAGTACAAAGGATTCGCTAGGAAAATTTCCTATAGGAATCAATCCTACAAATCAAACAACCATTATAGGAAAATTTCCTATGGGATTTAATCCTTTAAGTTTCCTTTGTAAATTCTTTGAATCGAACATGCCCTATTGTACATAGAACTTTGGACACTGATCGTTGGATCAAAGATTGGCAGGTCCCAACATTGCTCGCAGTTGGATCTTCTTTTCCATTCTGCGATCTAGAAGATTCTATTGATAGTCTTTAGAACAATGAACTTTATGCACAAACCTCAAACACACTTCTCTATCGTTCCAGAATCTTCTCCCATTTCTCTAGAGCATGTTCCCAAAATTTTCGACTATTAAGGGCTTGTTTAGTTTGCAAGAATCTCTAAACACAAGAATAGGAAATCCGTAGGATTGGAGTCGAATGACCTCTTGAATCCTATAGGAATAGAAAAATACAGAAATTTGGATCAAGTATGTGTTTGAATCACAGGAAAACAAAGGAATTCAAACATGACGTTCCGTTGGAGTGAACGGAAAATACAGAACTTGGTTTTCTGAATTACTACCCGCACCCCACCAGTCTTGTAGTACTCCGTCCGTTTGGAAATATAAGATGTTTTAGGTTTGTGAAGTAAATGTATCTAAACACCTTTTAGTATGTTGATTTATTTGAACCTACACACTAAAAAGGTTTCTAGATACATTAGCTCACTAGTCGAGAACATCTTTATATTTCCAAATGGAAGGAGGGAGTCAAGCCAGTCTCCTTCGAATAGTGGAACCAACGTCCAAATTAACTACTCCAACCATCTAGACATCTAGTACTATTAGTAGGGAGTAGGTTATCGGCAGGTCATTATATCGTCGAAATTCAGCTAAGAGGAGCGCATGCTAGCTGGATTAATCTAGCCATTTCCCCCTTTGCCTATTCCCCAGCCCCTCTTCCTGGTGTTTTCCCCTTCCACACCATGCGTTGCCACTGCCGCCATATTCCGCTTTCGGATTCTCTTCCACGTCTTGGTCAGGGAGTTGTCGATGTTGATTCCCCCTCTCTTCCAAAATCCCAATCAATAAAATACAAACACTGCCTTGTGATGGCGTCAGCGAGCAAGAAGCATGATTCTAAGATGTTTCATGACATGTTTACCGAAGGCCCCTTTTAAGAACTCATAACCATATGCGACGTCATCACCGCCGCCAGCCTAATCGGTTCATCCAAACTTTTTATTGAATCTGCGAAAGCTAGTGCAACATTGGATGCTTCACTGCCATTTGGCCTCCCATGTGTTCTTCGTTACCCCCTGACAAAGGGACTGCCAGATTTCTTGCATTACTTCAAAATTGATAGCGTCCCGTGCAAGATTTTGCCGCTAGACAGGTTCTCGTCCGATGCTATGGTATCAGTCTTTAGTTCTGGGAAGTGGGTAGGCGCCAGTGGAGATTGGAATGCAATGGATGGGTTTAGAGGCATGGAGCCTCGCAATGTGTACACTCGTCACAATATTCCTCTCCCAGCATTGCCGTTCCAAGCAACTGACCAACCAACCATGTTCTTGTTGGATAATAATCATTCAGCTGTAATGCACAAGATTGCTATTTGCCAACTTCCCACAACTATTGGGAGATATAAAATTTCTCGCTTGTTGCAGTCTTCGACTTTAGAATTGTTGTCCTTCAGGGCGGTGATGATGGATGGATAGTTCTTCCACTTCCTCTTAATCACACCCTGAGCCCTTACAGTTAGAATGATGGAATTACCAATGACGGACTAGTGTTCGCCACATCTCTTTATGGCAACGTTCATGTTTGGGATCCTCTGCATCCTGGTAATTATTCCTTCATATGTAGTGAAGTGGCTTTCTATGCCCAAGCTATTTTACTGAATTGACTTAGGGAATGTTTCGTTTAAATAAAAATACGAGTAGTTATTTTAGACTTTATGAATTGAATATAGGATTTATGTAGGACTTAATCTTATAGCGGTCGTTAAATTCATCTGATTGAATTATGTAGATTTTTTCCAGATGTCTTTTAATTCACTCGATAGGAATTTAAGATCTACTTGAAGCACCTCAAAAGAATCGGTTCAATGCTTTTCTGCATTTGCACGGTTTTTCGGCAAGTTTCCTTGCAAATGAACCGATCAATTCTGTTAGCCTTCTTGACATAAATCGAGGAAAATTGCCTGTATTGATTCGAAAAAAGGATTCTATTCTTTTGGGTATTTCCCTATTATATAGTGTTTTGTTTTCTTTGTAGGATTGTAGGCCGTAGTTGTTTTTCCTATGTTCGAGCTACTTTGCATGCAGTTCAATTGGAAGGAAAAATTTTAGTAGGATTCACTATATCATGCTGCCGGAATCTTAAGTTGTTTTTCAAGGTCTTGCGCTGGTCTTGACGTGACCTACTGCCGTGGATGACTTGGTGGATGCATTTCTTAATACTACTAGAGAAAAGCATGACTACTTTTTTGGTTTTTGGTGGTTGGTAAGATCTGTAGATGGTTCCAGGCTTCTTCATATATATGAGCTTGGCGCTTCTTATGAATCCCAGTTGTCTTACTTTTCATTGCCGCCATCATACTGGTGCTTCTCATCCTCATGTTGTACACTGCGGTTCGCACTATCTCCACTTATACTTCCGGGTTTGGCTGCTTGGTGTTCTCAATGAACACTGGTCAGGTTGATCAAGATAATCCATGGGAAAGGATTTCTGACCTTTGATTATATTCTCTTTTCCTTGGAATGAACTATCCGATTATCATGCCTGTAGGTGGTGCAGATCTTGCCTCAGGTTATCTGACGAGAAGCAACCGTAGCACGGATTTCCAAGGAGTGGCAGCATGAATTATGCCGCTTCAGTCTGAGTGGTAAAGACTGCGGTGTTACTTCTGAAGTCAATGTCTTGGAGGGAATTAGTAACCCTCGCTTCTGGGCAGGAACAGTGAAGCATCCGCTTTGGTTCGTCCCAACCTTCGTGAACGCCTTCGATTGGAACCGGCCTCATGTTTAACTAAGAAACAAGACCTGTTGCGATAGTATGTACTGATGCAATCTCTATGTAATTCTCGACCATGTTGAACTGTTTATTTTGTTTGGTTGTAAGTCATAGCTTTCAAATTCTTCGTCTCTCTCATTTGAAACATGTCCTTGTATCGGTACTATGTCTTATCATAATCAGTTTGGTTACTGGTATCTACTTGACTGTATTTTCTTTGGAAATTATTGAAATTTACAGCATCAATAGGATATTACAAACCACATGCCATATACACTTTAAGAAACAATCACCTCAATTCTTGTGTAATAAGGGTCGTACTCTATGTATACAACCTTGGCTTTAACGATTCTAGGCTCATGCACTACTGTTTAGTTAAGCTGATGTGACAAAACCATATTTTGTTAGATATTTATCTTATCTTATCTTATCTTACTACTGTATTATATAGTGTAAGGATAATTTTCAACATTAAAGGTTGTATCAATACTAGCAAATCCCAACATTTCTAACCATCTAAAAGATTAGAAGCGCGATGAACACTACACACAAGGACCAAATATACAGTCAATACTTTATGGATGTGGCTCAAAATTATAATTATTTTCTGTTCTTTACATATTACTGTATAATTTTATATTGTGATGATATGTCATTCTACTAGTACCAGAACAGTAGTAGCATTATCTGAGTTGCAAGGCATGTGGAAACCAATAATAGTATTCATGAGTACACTATAGAACTTATTGGCGTGATAGGATAGCCTCCTTTTTCTGTGCCCCACCCCTCTATCTATGGACACAGATGCATAGTTTTGGAAGTGAGCATGACCACTACGTGCTCCCTTTTTGCCAACTGATGCCGCGTGCACGCTCTAGGTTGGCTCTGTGCTTGTCACGATAATATTTCGAAGAAATAGTTATAGTACCAACAACACAATATTGTAGCAAGACATGGTAGTTACAACAATTACAATGTAGGACATGGCAGTTATATAATAATACTTACAATAGAACATTACTCTACTCTTCGTCGTCGTCACCACCATCACAGCCATCGGTGTCCTCCGAGGACTTGACAGCAACTCCCTCTTCATAGATACGTGCCCTCTCCTCGTCAGAGTCCTCCTCCTCGTAGTCCCATGGGTCGACGTCACTCTCCTCCGCTTATGCCTCCAACTGCTCCGTGAATGCCTCCTCGTTTACCGAGTCTAAGTCGTCCTCTTCGCTGGCTCCTCTATTCCTCCTGGCCTTCTTCATGGTGGTCTCATAGGCCTTCCTTCGGTGCTCCTCCATCTTGGCTGCTGCTTGGTGCTCCTCCGTCTCGATGCAACGCTCCTATCGGACACGGCGGGTATGACATGATTTGACGTCACGATGTCCTTGGGCGTTGATGTCGATGGATCTAGGCTCGGTTGGACACTTCGTGGTGCCTTAGATGGATGCCATCAGGAACAAACGATGCCGGGAAGAGCAGGTGATGCAGGACGATTAGCCACTGGCAAGGATCTACCACTTCCACGACGCAGTTCCATCCTGCGCGAGGAAGTTGTTCGGAATGCGCGATTTGCGGGTACATAGAGTTGGGTGCTGACGCGATCATATATACTCGTAGTTAGTCACAACAAATTGTGCTGCATCCTAAAATATCTATGTACAGGGAGTGTAGTCACATAACAAATCACAAAATGCGTCCACTGTCAGCGTAAGGATGCATCCAGTGCGTGCATGTCGACGTGGAGTTCAACGTATCAGCATGTTGTGTCCGTGTAGCATTTTCTGAGTTGCAAGGCACGTGTAAACCAATACTAGTACACTCTATAGATAGATATTGGTGTGCTAGACTAGCTAATTAAAGTCCTCTCGATGCAGCTGCGCCCTGCAGCAGAAGACCGATAAAGGAACACGCAAAAAACCCCTCGTTCAAACAGCCATTCCATCTTCCCCATCTCCGGCGGTAGCATTAGGTATCAACTCCAGCGTGTTCTTCACTCATTTTCCTCGCCATCTCTCTCACAGCATCGGTCCTTCCAACAGTCATAGATTGATCAGCCCTCGCCCCCAATCCATCCGGACGCGATGGAGGATACATGTCCCAACAGGCGGCACAACAGATGGAGCAAGGTCGGCGCCGACATCTTCGACAAAAGCTCTATGCGTATGGACACTACCAACACCGTCCGAATGGCTTCATGCTCTAAGGAGTTTAACCTCCGAGTCACCAGCGGAAAAGGTAGCAGATGCTCCAACAACGATTGTGGGACATTGGTGTCCTACCGTCAGGTCCACAACCACAAGATCGCGTGCCCGCACGGCCCGTGCAACTGCATGGAGGATGGCCGTGTGTTCGCCGCCTCGCTAGAAGTGCTCCTCGCCCACCTCTCTAAAGCTCACTCGATCAGGTTGAAAAGTTTCCGCTACAGCAAAATAGGAAGGTATACCTCTAATCCTCTGCCGACAATAGGCCTATGGATAGTAGATATCATCGGATCCAGGGACGATGGTACAGAGTTCGCTGTGCGATTTGACACACGCCAATCGCTACACATTGTATCTGCCGTATGCGTCAGGTCGGCGGCATGCTTGTCGCCACAGTACCTGGTGAAGTTTTGGTCGTCAACCGTGATTGAGGGTAGAAGGTTCAAAAATTCCGGGCTATGTGTGCCAGAGAGCACCGTGTCGCCGGATGGCGTCCCGTTCGATGAGCTGCAGTGGCTCCTACTGGTGCCGATGTCGCACCTGGTTGCTCTTCGATCGTCGATGTTCACCCTGGAATACCATCTTCGCATTGACAAGATTCATGAGTGAGATAAACACATCTTAATGATCATTTGGGTACTTGCACTTCTAGAAAGACTTACTACATGTTCTTGGTAGTTGTACTTGGGAGTATTTTTGCAGTAATAACCATGTATTGGTACTTGTTCAAATCTACCTATCGAGTGCAAAATATGGTCTCGCTTTCCTTTTGAATCAGGCCTTGATACACCTACTGAATTTCAATTTGTACATTGTTGGATCTTTCAATTCTTTTGGTAATTGTCTCTGTAATGCTAATCAGTCAGTTTGTCTTTTGCTGAATCTGTCAAGTGCCGCTGAATATGAACTGGCAATCTGTAGATATTTTTCTGGTCTTATTCTGTACTGCTGAATTTGTAAAATGTTATGTCGTTACTACTAGTACAATAATTTGACAACTAACTGTGATGTAATTGGTGTACTTGTTTCGATCAAGTGCAACAAATTGTCTTGATTTTGTTTTGAAACTTAGCATTGTCACAATTATCTAGATGAGTCTTGGACATTTTGGGTTACATATAGGGGTCACACAGGCATTGACGTAAGGAGGAGGTATTCACACATAAGCAGACTTGATCGTCAGTTTTGCTTGCTCCAATGATCGAGTCTGTTCGGAGAACAGAGTGAACTGATCAGGCGCCCAGGTTTTTGGAGCTGGAACAAGAACCGATCCTCTCTGTACTGCTATTGAATTTCAAGTAGGAAAGCAACTGAACCTCTCAAGTGTTTTGTCCTTTATATTAGTAAAGCATTTTGTGGAACTAATACTAATATACTGGTACTTGTTTAAATCAAGGGCAGTAGATAGTCTTGCTTTTGCTTCGAATAATGGCCTTGTTACAGTCTAGATGAGACTTGGGAATTTTGGGTTGCATATGGGGGTCGCACAGGCATTTGATGTGAGAAGAAGATACTCGACGCAGACTTGATCGTTAGTGTTGCATGCTCCAATGGTCGAGTGTGTTTGGAGAAAAGGGCAAACAATTATAGTGACAAGGTTTTAAGAGATGAAACAAGAACTCGTTCTCTCTGTACTGCTATTGTATTTTAGTATTTGTATTGCTGAATCACTCACTTTGAGATGCTGCTGAATTGGTCAAGTTTTACTAAATGTGAACTACGAATTTGTCGATAATTTTTCTATTTTTATTCTGTACTGCAGAGTTTATATAAATATCTGCCAAAATGAATTATCGATTTATTTCCCTCCCTATCTAAGATCTTTGTTTCGAATTTGGCCGAGCCACAGCAAAATGCAATTTTTATATACCAGGAGAAGAAATATAGATCATTCAGCCGCTCTTTAGCCTAGACCATTTTAATTCGGCCTTTTAGGGGTATAAGGGGACTGCTGACCATAGCCAGGGAAATTTGAGAAACAAGCCCATTGAGAAAAGCATATGGAGTATAGCCCATGTAGAACAGCTCATGTAGAATGGACAAACTCTTTTTAATTTTGCCTTTTGGGCATTGCCACCACCTCTCAATTGAGTATAGCCTGCAGATTTTTTTACAATGCCTGAAGTTTTTAGTTTGGCTGCCAGGACTGCCGCCTTATTATTTGATGGGAGATAAAAATGTTCAAAAAGAATCTTTTTAAGGAGACAAGTCAATAAGTTATAAGAGCAAAGTTAACAATTATATTGAATTAGTTGTTTCTGTCATAGTGTCAAGGAACCCAGTCAACCAGTACTGAGGTCTCGAGTTCGAATCCTAAGCAATTTCTGTTAAAATGTAGAGTTACTTTTTTTGGTACTCTTAGGCTGACATCTGGGACCCAGATAAACTGCTGTTGTATCTAGAAATGTTGCCAAGTTTAGAACGGCGGACTCGACCCGAGAAAATAGTCCAACATATATACACATGTTTAATATAAATAGAGATTGACATGTGGGAACCAGCATGGACACATTTAATTCAAATAGTGGCTAACATGTGTGACCAAGATAAGGTATTGCTGCATCTAGCAATGTTGCCAAGGACATGACGGCGGACTCGACCCGAAAAAAAAGTCCAACATATATACACACGTTTAATTAAAATAGAGGTTAACATGTGGGACCCATCATGGACACGTTTAATTCAAATAGTGGCTGACATGTGGGACCCAGCATAGACACATTTCCTGCATATAGAGGACTACAATGTGGGACCCAGCATGGACATGTTTCTTGTCCATAGAAGGCTGACATGTGGGACCCAAAGTCGGAGTGTAGATTAACATGTTTTGTACTCTATAAGGCTGACATGGGCCCAGGTAAAAAACTACTGCATCATAGACATGTTTCCCCTAAAAAATCCACCAATGTTGCCAAGGTCATAACGGCGGACTCAACACGAAAAAACAGTCCAACAAGTTTCTTCAAATAGAGGATGACATTTGGGACCAGCGTAGACACGTTTCCTGCACAAAGGTTGGTGATATCTGGGACCCAGCTATGGACCAAAGTCAAAACAACGGAGGCAGCCAAAAAAAAGTCCATCATAACATGTTTCATTTACGGAAAGGCTAACATGTGGGACCCACCAGAGATACCATATCTAGGTGCTGCATTGAGCAGCGTTGCCAAGTTCGAATAAGGTAGGCGCGTGCAAGGAAAAATTCTAACATGCACACGTTCTTCTAATGACATGCTGACTTGTGGGACCCAGCAGCGTGAATAAACGAGCAACTCTATCTAGTTCGGAACAGGGTCGCACTAGAGAGGAAAAAAATTCCATCATATACACACTATTCTTCTAATGTAAGGCTGACATATGGGACCCACCAGCCTGTATAAATGGATGATGCGGCGAGCAAGGCTATCAAGTTAACACAGAGGAGCGACCAAGGGCAAAAATTATATCATACACACGTTTCTTCTAATGAGAGTATGAGACGTGGGGCCCAGCTGTGTGATTATGCATCTGGCAGAGCTATCAAGTTCGGAACAGGGTAGCACGACCTAGGACAAAAATTCCATCATACGCACGTTTCTTCTAATGATAGGATGACATGTGGGTCCAGATGCATGATTAAACGTCAGCGCAACCAAATTCAAACAGGGTAGAGGGAGTGAAGGAAAAAATTCTATCAGACACACGATTCTTCTAATGAGAGGCTGGCATATGGGACCGAGCATCATGATTAACGGCAGATAGTTCGAGCAACGTTATGGAGATCAAATCTGGAGGCACGAGCCAAGGATTTTTTTATCATCCACACGTTTCTTGTGATGAGATGATGACATCTGGGGCCCAGCTGCATGATTAAACTGTAGATGCATCTAGCAGCTCTATCAAGTTTGGAACATGGTAGCGGAAGCGAAGGAAAAAATTCCATCATACACACGATTCTTGTAATGAGAGGCTGGCATGTGGGACCTAGCATCATGATTAATGGAAGATAGATTGAGCAACGTTATCGAGTTCATATCAGGAAGACACGAGCCAAGGGAAAAAATCCATCATGCACATATTTATTCTAGTGTGAGGATGATACATGGGACCCAGCAGCCTCATTAAACGATTGATGCATCGAGCTACGCTATCAAGTTCGGAACACGAAAGGAAAACAATCCATCATACACATGATTCCTCTAATGTGAGGCAGACATGCAGGACCTAGCAGCCTAACTAAACGGAAGAGGCATCGAACAACGTTATCAAGTTCAAATCAGGGAGGCGCGACCGAAAAGTTTGGTCCGCTAGAGTCACTAATGTCTAGGACCCACATACACAAAAAATACTTCGGTGAGTCAACATCTCACGAGGAAGCGGAAATCTTACTTCTGCCACGCGCTCGGCGAGCTTCCTACATGCTTTTAGCGTTTTCGTCGAAGTAGAGGGGAACAAAACTGGAAAAAAAAGTTTTTCATCGGCCACGGTCGAACCAAGATTTTTGTCATGGAAGAGGCGCCTTCTACGACAAACCGACGGGCCCAGTCATTGCGGAAGGAAACATTTCTTGAAGTGAATAGGAAGATGGCTCGTTATTGTTTTGTCTTTTACTGTTTAAAATGAGCCAATTTGTGCAGCCCGCAAGCTTTTATTGCCATTAAAGTTTCAGCCTATAGAAGGCCTGCCTTGGTTCAATATGCATGACCCATTAGTGGCCTGTGCCAAGTCGGTCGGGTACTGTTAAGGCCTGCGGCCAGCCTATCACTATTCTTGCAGCCCGTCATGAGCCACCCACTAACGGCCCTTCTTTGAGAAGGTCTGCTACTATTATGGCCTTTTACTCTACTAGACCATAAGCGGCCTACTAAGATTTTGTCTTGTTACTGTTCTGGCCTAGAAAGTTTTCGGGCCTATTACTATTCTGGTGTGGTCAATTTTCTGGCTAGTGTAATTTTCCGGCCCGTTACAATTGTGGACCGTTGTTGTCTTGACCAGTTACTATTATGACTTTTTACTGTTCTGGCCAGCTAATATTCTGGCCATTTTTATGTTCTAGCATTTTTACGGATTTGGCATTTTACTATTCTGTCAAGTTACGCTTTTGGCCTGTTACGGTTATTAGATCCTACTTGTGGGTCGGCCCATTACTTTCACGGTATTTTATATTTTCAGCCTTTCTGAAGCCCATGCCAATATCATAAAAAGTGTATGATTGGCAAGCATCTTTTACTTCTCATCATCAGCCCAATGCAAGACGGGCCGATAACATAGCCGAATACTATTCTCTAATCGACCTTGCTGGCGCAGTTATGGTACTGTCTACCGTCATGTGTGGACAATGTCAACGAAATTCCTACATAGCCTATGGGACTAATGTAGATATTACATCAGCTGCAAACTTCTTAAAATTATAATACATTATCAACTCAATGGAAAGAAAAAAAATCAGCTTTTCAGTTCACAATTGAGTTGATAGCAGTCCTCCATTTCTTTCTCGATCTGTCACCTACATCTCCCTTTTGAGTGTGACAGCTACATTAGAAAACCACCTTGAGACATGATCTTGCATCCCCCTCTTTGGTGGCGATAGCAATAATTGTAGTTTGAAACTAATTAATAACAAGTTAATACATCAAACAAGGAAAACTACTGATTTAACTGATACAACATGAGATATGAACAAGAGTTTACAACTGTTTAATGGTTCAATGATTGACCATCACGTCAAATAAATAGGACAAGCAAGCATTAAACAAGTGTGCCTACAATGAAACGAGAAATATAATAATGTGTGTGTCGGGGACCTGACAACTGGGGTGCCACATACGGACGATCGACATGTCCGACATTTGGGCAAGGACACCCTTAGGTCCGGCCTCAAGAGGACACATCATGAACATGGACCCCTGCACAGTATCTTGGCATGCAGTAGGGCTTTGGATGCCTCGGAGCATGTCCGGGGAAAAACTCGTAACCCAGTCACAGAAACATCGAGGAGAGAGGATCCCGACAAGGGGTGTAGCAACTCTGCACACCCGGTCCACCTCGGTAAAGAAAAGGCCTATCCGCCCCTTTTGTGCAAGATTAGGACGCATGACCTCAGCACAGGTGGTATTTTCCTTTGCCATTTTGGTGCAAGGAAGAAAGCAAGCAGCGTCGAATGAAGAAAGCAGGGCTAAAGAAGCCCGCTTTACAGAAGGATGGAAGAGCCCTCAACGCTCAAGACTTACTCTTTGCAAAGTAGCCTTGTAGACCGGGACTTCGAGGAGCGGTAGTGTGGTAACCCTTCCTGCCTAATAATTGGGGAAAGAGGTCTGGCGCCTCTATATAACGATACCTCCTCCTACCTTAGAACGGGTCGACCCCAAAGATCTAAAACCCTAGGCATACATCCACCATTGTACCCATGCGAGGCACACAAGCAATACAACAAAGCAGAAGGGCTTTACCTCCTCACGAGGGTTTCGAACCTGCGTAAGAAAACCCATGTCCATTCTCTATCGTGCTCTTGATCCACCGTCCCCTCCGTCACTGAGACTTCCTGTAACGCATGTTCAACCCCCTCTTGAACCAAGGGCTCATTGGACCCAAGTTCCTTCGTGGGACATAATCTCCGATATTTAACGCGCTAGGTAGGGGTCTGAGGCGCGCTTTCAAGATCTTCATCAGTTGCGTCGGCATGTCGGCTCACAATGAGACTCGGGATAAAGCATGCACTTCGCCATGCAGCGAGCAAGGCTCAGACGGAGCCCTCCCAATGACGAACCGCCTCAGAGCAGGCCTTGTTAAGCATCCCAATTGTCTAACAATTGTAATACTACTTGGTTTATTATATATATTACTACTTCCTACATATCATTATTGCATTGTATAATATCACGCTCATATCACCATGCCACCTTGCATTTGAGCATCATATGAAACCCTATTATTTGGTTCTTTCTTCATATGCATTGCTTTATTACTTGTATTTGCGTCTTGATATATTGTAGTTGATTATTGATATATTGCTTGATGCCCAAGTTGGTTTGGGGGCATATCTTTTAAAACTCCACCACCTTTCTTTTGGCTCCATCTAAATTCCACCATCCTAATTATATATGAGCCATTACTTTTCTATTTTGTATTTAAATCTAGCTCATATGTGTTAGGGTGGATCCAATCCTTGCCTACATGCTCCCACATATAGTATCATGTTTTTTTCATAATATTTATTATGGAAGCCAAAATGGCCACCTTTGCATTCCATCTAGTAGTAGAATCTATTTGAATTCACTTCATGGGTTATTCTAGTTGTCGTTGCATTTGAATGAATGGGGCCATATTAGAACATAGTGGAACATGCACACTATACTTGGTCTTATTAATTCAGATATGATCACCAACTATTTCGAATCATGATAGAGCTTGTATGGGTTTCAAATAGAGAACAATTCAAATGCTAGAAGGCATGTAGTTGTTTTCACAACCTCATCGTGCCTACATGGAAGTCCCATGCAAGGCCATGTCCTCCATCTCCTTATTTTTCCTTTTGGTTTTATGAGGATTTATATGGCCATTGTTTGGTTTGCATTGAAGCGAATGAAAATAAAACCAAACGTAAATGACCATCTAGCTTTGCTTTCCATATTTTCTTTCTTCTCTGGATATTTTGGTGAAGTTTGGTATGGTTTGTTTTTCAGTTTTTTGTTTGGAAAGAAAAAAAATAAAAACAAACCTAGATATAATAAATCTAAACTATCCTAAATTCTATTGTACAACCTAACCAACCGAACCCCTCTCTCTTTATCTCTCTCTAACAACCTAGCTAGCCCCAAACCCCAACCCACTTTAACCCTAGTAGACCCTGTCGGCAACCCTTTGTTCCTCCCTGGCCTCTCTCCCTGGTGCGATCGAGGCACAGCAAGAGCAGCGCCAGCCCGCTCAGACCACCTCTCTCTGCACCTGGGCTCCATCGCGACCACACACCACCAGCTCAGCGTCCTGATGATCCTCTCGACTCGCTATCATGGCCAGTGATAGATATGCGAAGCCACAACTTGCTCGCGCCTCCTTGCTTTTACATAAAGTGAGAAGCAGCGCAACAAGAAATCTTCCAACCTCCCTTCCCTTCCCTTCTCTTCTTCTAGATCGAGATCGAGGTCTATCTCCCTTCCTCTCCAAGCCTGGGGAAAAACCCTAGATTGATCCCCTACTTGCTCCTCCATTCTCAACTGGACACCAGAACCACGAAGGCGAGGAGCAGATGCGTGCCTCCTCATGAATATGTATGGTACCCGAAGCTAGGTGGATGCGTTCGAGGACAGCAGAAGCACCCCGACGTCCCGTGCCAGCTCGATGCCGCCTCGGACCCCATCTCCTCGCCAACATACCGGTCTTCCCCCAGCTCAGCCAACGTTGACTCCGACACCACCCCATTCAGCATCGCCTATCCCTTTTTCTGGCTCTCTGTTTTCCTGCCATCCACATGTGTGTTGTGTCGCCATTACACACCTTGCCGTCGTCTGCCCCACATGCATCCACCAGTGCGTAGAGCTTGGCCTCGACTTTGCAGCCCTCGTGGACAACCTCCTGAGCACCTGCGTTGTTCACGCCATCCGCACACTCACTGGCCATGGCAACAGTAGCTCGTCGGACTCGTAGCAATAGTAAATCATGTCGGTAGACTAACTTGAACCTCCGCTTTTGTCGCAGAAGCTAGCACTCTGTAGTCCACCTTAGACTGAATGGAAGTTGTAGCCCATTGAACGATATTTGATCTTTTTTTGTGGCATCGCGAGATTACCAGTGGATGTGTCTCCATCATCACGGAAATACAACAAGATCTGCCACGCGCTACGGTTCTGTTCTTCAGTTCCATCAGTATAGTCGTGCCATTTTTTGCAAAAAGACCCCCGCGGTTTCCTAAACCTCAACCCGCCATCCCACCTTGCACACGTGTCGACGATGCACTGCCCCTCACGCATATGGACCCGCCAACGCCTTTGCCCCCACATATCAGTGGTTCTGGGTAGGACTAGCCGAGTGAGAAAACCATGTAACTATATCTATATCAAATAAATTTTCAGAATCTGTTTAAATACAAATTTATTCATATCTCTTAAATGGTTTTGAATTTGAACAAACTTATACAATGAAATACGAATATTTTCCAAATATGGATCCAAACATATTTTTAAATTTGACCAGAGTTAAACCTAGCTAATCAAACCTTTGACTTTTTGATTAATTTAAATGATTTTTCATTTAATAATGTTTAAAATTCATAATTTCAAATAATACAAATGATATATGTTTGTAATCAGAAAAATGTCAGGAATATGAATAATTTATTTAAAATAAATTGTGGGCATTTTAAATTTTCGAATTATTAAATGCTATTAATATGCCTTTTCTTATTTAATCCATAACTTGGAAACTTTAATCCTAAATTGGACAAATAATATGTCTATATCAATCAGCGTGATGAGGCCTTTCCAACTATGTATTCCTTGATATCAATTGAAGCATGCATCATATAAATATTAAGAAGGTAGCAAGGTTTATGGTAGGAAAACTTGACATTATTAAAAATGCTTTATTCTTATTCGTACAACTCACCAATGCCATGCAATGTTATACCATGCCATTGTGCATCATTCCATCATGGCATACCTTGTTTTGCTTGTTGCATATGTTTTATATGATTGCACACTTTATTTATTATGGTCCTTGTGTGTTTGGTTTTTATCCGAATAGACGCCGAGCAAGGGAGTTATGAGGAGACTCAAGAGTACTACAAAGATCCTAGTTATCCTACTACTGAGCTACCATGCAAGCATTACCCATGCTTGAATTACATATATTACCTATTGCATCTATCTTATTATTGCATCATAAATCTCCTTTCAAATTAAATTACAATCCCAAGCACTACATAGCCTTTACTTTTAAACCCCACCAAAGATTGTACCTCAATCCTATCAGCCATTACTACAGGATTTGTTTGAGCCATGTGATTCGTAGAACTGCATGCGTAGGGTTTTTGCGAGTCTTTGAATAATGATGTACCTAAACAACTGAATTGAGTAGTAATGGGATAACTAAAGAAAGAGGCACCGGTGGGAAATAGCTGTTATTTGGTTTTTACCCTCTCACTTGTGTCCCGTAGAACCCTAGCACTTGATTAATGTTCCTTGACTATCGCACTATCCACATGTGGGACCATGAATCACCTTAGTCCTAGCTTGATTCATATCTTATTACCTGGGGCCACGATTAGTTTGGGGAATTATTACTATCATGTACTTATTCCATGCTTTACTACTTATTTACTGATGTTTCTCATGGAGACCATTTATTATTGTACTATTTTGGAACCCCCAACATGTTTATGCTATTTGGACAAGCTCAGTCGCACTTTCGGGTCTCCGTTCTTTCTCAGGCGTCGTTGCAAACCCCTTGTTCCGCCTCAGAGCCCGGCCAACATCATAGTGGGTAGCTTAGTGGGGTGGCCCCATGGAATTATTTTTTAATCTTGTGAATGATTTATCATGATGCCTCGTTGATTTTATTTGGTCTTCCCCGGGGTTGATCGGGCGTGTGTTACTATTTGTGCACCCCTGTAGGGTAAATCTTTCTAAATGTCGTGTCCACAGTTATGGACTAATTGGAGCATAGTTTCTCGATCATAGACAACTATAACTAAAGTAACATATTTAACTTGACTAAAAATGACTACTAATTAGACCAAGATTCATGGCATGATTAATAAAAATGCCAAAGGGTGGGATGTTCTTCCGCCTTCTTGTTTGGTAAAGGGGAAGGAGGACAAGCGATGTTTATTTCTGTTGTTATTTATGTTGGATAATTAACTGTTGTTTATTTAATGAACGTTTGTCTATCTCTGGTTAGGGGGATGTTGTAGCGTGTCTCTATAGAACTATTAGGTATTATCTTTCACTGCAATTGCGTCATCCTCATGTTATATCTTTAGATGCATAAAGACTCGTTGAGTCCCTTAGGGTCACACAAGATAAATATTGTTCAGATTGCCATGTATATTGACATGGAGGTTACTATGTTGATTAGGACGATGATGATGGCCACGATCCTCTTGTGTAGAGATTCCGGGGAAGGAGATCAGTGAGATCTATGGGATGGAATGTGCTTATTTAAGGGCATCTTATGCATTTGATTCTTAATCCGTACTTAGATTTTTGTCTTCCTCTTCCTCTTGATACTTCGATGATTGATGTATGAGGATGTATCCTAAACTATTATAACTATCTAGGATATTTTGATCTTGCCGTATGGTTTCCAATATTTATATTTCTTTTGGATGGCGTGGTCTGATGTAATATTGTATGTCGCTGGCATACATACTCATTTCGGTATGTTAGACTCACAGACATGCCGTCTACTTTTCTCGCACATGAAGCTGTAACCATGAAAGTGGGTGGGATGGTTGGCCGGTATCGTGTCCTGCCCATACCCTTGGCCAGCTATGTGTGGCTGCATGAACCCACAGTAGTACGTCCTTTCCAATTTTGGGTTATACCGGCTTGTGTTAAGAGCGTAGTGTCTGAGGGTTTACATCTGTTATAAGATCATTCTGCCCTTCAGGGTCTCCACCAAGATGGTCGTTGTCAATCTAGAAGATATTTTGGTAGCTATATTATAGGGCAAAATTAAAAAGAGAGTAGGACTGCTTCCATTTTTATTATTACCCACCCTATGCTGGTAAGGAAGTGTAACATTTGTCTATCCACTTCTAAAAATTCAAACTAGGATTCACGTGTTTTGGGTTTCCGTAGTACCATAGGATGTGTTAATTCCTATCCAAATTTGATTCACAATCTACCTTTAGTTATCAACTATTAGTACATTCCATACCGATAGGCTTTTTGTAAACTGACGCGATCTATCTGACTCTTTGTAAACCAGCGCGATCTTGTTAAGAGTGTTCGCCCTTCCTGCATGCTTTCACTGAATGTGGAGTTGCTAATCTCTATCTGTTAAGTTGTTTTGTGCATCTATTGGTATTTTAATGCCGAAAAATGCATATTTTTTCTTTGATACATCTATTTTTCCACACTCCTTTTAGTTGTGTGTGATACACTATCTATCTTCTTTCATCGGCATATCATTCTAACTCGATCTTTGCTACCGACGCTTCAATCTAGAGTTTTTACATCATCTTCAAATTCTTTTGGGCTAAATACATAACGTGTGTCGATATGATGCTTGTGATTGTAATTAATTCTTAGTATAGCTATATTACACTTATAATGAGTGGAATATGGTCAATGCTATGAATCTAATCCTCCAAATGATGGTGGTTATCTCTTGTTATTTTGAGTTATACCATGATCATATCTATATCATATTCAAGCATCTTTGGAAATCCATTATTTCTTTAGGCACTACGGTGGATTATCATCCGTTTATCATGCTTAACATCTTTTTGATCTCCATATCTACAAGGTTCTCTTCATACAAGAGAATTTCATCTTTTCATCTATGATAGATTTCCATAAATGTATGAGTTATCATTAGTTCTTAACCAAATCTCTACTCTTTTCAATCGATGTTTCGATCAACAAGGTGAACAAGTCACATTTCTTTTCTCATATGAAGGGCCAAATAATCTATTCTTTAAATGCATCTCTTCCAGCACCAATCCTTGATTTTAATGTTGATCTTTCAAATAGTGTTGAACTTAGAAAGTGTTTTGAGTATCTGTTCATTTATCTTTCCTCATGAACTTGGTATTCCTGGAATATCTCATTTAATTCGGGGTGGTATATCATGACGATATTCTCTCCTATACTATATCAATGGAAGAACATGAAGAACATTTTGTTTTCATCCTCTCAAGCTTTGAGAACACCACACTTGTGTAATGTTCTCAAAGTGTAAATCCCAACTTTTTAATGTCACCTCTACAATTATGGAATCATCAAATCAATATTTAATCCTCGCCCATCATCATATTTCAACCAATTATGGAGCTTTATCCTCGGTTTGACTTCTTTGTTGAAGACTTCCTCAAGATGGCTAAATCTATTCTCGGATATTCTCAAGAAGGACACGAAATTCTTTTAGTCTTCCACACATCAAGAAATCCTTGAAACCTTTTCGCTTTATCTTCTATCCCCAATCTTCCACATGCCAAGAAGATTTTCTAGATGTTTCGTAATTCTTCTATTCAAAGTTTTGGGTGTTATCCTTAATTTGTCTATTGAATCTTTCATCTATATCCATGATCTTCATTCTATTTTTTCCGACGGCTTGGGAGTTCCGAAATAATGACAACATCATCATCATCTTTATATACTTTGGATTCGATGAATTATTTTCATCAAATCTTTGTTTTCATATGGAGCTTCACGAGTTCTTCTTATCAAGTTCTTCAGTCTATTTTCGGGAGTTGTGTTGCATAGTTTTCCTATTCATGTGCAAAGTAATTCTTCGAGTGCGGAATGGAGTCATTACTATACCACTACTCTTATCATTCGCTTTGTTACGATGAATTGGTCAATTGCGATCTTACTCATTACACGGAAGCCAGAAGTTGCCTTTATCCCTTGAGACTTTTACTTCCATCCTTTGTTTTACAGAGTGTTCTCTCAAGAACATAATCAATAATATTTTGTTGGTGTTCTCGTTTATTGCAAGATGGATCAAAATCTTCAATGATTTGGTGGAAACAAATGCAAAATATTCTCCGTCCTCTTTATTCTGTCGGCGTTCAACATCACCATACAATATGGATGGAAGATATCGGTTACTTCAAGTGGTTAATTCCTTTCTGTTGGTGAAGCTAGTTATGGTCGATGATATCAATCATAAAAGCTGCTATGATAACTTCATGGGTAAGGAAAGTAATAAACATCTCTAGATCTGCTATATTCAACTCCTTACTCAAGATTCCACCATAAAATTTGGTCACCTCCTTCTCTTGAAGATAAATCCACGCACCTCAATTGTGCAGTCCTTTGGTCCTTACGAGCACAAGAAGAATCTAATATGACAATTCAGGGACCCAAATCTTTTCGTCGATATTAAGGAACTCTATTGTTGGAAGGAAATTGTGTTTTCTCCAAACTTCATTTCATAATCTAAGAGAAGAAATAATGCTATTTTACCAGTGGTTGTTAACTCATCGAAAGTCGTTTTTCCTTACAGCGAGAGAAAGAATCATCTTCATGTGCAATCTCGATATTTAATCCTATCGATGTGTCTCATCCTTTAGATTAAATAAAAAATGTTCTTCTTTTGAATATCTTCTATTTCTTATTTCAAAGAAGAAAAATGCAAGTCTCACAACAAGTCTATCAAGTTTGGCAAGGTGTATTGGTCACACCATTTCGTTGATAAATCAACTTGGGAACATGAGGATCACCTTCGTTTCGAGAACCCGCCTCTCTTCATGTCTTTTCATTTGCTAGGAATCTCCGGGAGAGATTATTTTTTAGTGGGGGAGAGTTGTAGCATTCCAACTGTCTAAAAATTGTAAAGCTACCTGGTTTATTATATATATTACTACTTCCTACATATCATTATTGCATTGCTTTATTAATTGTATTAGCATCTTGATACATTGTAGTTGGTTCTTGATATATTGCTTGATGCCCAAGTTGGTTTGGGGTATATCTTTTTAAACTCCACCACCTTTCTTTTGGCTCCATCTAAATTCCACCATCCTAATTATATATGATCCATTTCCTTTCTATTTGCTATTTAAATATATCTCATATGTGTTGGGTTGGATCCAATCCTTGCTTACATGATCCCATATATGATATCATATTGTTTTTTACAATATTTATTATGCAATCCAACATGGCCACCTTTGCATGCCATGTAGTAGTAGAATCTATTTGAATTCACTTCATGGGTTATTCTAGTTCTTTTCGCATTTGAATTAATGAGGCCATATTAGAACATAGTGGAACATGCACAATATACTTGGTTTTATTAATTCAAATATGATCACCAACTACTTTGAATCATGGTAGAGCTTGTATGGGTTTCAAATAGAGCACAATTAAAGTTCTAGAAGGCATTGTGCTGTTGTCACTACCTCATCATGCCTACATGCAAGGCCCATCTAAGGCCATGTCCTGCATCTCCTTTTTTCCTTTTGTTTTTATGAGGATTTATATGGCCATTATTTGGTTTGAATTGAAGCAAATGAAAATAAAAAACGTAAATGACCATCTAGCTTTGTTTTCCATCTCTACTTTCTTTTCGGCTCTTTTGGTGAAGTTTGGTATGGTTTGTTTTGGAAAGAAAACATATAAAAATAAACCTATATAAAATAAACCTAAATTATCCTAAATCCTAACCTACACCCTAACCAACTGAACCCCCTCTCTTTTATCTGTCTCTAACAACCTAGCTAAGCTAACCTAGGTAGACCCAAACCTCAACCCACTCTAATCTTGGTAGACCCCGGCTGCAACACTTTGTTCCTCCTTGGGATATCTCGTTGGTTCGATCAAGGCACAACAAGAGCAGCGCCAGCTCGCTCGGACCCCCCTCTCTCGACACCTGGGCTCCACCCCGACCACACCACGCCAGCTCAGTGTACTATTTGATCTTGTCGACTCACGGTAGTGGCCAGTGACAGACGCGTGGCAACACACCTCGCTCATGCCTCCTTGCTTTTGCATAAAGCGAGAAGCAACACTGCAAGGTATCTTCCAACCACCCTGCCTTTCCCTTATCTTCTTCTGGACCGAGATCAAGATCCCTCTCCCTTCCCTTCCAAGCCTGGGGGCAAAAAACCCTTTCTTGATCACCTCCTTGCTCTGCCATTCTCGAGTAACAACAGAACCACGAAGGCGAGGAGCATATGTGCGCCTACTCCTGAAGATGTACGGTACCCGGAGCTAGGTGGAGGCGTTCGAGGATAGCAGCAGCACCCCGACATCCCACGTATGCTCGACGCCGCCTTGGAATAGTGTCGGACTATTTAAGGGATGACAAATATTCACCTATAGTCTGACAAGGTATATCGTGAGGTAAAAGGGACTCGGATGCAAGTCGCATTGGAAAGGAAAGTCGTCATGACTCTTTGGAACTTGGGAGTCGGCACGTTCTGCTAGGAGCCGCTACCGACTAATAGATTGAGAGTCGGACTCCAATCATGTCCAAGTAGCAATGAGCCTGCGGGGTCACACACTTAAGAGCAGGAGCAAGTTCGGATTGGATGTGAACAGGAAATCTGGTTGGGTTGGATCCAAGACGGATTTGGACTGAGTCAGTGAGTCGAACTCACAGGGACTAATGATGTATGGGCTTTAGTGAATGGGCCACGAGAGTGGAGCCCATGTTTACTCCCTATATATAGTGGAGCACAGTAACGCAGGAGGGTTAATCGTTGATCGGTAATGTCATTCCATGTGTTGGAAACCCTAGCTCCAGAGTAGTCCTGCCGTCGTAACGAACCTAGCAGTTCGCCGCCAGTGCTCCTCCTTGTACGTGTGGATACCAGAAGAGGTGCTGCACGATCAGCACTAGGACGATCGGATCATAAGGACTGCACTACATTCAACTGACGCGCTTTATTATTAATCCGCAACTGCGTATCTAGTGGTAAACCTCGCGGCCTTCTACCTCAACTAGATCTTGGGATCACCATGTTAGAGGGAAAAAATTTGTTTTATCTCTACGTGGCCGAACACCGGGAGATGGGCCTCGCGAGTCCCCCGTATACCTACCAAGGGGTTGTTATACACTGAGATGATGCCCTCGCGAGGCGGGCTTGTGGCGGTCGCACCCAACTGGTTCTTTCCTCTAAGGAGACATCAGGGAGATGCTGCTCGCAAGGAGTTTTTCCGGCTGCACCTTGACTGTCCTGGTGTGGGTTCTACATGGTGACTCGCATGAAGTTTCAACGTGTTTCTGAGCGAGCGGGTTGCCCCTATCTTTGTGAAGGATTTTTGGGGTTGCTGGCACAACGTTCCCAGTTAGGTCTCTTGAACCATTGATAGTTCTTGCACGTGCTCTTATGAGGGATCCTGACGTTAATCCCAGTGTCGAGGGCGACTGAATCACGTTATCCCAAACCCAACGAGAGGGTTGTTCATTGGCTTAGGCCCCAGCGGTTTGAGTGGCTCCACCATCGCGATCCTTGAGCGTGCTCTTGTTACTTGCTTAGGGAGTGATTCCATGAGTAATCTCTTGACAGAGAGGGTGCGATTTCAGGAATTTGCTATGGATGCCAGCGTTGATAGTATTTAGTCATCAGGCGAAGGCTCATCCCATGGGTTGCCCTGTTATCCTCTTAAGGGGAGTGTCGTAGGGCAGGCGCCTTTCTTTTGGTGAGATGAATTACCGCTGGTCCTTTTTGGACCACAAATTTGGAAATCGCGCCGCCAGAGGGTCTTCACCTTGTGCGCCGTCCGAGGAGCCTCTCGAGGAGATGATTGTAGAGAGAATACGCATGCCGCAGAGGCCTCGAATAAGTTTTCACAAAAAAGTTTTTGAGTGTGAGGAACCATGGGTGAGGTTACTTACTGCCGAAACTAGACCGCAAGATCCGAGCCAGACACTTTTGGTCCTGGTGTTTTGGCCGTTGGAGGGGTGTGCCTCATGAGCCTCCCCATAATCCCCTTGAGGAGAGAATGCTGTAAGGAAAATTCTAATCGCGTTTGCCCTCTTGTAAAGGGGTTATAGGTTTAACATGAGGGTTTTTAAATACCAAGAACTGTGGGTGAGGTGACTTACTGCTGAAATTTGTAAACATATTTAGAGCTCGGCCCTTTAGGTCCTGAAGCTTTGGTTGTTGGAGGGGAAGTGCCTCACGAGCTGCCCCATAGGGAAAATACAAGCACCAGTGAAGTCACACGCACATGACATGCGGGAGCTATGGGCGCCAGGAACCATGGGTGAGGTGACTTGTCACTAGAACAATTCCATAAGTTCAGAGCTCCACACTTTAGGACCTGTACTTTTTTGGCAGCTCTTAACTTACGGACTATCTCCAGCGATAAGTCACCTCACCCATTGTTCTTGGTGCTTGAAACCCTCATGTGATGCATGTATCGAATCCCTGTCGTACACATTTTGCCCTATGGTATTATCCTCAAGAGGCTTACGTGGCGGCTCATAAGGCACTTTCCCTCTAGCAGCCAAAAAATTGCAGGACCTAAACTGCCGACCTCTGAACATACAGACCAGCTCTGATGAAAATTCACCTCACCCATGGTTCCCGGCACTTGAGATTCTTTCATGACACATGCATAGAATTTTAGCGGACGTATTTTTGCCATACACCTTGCTCCTCGGGAGGCTTACAGGGCGGCTCGTGAGGCACACTCCCTCTAGCGATCAAAACATTAGGACATAAATGTCGAGCTCTGAACTTAGGTCCGATTCCGGCAATAAGTCACCTCACCCATGGTTGCTAGTACTTAAAATGATCATGCTAGACCTACAACCTTCTCCACGAGGGGCCAACAGGATCAAGAGTTTTCCATAAGGCACTCTCCTCAAGAGGTTTATGGGGCGTATCATGAGGCACTTCCCCCTCAAGTAGCCAAAACCTTACGACCTAAAGTGTTGAGCTCTGAACTTACGGTTCGGTTTCGGCAGTAAGTCACCTCACCAACAATAACTGGTACTTAAATCCCTTGACATAAACACATGTGCGAGGCCTCCATGGCGCACGTGTTCTCTCTATGGGTATCTCCTCGAGAGGCTATAGGATGGCTCGCAATCCAAAGCCCCTCTAGCAGCATAATTTCTTTATAAAACTATGGTCTTCCCTATGAGGGAGTAATAGGACCATCGCCTACCCTATGGTGCTCTCCTCGAGAGGCTCACGGGGAGAACCGTGGTGAATGCCTCGCTTCAAGGCTAAATACCGGCTACACATGCATCTGCTCCCATGTTTAGTCCCGTGTGGCAAACGCCTAAACCTGCACCCCTTACCCTTAAGAAGTTTCTCGCGGAACCACTCTATTTCCAAGGGACAAGAGCCTGCGCAGAGCTCGCGAGGGTAGCGCCACTCACGACTGAAACCTGAGAACGCAGCCCTCCCTTCGGAATCAGGAGCATGCAAAATGGGGGCCCTCGACACGGGGGCTAGCAGCACGACCCCTTACAAGGGAACCCACTGGAGCTGATCACGTCCAAACCTGTCTTAGGAAGCCTTGTTGGGATGTCACACCTGCTACCTCGGAAACCCTCACAAGGACAGGGGATCCCTTGACAGAAGCGTGCAAGAACCCGCGGAGCACCATGCGGAACTCACCACATGACAGTCAAAGGCCATTATCCTAAAAACCCTCCTCGCATGCGACGTCTCTGCCATGCCTCCCCGAGTAGCAAACAAGGTGAACGCGGACTCCACATGCCCCTTCTCGGAAGAGCCTCCCAGTCATGTATTCCCTCTCTATGAAGAGCGTGTCCTAGGCAATGTCAAGAACATTACTAGCAAACATATCACCTAAGAGAACTATACAGGCGGCCACCGCCGACCTCGTCGAGATGGCTCCATGCCACGGACTCGCTAAAAATCTAGAATTACAACAAACATGCATACAACAAGGCAACAAGTGTGAAAATCCTCTTAAAGAGATTCATTACAGTATTCCTTATAGTCTTGCCTACAAGGCAGAGAACTAAGGAGCGCTGGAGCTTCACAACTACACTAGCAAACTACCCACAACCTCGTCGGCACAACGACGCCCGCGTCAACAACCCTGCTCCGACCTATACAAGGTGTGGCAGGTTGTCGACATGACACATCAGGGTGTTGAACACCGAGATGGAGAAGTTCCGCCATTGGTATAGCAGAACGCAGCACGGAGCTGCGCCAAATGCGTTGTGCGACGAGGAAGCGGTCCTAGCCATCGCAGAGATACATATCCTCCGGTGGGAGGGTCTCAATGCTCACCCCCACCTCTCTTGACCGCTAGAATGGCACAGCTCCACCTCCTCCAGAAGATCCTCCATGACCCCAAGTGCGAAGCACGAGGGGAGCCTTACCTTGGTGAACCAGTCTGAGTTCCCAAGGATGACGATGAAGTCGATCACTCAGGAAGGCTCGGTATCATCTTCGATCTTGATCACGACTGGAGAGAGGGAGGTGCGGTTGTGGGTAACCCAGGCCTCGACTAGACGTCAGGCCTTCCACCACATCCTCCACGGTGATCACGACCACTTCCGCGAGGATGACCGCGCCCATGTTTGGCTGGCACCTCCCATCATCCACTGTTGCTCTCGAGGGTTCGTCAGCCGACTTGGAGAGAAGGCTCTGCTGCTATAAAAGTTGCTGAAGGAGGCGGACAAATTCACGTGGACGGACGAAGCAGATGCAGCATTGAAGCAACTCAAGGAGATTCTTTCCTCAGCGCCTATCCTTGCAGCACCCGAGCCTGGAGAACCCATGTTAATTTACATGGCAGCCACCATCCGGGTAATCACCATGGTCGTCATGGTAGAGCGGGAGGAACCAGGCTATGAGCACTGAGTTCAACGACCAGTTTACTATGTAAGAGAGGTCTTGACGGAGTCCAAGCAGCGTTACCTGCACTACCAAAAGATAGCTTATGGAGTATTCCTTGCTTCTCGGAAGCTTAGGCACTATTTCCAGGAGCACCCCATCACAGTGGTGAGCAAGACTCCACTATCCGACATCATCAACAGTGACGCTACAGGAAGGGTCGCGAAGTGGGTAATTGAACTTGCCGCCTTTGAGATCACCTACAAGCGACGCGACGCTATCAAATCAGAAGCCTTGGCGGATTTTATTGCAAATTGTACGGAGATGCCAGATGCTACCCCATTGCCGGAACCGGAATATTGGGTGATGCACTTTGACGAATCAAAATGGCTCGGGGGCTGGTGTATTGCTACAATCACCAACTAGATACAAGCTACACTACGTTCTACAAATCCACTTCGAGGCTATGAACAACATGGCAGAATATGAAGCACTCATTCACGGATTACGCGTAGCCAAGGATATTGTCATCAAATGCATAGTTTGCTATGGAGATTCCGACTTGGTTGCCCAGCAGGTGGCTGGCACCTGGAATGCGCGGAACCCTATGATGGCGGCATATCAAGACGAAGTGGACCAGATAGCCAAGAGCTTCTTGGGCTATGAGGTCAAGTATGTACCTAGGGAGCAAAACGAGGCGGCTGATCTGCTGTCTAAGCTTGGATCAGAGTGCAAACGAATTCCGCCTGGAGTTTTCCTGGAGCATCTACGGACACCATCCGCGAAGGGAGCAGACATCAACAACCCGGACAGAGTAGACTCTTTCGTCCACATGGTGGCAAAGATCCCTCCGGCTTGGACAAAACCGTTCATGGAGTATCTCGAACACGGAACTTTGCCCGATGACGAGGTCGAAAGATGCAAAATAGTACGTCGAGCAAAGGGCTATAACATAATCAATGGACAACTCTACAAAAGAAGCACTACTTATGTATACCTTAAGTGTGTTTCCCAACAAGAAGGTATTGAAATCCTCCGCGAAATCCATCTTGGAGATTGCGGGCATCACGCCGCTCCCTGATCGTTGGTTGCTAAAGCTTTTCGGCAATGATTCTACTGGCTGACCGCGAAGGCGGACGCTGATAAGCTGGTGGAGACATGCATGGGATGCTAGTATTATGCCCGACAACCACATGTTCCTGCTAAAGAATTGCGAACAATACTAATAACTTGGCCGTTTACAGTCTGGGGGCTGGACATGGTTGGTCCGTTGCAGATGGCACCATGTGGGTTTACGCATCTGCTAGTAGCAGTTGATAAATACACTAAATGGATAGAAGCTAAGCCCATTAGAAAGATTGATGGGGCAACTGCCCTTAGGTTTGTCCGGGATCTAGTGGTGAGATTTGGTGTCCCACATAGCATAATCACCGACAACGGCAGAAACTTGTCACTCGGAGAAGTGGAGGCTTATTGTTGGGACAAAGGCATCTGACTTGACCTGGCATCTACGGCACACCCACAATCCAACGGTTAGGTTGAGCGAGCCAAGCCATGTCTTGAAGCACCGCTGCAGAGAGCAGCTGGAGCCTGGGCGGAAGAATTTCCATCTGTGCTATGGAGTTTACGAACTACACCCAACAGATCCACCGGCTACACCCCTTACTTCATGGTATATGGAGTATAAGCCATCTTGCCTTCCGACATCCTTCACGATGCACCAAGAGTTGCCGCCTACGACGAGGATGACGCTGAAGAATCCAGACACCTAGATTTGGACCTTCTCCAGGAGGAGCGCGTTTTGGCATGCCAAAGATCCGCCATCTACCAGTAGAAGCTACGCAGCTACCATAGTCTTCGTGTCCGGCATCGCCCATTTAAAGAGGGGGATCTGGTGCTCCGACTTAAGCAGAAGAAGTCACACAAATTATCCCCGCCATGGGAAGGACCGTTCATCATAATCAAGGCGCTCCTCAATGGGTCTTACTACCTCGTTGACAATCGTGAACTAAAGGATAGACCCAACAAGGATCATAAGCGTAAGCGACGTGACCCGAATGATGACTACCCGGAGCTTGATCGGCGATGGAACATATCACATCTACGTCTTTTCTACACTTAGATTTTTTTATCTAATTGTGTACCTCTTATATGATCAATGAAATAAAGCTCTCTTGTTCACTCATATTTCTGAGTCTTTTACCTCCTTTAGTTTTCATTTTTCGATCGTATAAAACCTTTATGCACAAGCTTTGCAATTGCACTTGTGAAAATTCCGCCTACGGGCGTTATCTTAAGTTTTCTGGTCTACACGTTCTTTGTCGTTTTTATGTGGATTCTGGAGTATTGACTTTTGGCACTTATTATCGGCGATTTTGTGCTTAGGTTATTGACGGTGCCATTGGGGATCATCACCTGAGTGCATGGTTCCGACAACGAGTCTTCTGACTCACGAAAGGTCAAGCATAAAAACTAAAGTAATGGATAAGCTAGCACTTGCTTAAAAAATATATACATGCTGGCACCAGTTCTTGAGTAGCAGGAAATAACAACCATTGTTTTCCGCCTTAAGTTACACATATAGTTTTTCCGCACACACATTACAGAGGAAACAAATATTACAAATTGTTTTTCATTCCTCTAGCGTAGGCGACTTGGAAGCAGCATCGTCGACAGCAGGAGAGTCACCTTCCTAGAAGTCGGCAGTGTTGAGGGACTCAGAGGAGCTTTGGTTGCCACCATCGATGGTTTTCATGGGCACAAAGACATTAACGTCGACCAACTCGGCAACTCTGGTGTCAAAACCCGCGAGTGACGCCAAGATAGATTCGTGGTTTACCTTTTGGCCTTCGTCATCTACGTCGGGGATACCGGAGGTCACCGTGTCCATGTCGGTATTTTCGTAATGTGCCTTGACCATGGACAGCGCCATCCTTGCACCGGCCTATGCACATGAAGATTTCCATCTTGAGATACGCTTGGGGGCTCAGCGCAGGATCTCCGAGAACTTCGCCATAGAGTCCGATGCCTTGATATTAATTTGGAGGGGCTTGGCTATCTCCTTGGCCTGCTTGATGGCGGTGTTGATAAAGTTGCTGGCAAGGACCATGGATTCCTTCGATGGAGGAGGCGACTGGGTTAAACCCATAGGAGCTGCAAATTTCCGACAAAGGAGCACATGAGGTCAATAACACAAAAAGTTCAGAGTATCTAGCTTGCATAAATCCAAGACGGAGAATCACTTTCTAAAGATTCTTATCTCAGCTTGCTGGAAAGTCTCTGTCATGGAATCCCGTTCTTGTCGGAGGATCTTGTACGCTTCATGATGGCGTTGATTTTGCTCATTAGTAGCTTTCTTCTGCTCTTTCAAGATAGTGATTTCCTCCTTCAAGCGGTTAATCTCTTCATTGGCGGAGTCTTGCATTGCTTTCATTGAGTCTTCATGAATCTTCAGCATGTCCTTCCTCTCCTGTTTAAGGATCTTGTTTTTGCTATCCAGCTGCTGAATATGCTTGGATTGGTCAACAATATCCTTAGCCTTGGAAATGGTTTCTCCAAGTCGGAGAAAAAAAAGTACACAGTGAGTACTCGGAGAATACACAAGACCAAGTCGGAATTCGAAAAAAGAAAGGAAAAACAGACGCTTGCTCTTGATGATCGGTTCCTTCAAGAAGGCAGTTTTACCCTTTTCAGCTTCCAAGTCCGCGCACATCTTCTGGTACTTGTCGTTGGCGACACCCCTCGGAGCATTTTCATTCTGTGGAAAGAAGAAAGTTAAACATTGTTTGGTCTACTTGTAGCATCTAGCCGGAATATTTCCACGTAGAAGCTCGGCGGCTACAACGAGAGTTTTTAACTTAGCAATATGCTTAGTCTTTCTTTAAGCATCTAGTCGGAACTAATTCAATTTTCGATTAGAAGCTTAGGGGCTATAATATAAAGTTTTTAACTCAGTCATATGCTTATCTTCTCTTTAAAGCATCTAGTCGGAACTAATTCAGTTACAACTAGAGGATTGGGGGATACCGTATTGAAATTTATAAACACTGCGTATGCTACTCTGAAAGCATCTAGTCGAAATAATTCATTCAAACTATATGCTTGGGGGATACAGTGAGAAGTTTTCTAGCTTAGTCACTCTTAGAGCATTTAGATGCAAAGACCTATGGTTTTCCGTCTAAATACTCGGGGACTACAGTGGGATACTCATATGAAAATCAATACTTACAAGTGCGATGACCTTGAGGTTTGTAGCACTCTCAGCAAGCAACTTGCCAAAGGACAAATTGTTTCCTTGCAAGATTTCTCCTTGCCGGAGAAGCTCCTCAAGACCACACGTTGGAGATGTCGGCGCCGCACCAGGAACCAGAGCAGTGCTACCCGGCGTAAGCACCGGATAGACTATCTTCGGGAACTCTATGGTCTTCTTGGGTGCGGAGGCGCCGCCTTCGGCAGACGTACCACCTTCCACCACTGCCTTACCGCTACCGATGGCATCCTTAGCTGGAGATTCAACCATTAGGTTTGCAGCACTCTCCTGTGTCGCCTGTTCGCCGACAACAGTAATCTCGGTTGAGGAACCTGAGTCCATTTCCATGGCAGAAGGGCCAGATGCCTCTTTG
Organism: Avena sativa; assembly: GCA_916181665.1. Taxonomy (NCBI): domain Eukaryota; kingdom Viridiplantae; phylum Streptophyta; class Magnoliopsida; order Poales; family Poaceae; genus Avena; species Avena sativa. Next base: position 104,983,989 of record OV702280.1, read on the forward strand.
GCTTGAGAGCTTGTCGGAGCAGATGCGGGCTTGACGATGGGAGTGACAGGGGCGATGGAGGGAGATTCTTGGGGAGAAACGTCACGATGCAACATATCCTTAATGTTTTTAGAAGCCCCCAAAGTCTTGGATGTCTTCTTCAAACTGGTTGTGGCTTTCTTCCTCAAACGTACAAAAAGTATAAGTATAGAAATAAGACAAACAATGGACAATGTCGGAGAGAAAGAAGTTTACACAAGAGGGGGTGCTTTGGCAAAGGGGATCCCTGTAACCTTTCTTTTCTCCGCCTCCAGGGCGGCGGTAGTCTTCTTGGAGGCTCCACCCCCCGTCTTCTTCTTATTGCCTCCGTCGGCAGCGTCAGAGGTGGAGCTCTTCTGTTTTCGCGCAACGGGGCATCGTCGTCGGACACGACGGTGACTTCCTTCATTTTTGGATCATAGATTTGGGGAGCCATGATATCCTCATCTATGTCGTTGAGCTGTTAAGTGAAGAACCACCGTGTTAGATGAGATGGTAATGGCTAGACGGAAGAACTGGAGTATATGTCATACACGGAAAATAAACAGGTACCTTTGGGCACTTGCTCTCTACGAACATGTCGTAGGTGATGGTGAAGCCACGCTTCCTATCCTTCACCTTGACGATATCCTTGAGGTGGCACTTGACGGAGGCGCTCGATAAGTTGTCCTCGGAGATGCGGAGGCTATCCTTCCTCTCGTTGGTATACTCGTGCATCAACTTCAAGCGGTGTTGCAGAGGCTGGATCCGCCTGATGAACCAGCACATGGCTAGGTCCAATCCGGTCAGACCCGTATCTACGAACCACTCTATCCTCCTTATAGTGCGGGAAGCATTGATGTCGGAGGGAAGGGAGACCTGGGATCTCCATGTCGAGGCTTCGGCGGCAGCTGCATTAACGAAGTCCGGGTACGATACTTCTCGGCCGGCCAGAGGGATATCTGGGTTGTAGAAGTACATCCGTTGCCAGTTCTTGCAGGACTCGTGGCCAACAATGTCGGGGAAGCGCCGGCCAGGCCGGATCTTAAAACTAATGGTGCCACAATTCCTAACCTCGTCCTTGCCTAGGCCTAATCCCTAAATAACCCTCGCAAAGCGCCACGTAGTTGTTAAGCGCGAAGATGCTATTGGGGGAGAGGTTCTGAGGATGTACTCGGTAATGGTTAAGGACAGCAAGGAAAAAGTTGGAGATGGGCGGGGAGACGTCGCATACCAGTTGTGCTTTGAGGTACACCTTTTCTCTGGCTTGGGTAGAAGGTGTGACCTCGCCGGCCGGCACCGCCCACCAGGCAAGCCCCTCCGTCACAGGGAGGTAGCCCTCGATTCTCAATTCTTTGATATCACGGTCCGTAATATCCGAACCGCGCCAGTCTCCTTTGTGGTAGTCGTACTCCTCCTCCATCAGCTCCAACGCCGCTGGTTATGGTCGCTGCCGGTGGTTTTGACCCGCGGATTTGGGAATAACCAATCCCTCTGGTGGCACGATGACGGCGCTCGCCAGCTTCGCCGTGGCATAGCCTGATGCCGCCATGGAGGGGGAGGAGCTGCTACTGGCCATTGGGAGTTTTCGGTGGTGACTGGGAAAGATTAAGGAGCTAGGGTTTTTCGCACTGTGCGCGGAGAGCTCGAGGAGGCGCTCGCTGGAGGAAGAAGATGATGCAAACCAGAATGAGATGAAAAAGTAAAATTTCCACCGCTGTTACTATTTATGACCTCCAGCATTAAGATTCATGCAAAATGATCGAACAGTTGACGCGTGGACGACGTGTGCAGGTGCGCGGAAATTTCGCCACGTTGCCAACCGTCGCCGCCAACGGTTCGTATCGCCCGCGCGGGAAAAACAGACATGATTACGTTCTCTGCATGTGTAAGTTACGAGGAATTGCTGACCTATGTCTACGTCGCCCTAGCTGTCACTGGCAGGTGAACCGTCACATCGGAGTATTCTGGCATGGACGAATCCAATCCGGATACGGAACAGTACGATCGAAAATTCAGCAATTCTCCGACTTACAAGTTGAAGACAGAGAAAACCTTACAGGGTTCTTTGGGAGGACTACAAGATATTGCTTGACGATTTGCCGAGATCCATCTAGGTGGAGCATTCAACGTGAAGAGGCAAGATGGCGCAAGATCTCGGAGTTCTCCGGGGGCAACTGTTGGGGGTATGCTATATGGGTATCCTCATAGCGCGTCCTCTATCCGGATAACCCGGGTGGCCCATAGTTGGTAGCATGGCCCTTGGCCTGCTGAAGTTAGATGGATCCAGAAGGGAGGCCCATGCCGGATAAAGGAAGGCTATGGAGGAGTCACCGACGTACCCGGAGCTTTGGAGTGCAAGACACACTAGACTAGTAATAGACAGTGTAGGACTCTGTAACTTGTCCCGCTAGGTATTTTCCCTATAACCCTAGTACCTGGTGACTATATAAGTCGGGCCTATGGGAGCCTTTAGGGAACGATAACTTAGAATTTCTAGTCACCTCACACAGCGAACCAATCCCTATAACTCGGCGTAATAACATTATAGTGATTTATAGCAGGAGTAGGATTCCACCACCGTCGTGGGAACTGAACCTAGGTAAGCTGTGTTACCTCGTACCCGTCAACCGTCCGCCTTCCCCCACGTCTCTAAACATGCACTGTGAGTACCCCTCCATGGCGTACTCGTCGGCAATACCACGACAGTCACAGTGGGCTAACGACATGACTGAAGGTAGGGGACGATGCACTGTCTCCTGGCGAAGCTCAACGTCTTGATGGCATGGCAAGGGGCTGTGCGGTATGGACATGGTAGCAGAGAAATGGGCGCGTGCATTTTCTATGGTCCAGTGCCTAGCAAGGGTCGAGGGCTGGATAGGGGGTGGCGGTGGACGGTGGCGTGCTTCCTGGACACGGTGGCTAGGAGCGACGCTTGCTCTGGCTAGCTAGCAATGGTCGGCTGACAAGAGTGCTCTCGGCATGGCACGACATGGTGCAATGTTAGGGGTTAGGTTGGTCTAAAGCATTGGTTGGCACTAGGGGAGACAAGGGTGATCAATGGTGAACAATGCTTGCAAAAATTACTGCTCAAAATAGTGAAGTTTGGCCAATTTGATTTTTTGTCTCCAAGTGGTTGATGAAATGGCCGCAAGAAATTCAAATTTAAATTTTTGGATGAATTTTGGTGGGTGCTAAGGTCACATAATAGGTAGTCTCTGGTTGATTGGATTTGTCAAGGTGCACTGTTTTGGTTTAGGTTTGAGAAATGATGATCTTCCCATATGAACTAGATTCAATTTTCAAATGTCATTTGAATAGGGTTGCCAAATGTTTCTGTGGGTTTGCAAAGTGGGCTTGGGTTCACTTTTACTTGGTATAGCAAGGGGTGAAAAGAACTTGATTTGTTTCTATTTGAAATCTTCGACTAGAAACACTCAAAGTAATCTAGTGAGCAAGATTGGCAAACATGACCATTTGCTTATTTGGTTTGTTTTTGAATTTCTCTTGATTTGATTCTACTTGGAAATTATTTAGATGATGTTGTTTTCATATTTAAACCAATCCTTGCCATTCATAACAATCACACAAGTCCATTCAAGCATTCACGCAATCATCACATACACACATGCATCCATATGGGTTTAATTAATAAAAGTTTTTGTTAACTCTAATTTTGGGTTATTGGAAATGATAGCCTTGATTAATATTTTTGGGATGTTACAAACCTTCCCTCCTTAAACAAAATCTCGTCCCGAGATTTTAGAAATAGAAAACTAGGATTTAAAGAGATATGGAAACTCCGTCCTAATGTAGTCTTCTCGCCCCCAGGTAGCTTCTTTAGTGTGGTTACTCCACTAGATCTTGAGAAACTTGATACTCCGGGTCCTGGTGGTTCTGAAAGCTTCCTCCAAAATAAGAATGGGCACTTCGGGATACGTCAGGTCATCATTGATCTCTATGGTTTAGTGATCAATATTCTTGAAAACTTCGGTCTTCTCCAGGACTTATAGGCATTTGCGAAGTAACGAGATATGAAAAACGTTATGCATGGCTGACATCTCCTCTCGTAGTTCCAGTTGATACGATACTTCTCCTCAGCGATTCAAAATCATGAAGGGTCCGATATATCTGGGGGTTAACTTTCCTTTGAGCAGGAAACGTTGCATTCCTTTCAAAGGTGACACTTTGAGATACACAAAATCTCCGATATTGAAGGCTAGGTCTAAACATCTCTTATCGGAATAACTCTTCTGTCTGGATTGGGTGGTCTTGAGGTGCTCACGAATCTTGTGAACTTTCTCTTCTGCTTCTCGTAGGATGTCGGGTCCGAAAATCTGACTCTCTCCTACTTCCAACCAATTCAAAGGGATACGACACTTCCTTCCATACATGAATTCAAATGGGGCCATTTGCAAACTAGCTTGGTAAATGTTGTTGTATGAAAATTCTGTGAAAGGCAGACAGTCTTCCCATTTAGATCCATATTCTAACACACGGGCTCTCAATATATCTTCGAGTATTTGATTTACTCGCTCTGTTTGTCCATCAGTCTGAGGGTGATAAGCTGTGCTGAAATCCAGTCGGGTTCCTAATCCTTCTTGGACTTTCTTCTAGAATCTTGAGGTAAACTGGGTTCCTCGATCCGACACAATGTTCTGGGTACTCCATGCAAAGTGACAATTCTAGCAATGTACAATTCTGCTAGCTTCGAACTCTGGTAAGTGGTCTTGATGGGTAAGAAATGAGCGACTTTGGACTGTCTATGTACTATGACCCAAATAAAGTCATTTCCCCTACTAGATGTAGGCAAACTGGTGATAAAATCCATTCCAACAGAATCCCATTTCCATTCCGGAATCTACAATGGTTGCAACAGTCCTGCGAGTCTCTGATGTCCCGCCTTGACTCTCTGACAAATATCACACTTGGCTATGTAGCTTCCGATTTCTCTCTTCATCTTATGCCACCAAAATTTCATCTTCAAATCCTGATACATCTTCGTTCCTCCGGGGTGGATAGAAAAAACATTATCATGTGCCTCTTTCAAAATAGTTGCTTCAATTCCGAATCTGCTGGCACACAGATACGTCCTTTGTACCACAAAACTCCTTCTTCATCTTCGGTGAATTCGGGTACTTTGCCTGTACACATGCGACGTTTAATTCCATCGATACTAGCATTTCCTTTCTGCGGCTGCTTGATCTGACTGATCAAAGTGGGTTGAAGTTCTATGCTAGCCAAAAATCCTTCACTTACTAGCTCCATTCTGAAATCTTCCAAATCCTTGTGCAAACTTGGTTGCTCTTTCAAAATTATAGAGTTCAATCGACATGACAATCTGCTAAGGGCATCTGCTACCACATTGGCTTTACCGGGGTGATAGTGAATGTCCAGATCATAGTCCTTGAATATCTCTATCCATCTCCTTTGCCTCATATTCAGCTCCTTCTGAGTGAAAATATACTTCAGGCTCTTGTGATCCGAATAAATCTCACAACAGTTACCCATGAGGTAATGCCGCCATGTCTTCAAGGCTAAAACTACGGCTGCTAGTTCAAGGTCATGGGTAGGATAATTATGCTCATGTTGCTTCAGTTGTCGAGATAGATATGATATGACTTTGCCTTCTTGCATTAGCAAACATCCGAGACCGATCTTGGATGCGTCACAATACACATCAAAAGGCTTCGTAATATCCGACATGATCAAGATTGGGGATGAGATCAATCTCTTCTTAAGCTCTTAAAAACTTGCTTCACATTTGTCCGTCCATTCAAACTTCTTATCTTTCTTCAACAATTGGTCATGGGTCTTGCGATGCTCGAAAATCCATCGACGAACTTGCGGTAATATCCCGCTAATCCGAGAAATGCACGAACTTGGGTTTGAGTGGTTGGGTCTTGCCATTATTCAACATCCTTAACCTTGGCAGGGTCAACGGCAATTCCTCCGGAAGACATGATATGTCCAAGGAATCCTACTTCTTGTAACCAGAATTCACATTTGCTAAACTTGGCATACAACTGATACTCCCTAAGGGTTCCAAGGATGGTCCTCAGGTGTAGCTCATGTTCTTCTTCTGACTTGGAATAGATCAGAATGTCATCGATGAAAACAACGACAAACTTATCCAGGAAGTCCATAAAAATCTTATTCATGAGGTTCATGAAATAAGCGGGGGCATTGGTTAATCCAAAATACATGACAGTGTACTCATACAGTCCATATCTGGTGGTAAAGGCAGTCTTTGGGATATCCTCTACACGAATCTTGAGTTGATGATAACCAGTTCTAAGATAAATCTTAGAAAACACTTTGGCACCAGGCAACTGGTCAAACAGATATTCTATCTTCGGTCATGGGTACTGTTCATGATGGTGACCTCATTCAGTTTCCGATAATCCGTACACAGACGGTTACCTCCATCTTTCTTCTCCACAAACAAGACAGGTGATCTCCATGGCGACGCACTTGGTTGAATCGGGCTTATCTCCAGCATAGCATCCAGTTTCTTCTTTAGCTCCACTAATTCAGGTGGGTTCATACTATATGGTCTCTAGGCTATGGGTCCGGCTCTAGGGATTAGTTCAATGATAAACTCGATATCCCGATCTAGGGGCATACCGGGCAAAACATCTGGAAATCCGTCGGGGTATTCACAGACTACTCTGACTTGGTCAATGGTTGGTTGGGCTAGACTCTTGTTGCACTTGACTTGACGGGGCAAGGTTTCAGATATATGATCTACTGATATTCTGGTTGTACTGGTCATGGTTATGGCTTTCTTGGCACAGTCGATTAATCCTTTATGTTTCGACATCCAATCCTTTATTAGTAGTACTTCGAAACCTTTGGTTCCGAGTACTATTATATTAGCATAAAAATCAAAGCCATGGATTCTAATAGGTACGGACTTTCCAATTTGTCTAGCTTTGGTGGTTGAACCAGGTATTTGAACTATCATAACATGTTTCAATTTGGTTGGTTGAATCTTACTAGTGCATGCAAATTCTTTGTTAACAAACGAGTGCGATGCTCCAGAATGAAACAACACTCTTGCAAGTACTGAGTTAATAGAAAACATACCAAGCACGACATCTGGCGCTTCTTGGGCTTCTTCAGCATTCATGAGAAACAGTCGGCCGTTGCGGTTGAGCGATTTTCCTAGGGCAAATCTTCTTCCAGGATGAACACGACGCTGGTGCTGAGCTACGACATTCACATTGGGGGCTACTGCAAGCTTCTTGGGGCACTAATTGGAATAGTGACCCTTGGTTCCACATTCATGACAAGTCACTTGAGACTTGTCCTTTCCTACAACAGGAACAACATTGCTTCCAGTCCTCGAGGCAGTATTGGTGTTGTTGGCGACATGGTTGTTGTTGAACTTGGGTGGTGCACGATTAAAATTGTTGGGGTTGCCGGGGTTGTTGTTGTGGTTTCCTCCGGGCCTTGGGTTTCCTCCTCCACGGTTGGGATAGGTCGGACGGTTCATTGGGGGTCTATTGATTCTTGGGGAAAATCCTGCAGACGGGTTGGGGCGATACTTTGGTGTATGGTGGGTTCCTGGTTGATGCATCATTCGAAGCTTGCGGTTCTCATTGTCTTGGTTGATCTTACCTTCCATCTGAATGGCAGAATCCACTAAGGCTTCAATGTCAGCAAATGGAATATTAACTAAGACTGTCTGCATCTCATCATGCATACCATTCAATAGTGTGTCCTTCTTGGCTTTAGTGTCAATCTCATCCGGTGCATATCTAGCTAAGGACGGAAATTTTTCACGGTACTCGACTACGCTCATCCTCCCTTGCTTAAATTCTCGGAATTCATCTCCCATCCTCTTGATCAAACCCGGTGGCACATGGGTTCTGCTGAACTTGAGTTTTAATTCATCCCAAGTCATCATTTCTCCTCCAGTCATGGCGCGAATGTTGTTCCACCAAGCTCTTGCATCTCCTGCCAGATAGTGGGTGGCAAACAGTACTTTCTCGTTGGCTTCCACTCCTGCAACTTCTAAGTTGTTATCCATGGTCTGGAGCCAATCATCTGCATCTAGGGGCTCTTCCGACTTACTAAAGACGGGTGGATTGGTGTTCTGAAAGTTTTTGAGCTTGGATCCATGGTTTTCCTGGTTTCCATGGCCTTGGTTGTTGTTGGCCATCTGAGCTATGTGTTGAAGGGTGGCTAAGTTGGCTTGACATTCTGCTCTTTCAACTTTGCGGTCCAAAACCAACATTTGCAAGATCTGCAACATGGGGTCCGGGGATGAACTGTTTCCTTCGCGAGGCATCTGAAGATTTAGATAGATCATGAGAAAAGAGGGAATTTTCTAAGGTTTAGGAGTTTTGTTTCTGAAAAGTTTTTGAAGTTTGACTCAGATTTTTCTAGCAAATTGCTTTTCATTCATTCATAGCACACAATACAAACACACACCACAACAAGGAAACATATGGTTTTAAGAACCATTATGTGAAACTACGATACAATGGGACCGGATACAACTTCATTAACACTAGTGCTCAGGTGCTACTACTCATTGGAATCTGTGGCTTCATCCTCATCATCATCATCAATGAAGGCGAAGTCATCCTCATCGGTGAAGAAGTCCATGGCTTGGTCCTCCAGGAAGTCATCATCATCACTAAGGTACGACTAGGGGTCTCCATAGATGTCCTCCCCTGCATTCTCCCTCACCTCAAGCTGTCTGTCCCTCTAATGGATGGTCTCCTCCAAGTCTGTTACCTTGTGACGAAGGCGAGAAATAATGTGATCCTTCTTGTCAAGCTGACGGCGACAAGACTGGCGATCCTTTGCAAGCATGGCAATGGACTGGTCCTTCTTGACTGTGATGGGGTAGTTGTGGTTGGCGAAGGAGCGGGCATTGTCCAACTCCTTATGTCGGTCATACATCATGAAGCTGAGGTGGTCCACTTGATGCTTTAACTCAGGGTGATATGGTGCCTCTAGTGGCTATCCCATAACATCACGCCTTGGCTAGAACTCAAAGAGGGTGCCCTTGATCTGATTGATGCTTTGCTCACATAGAAGGGCAAGAGCTTCCTGCATGGCCCTGGAAAGTCCATCTAGCCAGTTGTTCTCTCGTAAGTTGAACTGGACACCCTCTGAGGTGGGGGCTTCAATCTTCCCTCTAAGACTTGCAAAAATCAGCCATTGCAGTTCTCCTCCTTCTTGATAGTTGAGCTAAGCTCCGAAGAACTCAGTGTGCGGGCGTTCCAGAACTTCCGAGAGTTGGTCCAAATCACGCTCAAAGATTATATCTCCTCCATTTCCCAACTGAAAGAACATGCTATACTTCACGTCCATCTATAAGAATGTAGGATGAGTAAGTCAGTAGAGTGATCAAGTTTGTCAAATTTTATGTAGGTTTGCAAGAATTTTTGAAGGACATGAATTTTCATGAAAGGATCTAAGTGGTAAGAATGAGAATAGGTTTTCATAAATACTCACTTCTTTTGTTTCTAAAACTAATTTTTTGATTCAAGCGTCCATTCTAAACTAGGGTCTCCTATGGTCGGGATGGCTCTGATACCAACTTGTCAACACCCGGATTTTTAATCCCAGATGCCTGTTATGCCATACATCGCAATCCCAGGATTACCATTTTTGCAAGACATAACAGATTGGTACCATAGTTCACCATCCGTTACAAACCATAATAAAGTTCTTACAAATAAAGGATCTCAGGATCTAGTCTTAGTACAATCAACGCAATGGAATAACGTAATAATGGTAGTGTGGGCGAGGCTCCATCTTCATGTTCACAAGCAATGCTGATGATGGGAGATGATCCTAGTTGTCGTAACCTTCCTGCAGTCCATCCTCCTGATAGTCCTCTTCATAGTCTGGCCACGGGAATAGCCAGGGACAAAGCCATGAGTACTCTTTAAGTACTCGCAAACTATCACTAAAAAGTAAGTGGTTTGAATAGTAATAGTAAGCTCTAGGTTTTCTTGAAAAAAGACAGATTTATCTCTAACTGAGTTTAGAAGCAAAGAAATCTAGTTTAATGTTTTATAACACCTAAGTGGGAACTCAGTTTTCACTTTCACAACCCTGTTGTGGTCAAGTCAAAGTCATGATTCATTTCACAAGTCCTTTTTGAAAACATCTGACGACGGAAAAGTATGGCTACTCCAACTATCCATAACCGCGGACACGGCTATTCAAATAGTTTGACACTCTGTAGAGATGGTACACTTTTACCACAATATTCGATACATCCGTCAGGAACAATCCTGAATTCACAATACTCAGTATGCGGATAATCAATCCTAAGCTTTCAATTACACACCCTAGTATAGGCACCTCTCCTATGAGTTTGGCCTCCCAACCATGACCATCTGTCATCTTGGGAACTGCATAGGTGGTCAATCTTCACGAGGTAGCCTCAGCTCAAACCTCGGCTGTAAGGGAACACATACTAAGGCATATAAACTTCCAGTCAAGCCCTACCCAATTTCGGGTATTGTGGTTGTACGGTAAAATTGGAATGGTATCGCATCCAGACAACCATCAGTTTTATAAAAGGACTAAGGCTCATGCCTCAACATTTTCATCATCAAAATCACCTTGTGTTCACTAACACATGTGAAAACATTTCATTAGAATGACTCATCATTCTATGGTTTTCATAATCATTTCCACCAAGTATTTCCATCTAAAGTGATCAAGTTTATGCTTAGCACTAGCAACTAAAGTTGGGGGTAAACACTAATGAGGGGTGATATTCAAGTGTGACTTATCTAAGTTCAATCTCATGCCTCAGGGTGACATCAAGATCTACCTAACTTAGGCCAAGTTTTATGCTCTTCATGCTACCTTTAATTCTTTCCAAAACTTCACAAGTCACTAAGTAAACACAACTAAGGAGCTTTCATAAAGAAATAAAAATAATAAATCTTGCAAGTAAAACTGGGATTTGGGGTAATCAAATTTGTCTAACCAAACATGCCTAATGCATTGCATAGGTTATCTAGTTTTCACAGTTGCAAGTGTTAGCTTGCCTTGTGTAGTGCAGTCGTTGAAGTTCTTCTCGGCTTCTTCCTCGTGGTAGTCTCCTTCCTCTTCGTATTCTTGGTCGGTACTAGTGTCTATAAATAAATACGAGGTAAACAATCACCCAACAATACTTCAGAATTTTTTTATCACACCGGGGTTTTCACTAGATGATCTAGCATCATCACAATCAACACAAAGATTAAGGAACTAGCTTCATTTATTTTCTTTTAGAAAAGTAATTTCTACTCACTGAAAAACTACTTAAGATTTAATATTCTCCAATTAAAACATGGGATCAAGTTGAAACATATCATCACCACATATTTCAGTACTTGGAAATGTGATTTAAAGTGGTGTCACAATTTAATAAGATTTAACCTTTTTATTTTAATTAAATAAAGTGACTAGAAATGCCTATGGGGCATTCTTTTATTAATTGTTCATTATTTCTTCAAGTAAACCTAGATATTTTTATATATTCAGAAATGTATCATCAAATGTGATTTTTGAGAGTTGGAATCAACTCAAAAGCTTTTATGGTTGAATTTTGAAAAATGTTTGAATGCAGAAAAGTCTCTGCCTTGTTATTTTTACCATATGTGATCTGTAATTCCAAATGGTTTGAATCCAACGATCTTGGATTAATAATTTCAATACCTTTCTAACAAAATTTGTTTCATGCAATTTGGTCCAGTAATTCTCTCTGAAATGATTTTTGAATCTACTTCCAGAACTAGGTTTGAAACTAAATAGACAAATCAAATTTCAAACTACTAGGTCGCGCGGGAGAGCTAACTGGGTCGGCCCACTACGCACAGCGCGCACGGGGGCTGGTTAACTGGTTGTCCCCACTAGTCAGTGAGACAGGGGGTGCGAAGGGGTACAGGCTAACTATGTCCGTAGGGTTACATGTAAGATCGACGGCTGAGGGTCGCCATCCTCATCGAACAGAACTCGACGGGCATGAACCCTAGCGCGGCCAGTGGGGGTCTGTGGCGGCTCACCGGGGCTCAGATGATGGTAGTGGGGGTCTGTGGCGGCTCACCGGGGCTCATGCAATGGTCGGCGATGGGGGCGAATGACGAAGTCGACGACGGCGGTTCTCCTGGTACTGGTGGATCCTGGCTCAAATTGACGGTGCCCTTCTCCTCTAGCAGTGGCTGACTCCAGAAAAATTCCAGCGATGATGCTCTCGCCTTGCTCCGGGAAGAAGTGGGCACGATCAGTGAGAGGTGGGGAGTGAGATGGTGTGAATAAAATTAACTGGGAAGGCCTCTATTTATACTGCGACGAGGTAACCGAAGGGTGCGGGCTGAGCTCGTCGGGGTCGGCGTCACCCTGAAGGTAGGGGACGGTGCGTTGTCTCCTAGCAAAGCTCAACGTCTTGATGGCGCGGCAAGGGGCGGTGCGGTTTGGTCGGAACGCGTCGACGCTCTGAGCGGCACCGATGGAGGTTTTGATGGCGCAGAGTGGCTACGGGTCGCGCGGCAGCGAACGGGGTTATCTGGGAGGTTCCTGGGACGGTGGTGATCACGTACGCGGGCGGCGAAGACGCGGCACAGTCTATGTGAGCGTGTCGAGCGCGGCGCTTTGGCGCTCTCTGGACATGGTCGTAGAGAAATGGTCATGTGCATTTTATGTGGTCCAGTGCCTGGCAAGGGTCGAGGGCTGGACAGGGGTGGCAGTGGACGGTGGCGTGCTTCCTAGACACGGTGGCTAGGCACGGCTCTAGTTCTGGCTAGCTAGCCATGGTCGGCTGGCAAGGGTTCTCTCAGCATGGCACGACATGGTGCAATGGTAGGGGTTTGGTTGGTCTAAAGCATTGGTTGGCACTGCGGGAGACAGGGGTGATCAATGGTGAACAATGCTTGCAAAGATTACTGCTCAAAACAGTGAAGTTTGGCCAATTTGATTTTCTGTCTCCAATTGTTTGATGAAATGGCCGCAAGAAATTCAAATTTGAACTTTTGGATGAATTTTGGTGGGCGCAAAGGTCAAATACTAGGTAGTCTCTGGTTGATTGGATTTGTCAAGGTGCACTGGTTTGGTTAGGTTTTGAGAAATGATGATCTTCCTATATGAACTAGATTCAATTTTCAAATGTCATTTGAATAGGGTTGCCAAATATTTCTATGGGTTTTTAAAGTGGGCTTGGGTTCACTTTTACTTGGTCTATCAAGGGGTGAAAATAATTGGATTTGTTTTTGTTTGAAATCTTGGACTAGAAACACTCAAAGTAGTCTAGTGAGCAAGATTGGCAAAAATGACCATTTGCTTATTTGGTTTGTTTTTGAATTTCTCTTGATTTGATTCTTCTTGGAAATTATTTAGATGATGTTGTTTTCATCTTTAAACCAATCCTTGCCATTCATAACAATCACACAAGTTCATTCAAGCATTCATGCAATCACGACATACACACATGCATTCATATGGGTTTAATTAACAAAAGTTTTTGTTAACCCTAATTTTGGGTGATTGGAAATGATAACCTTGATTAATATTTTTGGGATGTTACATAAGTCCATGGAGTTATGTATGTGTGTTAAAGAAACTCCTTCGCCACTAGCCTAAGCCATGCATAATCATGGTGGAAACTTGCAGCATCACCATAATGACATCTATGAAGCTTTCTTCTTAAAAAAAAGAGAGACATATTGAAAAGTGGAAAGAGAGAAAAAATCACCATATTCCCATGGTAAATAAGAAGATTGCTGAGATGCTCATTGTCTACTTTCCTTGTCATTTTGATTATGGGATAGCTCTTGTATCATGTGCAAGGGGTACCCCGTTAGCGGTTCTCTATGATACATATGTTCTTACTATGACAAGAACTTACAGGTGACTAAAGTTGAGTAGCATGAGGAGTGGCCCTTGTATTCAAGGGACATGATATTGCCAACTTATACTTTGTCAAGCATATACTCCATAGTTTGTTCACTTTAACCTTAATCACTTCAAGATGCTTATGATAGGGGTAATAAGAGGTGAAAGCTAACAAGTACCATAATTTTGGAAGCTCTTTTTGAGACTTGAAATCCTTGCTTCCCTTTATGAAGGGCCTTTCTTCCACCATTTATATTGAGTCTCACCCTTTACCTTTAGGCACCAGTTAAGAGAGCATAGTTGCCATTCTTAGTTCTATGTGCATTGTCCCAAAACTTATTGATTGATGCATATTGTTGATATTACTTGTTCTTGTGATATTTGTATCTAGTCACTCTTATGAACTTTGAAGGTGTCCTATGCATCTATTTGCTACTCCATGAGGGACAGGCTGAATGCCACTATGCCATGTTTTCTGTATGTGAAACAAACAAACGTTTTTCAATGCATGTTATTCATGATCTTTGTTTGTAGCCTTTCATGTTGCATGCATAGTTACTTTGTCTTATTGTTAGAACTCCATCTTTCATGCTCATGTTTAGAGTTCTTTGATCCCAGCTGTCTATGCTTTCAAATGGTTTGATCTTGATTTTGATGGTGCATGTCACCTCAAAAATTATTCTTTTTATCACTTACCTACTAGGATGACGAGCAGGAGTTAAGCTTGGGGATGCTTGATACGTCAGAAACGTATCTGTAATCTTTGATGTTCCATGCTTGTTTAGTATCTACTTCTCTTTGCTTTGTCTACACTTTGAGGTGTTTTTATATGTTTTCTGGTACTAACCTATGAAGAAGATGCCATAGTGCCAGTTGGCTGTTTTCTTCTGTTTTTCGTTCCAAAAAGGAAGAAAATAAATATTCTCGGAATTGGACGGGACAAAAGCCAAAGTCAATAATTTACCATGGGGAACACGAAACCCGAATACGAGACGCAGGAGAGTCACCAGGGGGCCACACCCCCTGGCCATGCAGGTGGGCCCACCCCGCGCCTGGGGGGGGTGCAGCCGCCCTGGCGACCCCCCTGCCTTGCCTCTTCAACTATAAAGACCCCCCGATGCCTAAACGCTAAACACAAGATCAATATTCCACGAAACCGTTTATAGCCGCCACCACCATCGTCCCTAGATCGGGGGGATCTAAAGCTCTTCTCGGCACCCTGCCGGAGGGGAGATCATCCTGGAGGCCTTCTTCTTCTTCATCATGCCAACCTCCGGTACGAAGCGTGAGCAGTTCCACCTTGGACTACGGGTCATGTAGTAGCTAGATGATTGTATCTCCTCCTTTGTGCTATCATGTTTAGAACTTGTGAGCTCTGTTCATGATCAAGATCTCATCTATTTGTAATCATGCATGTTGTGTTTGTGGGGATCCGATGGATATTGATATTACTATGTCAGATTGATTAATGGTTTTGTCTTATTGATTCTATCATGTATGTGTTGTTTGTGATCTTTCATACTCTCCGTTTCTAGTAGCTATCTTGGCCAAGTATATGCTAGTGACTCCAAGAGGGGGTATTTATGCTCGATAGTGGATTCATGCCTCTATTTAATCTAAGGGAAGTGACAGAAATCTCTAAGGTTGTAGATGTGCTTTTGCCACTAGGGAGCAAACAACGGTCACTTTTTCATGAACAAGTGGATTATTTACCTTACACACTTTTCTTAAAGAAGTTATCTGTTCCTTGCAACATAATACTGGAGGGGGTTCAGATGATAACCCGAAGGTGGATTTCTAGTCATAGATGCAGTTGGATGGTGGTCTATGTATATTATTGTATTTCCCAATCGAATCTCATAGGATCATAATGTCTAGAATTTCATTGTTATGCCTTGCTCAGTCCTGTCAATTGCCTTGCTGTAATTTGTTTACCCAGCATGTCATGTTTGTTTATCTAAGGAAAACACCTCTAGTGAACTATGGACCCCGGTCCAATCTTTACCATTGATACATCTTAAACTGTTATTGTTTACTTGTTGCAAACCACTATTACCTTCCACACCATATAGTTAATCCTTTGTTACAGCAAACTGGTGAGATTGACAACCTCACTATTCGTTGGGGCCAAGTCTTGAGTTTGTGTTGTGCAGGTCTCCAAGTTGCTAGCAACACCTTTTAGTCGTTTCCTTCCTCCTACTGGTTCTAAAACCTTGGTTTCTTACTGAGGGAAAACTTGCTGCTGTGCTCATCACACCTTCCTCTTGGGGTTTCCCAACGAGGCATTGATAACACTCCCATCATCAACCGCCTGCCCCCTGTTCGAGCTACCCCACCCCTATCACGCGCTGGGCCGCCCTACTAGTCCCACCAAACATTTTCAAACAAACTCAAGCACTGGCCTCGCCACCCTCACCGGTGACCAGATTATCCTCGCCGCGCCCTCAAAGCACCGCCCCCGCCCCCACCTACCCCCCCCCCCCCGCCCCCAAAAAAACCATCACCGGCGCGGAGGTGAACCCACCATGGCCGGAGCCGATCCACACAACCCTTTCCGCAACTGGTTGAAGTTAGATGATGATGTTTTTTGTGTAATCGCTAGTCGATCTGGTCCTCTTAGCATGTACCATTTCTCTGAGGCCATCCTAGATCTACACCTTTCCCTCGAACGAGTTGCGCTTCGGAAGCATCTCTTCTTCTCCTATGATTATCCTTGCCTTTTGAACTACTGTCCATCTTCTTCCCCATCTCCCGCTAGTACTGAAAAGGGAGTGATTGATGCCAACATGATACAGCTAGACGACCCTTCTATGCCATCCCCCATCATCATCCCAAAACCCCGCTGCGATTATTGGGCTGGTTACAACTGCAACTAGGTAGCCATAATTGATCTCTCTAGTCGTCCTGGTCCCGGAAAATCATTAGTTCGTCTGGTGAATTTGTATGCTGGCACCATCATTCAGGTCCTGTCACTCGAAACAGCCGGGTTTTGTGGTAAACATGTAGGTTTCTTTTCGTATCGTAAGGCCCATACCAGGCTACTTAAGATACATATTGGTAGTGAACCTCAGAAGTCCATCCGCTGCAACAAGTGGCTATACATGCTCATCGCGGTGTTTGATAAGTTCATTGCCATCCGAAAAAATGGAGCAGTTTTTGGGGACGATACATGGAGTGTACTTAGGAACAGTAATCTTGCCCCGAAAAGCTATGTGGATGCTGCGTGGGCGGATGACATTATCTTCGCTGTATCGGATGATGGCTCTATTTTTTACATGGCAACCCTTCGAATACAGTGAGTACAGTACCAACCATAGTTACTGCTCTCTTTTTTTCGACTTGCTTTTGTTAATGTGTTAACAAGAGATAATTACTACAATACATATTTTTTCTATGTTGTGTGGATTGGATAGGTGTTGATGTAGATCATATGAAGGTAAAGGCCCAGTGATAGACGAGGTTGAGCACGAGGACAATGCCGATGGCCTAGATTGTGGCCGCATAGATTGTCTGTGTTGGTTCCTGGCTTATTTCAGGCCCACACTACTGTGGATACACACACGGGGCAAACGAACTCCTTCTAACGACATGATTAGTCACCAAGGTAGGACATTCAAATTGTATCCATTGCTCCGATGCCATATCTTCTAGAGGTTAGTAGCCCAACGCTGCTGCAGCTGCCACACCGACCTTCCTCAGCCGGAGTGAATTCCAAAACATCGCCGACATGTTTACCTCTTCCTTGGTCTGAATCATCCCCTTATTGGGTCTGGGAATAATGATGTGATGCATGGCCCTCACAACATCACCTATCGTTCAGGAGGCTAGGCTTCGTGTACATTTCTTCTGATCTCCTATCTTCCGGAGAATATATGTCGGTGGAATGTATTCATATACCTATGTCTAACGGGTCTACACAAGAACCTGCAATTGGAGGGACCGCAAGTTGAGCCAACATGCCTTCATTTGGTTTGTCCCTCATCTTCTTGGCTCAAGATCACGCTGACGATGGCTCTAGTTGCTTGAGAAGATATGCAGCGAGGCATTGGTTCTTGGTACTCATAACTTTCTCCTCCTTGCACTCCTTTTGCAAATTGTTGGTTTCACCTAGTCTTTATAAATCTCAATGCATCGAACATTTCCGCAAACCGAAACATTGTAAAGTTTGAACATGAGATCCTTCTGCAAGATAGTGGATCTGCATCACTTGTTTTTCTTGCCAAATATCGAGGTAAATACACTTTTAGTCAAACCTCTTGCACCCGGGGTGCTAATTAGTCCCATATCTTGCAAAGTGGTCAAAATCAGTCCCAAAACATGCATCCCGGTTCAAATCAGTCCATTTCATACAAATATGAGCCTATTTGACCAAATTCGTACATGTTTAGCTGTCATGAACGTGTGCTTCTACGATTGAGACCATAAAATAGTACCGACCTGTAACTTGTTTTCTTCCACGATTTCTATTGCTTTTGAAAGTTCATGTAGAGTTGTTGTGTAGATTGATGTTGTTTAGATTAGCTGAATTATGTCCTTTGTAATGCTCAAGTTGAATGAAACTACACATATGCATTTCACTCAATATTGCATTGTCAGTTTTAAGTTAGCTGAAATCTTAGAAAATGATTATATTCTTATACACTTCATAATCCCCGTGCATCAAAAGGTTTTTTATGTGTCACAATTCAAAATGAGCATTGCGAAGTACTCCTACATTGCATCAGCACATGTACATATGATATTCGCATATCATGTCAAATTCCCAAGATTTTAGCTCGAGCACATGGGATTTTCTGTAATTAAGGATGCTTTGCATGGGCATAAATTACCATGGCCTCACTTTTCGTAACTTATCTTATCTTACATCTTACAACTATATATGTGCCTGTTTGATTCATTGGATAGGAAAAGCATGGGAATAGGAAAAATACATGATTACAATGTCATGCCCACTTTATTCCTATAGGAACACATATGCCAGAAAGTTTGTTTGATTCCATCAAAGGAAAAGCAAAGGATTCTTAAAAAGAGGTTTGAGTGGATGTTAGATTTACTATGCAATCTAGCACAAAGGATTCGCTAGGAAAATTTCCTATAGGAATCAGTCCTACAAATCAAACAACCATTATAGGAAAATTTCCTATGGGATTTAATCCTTTAAGTTTCTTTTGTAAATTCTTTGAATCAAACATGCCCTAGTTTACATAGAACTTTGGACACTGATCGTTGGATCAAAGATTGGCAGGTCCCAACATTGCTCGTAGTTGGATCTTCTTTTCCATTCTGCGATCTAGAAGATTCTATTGATAGTCTTTAGAACAATTAACTTTATGCACAAACCTCAAACACACTTCTCCATCGTTCTAGAATCTTCTCCCATTTCTCTAGAGCATGTTCCCAAATTTTTTGACTATTAAGGGCTTGTTTGATTTGCAAGAATCTCAAAACACAAGAATAGGAAATCCGTAGGATTGGAGTCGAATGACCTCTTGAATCCTATAGGAATAGAAAAATACAGAAATTTGGATCAAGTATGTGTTTGTATCACAGGAAAACAAAGGAATTCAAACATGATGTTCCATTGGAGTGAACGGAAAATATAGAACTTGGTTTTCTGAAATACTACCCATACCCCACCAGTCTTGTAGTACTCCGTCCGTTTGGAAATATAAGATGTTTTAGGTTTGTGAAGTAAATGTATCTAAACACCTTTTAGTATGTTGATTTATTTGAACCTATACACTAAAAAGGTTTCTAGATACATTAGCTCACTAATCGAGAACATCTTTATATTTCCAAATGGAAGGAGGGAGTCAAGACAGTCTCCTTCGAATAGTGGAACCAACGTCCAAATTAACTACTCCGGCCATCTAGACATCTAGTACTATTAGTAGGGAGTAGGTTATCGGCAGGTCACTGTATCGTCAAAATTCAGCTAAGAGGAGCACATGCTAGCTGGATTAATCCAGCCATTTCCCCCTTTGCCAATTCCCTAGCCCCTCTTCCTGGTGTTTTCCCCTTCCACACCACGCGTTGCCACTGCCGCCATATGCCGCTTTCGAATTCTCTTCCGCGTCTCGGTCAGGGAGTTATCGATGTTGATTCCCCCTCTCTTCTGAAATCCCAATCAATAAAATACAAACACTGCCTTGCGATGGCGTCAGCGAGAAAGAAGCATGATTCTGAGATGTTTCATGACATGTTTACCGAAGGCCCCTTTTAAGAACTCATAACCATATGCGACGTCATCACCGTCGCCAGCCTAATCGGTTCATCCAAACTTTTTATTGAATCTGCAAAAGCTAGTGCAACATTGGATGCTTCACTGCCATTTGGCCTCCCATGTGTTCTTCATTACCCCCCCCCCCCGACAAAGGGACCGCCAGATTTCTTGCATTACTTCAAAATTAATAGCGTCCCGTGCAAGATGTTGCCGCTAGACAGGTTCTCGTCCGATGCTATGGTATCAGTCTTTAGTTCTGGGCAGTGGGTAGGCGCTAGTGGAGATTGGATTGCAATGGATGGGTTTAGAGGCATGGAGCCTCGCAACGTGTACACTCATCGCAATATTCTTCTCCCAGCATTGCCGTTCCAAGCAACTGACCAGCCAACCATGTTCTTGTTGGATAATAATCATTCAGCTGTAATGCACAAGATTGCTATTTGCCAACTTCCCACAGCTGTTGGGAGACATAAAATTTCTCGCTTTTGCAGTCTTCAACTTTAGAATTGTTGTCCTTCAGGGCGGTGATGATGGATGGACAGTTCTTCCACTTCCTCTTAACCCCACCCTGAGCCCTTACAGTTACAATGATGGAATTACCAATGACGGACTGGTGTTCGCCACATCTCTGTATGGCAAAGTTCATGTTTGGGATCCTCTGCATCCTGGTAATTATTCTTTCATATGTAGTGAAGTGTCTTTCTGTGCCCAAGCTATTTTACTGAATTGACTTAGGGAATGTTTCGTTTAAATAAAAATACGAGTAGTTATTTTAGACTCTATGAATTCAATATAGGATTTATGTAGGACTTATTCTTATAGCGGTCGTTAAATTCATCTGATTGAATTATGTAGATTTTTTCCAGATGTCTTTTAATTCATTCGATAGGAATTTGCGATCTACTTGAAGCTCCTCAAAAGAATCCGTTCAATGGTTTTCTGCATTTGCACGGTTTTTCGGCAATTCCTTGCAAATGAACCGATCAATTCTGTTAGCCTTCTTGACATAAATCGAGGAAAATTGCCTGTATTGATTCGAAAAAAGGAGTCCATTCTTTTGTGTATTTCCCTATTATATAGTGCTTTGTTTGCTTTGTAGGATTGTAGGTCGTAGTTGTTTTTCCTATGTTCGAGCTACTTTGCATGCACTTCAACTGGAAGGAAATTTTTTAGTAGGATTCACTATATCATGCTGCCGGAATCTTAAGTTGTTTTTCAAGGTCCTGCGCTGGTCTTGACGTGACTTGCTCCCGTGGATGACTTGGTGGATGCATTTCTTAATACTACTAGAGAAAAGCATGACTACTTTTTTGGTTTTTGGTGGTTAGTAAGATCTATAGATGGTTCCAGGCTTCTTCATATATATGAGCTTGACACTTCTTATGATCCCAGTTGTCTTACTTGTCATTGCCGCCATCATACTAGTGCTTCTCATCCTCATGTTGTACACTGCGGTTCGCACTATCTCCACTTATACTTCCGGGTTTGGCTACTTGGTGTTCTCAATGAACACTGGTCAGGTTGATCAAGCTAATCCATGGGAAAGGATTTCTGACCTTTGATTATATTCTCTTTTCCTTGGAGTGAACTATCCGATTATCATGCCTGTAGGCGGTGCAGATCTTTCCTCAGGTTATCTGACGAGAAGCAACCGCAGCATGGATTTCCAAGGAGTGGCAGCCTAAATTATGCCGCTTCAGTCTGAGTGGTAAAGACTGCGGTGTTACTTCTGAAGTCAATGTCTTGGAGGGAATTAGTAACCCTCGCTTCTGGGCAGGAATGGTGAAGCATCCGCTTTGGTTCGTCCCAACCTTCGTGAATGCCTTCGATTGAAACCGGCCTCATGTTTAACTAAGAAACAAGACCTGTTGCGATAGTATGTACTGATGAAATCTCTATGTAATACTTGGTACTACAATTAGAGAAATAGTTCTCGACCATGTTGAACTGTTTATTTTGTTTGGTTATAAGTCATAGCTTTCAAATTCTTCGCCTCTCCCATTTGAAACATGTCCTTGTATCGGTACTATGTATTATCATAATCAGTTTGGTTACTGGTATCTACTTGACTGTATTTTCTTTGGAAATTATTGAAATTTACAGCATCAATAGGATTTACAAACCACATGCCATATACACTTTAAGAAACAATCACCTCAATTCTTGTGTAATAAGGGTCGTACTCTATGTAAACAACCTTGGCTTTAACGATTCTAGGCTCATGCACTACTGTTTGGTTAAGCTGATGTGACAAAACCATATTTTGTTAGATATGTATCTTATGTTATCTTACTACTGTATTATATAGTGTAAGGATAATTTTCAACATTAAAGGTTGTATCAATACTAGCAAATCCCAACATTTCTAACCATCTGAAAGATTATAAGCGCGATGAACACTACACACAAGGACCAAATATACAGTCAATACTTTATGAATGTGGCTCAAAATTATAATTATTTTCTATTCTTTACATATTACTGTATAATTTTATATTGTGATGATATGTCATTCTACTAGTACCAGAATAGTAGTAGCATTATCTGAGTTGCAAGGCATGTGGAAACCAATACTATTATTCATGAGTACACTATAGAACTTATTGGCGTGCTAGGATAGCCTCCTTTATCTCTACCCCACCCCTCTATCTATGGACACGGATGCATAGTTTTGGCAGTGAGCATGACCACTACATGCTCCCTTTTTGCCAACTGATGTCGCGTGCACACTCTAGGCTGGCTCCGTGCTTGACACGATAATATTTCGAAGAAATAGTTATAGTACCAACAACACAATATTGTAGCAAGACATGGTAGTTGCAAAAATTACAATGCAGGACATGGCAGTTATATAATAATACTTACAATAGAACATTACTCTACTCGTCGGCGTCGTCACCACCATCACAGCCATCGGTGTCCTCTGATGACTCGACAGCAACTCCCTCTTCATAGATACGTGCTCTCTCCTCGTCGGACTCCTCCTCCTCGTAGTCCCATGGGTCGACGTCACTCTCCTCCGCTTATGCCTCCAACTGCTCCATGAACGCCTCCTAGTTGACCGAGTCTAAGTTGTCCTCGTCACTGGCTCCTCTATTCCTCCTGGACTTCTTCATGGTGGTCTCATAGGCCCTCCTTCGGTGCTCCTCCATCTTGGCTGCTGCTTGGTGCTCCTCCGTCTCGGTGCAATGCTCCTATCGGGCACAGCGGGTATGACAAGATTTGACGTCACGGTGTCCTTGGGCGTTGATGTCGATGGATCCAGGCTCGGTTGGGCACTTCGTGGTTCCTCAGATGGCTGCCATCGGGCACAAACTATGCCGGGACGAGCAGGTGATGCAGGACGATTAGCCACCGGCAAGGATCTACCACTTCCACGACGCGGTTCCATCCTGCACGAGGAAGTTGTTCGGAATGCGCGATTTGCGGGTACATAGAGTTGGGTGCCGACGCGATCATATATACTCGTAGTTAGTCACGTAAAAATTGTGCTGCATCCTAAAATATCTATGTACGGGGAGTGTAGTCACATAACAAATCACAAAATGCGTCCTCTGTCAGCGTAAGGAAGCGTCCAGTGCGTGCATGTCGACGTGGAGTTCAACGTATCAGCATGTTGTGTCCGTGTAGCATTTTCTGAGTTGCAAGGCACGTGTAAACCAATACTAGTACTCTCTATAGATAGATATTTGCGTGCTAGACTAGCTAATTAAAGTCCTCTCGATGCAGCTGCCCCTGTAGCAGAAGACCGATAAAGGAACACGCAAAAAACCCCTCGTTCAAATAGCCATTCCATCTTCCCCATCTCCGGCGGTAGCATTAGGTATCAACTCCAGCGTGTTCTTCACTCATTTTCCTCGCCATATCTCTCGCAGCATCGGTCCTTCCAACTGTCATAGATTGATCAGCCCTCGCTCCCAATCCATCCGGACGCGATGGAGGATACATGTCCCAACAGGCGGCACAACGGATGGAGCAAGGTCGGCGCCGACGTCTTCGACAAAAGCTCTATGCGTATGTACACTACCAGCACCGTCTGGATGGCTGCATGCTCTAAGGAGTTGAACCTCCGAGTCACCAGCGGAAAAGGTAGCAGATGCTCCAACAACGATTGTGGGACATTGGTCTCCTACCGTCAGGTCCACAACCACAAGATCGCGTGCCCGCACGGCCTGTGCAACTGCATGGAGGATGGCTATGTGTTCGCCGCCTTGCTAGCTGTGCTCCTCGCCCACCTCTCTAAAGCTCACTCGATCAGGTTGAAAAGTTTCCGCTACGGCAAAATAGGAAGGTACACCTCTAATCCTCTGCCGACAATAGGCCTATGGATAGTAGATATCATCGGATCCAGGGACGATGGTACATAGTTCGCTGTGCGATTTGACACACGCCAATCGCTACACATTGTATCTGTCGTATGAGTCAGGTCAGCGGCGTGCTTGTCGCCGCAGTACCTGGTGAAGTTTTGGTCGTCAACCGTGATTGAGGGTAGAAGGTTCAAAAATTCCGGGCTATGTGTGCCAGAGAGCACCGTGTCGCTGGACGGCGTCCCGTTCGATGAGCTGGAGTGGCTCCTACTGGTGCCGATGTCGCACCTGGTTGCTCTTCGACCGTCGATGTTCACCCTGGAATACCGTCTTCACATTGACAAGATTCATGAGTGAGATAAACACATCTTAATGATCATTTGAGTACTTGCACTTTTAGAAAGACTTACTACATGTTCTTGGTAGTTGTACTTGGGAGTATTTTTGCAGTAATAACCATGTACTGGTACTTTTTCAAATCTACCTATCGTGTGCAAAATATGGTCTCGCTTTCCTTTTGAATCAGGCCTTGATACACCTACTGAAGTTCAATTTGTATATTGTTGAATCTTTCAATTCTTTTGGTAATTGTCTCTTTACTGCTAATCAGTCAGTTTGTGTTCTGCTGAATCTTTCAAGTGCTGCTGAATATGAACTGGCAATCTGTCGATATTTTTCGGTCTTATTCTGTACTGCTGAATTTGTAAAATGTTATGTCGTTACTACTAGTACAATAATTTGGCAACTAATTGTGATGTAATTGGTGTACTTGTTTCGATCAAGTGCAACAAATTGTCTTGCTTTTCTTTTAAAACTTAGCATTGTCACAATTATATAGATGAGTCTTGGACATTTTGGGTTGCATATAGGGGTCACAGAGGCATCGACGTAAGGAGGAGGTATTCACACATAAGCAGACTTGATCGTCAGTTTTGCTTCTCCAATGATCGAGTCTGTTCGGAGAACAGGGCAAACTGATCAGGCGCCCAGGTTTTTTGAGCTGGAACAAGAACCGATTCTCTCTGTACTGCTATTGAATTTTAAGTAGGAAAGCAACTGAACCTCTCAAGTGTTTTGTCCTTTCTATTAGTAAAGCATTTTGTGGAACTAATACTAATATACGGGTACTTGTTTAAATCAAGGGCAGTAGATAGTCTTGCTTTTTGTTTCAAAACATGGCCTTGTTACAGCCTAGATGAGACTTGGGCATTTTGGGTTGCATATGGGGGTTGCACATGCATTTGATGTGAGAAGAAGGTACTCGACGCAGACTTGATCGTTAGTGTTGCATGCTCCAATGGTCGAGTGTGTTTGGAGAAAAGAGCAAACAAATATGGTGACAAGGTTTTAAGAGATGAAACAAGAACTGGTTCTCTCTGTACTGCTATTGTATTTCAGTGTTTGTATTGCTGAATCACTCACTTTAAAATGCTGCTGAATTGGTCAAGTTTTACTGAATGTGAACTACGAATTTGTCGATAATTTTTCTATTTTATTCTGTACTGCAGAGTTTATATAAATATCTGCCAAAATGAATTGTCGATTTATTTCCCTCCCTCTCTGAGATCTTTGCTTCGAATTCGGCCGAGCCACAGCAAAATGCAATTTTTATATACCAGGAGAAGAAATATAGATCATTCGGCCGCTCTTTAGCCTAGACCATTTTAATTCGGTCTTTTAGGGGTATAAGGGGACTGCTGACCATAGCTAGGGAAATTTGAGAAACAAGCCCATTGAGAATAGCATATGGAGTATAGCCCATGTAGAACAGCTCATGTAGAATAGACAAACTCTTTTTAATTTTGCCTTTTGGGCATTGCCACCACCTCTCAATTGAGTATAGCCTGCAGATTTTTTTACAACGCCTGAAGTTTTTAGTTTGGCTGCCAGGACCGCCGCCTTATTATTTGATGGGAGATAAAAATGTTCAAAAATGTCTTTTTAAGGATACAAGTCAATAAGTTATAAGAGCAAAGCTTAATGATTCTATTGAATTAGTTGTTTCTGTCATAGTGTCAAGGAACCCAGTCAACCAGTACTGAGGTCTCGAGTTCGAATCCTAGGCAATTTCTGTTAAAATGTAGAGTTACTTTTTTTGTACTCTTAGGCTGACATCTGGGACCCAGATAAACTACTGCTGTATCTAGAAATGTTTCCAAGTTTAGGACGGCGGACTCGACCCGAGAAAATAGTCCAACATATATAGACATGTTTAATATAAATAGAGATTGACATGTGGGAATCAGCATGGACACGTTTAATTCAAATAGTGGCTGACATATGTGACCAAGATAAGGTACTGCTGCATCTAGCAATGTTGCCAAGGACATGACGGTGGACTCGACCCGAAAAAAAAGTCCAACATATATACACACGTTTAATTAAAATAGAGGTTGACATGTGGGACCTAGCATGGACACGTTTAATTCAAATAGTGGCTGACATGTGGGACCCAGCATAGACACATTTCCTGCATATAGAGGACTATAATGTGGGAACCAACATGGACATGTTTCTTGTCCATAGAAGGCTGACATGTGGGACCCAGAATCAGAGTGTAGATTAACATGTTTTGTACTCTATAAGGCTCACATGGGCCCAGGTAAAAAACTACTGCATCATAGACATGTTTCCCCTAAAAAAATCCACCAATGTTGCCAAGGTCATAATGGCGGACTCAACACGAAAAAACAGTCCAACAAGTTTCTTCAAATAGAGGCTAACATCTGGGACCCAGCGTAGACACGTTTCCTGCACAAAGGTTGCTGATATCTGGGACCCAGCAACGGACCAAAGTCAAAACAACAGAGGCAGCCGAAAAAAAAGTCCATCATAGCACGTTTCATTTCCGGAGAGGCTGACATGTGGGACCCACCAGAGAGACCATATCTAGGTGCTGCATTGAGCAGCGTTTCCAACTTCAAATAAGGTAGGAGTGAGTGAGGAAAAATTCTAACATGCACACGTTCTTCTAATGACATGCTGACTTGTGGGACCCAGCAGCATGACTAAAGGGCATATTAGTCGAGCAACTCTATCTAGTTCGGAATAGGGTAGCACTAGAGAGGAAAAAATTCCATCATCTATACACTATTCTTATAATGTAAGGATGACATATGGGACCCACCAGCCTGTATAAATGGATGATGCGGCGAGCAAGGCTATCAAGTTAACATGGAGGAGCGACCAAGGGCAAAAATTCTATCATACACACGTTTCTTCTAATGAGAGTATGAGACGTGGGGCCCAGCTGTGTGATTATGCATCTGGCAGCGCTATCAAGTTCGGAACAGGCTAGCACGACCTAGGACAAAAATTCCATCATACGCACATTTCTTCTAATGAGAGGATGACATGTGGGTCCAGTTGCATGATTAAACGTCAGCGCAACCAAATTCAAACAGGGTAGAGGGAGCGAAGGAAAAAATTCCATCAGACACACGATTCTTCTAATGAGAGGCTGGCATATGGGACCGAGCATCATGATTAACGGCAGATAGTTCGATCAATGTTATGGAGATCAAATCTAGAGGCACAAGCCAAGGATTTTTTTATCATCCACATGTTTCTTGTGATGAGAGGATGACATCTGGGGCCCAGCTGCATGATTAAACTTTAGATGCATCTAGCAGCACTATCAAATTTGGAACATGGTAGCAGGAGCGAAGGAAAAATTCCATCATACACACGATTCTTGTAATGAGAGGCTGGCATGTGGGACCCATCATCATGATTAATGGAAGATAGATTGAGCAACGTTATCGAGTTCATATCAGGAAGGCACGAGCCAAGGGAAAAAATCCATCATGCACACATTTCTTCTAGTGTGAGGATGACACATGGGACCCAGCAGCCTCATTAAACGATAGATGCATCGAGCTACGCTATCAAGTTCGGAACACGAAAGGAAAAAAAATCCATCATACACACGATTCCTCTAATGTGAGACAGACATGCAGGACCTAGCAGCCTGACTAAACAGAAGAGGCATCGAACAACGTTATCAAGTTCAAATCAGGGAGGCGCGACCGAAAATTTTGGTCCGCTAGAGTCACTAACATCTGGGACACACATAAACAAAAAATACTCCGGTGAGTCAACATCTCACGAGGAAGCGGAAATCTTACTTCTGCCACACACTCGGCGAGCTTCCTCCATGTTTTTAGCATTTTCGTCAAAGTAGAGGGGAACGAAACTAGAAAAAAAAGTTTTGCATCGGCCACGGTCGAGCCAAGATTTTTGTCGTGGAAGAGGCGCCTTCTATGACAAACCGATGGGCCCAGTCGTTGCGGAAGGAAACATTTCTTGTAGTGAATAGGAAGATGGCTCGTTATTGTTTTGTCTTTTACTGTTTAAAATGAGCCAATTTGTGCAGCCCACAAGCTTTTAGTGCCATTAAAGTTTTGGCCTATAGAAGGCCTGCCTTGGTTCAATATGCATGACCCATTAGTGGCATGTGCCAAGTCGGTCGGGTACTGTTAAGGCATGCGGCCAGCCTATCACTATTCTTGCAGCCCGTCATGAGCCGCCCACTAATGTCCCTTCTTTGAGAAGGTCAGCTACTATTATGGCCTTTTACTGTACTAGCCCATAAGCGGCCTACTAAGGTTTTGTCTTGTTACTGTTCTGGCCTAGAAAGTTTTCCGGCCTATTACTATCCTGGCATGGTCAATTTTCTGGCTAGTGTAATTTTCCGGCCCGTTACAATTGTGGACCGTTGTTGTCATGACCAGTTACTATTATGGCTTGTTAATGTTCTGGCCTGCTAATATTCTGGCCTTTTTTATGTTCTAAATTTTTTACGGATCTGGCATTTTACTATTCTGTCAAGTTACGCTTTTGGCCTGTTACGGTTATTAGATCCTACTTGTGGGTCGGCCCATTACTTTCACGGTATTTTATATTTTTAGCCTTCCTGAAGCCCATGCCAATATCATAAAAAGTGTATGATTGGCAAGCATCTTTTACTTCTCATCATCAGCCCAATGCAAAACGGGCCGATAACATAGCCGAATACTATTCTCTAGTCGACCTTGTTGGCGCAGTTATGGTACTGTCTACCGTCATGTGTGGACAATGTCAACTAAATTCCTACATGGCCTATGGGACTTATATAGATATTACATCAGCTGCAAACTTCTTAAAATGATAATACATTATCAACTCAATGGAAAGAAAAATCAGCTTTTCATTTGACAATTGAGTTGATAGCAGTCCTCCATTTCTTTCTCGATCTGTCACCTACATCTCCCTTTTGAGTGTGACAGCTACATTAGAAAACCACCTTGAGACATGATCTTGCAGCCCCCTATTTCGTGGCGATAGCAATAATTGTAGTTTGAAACTAATTAATAACAAGTTAATACATCAAACAAGGAAAACTACTGATTTAACTGATACGACATGAGCTATGAACAAGAGTTTACAACTATTTAATGGTTCAATGATTGACCATCACGTCAAATAAATAGGACAAGCAAGCATTAAACAAGTGTGCCTATAATGAAACGAGAAATATAATAATGTGTGTGTGTGTGTTGGGGACCTGACAACTGGGGTGCCACATACGGACGATCGACATGTCCGACATTCGGGCAAGGACACCCTTAGGTCCGGCCTCAAGAGGACACATCATGAACATGGACCCCTGCACGGTATCTTGGCACGCAGTAGGGCTTTGGATGCCTCTGAGCATGTCCGGGGAAAAACTGGTAACCCAGTCACAGAAACATCAAGGAGAGAGGATCCCGACAAGGGGTGTGGCAACTCTGCACACCCGGTCCACCTTGGTAAAGAAAGGGCCTATCCGCCCCCTTTTGTGCAAGAGTAGGACGCATGACCTCAGCACAGGTGGTATTTTCCTTTGCCATTTTGGTGCAAGGAAGAAAGCAAGCAGCGTCGGATGAAGAAAAGCAGGCTAAAGAAGCCCGCTTTATAGAAGGATGGAAGAGCCCTCGACGCGTAAGACTTACTCTTTGCAAAGTAGCCTTGTAGACCGGGACTTCGAGGAGCGGCAGTGTGGTAACCCTTCCTGCCTAATAATTGGGGAAAGAGGTCTGGCGCCTCTATATAACGATACCTCCTCCTACCTTAGAACGGGTCGACCCCAAAGATCTAAAACCCTAGGCATACATCCACCATTGTACCCTTGCGAGGCACACAAGCAATACAACAAAGCAGGAGGGCTTTACCTCCTCACGAGGGTTTCGAAAATGCGTAAGAAAACCCATGTCCATTCTGTATCGTGCTCTTGATACACCGTCCCCGCTGTCACTGAGACTTCCTGTAACGCATGTTCAACCCCCTCTTGAACCAAGGGCTCATTGGACCCAAGTTCCTTCATGGGACATAATCTCCGATATTTAACGCGCTAGGTAGGGGTCTTAGGCGCGCTTTCAAGATCTTCATCAACCCCGTCGGCATGTCGGCTCGCAATGAGACTCGGGCCAAGCATGCACTTCGCCATGCAGCGAGCAAGGCTCAGATGGAGCCCGCCCAATGACGAACCGCCTTAGAGCAGGCCTTGTTAAGCATCCCAATTGTCTAACAATTTTAATGCTACTTGGTTTATTATATATATTACTACTTCCTACATATTATTATTGCATTGCATAATATCATGCCCATATCACCATGCCACCTTGCATTTGAGCATCATATAAAACCCTATTATTTGGTTCTTTCTTCATATGCATTGCTTTATTACTTGTATTTGCGTATTGATATATTGTAGTTGATTATTGATATATTGCTTGATGCCCAAGTTGGTTTGGGGGCATATCTTTTCAAACTGCGCCACCTTTCTTTTGGCTCCATCTAAATTCCACCATCCTAATTATATATGAGCCATTACCTTTCTATTTTGTATTTAAATCTAGCTCATATGTGTTAGGGTGGATCCAATCCTTGCCTACATGCTCCCACATATAGTATCATGTTGTTTTCATAATATTTATTATCGAAGCCAAAATGGTCACCTTTGCATTCCATCTAGTAGTAGAATCTATTTGAATTCACTTCATGGGTTATTCTAGTTGTCGTTGCATTTGAATTAATGGGGCCATATTAGAACATAGTGGAACATGCACACTATACTTGGTCTTATTAATTCAGATATGATCACCAAATATTCCGAATCATGATAGAGCTTGTATGGGTTTCAAATAGAGAACAATTCAAATGCTAGAAGGCATGTAGTTGTTTTCACAACCTCATCGTGCCTACATGGAAGTCCCATGCAAGTCCATGTCCTCCATCTCCTTATTTTTCCTTTTGGTTTTATGAGGATTTATATGGCCATTGTTTGGTTTGCATTGAAGCGAATGAAAATAAAACCAAACGTAAATGACCATCTAGCTTTTCTTTCCATATTTTCTTTCTTCTTTGGATATTTTGGTGAAGTTTGGTATGGTTTGTTTTTCAGTTTTTTTTTGGAAAGAAAAAAAATAAAAACAAACCTAGATATAATAAATCTAAACTATCCTAATTTCTATTGTACAACCTAACCAACCGAACCCCTCTCTCTTTATCTCTCTCTAACAACCTAGCTAGCCCCAAACCCAAAACCACTTTAACCCTAGTAGACCCCGGCGGCAACCCTTTGTTCCTCCCTGGCGTCTCTCCCTGGTGCCATCGAGGCACAGCAAGAGCAGCGCCAGCCCGCTCAGACCACCTCTCTCTGCACCTGGGCTCCACCGTGACCACACACCACCAGCTCAACATCCTGATGATCCTCTCGACTCGCTATCATGGCCAGTGATTAATATGCGAAGCCACAACTTGGTCGCGCCTCCTTGCTTTTACATAAAGTGAGAAGCAGCGCAACAAGAAATCTTCCAACCACCCTGCCCTTCCCTTCTCTTCTTCTAGATCGAGATCGAGGTCTATCTCCCTTCCTCTCCAAGCCTGGGGAAAAACCCTAGATTGATACCCTACTTGCTCCTCCATTCTCAACTAGACACTAGAACCACGAAGGCGAGGAGAAGATGCGTGCCACCTCATGAATATGTATGGTACCCGGAGCTAGGTGGATGCGTTCGAGGACAGCAGAAGCACCCCGACGTCCCGTGCCAGCTCGACGCCGCCTCGGACCCCATCTCCTCGCCAACATACCGGTCTTCCCCCAGCTCAGCCAACATTGACTCCGACACCACCCCGGTCAGCATCGCCTATCCCTTTTTTAGCTCGTTGTTTTCCTGCCAGCCGCAGGCGTGCTGTGTCGCCATTACACACCTCGCCGTCGTCCGCCCCACATGCATCCACCAGTGCGTAGAGCTTGGCCTCGACTTTGCAGCCCTCGTGGACAACCTCCTGAGCGCCTGCGTTGTTCACGCTCACTGGCCATGGCAACAGCAGCTCGTCAGACTCGTAGCAATAGTAAATCATGTCGGTAGACTAACTTGAACCTCCCCTTTAGTTGCAGAAGCTTGCACTCTACAGTCCACCTTAGACCAAACCACCTGAATGGAAGTTGTAGCCCATTGAACGATCTTTGATCTTTTTTGTGGCATCACGAGATTCCCAGTGGATGTGTCTCCATCATCACGGAAATACAACAAGATCTGCCACGCGCTACGGTTCTGTTCTTCAGTTCCATCAGTATAATCGTGCCATTTTTGCAAAGAGACCAGCGTGGTTTCCTAAACCTCAACCCGCCATCCCACCTTGCACACGTGTCGACGATGCACTTCCCCTCACGCATATGGAACCGCCAGCGCCTTTGCCCCCACATATCAGTGGTTGTGGGTAGAACTAGCCGAGTGAGAAAACCATGTAACTATATCTATATAAAATAAATTTTCAGAATCTGTTTAAATACAAATTTATTCATATCTCTTAAATGGTTTTGAATTTGAACAAACTTATACAATGAAATACGAATGTTTTCCAAATATGGATCGAAACATATTTTTAAATTTTACCAGAGTTGACCCCAGCTAATTGAACTAGATTTCATTCGG
This sequence comes from Avena sativa, assembly GCA_916181665.1. Lineage (NCBI taxonomy): Eukaryota > Viridiplantae > Streptophyta > Magnoliopsida > Poales > Poaceae > Avena > Avena sativa. The sequence goes on from OV702280.1 coordinate 105,017,327, forward strand.
TGGATACCAGTGAGGCGGCTCTAGTACGGTTGGGTAGGATTCAGCGATGGTGAAGCAGAGCTTGGGCGATCGATGATGCCAACATCATGGTTAATGAGACCGCAGCTCCGATGTAGTAGCAGATAAACCGAGTGAAATAGATCCGATGGGGTGGGTGTCGGTGAAGCGGATCCAACACAGAGCACGAGACTGTAGCTCAAGTGGATCCGGTCGCTGTGGAATTGTCGCCGGCCGGTGCACGCTGTTTTCATGGATGGTACAGAGAAGCTTGTGATTTTTGGGAGGGCCAACGGGAAAAATTGCACGAATCACGACCATAGAGGTGAACAGAAAAATAATTATGATCGTGTGCCCAAGATACCGACTTTAGAATGCCTATTTGTTGTCTGAACAAAGTGTATAATGGGAATTTTAAAGTACAAAGTTTTTAAAATGAAGGAGAGCAAAATGCTTCAAGGTCGGTGTGTGATATTGCCGCTCGATTGAGATTATGAATTTGGCTAGCTCCCATCAAACAATAATATAAAATGGTACTAACCGATGGGAGAGTTTGCCTCAAAGTTTTTGAAACGGAGGGGCGTGAAATGATTCCTGGTCGGTGGGTATTTTTGCTGCTCGATTGAGATTTTGAATGTATTTAGTATCGATCTAATAATAAAATAAAAATGGTACTCTATGGGTGGGAGATATTTTTCCTCAAAATGTTTCAAATGGATGGGCATGGAATGCATATAAGTCGGTGGGGATTTTTCCACTCATTTACGATTATGAATTTTTCTAGCGACCAAGTATAGAAAAAGGTAGGTGTAGACTAGTACTAGTACACTAGTTGGTCACGAATTGACGGCTGAGAGTCACATCAACTGATCATCCATTACATAAGTGTGCACAAGTGCACAACATTGGATACTCTACCTACGGTTCAAAAAGGGGTATGTGAGCGGTAAATTTTGCCCCTCGACTGAGATTTTGAATTTTTCTAGCATACAAGTAATATTAGGAGAAAAAAATACTCCCTCTATTTAGGAATAGAAAAAATGGTCACATCAACTGATTAACAATAACAACCATATTCACATAGAAAAAATAATGTTGACCCCCATTACAAATATTTTTTGTTTGGGTTGTAGGTTTTGATGCTCAATTAAGATGTTGAATTTGGCTATCATCCAAGGAAAAACATTACGAGCGAACCCCACAACCCAACTCAGCAACCTAACAATCCCCATTTGTCATCACTATGATGGGTCAAACCGAATTTCGCAGTACTAGAAAGATTAAACTTGAGGCCCAAATATTTTGGTGTAGGTGGGATATTTTGCCTCTCGATTCATAATTTCAATTTGGTGATAATAAAAGTACTAACTTCTCGTAGACCATACTTCCCTTTGGTCACGAACCAAAGGTCAGGTATAATCAAATGATTATCCTAGACCTTGCTCAAAGTAGCCTTTTATTCTCGAACAGAGAAGTAGAAAATTGGATACCATGATCTCTGATTCAAACATATTACTGGGGGAGGGAGGATTTGTCACTCAACTATGGTTTTGAATGTGACTAGTCCAAGTATTAAAATAGAAAATTTGTATAAGGTCTTTTTTTGCCCGTCATACTCTATCTATTTTTGAATCCATCCAGACGCGAAAAAAAATGTTAAGCTCTAATTCAAACATACAGTTCCATTTATCACATTATTCTTATAAATATGGTGTGCAACAAAGGTCTAAGATTTTTTTTGAGAACTTGAACCTTATGATCAATTATCCAGGACAATTGTACATGTAACATAAGGTACTGTATCATACTAGTACTTATTGGTGCATCCACACATCACCAGTTTGGTCGCATCCACACATATAATACACAACAATCCAACCTTCCATCATATAAATCACCAATATTAAGAGGCTAGCAATCCACGGATCACACATTCAATAATCATACTACTTCCATATTGGTGCATTCTATTGACCAATAGTACCTTATTTAGCAAGCTAAAAAAATTGCTAAGAAGGGTTATATTTTGAAACATAGGTAGTACATTATAAGGTACCATACAAATTATAGACATGTCGCAACAAGGAAACGACCCAAGTTCATAACAAGTGTAGACTAATGCACCAACAAAATAATTTAAGCATCAGATTCCATTTCACGACAAAGGGACTAACCTGAGATGTTATTGTTCAACCCCGAATGTTGAGCATCTTTATGACTTTCTCATTTTATTCTATGGAGTGATCTGGGTGGATTATAGTTTCTTCTAATTTGGATATCAAATGGTCATTATATACACTTAGGGCAAATGATAAAGATCATTTCGCTTGGATTTGTTTCTCTAGAACTTGAATATGCAACGACATGGCCTTGGAGTTGGACTTGAAGTTGAACTTGGACTTTGATGAGCTAGTTGCGAGCCTAGCATTACACATAAACATGTTCTTGGCTATAGCACCGTGTTGTAGTACCTTGGAAAATAAATCCACTCATTCTTTTGGAGTTTTTACCGAATAGTCTTTCCCATCACCTCTTTCAATTCATCCTGAAAGTATTCAGTTCATATACGTGTGTATGAGAAGTGAAGTTATTACATAGAAACATGCAGACATGTTTAACATGTGCATGAACTGCTATAATTGGCAGTGTTAATAACACATCTTATACACTTCAGTAAAAAGATCATTTTGTCATGTATGTTTTTTTGATGTCATTTACTAACAGGAATAAAATTGTGGCTTCATGTGTACACACTATGAGGTGCATGATATGACAACTATTTGTACAATTCAAAACTGAAACTCACTTTAGCTGCCAATTATGAAGGTAAGTGAAAACAAAACTGTGAAGTAGTCCAAGCAAGGTTGCATATCAAACGTATAGGTATAAATCACTACAAGTGCAATATCACTAAACATAGAGAAGACTTACAATAACTATCTTTACAATGACAATGTATCTATTCGTGTGGCATCCCTCGAATTTCTCCAGCAGAGTCAACTGTTTTTTGATCCCCGTTAGACTTCGTCTGCATTTGGAGGAGCGAAAATAAATTGCATCACGTGGTGCAAATGGAGGATGAAAATATAAGATGCATACATATTGCACAACATCAATTACATATTTTTTTTAAATCTACAAGTACAAAACAATAGGTCCTTACCAATTGGTAGAGGTGACCAATTATGCTACATGATCCTATACGACTTAGTACTTGTACTATTTTATGGCTGGAACAGTTCCTTTGAGCAATGTCCTACAAAAAGAGACTTGCAAGACACATGCATAAATAGGAATTGACAATGCTATCTAGTCTCACAGTATTCTCAAAGCATACTCATTCTTTTGATGAAGCCAGTGGTGGAGAATATCACCGCACTGATTGTGTGTCATGTGATCCAAGGGAGGCATTCTTGTAACATCCTTAAAACACTTGCCGGAGAAGTGTTGCTTCTTTAGCCTGTGGTGCTGCTAGCACCAACATTCGAGAGTATGCTTTTGCGAACAACCATTACTTCCTCTCTATACTCATAGAACATGAAAAAACTCTATAAACAACAATTAGTAGCATATATAATAAACATGTCGGGGTCCTGGAAACCATGGTGCCACTCCCCGATGATTGACGGGCTCACCGTCTGAGCGACGACACTATCTGAAGGCTGTGACACTAGGAGAGGTGCCTCGAGAGGTAACGTCCGAGGGTAACCCCTCATGAGCTTCATGCCTCAGCTTCGCCTGACTTAGCTTTAGGAAACCATCCCATGAGGAGGAGCCTTGCATAGCTCGTTGGCTTGCCCCGGGCCTCGGATACCTTGGAGCGTGCCTCGGGGGCACGCCCATAATCTTGCAGCAAAGGTGGCACGGCAAACATAAAGCGATAAGTGGCGTAGTGGCTTCGTGGACCACACAGACTGTCTCGGTAAAGAGAAGCCGGCCCGGTCCCTTTGGTGCAAAAGTAAGGTGGATGACCTCGGCACTGGCAGCTCCAACCTTTGGCGTTTTGGTGCAAGGAGGGAGAAGGTAGCGCCGGGTAACGACAGGCGACACCGGCGGATTCAATTTTATGAAAAAGCGGATGGCCCCGGCGATCAGGACCAAGTCCACACAACGTAGTATTTTATACCAGGATTTCGAGGACCGACAGTGTGGTAACCCTTCCCGCGCAAGGTTTTGGGGAAGAGGCACAACACCGCTATAAAAGGAGGATCACTCTTACCTTATAAGGGATCGATCGTTGCGATCTAAAACCATAGACATTTATCCACCATTTTACCCTCGTGAGACTACATGAGAAATACAACAAAGTAGGAGTAGGAAGTTTACCTCCTCACAAGGGTTCGGAACCTGGGTAAATAAATCTTCATGTACACTCTCTGTCGTGTGTGTGTTCCGCCATCGTCACTATCGTTGAGAAGCTCCGAATGCTTGAGTTAGCCCCCTCTCGAACTCAGGGTTAGTCGGACCCATTGTTCCATCACGAGGCACATTATCTGACATTTGGTGCGCCAGGTAGGGGACTGAGGCGCACTTCCAAGATCTTCACCAACCTCGTTGGCATGTCGGCTCGCAGCGAGACTCGGGCTGAGTGCGCCCTCCTCCATGCGGCATGCAAGGCCCTAACGGAGCCAGTCCCTCGACGCACCACCATAGAGAAAACCCCGTGGACAGAAGAGGATCAAGGCTCCTCCTTCCACCTGTCGTGGGATCTCCAACTCTCCTTGCACAAAAACATGTCTCTCTCTCTCTATCTCGCCCTCGCGTCCTCTCACGACGAGACTGATCGGCCGACGCTGGAGGCTGCCAAGCACATGGTGCAGGAGCTGCTGCACCACCCGCCGTTCAAAGCCGAGCAAGGAAAGTGGTGCGAGTGCCTGGCTGAGCTTCCAGACATTGCGGCCACCGCCCTGGAAGGGCAGGGTGCTCATGCCGAGGACATGGCGTTGGGGGTTGTGGGTTCTCTCCCGGCTCCGGGGTCATACGATGCCCCTAATCCGACGACATCTCTCCATGTCCCAGCAATAGCTGCCAGATTATCTCACCCCTGAAGGCTATTCGCGCGTCCACCGTGCATATTCGGGGACGAGAGGACCGCATCGTCGAGGAGATAATAGCGGCAGGCCAACAGAACCGTGTGGCACTCGCCAACGGAAATGAAGTAGGGGAAACAACTACCTCGCATTTACTAAGGACCTCCACCGGGTCGTGTGGCCGCACAAGTTCTGCCTGGAGACAGTGGCGCGCTATGATGGAACCGCCAACCATTGCATGTTCCTACAAATCTACACCATGGGCATCGATGTCGCGGGCGGTGACGACCGTTTCATGGCGAACTCGTTCCCTATGGGGCTCAAGGATGCGGCTCGCACCTGGGTGATAAATCTCCTTGAGGAATCCATCGGCTCCATCTCTAGCCTCTGCTCACTCTTTATCGCCAACTTCAACGGGACTTACGAGCGACCCCTCGCCTACAATGACATTCGCCAAGTACGCCAACAGCCTGGCGAGACACTCTTCAAGTTCCTATTGATGTTCACCCAGGTCCACAACAAGATTACCAAGATCTCACACTCCAGCATCATTACACCTTCTCCGAAGGAGTCAAGGACGTTAGGATGAGCTTTAGTAGCTTCCTGTTCAGCCTCTCTGAGGTGGAGACCATGCCCCATATCCTCAATGTCCTACAAGAGAAAGAGCAAGGATCCCAAGAGGAAGTCCGCCGATGTCCTCTCCGTGGAGCCTGAGCGGAAGAGCCCTCGCAAGGGCGACAAGGGTAGCATGAAGAGAGCTCATACTGCATCTTCCACAAGAAACATGGGCACCACACTAAAGAATGCTATGAGCTATAGAGGCTCCACGACCAGCCCAAAAGCCAAAGGAAGGGGACATAGGGAGGATAACGAGGCAAGAGATGTGGTGGAAACCAATGAGGTCGGCGCTGGAATAATAACCATAGTGGCCAAGGCACTCGCGAAATGGGTCACCAAGCCAACACCATGCATCAACATCACCACGCCCCGTAGAAGGGCCAGACCGAGGAGAACATGGGGGGCTACTAGGAGCCAAAGGGTTCCATAGCTGGCATCCTCATCGGCTCCCAGGTGGCAGTGTCCAACAGGAACTTCAAATAGCTCACCTCCAAAGTCGCCGCAGCCTAACTCGGAACTCCGTCCCAAAATCTCAAACAGTGCGCCATCACCTTTGACGCTAGCAACCACCCCACATCCACTAGGGCTATGGGAATTCTACCCATGATCTGCAGCCCCACCATTAACAACATCGCAGTCTCCAAGACGCTCATCGATGGTGGTGCCAAGCTGAACTTGATCTCCACGGAGATGTTCGCCAAGTTGTAGGTGTCGTACGATCGTTCTCTGGAATTACCAATAGAATCATCGTATGTAGCACCCGGATAAAATGACTACTAGAAAATCACTGTGGTTTTTTACTTTGTGCATCATCATGCATCTTTTTTTCTCTTAAAAATAATCTAACAAACCTATTTTAACTCGACACTTTATCCTCTCTTGTATTTATCTAAAGAAGTATTTACAAAAGTATTTTGAAAATATAACATAGAAATAAAAATGTTTTGTACTAGGGGAGGTAGCCCAGCCTGTAGACCAGGACACCTACTACCTTGCTAGACCCAACCACCTAAGACAACCATAACCCATTGCCACACCACTCCGCTGCCACCCATCGCCACACCATCCCCGCTACCACAACACTCAACGCACACAACACCACTATGACATCCTAATTTTAACAACCCTGATTTGTAGTCCAAAATACAAAAAGAAAGGGGAACAAAAACTTTTTCTTGTTAAGTGTTGCGATGCTTTCTTACTTGTTTGCTTGTGTTCCTACAACTGTCTATGTAGTAGATGATATATTTCTTACCTCAACACGAGTTTACAAAAACTATTTTACGAAAGAGATGTCTTGGCTCATCCTTCATATTCTCAAATGTTCTAACAATTCAAACTTGATCCAAGATAACTTTGACACAATAAAATGTTTTACTGGTTTCTATTAACAAAACTATGGAGACCTATATATAATCTGCTAATGTTTTCAAGACAGAGCTGTTAACTACTTTTATCTCCGTGCTTTCCAAAACCTTTCCCAAAACATTCTAATCTTCGTAGAAATACCAAGAGGTCCTTACCTGACTTCAAAACAAAACCTCTTCAAAATAACCCTCCTTACTTCAATCTAGGCTTGATGGTAACCTTAGTAGTAGTTGGTTAACTATGATAAGATGAATTGCCTTGATCTGTTGTCTCATGAATGCCCTTGATCTGCTGATTGCTTAGGAACGAGAGTGAGCTAATCTAGGAGCTCATCCTTTAGGATCTAACCAAAGTGGATATCATCAATATCAAACCAAGTATCCCAAACTAAATATATCTTGAGTCACTCTAGTGATTCTCTAATCTATTTACCTAGATCAATCATGAGCTAGTCCTTTGCATTAGCATCCAACCCCTCAAAGACCAACTACAATAATGAAATCTTATCTACACAAGATAACCTTCAATATCATCCACTTGATGCTAAGAATAACCCTTTCCTCTCTCTCAAATGTTTCCCTCCTCCTTACTTGTCCAAATCCACAAATCTGCCAAATTTGGCTAAGTCTAAAATCCTTATCTTGATTCAGTCTTTGGAACTCCACCTACCCCAACCATTGTGCATTCTGGAGAATGTATCTAAACCATCTTGTAGTACATCATTAGTAATACCAAATCACATTCTTTCCCTTGACTAAACCATTCCCGTACCCACTCATCCTTGATGGTTTTGTAGACAAGATAATAATATTTTTTTTAAATCTTATCATCTTGCCTACTTTGGCAGAAGCTCACATCCATATGATACCTTCCCTTGACCAACTCTGTGCATGGTTATGATCTAGTAACCATCGTCTATCAATCCACCCTTCACTCATTTTTGTTGGAGCTTTGTGCTTTTTTCAACTCACCTGGATTTTGAGGCTATCTAATAATCCGCTTTGGCAGTCTTAATCTCAACAAAGTTTGGAATCATATCTGGAATCCCTCAAGCATGATCAAGCTCAATTCTTTGTACCATTCTCATATATACCACTTGGTATAACTATCCATCTATCCCTTGTACCAAGATGATCTCTGAGCTCACTATCCAAGCATGTTTATGTTTTATAAAAATGTCAAAACCCTAGATCCCCCTCATCTAGTTTTCCTTCCATTTCTAAGGTGGAATTTCAATACCCAAGGTTCCAATGATGGATACTTCATGTTTACATCATCCACCTTGGATATACTCATTTGCTAAATAATTCCCATAATTATTTGGAAACTAAAACTATTTAATTTCCACTTTTTGCAAAATCCTCAAAACATTCTCTGTAAAGGAAAGTTTGTTCTTCTCCAAACTACTTTGCCAACACAAGGAACATTTGAGGCCTATACATCATACCCTATCTTCCCATCTAAAAAATAACTATTTTTGAGATCCTTTATTATTTCTTTTTGCCCTTTTTCTTAAATGGCAGAAATAAGAAATAATTACTTAAAAATACTTTTCTATCTAAATAAAATCCAAGAAATTTTCCAAATGTGTGATATGGTATTTCGGACAATATCACATCAAAATCTCGCCTCGTCCAATATAAATGTATCAAATGAGCTTCTAGAAACCAAATCAACACTTCTTGAATAAATAGTTTTAAGTGGACTTTAACTCCTTTGAAAAATCCCAAACAATTCCTAGGATCATGACTTAACTATATCTACCCACTAGTGCCAATTTCCCATCTTTCTAAAGACAAGTTTTGACACTTCCTTCACAACCATTTTTTGGATCAAAAGTGCCAACTAAGCAAATTCTCAAATCAAAACCCACCAAAAACTTCCCCAACCTGACCCACCAAGCTTGTACAACACACTTTGTCGTGGGAATGGCCACGGAAGATGCTGCAATCGGCAACGAGTAGTAGAACGAGGGGCAAGGGCGGCCAGCCATCTGCGGTGCGAGATGAGGGCGGAGACACAGGGTTTTAACTAGGTTCGGCCCCCCGGAGGGTAAAGACCTATTCCTGCTGGATTGTATTGATGAGAGAGTACAAGGGCAATATCGACAACTAGGCGGTGAGTCGCAGGGGGTGTATGATGGAAGATATCCTCTATGCGTACCCTAGGGAGGTTTATATAGACTCACCTCGCTAGGGTTTACAGATCTACAACCAAATTAGTTAAGGATTCAGAGAGTGTTTGACCTAATCTGACTGGGCCTAGCTACGCTTCTGGGTCTTCAGCTTCCAATCGCCTGTCTCCTTGTTGGGTCTTGATCCAGTCGCCGTCCTGCAGGCCCACTCACTGGCAGCATGGGCCAGTAGGAAACGTCCTGCTGGGTATACCCCACTCGGCATATCCCCATCAGTAGTCCCCGAGGCCGTCGTTGATTCGTCGCAGGTGTTCTTTGGAAGTCAGAGTATGTGGGTCCAATTTGGACGCCCAGTCGAATCGGCGGTGGACTCATTAAATGAAAGAAGGAACATGTCACCTTAGTCACCATAACAGTGACCCAACGAATCGCAGCACGGCGAATGGGTCAGCGAATAGTCGAATCGCAGCTATGGCGATTGGGTCGGCGAGTAGTCAAATCATAGCTAGGGCGATTGGGTCGGCGAGTAGTAGGGTCTCTGTAGCTGGCGAGCCGGTAGACGAAGTTGGACCGTCAGCGTTGGTCAAACTAGCCATTGGGTAACCCAACGGTAATATCGGTGTAATCATTGCGCGGTAACGGATCCTCGACAATGGCGGGTAAAAACCGTTATATAAGGAGAGTGAGAGCAGAAGAGCGATCATTCCCCACACTTCCTCCGACCTGGTGCGTATCCCAGTCTTCCATTCCTCCGTAGTGACCAGAGCAACCTCGAGCAATCCCGCAACCCTAGATTCTTCGACTGGTGGCGCCTCCGAAGGAACCATGGGGAAGATCCAAATGCACGAAGGTGCTGCTGATGTCTTTCGAGGATGCGGGGATCCTCCGCACCGGGAGGTGGCGCATCCCTGCGGCTGGAGAAGTGGTGCCAGATCTGCACGAGGGAGAATTCATCTGCTTCACCTGCCACCTGGATAGGGGGCTCGGTTTCCCCACCTCCATCTTCTTCCGACGCTTCTGCACGTATTATGGCATCTAGCCTTCGGACCTAGGGCCACACAGCATCGAGCAACTCGCCATCTTCGTGGCATTTTGCGAGTGTTACCTAGGATGCCGGACGTACTTCCCCCCGTGGCAAGATCTGTTCCACGGTAGGATCAAAAGCGAAGGGACAGGAGGCCTGATGCTAGCCGCGGGCGGCCTCACCTTCCAGCTAAAGTCCAAGGCCTCTTTCCTCGACCTGATGCTACGAATAAGGCGGCGAACGAGTGGAAGAAGCATTGGTTCTACGTGACCGATTCGCCGCCAGATGACGAGGTAGCGCTTCCGATGTACTCCGCTGACCGGCCCGAGTCGCGTTGGCTTCAAGTCTCCAAGCTCCCACACGACCAGCGGATGGTGGTTGACGAAATGCTGATGCCGATCCGCAACCTGAAGAAGAAGGGCCTCCAAACTATTAACTTGTACAACTGCTGCCTTGGGCGGCGGTTAGTGCCTTTGGCCAGCCGCGCCCACTGGATGTACGAGTACACGGGCAAGGACGATACAACCAAGTCTTGCACCGCCGAATGGAGTGCCAACCACTACGCCGTCGCGCCGAGGAAGATCACTAAGGCGGAGTACGTCGACTCGAAGGCCGGGATTCCCCGTTCACCACGAAGCGCAAGGCGCCACCGATAAGCTTACTTTTCCTTTTTGCTAATCACGCGCTGTTCATGTAGCTGTTCCAAGTGGTGGAAGGTTGGCTTCCACCCGCTGATGACGAGAACTCGAATGAGTCCTCCTCCGACAGGGGCAATGTCGGAGGTGATGATAATGATGACGACGATGAAGATGATGACGAGGCCGTGGAGGTCGCCGCACCCACGGTCCGTAAGACCCGCGATCAGCGATAACACGAGCTCGAGGCCAGCAAGATCCTCGAGGATCACAACGGGGGTGACGACGAGGTTCCCGAGCACACCTCGCGGAGCATGGCCACGCCGTCGAACAAGAAATGACCGCAGAAGAAGAAGCCAGCCAAGGCAATGTCGTCGTGTAACATACCAAAAATATAACACAAGGATCATCAAACTCTAATCACTAAAATTAGGGTTAACAAAAACTTTGATTAATTTAAAATCATATGAATGCATGTGTGAATGAGATGATTTGATAAATACATGAATGAACTTGTGTGATTAACCCAAATAGCAATAAATGGTTTAAAGATGAAAATAACATCATATAAAACATTTCCATGTAGAAACAAAACAAGAGAAAATCAAAAACAAATAAAATAAAGAAAATGGTCATTTTTGCCAATCTTGCTCACTAGGCCACTTTGAGTGTTTCTAGTTCAAGATTTCAAACAGAAACTTTTACAACTCTTTTCACCCCTTGATAGAACAAGTAAAATTAAATCAAATCCCACCTTTCAAACTTGCAGAAACATTTGGAAACCACATTCAAATCACAATTCAAAATTGAATCTTTATCATATGTGACGATCACCCATTTTCAAAAGCCAACCAAACCAGTGCCCCTTGACTAATCCAACTAACCAGACACTCCCTAGTATGTGCCTAGCAAAGCCACCAAGTTTGAATCCAAAATTCAAATTTAAAGTTCGTGCGGCCATTTTATCAAACACCTTGCAAATACAAATCAAACAAACATCAAACACTATAGTGTGCAGTAAAATTTGGCCTAACTTGTTCCCTATCTAGCTCACACTACAGCCTCAGTAGATCGTATAACTTGTTTAACCCCTCTAGCTCACTATAAACCAGACCATGCCATCAATGGAAAGCAGGCCGAGTCTCACCTTGCCACCACATTCTCGACAGCAAGCTACGAGCAACACTAAGCCTAGCCAGCATGTCTAGCAAGCACCCCACCGTCCACCGCCACTCTTTGTCCTAGCCCCGATAAATGCTCGACCAGCACCCATAGACCACGCGCCGCCCTCGCCGCTTGCAGGGATGATCACTATCACCCTAGCACCCCGCCAGACATGCCCGTTCGCCGCCGCACGGACCACGCGCGCTGTGCGACAATAAAATAGCCGTCGGACACGCTCAGAGCACCGCGACGTTCCGACCGATCAGCATCGCCCCACGCCGCAAGACCACGCCGTTTAACTTCGCCAGGGAGCACCGCACCGCCCCTACCGTCGCCCATGCCAGTAGCCCTCTGTGCCCGTCGGTCCCCTTCAGCCACTATAAATAGAGGCCTCCACCGCTCGCTTTATTCACACCAGTTCACTCCCCTCTAACCCAGAACCACCCCACCTCACTCCCGGAGCAAGGAGAGCAGCGCATCGCTGGAATTTGGCCGGAGCCCGCCGCTGGTGGAGAAGAAGGGAGCCGTCGATTGGAACCACCCCAGGAGAAGCTGCCGGTACCAGGAGAACCGCTGTCGTCGACTTCATCATTCGCCCCCATCGCCGACCATCGCCGGAGCCCCGGTGAGCCTCCCAGGACCCCCACCTGTCGCGTTAGGGTTCTGTCTTGCCGGCGCTGCCCGACGTGGACGATGAACCGTAGCCATTCGATTAGAGTTAGATCGTGCGGTTCACATTGCCCCGTATCGCTTCGCCCCTCCCCGTCTCACTGACGCGTGGGGACAACCACTTAACCAGCCCGCGTACGCACTGTGTGTAGTGGGCCGGCCCAGTAAAACACCCCGCGCGACCCAACAATTCAAATTAAGCATTATTCATTTAATTTTAAACACAGTTCTATACCTAGATTCAAAAATCAACCCAGCTCAATTCACTGAACCAAAATGCATGAAACCAATTTTGTTAGAAAGATACTGAAATGCTTAATCCAAGCACATTGGATTCAAACCATTTGGATTTGTTGATCAACCATGGTAAAAATAACAAGGAAGAAGCTTTTCTGCATTCAAACATTTTTCAAAATTCAACCATAAGAGCTTTTGAGTTGATTCCAACTCTCAAAAATCACATTTGATCATTACTTTCAGAATATATTAAAACATATGGGTTTACTTGCAGAAATAATGTTCAAGTAATAAAAGAATGCTACATAGGCATTTCTAGTCACTTTATTTAATTAAAATAAAAATATTAAACCTTATTAAATTGTGACACCACTTTAAAATCACATTCCCATGTACTGAAATGTGTGGTGATGACATGTGTCAACATGATCCCATGTTTGAGTTGGATGATATTAAATCTTAAATAATTTTTCATTGAGTGGAAATTACTTTTCTCAAATAAAATAAATAAGACAAGTGCTTTAATCCTTGTGATAATAGTGATGATGCTAGATCATCTAGTGTGACTTTTTGTGTGATTTTTAAAAATAGTTAAGCATTGTTCGGTGATTGTGTACCTCGTATTTATTTATAGACGCTAGTACCGACCAAGGATACGAGGAGGAAGGAGGATACTATGAGGAAGAAGCTGAGGAGAACTTCAAACACTGCTCTGCTCAAGGCAAGCCAATACTTGAAACCTTGCAAGCTAATCCTTGCACCTATGAAAGTTAGAGAACCTATGCATTGCATTAAGCATGCTTAGTTAGATACATTTGATAATGCCCAATCCTAGTTTTACTTGCAAGCTTAAGTACTTTATTTTCTTTATCAAAGCTTTCTCTTAGAGTTTACATGGTGACTTGTAGATGCTAGAAGGATAACTAAAGGTAGCATAAAGAGCATAAAATTTGTCCTAAGTTAGATAATCTTGATGTCATCCTAAGGCATGAGATTGAACTTAGTAAATCCCCACTTGTTTACCACCCCTCATTAGTATTTACCACCATTTGTAGATGCTAGTGCTAAGTATAAAGCTTGATAAAATTTAGATGGGAATACTTGGTGAAAATGGTTATGAAAACCTTAGAATGATGAGTCATTCTACTGAAATGTTTTGACATGTGTTTTCGAACACCAGATGATTTGATGATGAAAATGTTGAGGCATGAGCCTTAGCCCCCTTATAAAACTGATGGTTGTCTGGATGCGATACCATTCCAATATTACTGTACAACCACAATACCTGAAATTTGGGTAAGGCTTGACTGGAAATTTATATACCTTAGTATGGGTTCCCTCACGGCCAAGGTGTGAGCTGAGGCTACCTTGTGAAGATTATCCACCTGTGCAGTACCCAAGATGACAGTTGGTCATGGTTGGGAGGCCAAACTCACATGAGAGGTGCCTATACTAGGGCGTGTAATTGAAAGGTTAGGATTGATTATACGCATACTGAGTATGGTGAATTCAGGATTTGTTCCTGAAGGATGTATCAAATGTTGTGGTGAAAGTGTACAATCTCTGCAGAGTGTCAAACTATTCGAATAGCCGCGTCCGTGGTTATGGAAAGTTGGAGTGGCCATACTGTTCCCCCGTCAGATGTTTTCAATTATGACTTTGACTTGACCACAACAGAGTTGTGATATGAAATTCAAATTCCCACTTAGGTGTTATAAAACTTTCAACTAGTTTTCTTTGCTTATGAACTTAGTAGAGGTAAATCTAGCTTTTTGCGAAACAACCTTAGAGCCTAGTATCCTACTACAACCCCCCCCCCTTAACTTGATAGTATTAGTTTGCGAGTACTTAAAGAGTACTCATTGCTATGTCCCTGGCTATTCTCGTGGCCAGACTATGAAGAGGAGTATTAGGATGACGTACCGTAGGAAGATTACGACAACTAGGATCATCTCCCATCGTCAGCATTGCCTGTGACCCTGAAGATGGAGCTTCGCCTACGCTATCGTTACTATTATGTTATTCCGCTGCTTGAGTTGTATTAAGAACTGGATCATGAGATCCTTATTTGTGTAAGACCTTATGTATGGTTTGTAATGGATGGTGTACTGTGATATCCAAATCTGTTATGTCTCGCAAAAATGGTAATCCTGGGATTGCGATGTATGGCATAACAGGCATCTGGGATTAAAAATCCGGGTGTTGACAAGTTGGTATTAGAGCCAGGTTAACCATCGGAGACCCTAGTTAGAATGGACGTTTGAATCAAAAACTTAGTTTCAAAACCAATGGAAGTGAGTATTTACAAAAACTTATTCCCATTCTTATCACTTGGATTCTTTCCTGAAAATTCATGTTCCTCAAAAATTCTTGCCAAGTACATAAAATTTGACACACTTGATCACTCTACTAACTTACTCATACTATATTCTAATATATGGACGTGAAGTACAACAAGTTTTATCAGTTGGGGAATGGAGGAGACCTCATCTTTGAGCGTGACTTGGACCAGCTTTCGGAACTTCTAGAGCGTCCGCATCCCGAGTTCTTCGGAGCTCAGCTCAATGATCAAGAATGAGAAGATCTGCAGTGGCTAGTTGTTGCAAGGCTCCGAGGAAAGATTGAACCTCCCACTGCAGAGGGAATTCAGTTCACCTTAAGAGAGAACAACTGTCTCGATGGACTGGCCAGGGCCATGTAGGAAGCTCTTGCTCGTCTGTGTGGGCAGAGTATCAATCAGATCAAGGGCACCCATTTTGAGTTCTAACCAAGGCGTGATGTTATGGGACAGCCACTGGAGGCCCCATACCACCACGAGCTGAAGAGTCAATTGGACCACCTCAGGTTCATGATGTACGACCGTCAAAAGGAGTTGGACAATGCCCGTTCCTACGCCAACCACAAGTACGCCATCGCCAAGAAGAAGGATCAGACCATCGCCATGCTAGTGAAGGATCGCAAGTCTCATCGCCGTCAGCTCGACAAGAAGGAGTGCATCATTTCCCGTCTTCGCCACCAGATCGGATTTGGAGGAGACCATCCACGAGAGAGACACGCAGTTGGAGGAGAGGGAGAATGCCGGAGGAGACCTTCATGCAGACCCCTACTCCTATCTCAGCGATGATGATGACTTTCTGGAGGATCAGGCCATGGACTTCTTCACCGATGAGGATGACTTCGCCTTCATCGATGATGATGATGATGAGTAAACTGACTTCAAAGAGTAATAGAACTTGAGCACTAGCGTTAGTAAAGTGTATTCGGTCCCACTGTATCGTAGCTTCACAGAATGGTTCTTAAAACCATCTGTTTTTCTTTGTTGTGGTGTGTGTTGTATTGTGTGCTATGAATGAATGAAAAGAAAGTTGCTAGCAAAATCTGAGTCACACTTTAACAACTTTACAAAACAACCCTGAACCTTAGAAATTTCCCTCTTTTCTCATGATCCATCTCAATCTTCAGATGCCTCGCGGAGGAAGCAACTCAGCCCCGGACCAGATGTTGCAACTCTTGCAAATGATGGTTTCGGACCACGAAGACGAAAGAGTCGAACATCAAGCCAACTTAGCCACCCTTCAACAGATAGCCCAGATGGCCAACAACAATCAAGGCCATGGAAATCAGGACAACCATGGATCTAAGCTCAAGAATTTCAAGAACACCAATCCACCTGTTTTCACTAAGTTAGAACAACCCCTAGATGTAGATGATTGGCTGCAAACAATGGAGAACAATCCGGAAGTCGCAGGAGTGGAAGCTAACGAGAAAGTTCTGTTCGCCACCCACTATCTAGCCGGAGATGCAAGAGCATGGTGGAACAGCGTCCGTGCAATGACCGGAGGTCAGATGATGAATTGGGAGGAATTCAAGGTCAAGTTCAGCAGAACCCATGTGCCACCGGGTTTGATCAAGAGGATGAGAGATGAATTCAGAGAACTGAAGCAAGGAAGGATGGTAGTAGTGGATTACCGTGATAAATTCTTGTCATTATCTAGGTATGCCCTGGATGAGATCGACACTGAAGCCAAGAAGAAAGAGAGATTCCTGAATGGTCTGCACGATGAGATGTAGACAGTGTTAGTCAATATCTCCTTTGATGATATTGAATCCCTAGTCGACTCTGCCATTCAGATGGAAGGAAAGATCAACCAAGCCAATGAGAACCGCAAGCGACGCGTGATGCATCAACCAGGAACCCACCAGACACGAAAGTATCGCCCCAACCCATCTCCAGGATTTGCCCCAAGAACCAACAGACCCCCGATGAACCGTCCGACCTATCCCAACCATGGAAACCCAAGGCCCGGAGGAAACCACAACAACCCTAGCAACTCTAGCAATTTCAACCGTGCACCACCCAAGTTCAACAACAACGATTCCGCCACCAACACCAACACTGCCCTAAGGACTGGAAGCAATGTTGTGCCTGTTGCAGCAAAGGACAAGTCGCAAGTGACATGTTATGAATGTGGAACCAAGGGTCACTATTCCAATGAGTGCCAAAAAAAGATTGCCACAACCCCCAATGCAAATGCCCCAGCTCAGCAACAACGTCGTGTTCAGCCTGGAAGAAGGTTTGACCCAGGGAACTCTCTCAACCGCAACGGCCGTCTTTTTATCATGCATGCTGAAGAAGCCCAGGAAGCGCCAGATGTCATGTTGGGTATGTTTTCTGTTAACTCAGTACTTGCAAGAGTGTTGTTTGATTCCGGAGAATCGCACTCATTTGTCACTAAAGAATTTGCATGCACTAGTAAGATTCAAGCAACCAAATTGAAGCATGTTATGATTGTTCAAATACCCGGTTCAACCACCAAAGCTAGGCAAATTTGCAAAGCCGTCCCTATCCGAATCCATGGCATAAATTTTTATGCTAATCTAATAGTACTCGGAACTAATGGTTTGGAAGTAGTACTAGGAATGGATTGGATGTCCAAACACAAAGGATTAATTGACTGTGCCAAGAAAGCCATAAATATGACCAGTACAGCCAGAATATCAGTCGAGCATGTGTCTGAAACCTTTCCTCATCAATTCAAGTGCAACAAGAGTATAGCCCAGCCTACCATTGACCAAGTCCGGATAGTCTATGAATACCCCGATGTATTTCCATATGTTTTGCCCGGTATAACCCCAGATCAGGATATAGATTTTATCATTGAACTAATCCCTGGAACCGGACCCATATCCCAGAGACCCTATAGTATGAACCCGTTTGAACTAGCAGAACTGAAGAAGCAACTGGACGCCATGCTGGAAATTGGACTGATTCAACCAAGTCCGTCACCATGGAGATCACCTGTTTTGTTCGTGGACAAGAAAGATGGAGGTAACCATTTGTGTACGGATTACTAGAAGTTGAATGATGTGACTATCAAAAACAAGTACCTATTGCCGAAGATAGAAGACCTGTTTGACCAGTTGACTGGTGCCAAAGTGTTTTCTAAGATTGATCTTAGAACTGGCTATCATCAACTCAAGATTCGCGTAGAGGATATTCCAAAGACTGCCTTTACCACCAGATATGGATTATACGAGTATATCTTCATGTCTTTTGGACTGACCAGTGCCCCCTCTTATTTCATGAATCTCATGAATAAGTTTTTTATGGACTTCCTGGATAAGTTTGTCGTTGTTTTCATCGATGACATTCTGATTTATTCCAAATCACAAGAAGAACATCAGCTACACCTAAAAACCATTCTTGGAACCCTTAGAGAGCATCAGTTGTATGCCAAGTTTAGCAAATGTGAATTCTGGTTACAGGAGGTAGGATTCCTTGGACACATCGTATCAGCCGGAGGAATTGCCGTTGACCCCGCGAAGGTGAAAGATGTCGAACATTGGCAAGCCCCAACCACTCAAACCCAAGTTCGTGCATTTCTCGGATTAGCGGGATACTAACACAAGTTCGTAGAACGATTCTCGAGTATCGCCAGACCCATGACCCAATTGCTGAAGAAGGACAAGAAGTTTGAATGGACGGACAAGTGTGAAGCGAGTATTTAAGAACTCAAGAGAAGATTGATTTCAGCCCCAATCTTGATCATGCGAGATATCACTAAACCCTTTGACGTGTATTGTGACGCATCCAAGATCGTCCTCGGATGTGTGCTAATGGAAGAAGGCAAAGTTACATCTTATCTATCCCGAAAACTGAAGCAGCATGAACAGAACTACCCAACCCATGACCTCGAACTCGCAGCCATAGTTCTAGCCCTGAAGACATGGAGGCATTACCTGATGGTAAACCGTTGTGAGATTTATTCAGATCACAAGATCCTGAAGTATATATTCACTCAGAAGGAGCTGAATATGAGGCAGAGAAGATGGATTGAGCTAATCAAGGACTATGATCTGGACATTCACTATCACCCCGGTAAAGCCAATGTGGTAGCAGATGCCCTTGGAAGATTGCTGTGCCGCTTGAACTCCATGATTCTAAAGGAGCAACCAAGTTTGCATAAAGAGATAGAAGATTTCAGAATGGAATTGGTAAGTGAAGGATTTTTGGATAGCATAGAACTTCAACCCACTCTGATCAGTCAGATCAAAGAGGCGCAGAAAGGAAATGCTAGTATCGATAGAATCAAACGTCGTATTGGTATAGGCAAAGTACCCGTATTCACGGAAGATGAAGAAGGAGTTCTGTGGTACAAAGGACGCCTTTGTGTACCATCGGATTCGGAATTGAAAGAAGTGATTTTGAAAGAGGCCCATGATACTCTTTATTCTATCCACCCCGTAGGAACAAAGATGTATCAGGATTTGAAGGAACAATTCTGGTGGCATAAGATGAAGAGAGAAATCAGAAGCTATATCGCCAAGTGTGATATATGTCAGAGAGTCAAGGCGGGACATCAAAGACCCGCTGGACTATTGCAACCTCTACAAATTCCGGAATGGAAATGGGATTCAGTTGGAATGGACTTTACCACCGGATTGCCTACTTCTAGTAGGGGAAATGACTCTATTTGGGTCATAGTGGACCGATTGTCCAAAGTCGCCCATTTCTTACCCGTCAAGACCACATACCAGAGTTCGAATCTAGCGGAGTTATACATCGCTAGAATCGTCAGTTTGCACGGAGTCCCCATGACGAGGTTTAATCTCATCAATGCCCATTGTTATGGACTTGGGTTTTGGAGAAGATGGGGATGCTGGAGATCGTGGAACGGTTAACAGACAAGCAACCAGGGGACACGAGATTTACCCAGGTTCAGGCCCCCGGAGGGAAAACCCTACTCCTGCTTGTCTGCTCTTGATTACGGCGGAACCGAAGGTTACAGGGTGCGCAGATTCGATCTGGCGTGGAGGTGCGTGTGCAAAAGTATGAGTCGAGAGATCTAGGACGTGCCCTCCTGGCCTTTATATAGACTTAGGCAGGTCCCGGGCATAGTCCTAGTCGGTTACAGGTTCTAGGGTTTTACCCCTTTGAATTTCCTATCTATGCTAGTCTTGCTCTCCAAGGATCCGAAGGCGTCATGGGCCTTGGCCACCCGAAAATCTTCATGGGCCAGCGTATGTCTGCTATGGGCCTTCCTTGGGCTGGACCAGGTATGCTAGTCACGTACCCGTAGGGTATAACCATGTCAGTAGCCCCCGAGTGATCAGTCGAATCGTAGATTCGGCTGAGGACTCTTCAATCCTTTGGGTGCAACTATGTATAAACAGTATAGGTGTGTAGGGATTGTTGATACATGTGCCTGACTCACCCGACGGATCAGGGTCAGTTAACTGTCTTAGGACGAAACAACACGATCTTCATCAGGTTCGAGTCCCTTAACTTGAACCCGGAACATATGCTGGCGTAATTCGACTCAGGCCACGGGGGACTTACAGGAGAGGAATTCCAGTGGTTTTTAATTGATGTACCCAACGCGTCCGTCGGGGTTTTTCATCATTCCTGTTGGCATGGATTCATACTAGCAGAGCGCAGTCGTGTGCGTTGCCAGGCCATCAGATGACATCTGCAGGTCTTATCTTTGTGTCGCAGACGCAGCATCATAACATTTGTCACCACAGAGGTGTTTCGGGTGGCTAAGGAGATCGTTGCTCACTCAGCGTTTTGTTGGGCAGAGTTGCCGAAAAGTTTTTGCGTGCTGATCCGAAAGATCGCAGTCGAAGATTTCATAGGGTGCGCGACCAGCGCTCCCTATGGGAGTAGCCCCCGAGTGTCTGTTCGAGTCGTAGACTCGAGCAGAGACTTTAGTTCAAGCATTGTTCAGTTGTTAAGTCCGTAGGACACGAAAATTTTCGGATGCTTAAATTCATCCTCCCTATGGGAGTAGCCCCCAAGTCCGTAGTGGAGTCGTAGACTCGACATAGGACTCGAAGAAATACTTTGTCTTTATTCATCTTCCGGGTGCGCGGCCAGCGCTCCTGATAGGAGTAGCCCCCGAGTATTTAGTCGAATCGAAGATTCGAGTGAGTACTCTTAGCTGTGGAGTCGGGGAATTGTAGTTGGTGCTAGTATAGCTTTTGATGACATCAGTGTTGACGATCAATGACCTCAAGCGTCTGCTACGCCAGAGATGACTTGACTGGACGAACGCGGGTCCCACTTGCTGACTTTGAATTGACCGGTCACGCGCGGCGTGGAGATAATTACGGCGTCTCCTCGATTTCCGCGCGTGGTGGACGGCGTGGTAACGACGGTTCGTTGTGATGTTGACACGTGTACGGTCAGATCTGCCATTGGCGTTAGGTCTTCTGTATGGACGGATGCCGTGCGTCGTCTTCGCTGTTATAATCATTGGGGAAAGACGCGCTTTGTTTTCACCGCATCAGTTCTTGTTTTCACTGCCTCCTTGTGCTCTAGAGAATCTTGCTACGCGCTGGGATTTCCTTCCACATTTCCGTCGTCGTTTCTGCGTTTTCACCGCCGGCGCCGCCATAGCGCAATGGGGAAACCAAAGAAATCATCATCTGCGGTTGGGACCAGCGCCGCCGGAGGAAAGAAGGGCACCACCGCTACCCGTGTCACCGATGGTGGCTGGCGGCGATCAGAGACGCGGGAGAGCGATCTCCGCAAGCTTCGCGAGCGGGGCCTGATCCCGCAGGGTAGGGAGGCCTTCAAACTCCCCGGCAATGAGGTAATCCCCCGTCCCCCATCTGGGTATCGGGTTATGTTTCTCGCCTTCGTTATGCGTGGGTTTTCTTTTCCAGTCCACAACTTCCTCCGTGGACTGCTCTTCTTCTATGGGATTCAGCTTCATCATCTATCTCCCAATTCTCTTCTCCACATTGCTTGTTTTATCACTTTTTGCGAGTGCTGGCTTGGCATTGAGCCGCACTTTGGCCTCTTCCGGAAGCTTTATTCCGTGAAGAGGCAATCTGCTTCGGATGGTGTGTATCCCATTGGGGGTTGCATCATCTCCCTTAGTCCCAATCTTCTCTTCTTTTCTTTTTCCATGTCCGAATCTGTCCAGTACTGGCGGAGGCGATGGTTTTATATCCGCGACTCCGTAGTGTCCGGGCAAGATTTTGGTCTTGTTCCCTTTGACCCCTCCCAAATGATTCAGCGAAAAAGGTCTTGGAAAAACCAAATCTTGGACGGTGAGGTGGCGGAGATAGAGGCCCTTTACCGTCGGGTGGAGGATCTCCAGTTGATTCCGGAGAAGGAGGTGAACGGTGTGGACATCATCCGGACGTTTTTTGAGCGTCGGGTGCAGCCTCTCCAAGCGAGGGCGCACCCGATGTTTCTTTATTCTGGGCGCCGTGATCCGACGAGGGTTTCGACTGAGAAAATCTCCGAGGGGGATCTTGACAGGGCCCTTCGCGCGCTGCTGAAGTTCAAGGCCGGACAAGAAATCCCGGGGAAGTCGCTAACTGCTCCATTTTCTTCGACGTTGGTCGTACCGCAGGTGTAGATTTGTGCACGTAGTGCTTTTTTGTCGGCTGTGTATTTATTTCCTTTGTTTGCTAACAAAGTTCCTTCTGATTTTGCAGAGCTTCAAAGTGCCAGGCATGGTACCGCCATTGCCCGAAAGGTATCCGAATGCCCCGGATAATGAAGTGGTTGAGTCCGTGTTCGAGCTGCCGTCGGCACGATCTCCGGCGGAGGATGCTGACGAGTCGAGTGAGGACCATACGCGCAAACGATCACGGAGCTCCAGCGAGTCTTCGGATGCCTCGACTCCTCTGACTCCCAGAAACCCTCTGGGCGTTGAGCGTCATAGTGACGGTCATGGAGGTTCTTCCTTTCCCATTCCTGCCATTCCTGTGCGGGCTGTTGCACCGCACCCGCCAGCGAAGCGGAAAAAGGAAGAGAAAAAGGAGGAAAAGAAGGAAGAGAATAAAGAGGAGAAGAGAGCCCGAAGGACTCCTCCTGTCTTCGACCTGAGCTCGTTGGGCTCGTAAGTTTCTTGTTATATTGTTGTCCTCTTTTTTTTCTTCTTGATTTTGCACTTGTGCTGATTGCTTCGTATGCAGGCATTCCTCCCGCGACTCCTCTAGTGATGGTGCGCGGGAAATGACGGGGGAGTCGAAGATTGCGTCTCCTCCTCCTCAGACGGTGGCGACTTTGGGAGGCGCCGCTCCGGATCCTCCTGTGCAGGAGGTGCAGGTGGTTGCGCCTCAGAATTTCGCGGGCGGTCCTTCAGAGTCGCCATCAGAGCATGTAAGTTCCTCTGCTTCATGCCACGGGGGGAGCCCCCAGGTGTATGAAAATTTCTTGTCTTCTTCTTCTTTCGGATCTTCAGGGGAGCCCCCGAGTTTCTTCGTGTGCGAGTTTTACCTTTATTCTTTCTGTATTGGGCGCAGCCCCCAAGTCCTTTTTCCTTACTTGTGTTTCTTTTTTCTATAGCCTTTTGTTCAGGAAGCCAAGCGACTGGTGCAGGAGCGCCTAGCGCTGGAGGCTAGCCTTCGGCAGCTTCAAGGTACCTACTTGCTGTTTGGTGTTTTTTTCGTTTATTCTGGTCCTGCTTGCTGACGTTTGCTTGTTTTGAATGCAGAGGAGCACAATACTTCTCTCCGTGAGGTCGACGCTCTCAAGAAGAGCCTTGGTCAATCGGAGCAGAAAGCCGAGGCCGCCGTTGGTGCGAAAGAACGCCTCGAGCTAGAGCTGACTAAGGCAGCCGAAGCGAAGGAGCGTCTGCAGCAGGAGGCCGCGGATCGTGAGGAGCAGCTGGCCACCGTTGCGGCTGCTCGTGAAAGAGAGGTGGCGGTGAAGCTCATGGCTGCTGCCAAGGCTATTTCGGGTGAGTGCTAGATTTGTGCTTGTTTCTTCATGCCTCGTGTCTTCTTCTGTGCTGCTTTTCTTCATGTCTTCCTTCTTATTTTTTGTCTCACATGCCGCAGGCATTGATTTTGACCGCGGTGCTCTAGAGCACGGGAGTGCTCTAGATGATGCTACTGTGGCGGTCGAAGACCGCTGCAGCACCGTCGTCAGCTCCCTTGCCAAGGCGAAGGAGGTCCTTGGCCGCTTCTACAAGGAGCTTGTTCCTAAGGGCGCGGCCCTCGATGATGTGGATGCTCTGGCGGAGGCTCTGTCAGCCGAAGCGCCTGCGGCGTACAAGCGCAAGCAGAAGGGCATCAGCACGTCCTTCGGGCTGGCGATGGCCTTGGCGGCTGGAGCTGAGCTGGATCTGCCCCAGATCACCTCCCGGATGCCGACGACTGCAGATGGATCCGAGGTAGCCTTTGCTGCCTACTCTGCTCGCTGCAAGCGATATGGGCCCAAGCTCATTGATTTGCTGTCTGAGTATGCACTGCGGCAGCAGGGCGGGGCCAAAGCTAGGTAGTCTGGCTCCGAGGCGACTCAGGGTGCCGCGTCTTAGGCGTTGTAGACGTAGGATAGTTTGTAGTTTGCTTTTGTTGTAAATATCTTGAAGAACACCCTCTTTGTGCCACGTAGTGGCCTTATATGTTTAAGGAATTCTTCGGAGTTGTGCTCTATCATTGTCTGAATGTCTGTGTTCCTTTCTTTCTCTGCTGCTATAGGTTCCTTCATGTGCTGACCCTGTTGACACCCCGTCCGCAATGCTGCTGCGACCATCTTTGGATGATTCCTCGCAACTCACTTTTCTTCGGGATCGTGTGCGTAGTCTGGAGAGGGAGTTGCTCGGGTTACGCGGTCATGCCGACGTTTGGAAGTCCAAGGCGGATCGTGGTGCAGCCAGAGAGGAGTACTTGATGGCGGAACTGGTTCGGCTGTCCGAGCAGCTGCAATGTAAGTTGTTCTTTGGTTCGAGCTGTAGCTCAGTTCTTCGGATGGCCTGCTGGCCTTACTCTTATTTTGTGCAATTATCGCAGGTGCGAGCCTTGCTCCGAGGGAAGAAAAGGAGCGTGTCACTGTTCGGGTCAATTGCCTGACTCAACAGGACATGGAGGCTGGCGGCTTCTTCTGGATGGATCGTGATCGCGCCATGGCTCTAGCGACGGTGCAGGATCGTGTTCATCAAGTTTCGCGGGTGCTCCGCCAAGTGCAGACTTCACTTTCCTCGGTGATGCACGTCATGTTTCCTTTGGATGCCGTACCGACGAGCCTTGCGGGTCTTCTGTTGAAGTTTCGAAGCGTGAGCAATGTCAAGGAGTTGGTGCGGCAACAGCTCGTTGCTGGAGTCAAGCCTACGTTGTCTCTTGTGAGGCTGGACCGGCCTGATGTAGATTTGGCTGTTGTGGCAGCCGGGCCGCCTCTTTGGCCGGATGGTAGTGAGTGGGACATGCGGCCACATTACGCGGCTGTAAGGCAGTATGCCGAACAGGTCGTAGATTTGTTTGAGCAGTGTGCCCAGGTTATTCTTCAACATAGGTAGTACCTGTAAAAGAGATAGATGTAAAATTTGTATATTTCGGCTTGGCGTGTTGTGCCCTTTGTTGTAAAGGTTTGTTTGTTGTGAGCACGCAGTGCTTTGATTGAGTACGTGTCCTTTTCGTTTGCCTGACGTTGTCAGCTACTCAGGTGTACACGTTTGATCCTCAGTCGATGAAATCGTGAGGTGGGGGGAGCCCCCGAGTGCGTATGTAGCATGTAGTAAAGTTGCAAAATAGCGAACTGAAGTTTTGGGGCGAGACACTTAGCTTTATTTATATCGTAATGGAGGAGGTACATTGTTCGGCTGAATAGCCTTGGCTGAAAGCCTTATTGAAAGTAAAGGGGGTAGGTTGCTACGGATAGAATCGTCGCAGGTGCGAGATATTCCATGGGTTGGAGTATGCGACTACAGACTCCACGTGCTTGAGGCGATAGGCGCCACCTGGGATGACTTCGGTTATGACGTATGGTCCTTCCCATGGTGACTCGAATTTTGTCGGTCGCTCTTGCTTGAGTCGCAAGACGAGGTCTCCTTCGATGAAGGTCCTGGGGCGAAGCCGGCGGCTGTGGTAGTTGCGGAGACTCTGCTGGTACACCGCTGATCGAGCTGCTGCTACGTCTCTTGCTTCGTCGAGTGTATCGACGGCATCTTCGAGTGCAACCGTGGATTCGATTTCACTGTATGCGACGACCCGACGGGCCTGGTGGCGTACTTCGGCTGGCAGCACGGCTTCGGCTCCATGTACCATGAAGAACGGTGTGTAGCCTGTGGAGCTGTTTGGCGTGGTCCGTAAGCTCCATAGGACGGATGGTAGCTCTTTAGTCCAGGCTCCTGCTTTCCGTTCGAGTGGACTAATGAGGCACTTCTTGATGCCCGCGCCGATTAGGCCATTGGCCTTTTCCACTTGCCCGTTCGTTTGCGGGTGTGCTACTGAGGCGTACGTGATGTTGATCCCGAGGCCTTCGCAGAAGTCCTGGAATTCCTTGGAGATAAAGTTCGATCCATTGTCGGTGATGATGCTATGAAGTACGATGAACCTGTAGACAATGGACTCGAAAAACTTGACCGGCGTTTTGCCATTCTGGTTGGTAACCGGCATGGCCTCGATCCACTTGGTGAACTTGTCGACTGCGACCAGGAGGTAAACGTGTCCCCCTTTCGAGGACTTTGGCAGTTTGCCGATCATGTCGAGGCCCCATTGAGCAAAAGGCCAAGCTATGGGTATGGGTCTGAGCTCGGACCCAGGTGCGTGCGGTTTGTCGGCGAACCGTTGGCATCCGTTGCATCTTCGAACGATGTCCTTTGCGTCGTTCATGGCTGTTGGCCAGTAGAATCCTGCTCGTAGAGCTTTGGCGACAAGGGAGCGGCTGCCTGCGTGATGGCCGCAGATGCCGTCGTGGATGTCTTGGAGGATTGCTTTCCCGTCACTGATGGTGACGCACCTTTGTAGTACACTGGTAATACTGCCCTTGTACAACTCGCCGTTGATGATGGTGAAGGCTTTTGACCGATGAGATATGCGCCGGGCATTTGTCGGGCTGTCAGGCAGTTCTCCATTTAACAAGAACTGGAGGTATGGGCGCGTCCAAGTTTCTTCGACTGCCATGACCTGCATTAGGTTGACTATGGCTACCTCTGTGTCCAGTTTTTCGGGTCCTTCGTGTCCTTCGGGTAGCGTAGCTCCCGAGTGTTCTGCTTCTTCGGGTGATCCCTTGGGGAATTTCCGCTTGATGGATGGCACGCAGATCTGTTCAAGGAACACACCTGGTGGCACCTTTGCGCAAGTGGAGCCGATGTTGGCAAGTCTGAAGGCTTCCTCGTTGCTTTCTCTTCCGACGTGCCGAAGCTCGCAGCCGTCGAATTCTCCTTCAAGTGCGTTGTATAGCGCGCGGTACGCGATCATGTTTTCGGCGTGTGCGTCACACTCGTTCATCGTCTGCTGGACGACGAGGTTGGAGTCACCGTAGATGACCAGGCGCGTCGCGCCGCATATCTTTGCCATCCTCATGCCGTGGATGAGGGCTTCGTATTAGAGGCTCGGAATTTCATCCGGAGGACGTACTTCATCGTGTTGCCTTGCGGGGAGGTCAGTATGACTCCTGCCCCTGCTGCAGCTTCTCGCTTGGAGCCGTCTAAGTGCATCGTCCATGACTGCGACATATCTGGGGTGTCCGGCAGCTGCAGTTCCATCCAATGTACCAGGAACTCCGGAAGGACTTGAGATTTGATTGCGAGTCGTTTCTCGTAGACGATGTCCAAGGGTGACAGCTCGATGCCCCACATGGCCACGCGTCCTGTGGCCTCTGGATTATTCGGGATGCTGTTCAGGGGTGCCTCGTTGACGACCATCACCTAGTGCTCCTGGAAATAGTGGCTCAGCCGTCGAGCCGTCATGAACACGCCGTAGGCGAGCTTCTGGTAGTGAGGGTACCTCTGTTTTGTTGGCGTGAGTACCTCGAGAGGTAGTAGATTGGGCGTTGGACCCCGTGGGTCTTGCCTTCTTCGGGTTGTTCGACCACTAGTACGGTGCTGACCACCTGGTGTGTGGCTGCTATGTACAGCAGCAGAGGCTCGCGCTCCTTTGGCGTGACCAGGACAGGCGAGGTGGAGAGAAGCCGCTTGAGGCTTTCGAATGCGTCGTTGGCTTCCGGCGTCCACTTGAATTTGTCTGCTTTACGCAGCAGCTGGTAGAATGGTAGGGCCTTCTCGCCCATGCGGCTGATGAACCTGCTTAGCGCCGCTACTCGTCCTGCGAGCTGCTGGACGCCTTTGAGGTTTTTCGGCTTCTCCATCGTCATGATGGCTCTGATTTTCTTCGGGTTCGCCTCGATCCCTCGTTGAGAGATGAAGTACCCGAGCAGCTGACCCGATGGGACGCCGAAGGCGCACTTTTCGGGATTGAGCTTGATCCTGTAGTGATTAAGGTTGTCGAACGTCTCGCGGAGATCGTCTATAAGTGTCCTTGCCTCCTTGGTTTTTATTACTATGTCGTCGACATAGACTTGGACGTTGCGACCGATCTGGTCCTTGAGGCAGGCCTGCATGCATCGCTGGTACGTGGCACCCGCGTTCTTTAGCCCGAAGGGCATTGTGTTGTAACAGAATACTCTGAACGGTGTGATAAACGCCGTTTTCTCCTGATCTTCGACCTTGAGTCGAATCTGGTTATAGCCTGAGTAGGCGTCGAGGAAGGAGAGTTTCTCGCAACCTGCAGTAGAATCAATGATCTGGTCGATCCGAGGAAGAGGGAAGTGGTCCTTTGGGCAGTGCTTGTTTAGTGACGTGAAATCCACGCACATCCGCAGGATGTCCGTGTCCTTTTTTGGGACCATCACTGTGTTTGCCAGCCACTCACTTTCCTTGATTTCCCTGATAAAGTCTGCAGCGAGCAGTCTATTGATTTCCTTGCCGATAGCTTCAGCTCGTGGCTCCGACAGTCTCCGGATGGACTGCTTGACTGGCTTGGTGTCTGGAAAGACATTGAGTGCATGCTCGGCGAATTCCCTTGGAACTCCTGGCATGTCCGCAGGACACCAGGCGAATATTTCCCAGCGCTCACGGAGGAATTCGACGAGCAAGCCTTCCTATGCGGAGCTGAGGTCGTTGGCGATCAAGGCCGTCTTGGAGGCATCCGTCGGATGGATCTGTACTTTCTTGGTGTTAACGGTGGAGTCGAAGGACATGTCAGGGGCGTTCTTCCTTGTGACTGGGGGTGCCCCATTGTCCGTCACCTCACGGAGCCTTACGAGCTCGTCTTTCATGCCGAAAGACTGGGAGATTTTGTTGAAATCCCTGTCGCATTGGTCCGATCGGGTGAAGCTCCCGTGGACTGTGATGACGCCCCTTGGTCCTGGCATCTTGAGTAGTAGGTATGCGTAGTGCGGGACGGCCAGGAACCTTGCGAATGCTACACGCCCCAGGATGGCGTGGTATTGCGACGGCCAGTCCACCACTTCGAATTCGAGTCGCTCCTGCCAAAAGTTGTCCGGCTTCCCGAAGATGACGTCGAGCCCTATTTTGCCTAGGGGGAATATGCCCTTCCCTGGGACGATGCCGTGGAACGTTGTGTCTGACTGTTCCAGGCTGCATTGTGGGATTCGCATTGCTGCTAGAGTGCTTGCAAACATTAGGTTGATGCCGCTGCCGCCGTCCATGAAGACGCGACTCATCTCGAAGCCTCCGATCTGCGCCTCCACCACCAGGGAAGCATGACCTGGGCGAGGGATCTGGCAAGGGTGATCCGCACGAGTGAATGTGATGCAGGACTCCGATCCGCTGAGGTACTCAGGGGTTGCAGGCGGAGTTGCCACGGCCAAGTTGATTTGTCGGGTGATTTTCTTCTGCACCCTATTTGTGGGGCGTCCCTTCTGGATCATATTTAGTGCTCCTTTCGGTGGGGGGTACCCGATCCCGGCGTTGTTCTGCGCTGGTGCGACTGGTTGGTTTGGGCCTCCGATAGGTGGCGGTGGAGGAGGTCCATGTGCTATTTTGCCGCTTGTGTGCTTCCGAACGCAGGGATTGGGGCTTGTTGCCTCATCTACACCATGCTTTCGCTGAGTTTCTGGAACTCGCGGCAGTCCTTGAGCATGTGGCTGGATTTCTTTTTGCCATCCTGTTTGTCGATGTAGAAGTGGATGGTGCATGGACCTGAAAGTTTGTCGAATGCTGAGGGTCCATTGTCGCGGTCGTGGCGTTGCCACGACTGTGCTGGGCGTCTGTTGTCGAGGAAGTTTCCACCGCGGTATCCTCCGCTGTTGCGGCTGTTGTCGTTGCGGCGGTCGGCGTAGCCGGCCGTGACCATGTCGGGTCCGTCGCGGTCTTCGTAGACGCGCGATCTCCTCTTGCTGCGGTGTTCTCGCCTTCGGCCGTAGTCGTCCTCTTCATCTGATTGTGCTCGGTGAATGCAATCTTCGCCGTCCGCCCACCTGTTGGCGATGTCCATGAGGTGGTCGAGTGTCTTGGGCTTGACGCGCCCAAGTTCCTCCTTGAAATCTTGGCGTTTGACACCGTCTCTGAAGGCGTCAATGGCCCTCTCTTCGGAGATATGTGCTGCGGAGTTCTTGGTGGTAGACCAGCGTAATATGTACGAGCGAATAGATTCGCCCGTTCTCTGAGTGCAGGCTCGCAACTCTTCGATTGAGGCGAGCCTCTTGCTGGTGCCCTTGAAATTTCGGATGAAGCTGTAAGCTAGCTCCTCCCAACTTCGGATGGACCCTGATGATAAGCTGCTGAGCCAAACCCGCGTTGCGCCTGTCAGCTGCAGCTGAAGGCATTGCATGGCGGTTTCTTTGTTACCGCCGTGCAGCTTGACGGATGACAGATGGTCGCTGAGCCAGGATTTTGGATCTTGCGTGCCGTTGAACTTCGGAGTATCCGAAGGAAGCTTGAAATTGCGTGGCATCTATGTTCGCTGAACAGATCTGCTGAAGCATCGAGCTCCGCAGAGTTCTCCTTCATCTTCATCCATCTCGGACTCGGACGAGCATGCGCGTTTGGCGCGTGCTTTGTCGATTTTGCGCTGTGTAAGCGCGTCTCTGGCGTCGTAGTCGCGTTTATGGCGATGCGAGCTCTTCTTCCTTCGAGGAAGGTCGTGTTCCTCTTCCTCTTCGGATGAAGGGGTGGGGCTCCGGTCGCGCCTGGCCGGAGCTTTCTTCTTCGGCTCCGCAGGAGCGTCTTCGTGGAGTGCAGCTCCGACGAGTCCGAGTCCGGTGAGTGCGGACTTATGCATGGATCTTTTTGGGTCCCCCTCCGGAGGTGGGTGGGCCGCGAGATACGCAGTGGCTGCCATGATCGTAGCTTGCGGTGTCTTGGGATGATGTTGCCATCGGCATCCATATCCATGAACGATGTGTGGAGAGTTCGGGTCACATCACGGCGTTCCCTGGGATCCATGTTCTCCACCCGAGAGCGGTGTTTGTTTCCCTGGTTTCCGTTTGTGCTAGAGCCGGGTGCCATGGCGGAGAGCGCAGCTCATCGCGCGCTGGACTCAGAGGCTGCTTGCTTGCGTTTGTCGAGCGTCTCCTGCATCTTGACTTGCTTCTTATGCTCCTCGATGAGGAGGTAGTGGTATGCCATCAGTAGCTCACGTGGGGAGTCCACAGGCAGGACTATGTCGCCTGCAACGGCATGGCGTGCCTGGACCCATCCTTCTTTGCTAAGTTGGATGAGGTGGCCGTTGTTTTCCCCGTTGGGTGGGGGGACTGGCTTCTTCTGTTCCCGCCATTTTCGCCGTTTCTGTCCTGCGGGTTGGGGTTCGTGTTGGGCGGCGGGTTAGGCGTTTGCTGCTCCTGGATGACTGCGGCGCATTGGTAGCGCTCGTAGATCGGTCCGCTGCTGCCGTAGCTTTCAGATCCGGAACCGTAGGTCCCTTCATCCGAAGGTGGATCGCACAAATCGGAGTTGCAGCTGTTGCTGTCATAGAACTCATCTGTCGATGGTGATGTGCGTAGCACGGGGTGTGGAGCCCACGAGGCGGGCCTGATTGATGGCACGGGCACCCGCTCAGGAAGGCGGAGGGTGCCAGTTTGTCCCACCTGGAAGCAGAAGCTCCCGAAAAAAATTCCGAGTCCGTCGCCTACGGGCTCGAAATCCTTCATGGTGGCCGGCGAGTGGGCGGTGAAGTCGAAAGCGCCGAAGAGGAGGTGATTCTCCGTCGCCGCGGAGTTGTAGATCGATCGGGTCGGGACCGTCACGATCGCACAATCAGCAGTCCCGATTCCCACAGACGTCGCCAATTGACGAGGTTTAATCTCATCAATGCCCATTGTTATGGACTTGGGTTTTGGAGAAGATGGGGATGCTGGAGATCGTGGAACGGTTAACAGACAAGCAACCAGGGGACACGAGATTTACCCAGGTTTAGGCCCCCAGAGGGAAAACCCTACTCCTGCTTGTCTGCTCTTGATTACGGCGGAACCGAAGGTTACAGGGTGCGCAGATTCGATCTGGCATGGAGGTGCGTGTGCGAAAGTATGAGTCGAGAGATCTAGGACGTGCCCTCCTGGCCTTTATATAGACTTAAGCAGGTCCCGGGCATAGTCCTAGTCGGTTACAGGTTCTAGGGTTTTACCCCTTTGAATTTCCTATCTATGCTAGTCTTGCTCTCCAAGGATCCGAAGGCGTCATGGGCCTTGGCCACCCGAAAATCTTCATGGGCCAGCGTATGTCTGCTGTGGGCCTTCCTTGGGCTGGACCAGGTATGATGAAGTCACGTACCCGTAGGGTATAACCATGTCACCCCAATAACATCGTATCAGATCGCGGAACTCAGTTTACCTCGAGATTCTGGAAGAAAGTCCAAGAAGGTTTAGGAACCCGACTAGATTTCAGCACGACTTATCACCCTCAGACGGATGGACAAACGGGACGAGTAAATCAAATACTCAAAGATATGCTGAGAGCATGTGTGCTAGAGTATGGATCTAAATGGGAAGACTGTCTGCCTTTCGCAGAATTTTGTTACAATAATAGTTATCAAGTTAGTCTGCAAATGGCCCCATTTGAGTTTATGTATGGAAGAAGTGTCGCACCCCTTTGAACTAGTCGGAAGTAGGAGAGAGTTAGATTTTCGGACCCGACATCCTACGAGAAGCAGAAGAGAAAGTTCACAAGATTGGTGAGCACCTCAAGACCGCCTAGTCAAGGCAGAAGAGTTACACCGACAAGAGACGTCGAGACCTTGCTTTTAATATCGGAGATTTTGTGTACCTTAAAGTATCACCGTTTGTAACACCCTCAGAATCGACCCTATGCAAGTTTCATCGATTACCGCCATACCCGCATAGAAACGATTCAAAGGTGCCCACCATGCACTTTCGTGCGGGTGGAAAACGAAGTAATACCATTACACAATAGTCCACGATGGAACCCACGGAACAGATATATACAATAATGAATCAAAGAGTCAAGAATATAGATATACAATACGAAGATCCAAATCACCTTGAAAACGATACAATGTCCGACTACGAACAAGATGCAAATTGGGCTAAGAGCCCTAAAGAATAACCAATGGCGTCCATAACCCTGCCCAGGCCAAGCCGGAAGGGTAACCCTGCTAACGACGTCGATCTCAAAACCTGCTTAAACAAAAGGGGTGCCGAGAAAGGGCAAAGGAAAAATAGAGCGGTCAGTACTGAGGCCAGTACACGACGAGAATAGAATTCGGCGGTCCTCGCCTACATAGGTATGGTGGACTGAGGCGGCAGCGCAACATGCACTAACCAAACTATAGAGACTTAATTCAACTGGCGGCTATCAGATAGGTATAAGAAAGACCTATTCGGATCCAACCTGAAACTATCACCAAGCATACCCATCCTGGTATTTCCCCCTCGAGACCAAACGAGGAATTCAACCGAGGAACTCACATAGTTGGCAATTTTATTCATTCCGTTATAGTTGTGGCAATTACTAGTCAGATATAGATAGCATGAGTCATCCTGATATAATAAGCAATGGGCAGTTTTAGTTAACCATTCCATTGTAGTTGTAGTACTTACTAGTCAGATACATATAACATGAGGCATCCCAAAACCCAACAGTTGTTGGTACTTTTATTTAGCCATTCTGTTGTGGTTGCAATACTTACTAGTCAGATACAGTGGTAATAGGTGACAACCCAAACCAGCAGTTGTTGGCACTTTTATTTAGCCATTCCATTATAGTGAAGCTGGTTACTAGTCATTATAAAGTCAAATTTATAGCACTACTTTATTTATAGTTGTCTATGATCGAGATACTGTGCTCCAAGTCGTCCATAACCGCGGACACGGCTTTCAGAAAGTTTTACCCTATAGGGGGCACAAATAGCAACACACGCACGATCAACCTCAAGAAAAACCAAATGAAAACCCAACGAGGCATCACGAGAACATTCGCAAGATTCATATTTGATTTCAGGGGGCCACCCCACCAAGCTACCCATGACGAAGTTGGCCGGCTCCGAGACGGACGCAGAGGTTTGTGCCAATGGCTATAAATGACTGGGAACACGAAAGTGTGACTGGGCTTGTCGATACCGCGAAAACATTCCACATTTGTTCCTAAACAGTACAGGCGCTCCACGCACAATCGTAAATAAAGCAGTAAAGCATGGCATAAGTACAGGATAGTAATAAAGCCCCAAACTACTTGTGGCCCCAAGGAATTAAATATGACTCAAGCTAGGGTTAGGGGGATTCATGGTCCCACATGCGGATAGTGCGAATATTCAAAGAACAGGTATCAAGTACTCGGGGTCCTACGGGACATAAGTGGACGGTTAAAAACCAAATAACATCTATTGCCCACCTGTGCCTCTTCATTATTTACCTACTTCAATTTTAGTTGTTAAACGGTAATTAAAGCCATGGTCATCTCCAACATTAAACATGCGGCATTACTCCAACAACTGTGGAAGAGCAACGACGCGACATATCACCTACGCAAGCAACTACGACTCGCAAGGCCGACTACCTACCAAACATCAGGTAATAGGATGTGTTCATGGCAATATAAGGGCTGCAGGGAAGTACAACGGGTACAGAATCTATAGCATTGCAACACAGATAGCAATAGATCAACAGTAGGAAATAAAGACTAGAAATGTAAAATAGGTAGAAAGGGGGAGAATGCTCGCCTGAATATATTGCCGAAGGTTCATCCAATGATCGGGCCGACACTCACATCAACTCATCGGCCTAATCCATGAAGAAGCAAAGCACTATAAGAAACAACGGATGCACTATTTAATACTACGGCAGAAGATCGAGCATGATGCATGTATGATGTATGACATGGAAAAGATACGATGCGATTAGGCAATATTAAACGGAACAGGGGTCCCAACAATTAATTAGGTGATTCATGTTGTTTAGCTATCCCGGAATTTAAATGTTGGCTTAACAAGGCAAAATTATATCATTGGTTCACTACACAAATTTAAATGGAGCCGATATTAGACTAGAAAAGCCCGCATATGGCCTCCATGTTTAATTATGAGGTGAGTCAGCATAAGGCCCCAAATCCACAACAGGTATGCAAGGATGCTCAATTCATATGCAACAAGTTATAATATCATTTTATTATAAAAATAGGGGATTCGGATAAGGGTCACACATTAGTCGGCGATCTTGGTTCGATGTGGTTCGGATTCGGTCTCGGGCTCCAGGATTGGGTCTTCGAAATCCGTGAAGAAGGTATTGGCGTTTCGTGTCGAAGATGTTCGGTGTCGGATGTTGATGACGGGCTTGGGACAGTCTCGGTGGTCTTGTTGGCGTCTTGCTCGACGAGAGTATGGTACGGATCCATGTCCATGAAGAAGATCTTGTTGCTCGGTGCGTATAGGATTCCGAGTTGACATAATTCTCGTACATGGCAGAAGACGGAAAAGATAGACGCTAGTGAGATAACTCGAATAGAGCTCTTGGGCGGTGACGCGATGCACGAGGGGTGCAAAAACACCTGAAACAAAACATAGCTGAGGCTCGCAGATCGCTGCAGGATTAACATACGTCGATGTTCCTATAGGATTACAAACAGGGGCTAAAACGATCTCTGTCTAAACACGCAACTAGGGAGTCCTTGGCAACGACGTCCTAGACAGGGAGGAAGCCGGCGAGAACCACGCTGCCAGAGGCGACGCGCAGAGTTGCGGACGGAGAGGCATGGGAGCGGGACGACGCTGGAGAGACCGGGCGGGCAAGCTCGCGGGTCCTGTGCCACACAGGATGGTACCCGGGGAGGAGCTCGAGGGAGGAGCCGAGTGGCATGGCCAGAGCAATGCTCAGGCGGCCGAAGGCCAGCGGCGGGGAGGGGACGCAGATGAGCACAGGGAGGCCAGAAGCAGGGTCGGCACTGCGGCACGTAATGGCAGAGGAGGGCGCATGTGTGGTCAGGGAGGAGGACGGCCGTCGAGGAAGGTGGGCTCGGGGAGCGCTTGCTGAGGCGAGGCAACGAGGAGGGGTGGCGGTGGTGCTACGGGCCTGAGAGGATGCCCGCGGGCACGCGATAGGTGATGGAGTTCGTGCGATGGCCGGCTCTGGCCACGGGCGGGCGGACGGCGGCTCGGGAGCATGGCGTGGCCGCGGGAAGGCGGCAGGGAGGCGAGGCGATGGAGCCCGGGGGTCGGGGGAGGGCACCCAGAGGACGGAGAAGCAAGGAGGGAGGAGCGGAAGACGGCAGGGTTAGCAGAGAGCAGGGGCGCCGAGGGAGCTCTGCAGGCGGCGGCGGCGGGTCAAGGATGGGGAGGAAACGGGGTCGAGGTGTGGCTCGCGATCAAGGTGGGCCAGGCAAAAAGGAAACCACGCGCGGATCGTTGCGGGGTCACGCTCGCATGAGGTGAGGTATGGCATGCGTGGCGACGTGTGGTGGTGTGGGTCTATGGGTGTGTTGTCTGCTGGGTGTGTGTTGGGTCCAGGAGAAGGTGTGGTGTACGGGTACACAGGGGCGGCGGGGTGGAGGGATGGTGAGTCTAGGTAGGTGGTTACAGTTAGGTTGGTCTAGGGTTTAGGTTTAAAACGGGTTGGGCCAACCGGGGTAGTAGGTGGCCTGGCCTATGGGCCGGGCTGCCTCCTCTGAAAAAAATAGTTTTTTTACTATTTTCTTCTAAAATAAAACATTTTAAATAGGTTTTTAGACAAATAAAATACTTCAAACAAGCTAGGGGTTTTACATTTTAAATAGAGAGAGAGGCTATTTGTAGAAATAAAATAGGGCTTTTCAAGAATAGTTTTATGCTAAATTTATGCATGATGTCATGATGATGTACAAAATATAAACACATGCAATTTTCCCGTAGTGGTTTTACCCGGGGTGCTACACCGTTGAAGGGAATGCAGCATTTCCAGCTGAAAGGAAAGTTAGCCCCCAGATATATCGAACTCTTGAAGATTCTGAATCGTCGAGGAGAAGTATCATATCAATTGGAACTGCCGGAAGAAATATCCGCAGTGCACAATGTGTTCCATATGTCGTTACTTCGCAAATGCCTTGAAGTTCCAGAGAAGACCGAAGTTTTCAAGAACATTGATCACCGGACCATAGAGATCAACGATGACCTGACCTATCCTGAAGTACCCATCCGTATTTTGGAATAAGCTTTCAGGACCACCAGGACCCGAAGCTCAAGTTTCTCAAGATTCAGTGGAGCAACCACATTGAAGAAGAAGCTACCTGGGAGGACGAAGATCACATCAGGACGTAGTTTCCCGATCTCTTTAAATCCTAGGCAATCTTTTTTCTTCCTTTTTCAAATCTCGGGACAAGATTTTGTTGAAGGGGGGAAGGTTTGTAACATCCCAAAAATATAACACAAGGATCATCAAACTCTAATCACTAAAATTAGGGTTAAGAAAATCTTTGATTAATTAAAATCATATGAATGCATGTGTGAATGAGATGATTTGATAAATGCATGAATGAACTTGTGTGATTAACCTAAATAGAAACAAATGGTTTAAAGATGAAAATAACATCATATAAAACATTTCCATGCAGAAACAAAACAAGAGAAAACCAAAAACAAATAAAATAAAGCAAATGGTCATTTTTGCCAATCTTGCTCACTAGGCCACTTTGAGTGTTTCTAGTTCAAGATTTCAAACAGAAACTTTTCCAACTCTTTTCACCCCTTGCCACCCCATTGTCGAAAGCAAGCAATGAGCAACACTAAGCCTAGCCAGCATGTCTAGCAAGTACCCCACTGTCCACTGCCACTCTTTGTCCCAGCCCCGAGCAATGCTAGCCCCTGGACCACACGACACGCCCATCCCAAACCTCTTTGCGCGCAAGCCGAGAGCGCTCCAGTGTGCCATGCTTGACCAGCACCCAGAGACCGCGCGCCACCCTCGCCGCTTGCAGGGATGATCACCAGCACCCCGCCAGACATGCATGTTCGCCGCCGCGCGGACCACGAGCGATGTGCGACATTAAAGTCGCCGTCGGACCCACTCGGAGCACCGCGAAGTTTTGACCGATCAGCACCGTCCCATGCCGCAATACCACCCCGTTGAGCTTCGCCAGGGAGCACCACACCGCCCCCAACCGTCTCCCATGCTAGTAGCCCTCTGTGCCATCGACCATGACAAGCTCAGCCCACGCCCGTCGGTCCCCTTCAGCCACTATAAATAGAGGCCTCCACCGCTCGCTTTCTTCACATCAGTTCACTCCCCTCTCACCCAGAACCACCCCACCTCACTCCCGGAGCAAGTCGAGCAGCACATTGCCAGAATTTGGCCGTAGCCCGCCACTGCTGGAGAAGAAGGGAGCCGTCGATTGGAACCACCCCAGGAGAAGCTGCCGGTACCAGGAGAACCACCATCGTCGACTTCGTCGTTCGCCCCTGTCGCCGCCATCGCCTGAGCCCCGGTGAGCCTCCCACGACCCCCAACTGCCGCGTTAGGGTTCTGTCTCGCCGACGCTTCCCGACGTGGACGATGAACCATAGCCATTCGATTAGAGTTAGATCGTGCGTCACATTGCCCCGTACCGCTTCGCCCCTCCCCGTCTCACTGACGCGTGGGTACAACCACTTAACCAGCCCGCATACGCGCTGTGTGTAATGGGCTGGCCCAGTAAAACATCCCGCGTGACCCAACAATTCAAATTAAGCTTTATTCATTTAATTTCAAACATAGTTCTGTACCTAGATTCAAAAATCAACCCAACTCGATTCACTGAACCAAAATGCATGAAACCAATTTTGTTTGAAAGGTACTGAAATGCTTAATCCAAGCCATTTGGATACAAACCATTTGGATTTGTAGATCAAACATGGTAAAAATAAGAAGGCAGAAGCTTTTCTGCATTAAAATATTTTTCAAAATTTAACCATAAGAGCTTTTGAGTTGATTCCAACTCTCAAAAATAACATTTGATCATACCTTTCAGAATATATAAAACCATATGGGTTTACTTGCAGAAATAATGTTCAAGTAGGAAAAGAATGCTACATAGGCATTTCTAGTCACTTTACTTAATTAAAAAAAGATTAAACTTTAGTAAATTGTGACACCACTTTAAAATCATATTCCTATGTACTGAAATATTTGGTGATGACATGTGTCAACATGATCCCATGTTTGAGTTGGAGGATATTAAATCTTAAATAAATTTTCAACGAGTAGAAATTACTTTTCTAAAATAAAATAAATAAGACAACTGCTTTAATCCTTGTGATAATAGTGATGATGCTAGATCATCTAGTGTGACTTTTTGTGTGATGTTTAAAAATAGTTAAGTATTGTTTGGTGATTGTGTACCTCGTATTTACTTATAGACGCTAGTACCGACCAAGGATATGAGGAGGAAGGAGGATACTACGAGGAAGAAGCCGAGGAGAACTTCAAACACTACTCTTCTCAAGGCAAGCCAATACTTGAAACCTTGCAATATAACCCTTGCACCTATGAAAGTTAGAGAACCCATGCATTGCATTAAGCATGCTTGGTTAGATACATTTGATAATGCCCAATCCTAGTTTTACTTGCAAGCTTAAGTACTTTATTTTCTTTATCAAAGCTTTCTCTTAGAGTTTACATGGTGACTTGTAGATTATAGAAGGATAAGTAAAGGTAGCATAAAGAGCATAAAATTTGGCCTAAGCTAGATAATCTTGATGTCATCCTAAGGCATGAGATTGAACTTAGCAAATCCCCACTTGATTGCCACCCCTCATTAGTATTTACCACCACTTGTAGATGATAGTGCTAATTATAAAACTTGATCAACTTTAGATGGGAATACTTGGTGAAAATGGTTATGAAAACCTTAGAATGATGAGTCATTCTACTGAAATGTTTTGACATGTGTTTCCGAACACCAGATGTTTTTGATGATGAAAATGTTGAGGCATGAGCCTTAGCCCCCTTATAAAATTCATGGTTGTTTGGATGCGATACCATTCCAATATTACCGTACAACCACAATACCCGAAATTTCGGTAGAGCTTGACTGGAAATTTATATACCTTAGTATGAGTTCCCTCGCGGCCAAGTTCTGAGCTGAGGCTATTGTGAAGATTGTCCACCTGTGCAGTACCCAAGATGACAGTTGGTCATGGTTGGGAGGCGAAACTCACAGGAGTGGTGCCTATACTAGGGCGTGTAATTGGAAGGTTAGGATTGATTATCCGCATACTGAGTATGGTGAATTCAGGATTGTTCCTGACGGATGTATCAAAAGTTGTGGTGAAAGTGTACAATCTCTGCAGAGTGTCAAACTATTCGAATAGCCGCGTCCGCGGTTATGGACAGTTGGAGTGGCCATACTGTTCCCCCATCAGATGTTTTCAAAATGACTTGTGAAATGAATTACGACTTTGACTTGACCAAAACAGAGTTGCTATATGAAATTCAAATTCCCACTGAGGTGTTATAAAACTTTCAACTAGTTTTCTTTGCTTCTGAACTTAGTAGAGGTAAATCTGGCTTTTTGCAAAACAACCTTAGAGCCTAGTATCCTACTACACCCCCCCTAACTTGTTAGTATTAGTTTGCGGGTACTAAAGAGTACTCATGGATTTGTCCCTAGCTATTCCCGTGGCCAGAATATGAAGAGGTGTATCAGAATGACGGACCACAAGAAGGTTACGACAACTAGGATCATCTCCCATCGTCAGCATTGCCTGTGACCCTGAAGATGGAGCTTCGCCTACGCTATCGTTACTATTACGTTATTCCGCTGCTTGAGTTGTATTAAGAACAGGATCATGAAGTCCTTATTTGTGTAAGACCTTATGTATGGTTTGTAATGGATGATGTACTGTGATATCCAAATTTGTTATGTCTCGTAAAAATGGTAATCCTGGGATTGCGATGTATGGCATAACATGCATCTGGGATTAAAAATCCGGGTGTTGACAAGCCGCCTCGGTCCACGAGTAGCTCCAAGGCTACCAGCGCCAACGAGGCTGGGGTTAGTGTGCCGAGACGGGTGACCGCGGCAGCCGACACGACTGTGGTAGAGGATGAAGTGTCATTGGCATCACTTCCACCGCCCTTCACCGCAGCCGCTAGGCTCGGGGCCGCTCCATCTGCGGGTGCCTCGCCACCGAGGGAAGCACCTGCGGCAATTGCCGCGGCTTCATCCTCGAAGAAGCCCTCGGTGTCTTGGTCCAGAGCGTGTTCGAGACGGGCCTTAGACGAAAGCTAGGGCCGGAGTTGGAGAAGCCGACGAATATTCGCACCGGCCTTCGTTTTATCCCAATCGCCAAGTGAGTATCCTTTAGAGTATTTCTTTGGGAAACTGATTTATGTTTGTCCGACGAACTCGCTGAAGACATCGTGTTGCAGGACTGGTGTGAAGAAAATAGGTGACG
Source organism: Avena sativa (assembly GCA_916181665.1). NCBI lineage: Eukaryota > Viridiplantae > Streptophyta > Magnoliopsida > Poales > Poaceae > Avena > Avena sativa. The sequence continues at coordinate 105,059,258 of OV702280.1, forward strand.
CTTCGGTGGCTAAGGTCCCATTGGGTACCACTGGGGCGCAGGTCGATCCCTCAAAGAAGAGGAAGTGCGACGATATCGAGGCGCCCACCGAGGGCGCGAAGAACGCAAAGGGCGACAAGGTCGTCACAATCTCGAACAAGCCGGTCGGCGCCCCGAGCAAGACTCCAACTGGAGCAGATGCGGTCATGAAGGACGCGTGGATGCAGAGTTATAGCGGGTAGATCCCGCGGCACCAGTTGGGGCAACGGGCCCAACAACAAGTGCCGTAGGGGCGGCGGTGGCGACCTTCCCTCGCTTTGTAGCGAGGGCCTCCATGGCGAGTGCTTCGGTGCAATCGGTGGAGGTCGAGCAGCGTCGCAGGCGCACACCTCTTGTGCTACCGTCGGTGGACACTGTCAAGCTCCACAATATGCTGGGTGCAGCAATCCAGGTATGTCTAGTCCCCGAGGATCTAGTCGCTGAATTTCAGCGGGTAGATTCTTACTTTTTCGTTGACCAGTCCCCGAGTGGTTAGTCGCTGAATTTCAGTGTCTAGGCGCTTAGGAAGTACTTCATAGGTTTTTGCTGATGTTCGCCATGGCTTTGCAGGGCCTCCAACGCGAATCGACGGAGCAATTGGCCGCCAAGGAGCGTCTGGAGGGGGAAGTCCGCTCCGTTCGAGAAGCAAACGAGCAGCTCCGAGCGACTGCTGGTAAGAGTTTTTAAGATGCGCTTGGTCAATGACGTCTTCTTATGTCGTGCTCATGGTTGTGATGATGAAGAGAGTCATGCGGCCGCGGTGGACAAGGCTCGCGAGGGCATGGTCCCTGCGAGCAACCTGACGGCTTCCCAGTCCTCCTTGAGTGCCGCGGAGAAGCGGGTCGTCGAGCTGGAGTGAGAGCTCAAGGCCTCGAAAGAGGAGGCGACCTCGGCGGACAAGAGAGCTAAGGCAGCCGTTGCTGCTGCTGCCGAGGAGCGGAAGGTGTCGGACGCGCTCGTCGCCGGGCTGCAAACTGACTATTCGGGTCTGCAAGATTTCATCACGGGGATCTGCCATCCCTTGATTGGTGAGCTCCTTTGACCTTCTTGTGGCTGGCGAGTCCCTAAGCGTGTGGGCTGCCTTTTTGTTTCATGTGCCATTCTGATTGTATACTTGATATGCTCTGCAGGGAAGATCTTTGACGAAGAAGCCGAGGCGCGGTCGTACGATACGCGGCAGTGTGTCACCATGTTAGTGGACTCTGGCGCTCTGTCGGTAACCTGCATCTGCACGTATCTGCAGGAGATCTCGCCGACCGAGGTGATCCCCAGCGAGCTCACCGAAGTCTGGCGGTATCTGGAGAAGGCTCCAGCGGTTGTGGAGTCCATGTCGCGGTCAGCTTTCCATCATGGGGCGGCAACTGCGCTGAGCCATGGTCTCGCGCACTTCCCCGATGATTTCGACCTCGACGATGGCACCAGCAGGTATCCTTCATCGACAGGAGCGGTCGAGATCTCCGACGTGTTGAAGCTGACCGATCGGGCCACGGTCTACTCCGATCGGGTGTTGGCGATGGGTGACTTCCTGCCGTACCAGGAGACAATCGTCGCCCCGAACGACGAGGACCCGGCGAAGCGTAACTTCAAGGTGGAGCATCCGTTCCAATCGGCGATGGCGGCCACCTTGATGACGTACCCGTCGAACCTGTGGGTGCCGTTCATTCGCGTCCGCGGAGGTGGTGGCAAGTCGTCGTTGAAGCCTGCGGAGTAGGAGAGTTTGCCGAGTGGCGTTAGTTGTAAAGGAAAAACGTGCCTGCCCTTGTAAGCGAACAAATTTTGTTGCCATAAGGAATGCATGGATGCTTTTGTTAGTGTTTGTATTGATTGTGAATTGTTGGGTTGTGCTAGTCCCCGAGCGCGTCCGCCCTTTTTTGTGGTTTACCTCGATTTTATGTGTATGTTTGTTGTTGTACTGTTAGTCAGCTGAGGTCGACTCACTGTGTCTTAAAAAGCCAATCGCATGGCGACCCCAATGGGTGCTCTATACTTAGCCGTTTTCTAGGGTGCGAACAGGGTCGGTTGGCCGAGTCCTCGAGCGTGATACTTAGCCGTTCTAGTCGCATGCCCAAGGTAGGTGAGGACGAGGCACATTGTATTAAGCGCGTCGCTCCACCTGACCCGGAGGATCAGTCGCGTGGCGAGTCTAGGACGCGCTCTCATACTTGGCATTTTCCCTAGTCGCTCGGGTTTGGGCTGGTGTCAGTCCCCGAGCATGGTACTTAGCCATTCTAGTAGCTGCACTAAGGATGTGGAGGACTGGGTCCCTGTTGGAAGCGAATGCGGTTGTTTTGGATTGAAAAGCCAGTCGAGCGAGGCGACTCCGATGGGGCTCCGTGTTGGCGTTTTTCGTGGACGATACAAGGCCCGAAATTTATCGGTGCCCTTGTATCGCACTACTTGACCGTGTTGTTCGTGTGACCAAGGGTTGACTTGCACGAGTAGCGTAGCGCTTTTATTACGAGTGCGAATGGCACAAGGTATGGAGAGTGGACATAATTTGTACGAATCGATCTTCTTTATTTCATAGCGGGTAGGGGGTACATGTTTGGAGTTCTAGGAGTAGAACTTCTGTAGGAGATTTACATTCCATGGCCACTCGACATCGAGTCGTCCGTTGCCTTGGACGATGATGAGGCAGTAGGCGTCGTTGCCCAGGACTCGCCCGATGGCGAATGGTCCCTCCCAAGGGGGAGAGAGCTTGTGCATGCCCTTCTTGTCCTGGATTAGTCGCAGGACCAGGTCGCCTTCCTGGCAGGTGTGAGTTCGGACTCGCCGATTGTGGTAGCGGAGAAGTCCTTGCTGGTAGATGGCGGTGCGGCAGCGAGCTTGGTCGCGTGCTTCGTCGAGCTGGTCGACCCCATCCTGGCATGCGAGCTCGTTGTCGGCCTCCGCGTAGTTGACCACCCGAGGTGAGTCGTGATCGAGATCGGTCGGCATGACGGCTTCGGTGACGTACACCATGAAGAAGGCGGTGAACCCTGTCGACCTGTTGATGGAGGTGCGGATGCCACAGATGATGGAGGGGAGCTCTTTGACCCAGCACCCTGGAGTTCGCTCGAGGGGAACTTGCAGTCACGGCTTTAGGCCGTGGAGGATGCTCTGTTTAGCGCGTTCCGCCTGGCTGTTGGACTCCGGGTGGACGACTGAGGCGAGGTCGAGTTGTATGTTGTGCTCCTCGCAGAATTCGGCCATGGCTCCTTTGGCGAAGTTGGTGCCGTATCCGTGATGATTCTATGCAGGAACCCGTAGCGATAGATTAGCTCGTGTAGGAACTTTGTGGCGGTCTTCCCGTCGCACTTGCGGACTGGCTTGGCCTCCACCCACTTTGTTAATTTCTTGACTGCGACTAGGAGGTGGGTGAAGCCGGAGGGGGCCTTCTTTGAAGGGGTCTACTATGTCCATGCCCCACACGGCGAATGGCCAGGTGATGGGGATGGTCTTGAGCGTCAAGCTTGGGACGTGAGTCTAGTTGGCGTACTTCTGGCATCCGACGCAGTGTTGGACGATGTCGACCGCATCGGCGTGTGCCGTGAGCCAGTAGAAGCCATGTCGCATGGTCTTGGCGACCAGGGATCTAGCGCCAACGTGGTGGCAGCAGTCACCGGTGTGGATGTCTTTGAGGATTTTGCGACCTTCCGCGGGTTGTACGCAATGTTGGAACACGCCGGTTACGGTGCGCTTGTGGAGCTCGCCGTTGATGATGACGAAGGACTTGCAGCGGCGTACTATCATCCGGGCCTTCGTCTCGTCGGCGGGTAAGGTTCCTCTCTCCAGGTAGGCGAAGTATGGCGCGGTCCAGTCGCTTGGCTCCGCGAGCATGGCGACCAGGGCTGGTTCTGGTCACAGCAGAATCCCGATGTCGATCTCCCTCGGGGGAGATACATACGGCTTGGTGATGGTGTCTAAGTAGACACCCACGGGTGGCGCAAGATGAGCGGACCCAATGCGGGAGAGGGCATCATCCTCTTTGTTCTTGCGTCGGTCGATCCACTCGACGGAGTAGCCGGCGAAGTGGCCCCACAGCTGGTCCACTGCATGGCGGTATGCCGCCATGGTGGGGAGACTGCATAGCAGGTACCGGCGACTTGCCCGGCGACAAGGTCGGAGTCGCCGTACCAGCACAGACGGTTGATGTTCATCTCCTTGGTTGTTCGCATGTTGTGGAGGAGATCCTCGTACTCGGCCATGTTGTTGGTGCAGGGGTGAAGTCGAGGTACAGGACGTAGCGAAGCTTGTCGCCCTTTGGAGATGTGAGGACGATCCCTGCCCCTGCACCGTCCGCATTCTTGGACCCGTCGAAGTGCAGCGACCAGTAGTGGAGTTACGACAGCTTCTCCAGCTGCCGCGCCTCCTCCCAGTCGGCGAGGAAGTCCGCCAGGGCCTGCGACTTGATTGCCTCGCGGGCTCGTACCTGACGTTGTGGACTCCGATCTTGACGGCCGACTTGGAGACTCGCCCAATTGCCTCTCGGTTGCGGATGATTTCCTGCAGCGGCGCTGAGGAGACAACCATGATTGGGTGCTCCTTGAAGTAGTGCGGCAGTCGCCGCTAGGATCGGAAGACCGCATATACCAACTTCTGGTACTGCGGGTAGCACTGGCGCGACTCGGTGAGGACTTCGCTGATGTAGTAGACAGGTCACTGCACTGGGCGCTCCTTCCCTTCTTCTGGTCGCTCGACGACCATGACGGCGCTGACGACTCGCTCGGAAGCCGTGACGTAGACGAGCATGGGCTCTTTGTCGACGGGGGCGGCGAGTAGCGGGGCCACGAGTAGCACTTCCTTGAGTGCGCGAAGCACGTCGTCTGCCTTCTTGTCCCACTGGAACGTGGGATTCTTGCACATTAGGAGGTAGAGAGGCATCGCCTTCTCGCCTAGCCGAGGGATGAAGCCACTCGCCCGACCAACTTCTGGACGTCGCGCAGGCACTCGGGTTTGCCGAACCGGGCGATCGTGTTGATCTTGGTGGGGTTCGCCTCGATGCATCATTTGGAGACTACGTACCCCAGAAGCTGTCTAGTAGGTACACCGAAGGTGCACTTTCCTAGGTTTAGTTTGATCTTGTACCTCCGCAGATTTGCGAAGGTTTCGGCCAGGTCGGCGAGTAGATCTCCCTGGCGAGTGGACTTCACCACCACATCGTCGATGTAGACGTGGATATTGCGGACAATTTGGCTCGCAAGGCACTCCTGCATGTACCTCTGGTAGGTCGCCCCGGCATTCTTCAGGCTGAAGGTCATGGCGGTGTAGCGGAATGCTCTGAATGGCGTGATGAACGCCGTCTTCACCTCGTCCTCGACTACCATTTTGATCTGGTTGTAACCAGAGTAGTCATTAAGGAAACACAGCGACTCCGAGCCCGCGGTCGAGTCGATGATTTGATCGATCTACGGGAGGACAAATTGTTCCTTTGCGCAGGCGCTGTTGAGGTTTGTGTAATCGATACACATTCTCTTGTTCCCTTTTTCTTCTCGACCAGGAATGGGTTTGCCAGCCACTGGGAGTACTTGATTGGCCGTATGAAGCCTGCAGCGAGTAGACGCTGTACTTCCTTGGCGATTACTCGGCGTCGCTCTTCATTGAAGGGCCGCAGCGACTACTTGATGGGTCGCGCTTTGGGGTCGGCTTTGAGTTTGTGCTCAGCGAGTTTGCTCGGGACACCAGGCATGTTAGATGGCTTACATGCGAAGATGTTGCAATTCCCATGGAGGAACACGATGAGCGCGCCTTCCTGGCTGGAGTCGCCTGGGACCAGCTCGACAGAGCGCGTGTGCGTGGTTTCCTCGAAGGCGGTTGAGCCGCCGCACTCTAAGTTGGGATTCTTGAGTATTGTGGAGTCATCATTGTCGACCCCGATCGTGTACTTGGAGAGGTCCTCCACTTGGTTGGCTTCTACGGCTATGACGGCGTCGGCGAGCTCGGCGCCCTTGGCCTCGCACTCTGCAGCCATGTCAGGGTCGCCGTGGACGGTGATGATGCCGCACAACCCTGGGAGCTTCATCGCGTTGTACGAGTAGTGGGGCGCTGCCATGAATTTGGCGAACGCCTGCTGCCCCAAGACGCAATGGTAGGGGTTGTTGAAGGGCACCAGCTCGAAGACGATCCGCTCGGTGCGGAAGTTTGCTGGTGTGCCGAAGGTGACTGGCAGCGTCACCTTGCCGATCAGGTACGCCTTCCGATCGGGGACGATGAAGTGGAAGGTGGTGTAGGTCGTCTCGATCATCGACTGCGGGAGCCGCAGTCGCCTGAATTTGTCTAGGTAGAGGATGTTGAAGGAGCTCCCGCCGTCCATCGGCGTCTTGGGGATCCAATAGTCCCCTACTTTGGGCTTGACCACCAAGGCGACTCGCCCCAGACTCGATCCGTGGCAAGTAGTCCTCGCCGCTCCAGGTGATCCGCTGCTCGTACCAGTTGAGGAAGCGAGGGACGTCGACTTGGGTTACCGCATTGACGACGACGGCGCACACGATGACCTTCTTCTCGTGCTTGGTGCTGAACTCGGTGAAGGTGTGGAGCGACCCGACGTCGTTGCCGAATGCCCCGCCATTTGGCGGGTGGTTGTTGGGGTCCTCCCATGCGCGTCATGCCTTCTCGATCTCCTTAAGGGAGTGGCGGTCGGCGGTCGAGTGCATGGCGGGCTTCCCCTCCCTGCTGTGGACACACAGGGCTGGTTAAGGAGAGCCGCGGGGTCGAATTTCGGCATCGCCTTGTAGTTGTCGCTGTAGCAGCGCTGGCCTCCATCGCGGCGGAAGCTTTTGGGTTCGCGTGGTGGGTAGCCGATGTTGGCGAAGAAGTCGACTCTCTCGTCACCGTGGCGCTAGCCGGTGAGGCGAGTGTTGCTGTAGCGTAGCTCGGGTCGTCTCCCGTTGTCGTGGCTGCTCGGCCGGCGATTTCCTCCCGACTCGTCGTCGGTTTCTTGGTTCGGATCCTCCTCCGCGTACCGCTTGGCGATCTTGAGGAGGTCTGGCATGTTATAGAGTGTTTGAACACCCGCTTGAGCTTGGCGACCAAGGGATCGTAGCGGCACGAGGTCTTGAAGCAGTGTATCGCTGTAGCCAGGTGGATGCCGGCCGCGTTGAACCACAGGTCTTGCCACCGTTGGAGCCAGCTGCGGCTCGACTCGCGGGGTCCCTGGACGCATCGCTCCAAGTCCTTGATGGTGGTGGCGTGGGTGTAGGAACCCTCGAAGTTCATGACGAAGGCATCGTGCATATCCTCCCAGGAGTCAATGTTGTCCGCAGGGAGGGTGTTGATACATTGCTGGCTCGCTCCCTCCATCATCAGGGGGAGGTAGCGAGCGGCGAGTAGGTCGGTGTGGCCAGCAATTCCCATTGCCATGAGGTACGTGTCCAGCCACACGGATGGGTCGTACGAGGGATCGTATTTCTCGATCTCCTTTGGCGCTTTGAAGTTCGCTGGGTATTTTTCTGCTCGGATCATTGGTCCGAAGCACTAGGGGATGACTCGGCGAAGCAATCCCCTTGGTTCGCCATTGCGGTGGTTGGTGAGGGTGTGCCTCAGGTCGTCAGGCTGACGTGAGCGGCAACTCTAGTTGTTGATGATGTGGGTACGCGCATCGACTGGCTGCCCATTGGCAGCGACCATCTTGTTCGTCGGTCACGGATCATTGGTGGAGAGTGCCGCGTTCGTGGGTCGCGGCTGGAGCTGCAGGGGCTCGGGAGGTGGGCAATTGATAGTATTTGCCATATTTGGGAGGCCGCTCGAGGCTGCCCTTCTTCTTGACGAGCGGGAGTACATGCGCCCCCAAGAATCGGTGCCTGCGGTTTGCTCCTCGACGGCCTTGGCGATTAGGGCCTTGGCATACTGGATCTGCAATGCGCCTTCACCTGTCACGTTGATATTGTCGACCGCGGCTCGACTCGGTATGACGTTGTCCATTGGAGTAGAGAACAACGGGAGGCTGTTCGCATCCCGCTTTTGCGGGGAGATCATGATCCTATGTTGATCCGGGGGTGGTGTGCGACTGGGCGGTGGTGGGGGAGCACCGTTCGCTGTTGCGCCCAGTGGCGGCCGGGTGCTTCCTCCTGGTGGCGCGTTCTTGCAGGCCACGCGTTCGGCCATGCGGGCTGGGTCGTTCTCCTCATTGAAGTTCAGGGCATGGCCCTGAACGGTGAGCTCCTGCACCGTTACTTGCTCCAGGCGAAATTTTTCGCGCTCGACCTGTTCCTTGCTGACCGCCTCCTCCAGTTGCAGGAGGAGTTCCTCGACCTCCGTCGCCATGGTAGTTGGTGGGATCGGTGTGGAGAAAGGGTCTTGCGGGGCGCTCATGCCGCTCACCATGTAGGTCGCGACGAAGCGACCCAATCCGGCTTGGAAGTCGTCGGATTTTTCCGACCCAGATTCGAGTCGAAGATCCCGAGGATTGAAGGATCCTTGAAGTCCCCCACGTTGGATAACTGGGTGATGGAGCCCGCGGGTGACACGACGATGATGGACCCAGCGACTGACACCGGGGTCGCCGAATCGGCGTCGTCGTTGAGGGTCGCATCGTCCGCAACCATACTGGTCTCGGCCATGTTACTGTTGGCCGAGTCGTACTCGGAGGTGAGGCGGTGGATGGTGCGGACCTGACTCTCAGAGAGCCAATCATGCGGTGGCGACTCACGGATGCGAGCCGAGTCCTCCAAGACGATGACGTCGGTGAAGACGCCGAAGAGGTTGATCGTGCCGGACGGCATGATCACGCTGTGCGTGATGGGGCATGCCGTCGGGAGGTAACTAGTCCGCAAGATCTAGAGGATCTCGCCGATAGCGATCATCTCATTAATTAGCAGATTGGATATCTCCGTAGAACACACGCCTGACCGGCCAGATCGCACGGTGGGTGCCACTATCGTGGAAATGGCCATGGCAGGTGCTGCAATCGGCAGTATGTAGTAGAACGAGGGGCAAGGGCGGCCAGCAATATGCGGTGCGAGATGAGGGGGGAGACATAGGGTTTTACCTAGGTTCGGCCCCTCGGAAGGTAAAGACCTACTCCTGCTGGATTGTATTGATGAGAGAGTACAAGGGCGAGCTCGACGACTAGGCAGCGAGGCGCAGGGGGTGTATGATGGAACATATCCTCTATGCGTACCCTAGGAAGGTTTATATAGACTCACCTCGCTAGGGTTTACAGATCTACAACCGAATTAGTTAAGGATTCGGAGGGTGTTTGACCTAATCCGACTGGGCCTAGCTACGCTTCTGGGCCTTCAGCTTCCAATCGCCTGGCTCCTCGTTGGGTCTTGATCCAGTCGCTGTCCTGCAGGCCCACTCGCTGGCAGCATGGGCCAGTAGGAAACATCCTTCTGGGTATACCCCACTCGGCATATCCCCATCACACTTAACACCCCTGGTTGACCACTACTGTAGCATGACGACTTTAGCTTCCTCCCCATTTGTCTCATGAGCTTGGAAGTGAGAGAGAGGGCACTTGTTTTAAACAACACTTAACCAGGACTACAACCAGTAACCCCACTACTCCCTCTCTGCCCTAGCACGATCGGAAAACCATTCACCATGCCCATAACATCTAGCCACTCGTTTTCCACCTCTCCCTAGGCCCTCACATGAACCTTGTTCACCATGATCCTCCACAAGAAATAAAAGGGCTTAGGCTACCCCAACACCCACTCTTCAGCTCATTTCCCTCATCCCCCTCCCACTACCCCCCCCCCCCCAAACAGAACACCATCTCCCATGCTCTGTCTCGACGAGAATAAGGAGGAGAATGACCTTCGGCATCCTCAAAGAATCGATCCTAGAGATCTCCTCCCTCGCTGCATGTCACACTGATGTGACCCTCTCCTCCTCCTCTATCTAACCCTGCCTTTCTTCTTTCCTAGAACCACCACAACCGACCGTGTCAGTGAGCTCCCAGAGCATATTCTTGTCCCCGACCATGCCAACTACTTCTAGGAACCGAGACCGCCTCTTTTGCCAATCTTCGACATTGTTGTCGCACACCGCGTTTGCCTGGACCCTCCCCGACACCTCCCTGTCTTCCGGTGAGCCTCCCTGTCCCCGCCTCCCCTATTTTAGAGATTTCCCTCCACGAGCATGACCAGAGGAGGAAGACAACCTATGTCCTTCGATTCTATCTTGATCGAACGACCAAGGCACCTCCATATCGCTTCGGCCGCCCCCTGGTTTGCCAAGTTGTAGGCCGTAGTGCCCTGGCCTCACCGCGAGCGCGGGCGAAGCGGGCCGGCCCAATATCGAGTCCCTGGCCCCTGGTGCTCTTTATTTTTTCTGCATGTCTGTTTATCCCTTCTCAAAATAAATCCAAACAAAAACGTAAAAAACCATATTTTTCCCAGATGTAAATTTGTACTTCTTCTTACATGTTTTTCCTAACATGCAGAACCAAGACCAAGCCCAAATACTAATTCAATATTTTCTGGTATTTAACCAACTTTTCTGCTCCTCCCTCTCCCTAGGCCCTCACATAGACCTTGTTCACCATGAGCCCCTCCGCTCGAAATAAAAGGGCTTAGGCTACCCCAGCCCCCACTCTTTGGATCATTTCCCTCATCCCCCTCCCACTAACTCCCCCCAAACACAACACCCTCTCCCATGCTCTATCTCGACCAGAAGAAGGAGGAGAATGCCCTTCGGCCTCCTCAAAGAATCTATCCTAGAGCTCTCCTCCCTGCTCCTCCCTCGTTGTGTGTCACCCTGTCGTGACCCTCTGCTCCTCCTCTATCTAACCCTGCATTTCTTCTTGCCTAGGACCAACACAACTGACCGCGCCGGTGAGCTCACAGAGCATATTCTTGGCCCCAACCGTGCCAGCTACTTACAGGCACCGGGACCGCCTCTTCTGCCCATCTTCGGCATCGTTGTCGTGCACCGCATCTGCCTGGATCCTCCCCGACACCTCCATGTCTTATGGTGAGCCTCCCTAGCCCCACCTCACCTCTTTTAGGGTTTCCGCTCCACGCGCGTGTCCAGGGGAGGAAGACGACCTTTGGCCATCAATTCGCGCTTGATCGAAAGGCCAAGGCGCCTCCATACCGTTTTGGCCGCCCCCTGGGCCGCCAAGTTGAAGGCCGCAGTGCCCTCGCCTCACCGCGAGCACGGGCGAAGCGGGCCAGCCCAATATCGAGTCCCTGGCCCCCTGGTGCTCTTTATTTTTTCTACATGTCTATTAATCCCTCCTCAAAATAAATCCAAACAAAAACGTAAAAAACCATATTTTGTCCAGATGTAAATTTGTACTTCTTGTTATATGTTTTTCCTAACATGTAGAACCAAGTCCTAGCCCAAATACTAATTCAATATTTTCTGGTATTTAACCAACTGAGCTGCTCCTCCCTCTCCCTAGGCCCTCATATGGACCTTGTTCACCATGAGGCCCTCCACTCGAAATAAAAGGGCTCAGGATACCCTAGCCCCCACTCTTCGTCTCATTTCCCTCCTCCCCTCCTGCTAACTCCCCCCAAACACAACACCCTCTCCCATGCTCTGTCTTGACCAGAAGAAGGAGGAGAATGCCCTTCGGCCTCCTTAAAGAATCGAGCCTAGTGCTCTCCTCCTTGCTCCTCCCTCGCTGCGTGTCACCCTCCCGCAACACTCTCCACCTCCTCTATCTAACCCTGCCTTTCTTCTTGCCTAGGACCAACACTACTGACCGCGTCGGTGAGCTCCTAGAGCATATTCTTAGCCCCGACCGCACCAGCTACTTCCAGGGACCAAGACCGCCTTTTCTGCCCATCTTAGGTGTTATTGTCATGCACCGTGTCTGCCTGGACCCTCCCCAACACCTCCGTGTCTTCCGGTGAGCCTCCCTAGATCCTCTTCCCCTCTTTTAGGGTTTCCCCTCCATGCGTGTGATCAGGGGAGGAAGACGACCTCTGGTCGTCGATTCGAGCTTGATCGAACGGCCAAGGCGCCTCCATACCGCTTTGGCCCCCCCTGGGCAGCCAAGTTGAAGGCTGCAGTGCCCTGGCCTCACTACGAGCGCGTGCGAAGCAGGTCGGCCCAATATCGAGCCCCAGTCCCCCTAGTCCTCTTTAATTTTTCTACATGTCTGTTAATCCCTGCTCAAAATAAATCCAAACAAAAACATAAAAAACCATATTTTGTCCAGATGTAAATTTCTACTTCTTCTTATATGTTTTTCCTAACATGCAGAACCAAGACCTAGCCCAAATACTAATTCAATATTTTCTGGTATTTAACCAACTAGAATGTATCTAGAACATTCTATAAATATTACAACTAGGTTTACAACTCCAAATGAATTCAAACCATTTTCTACTACAAGCTATCCCTTATACCTTGCATGATGCTTTGGCCACACCCTAGTTTGATTCCTAATTTGCATATAGCAAAAATGGCAAAATCAACACATTTATGCCTTTAGGAATTTCTCTAGGCCAAAGAAAAAGTGGTTTTTACCTAATTCCAAATCTCTGAACACATACACCATAATACCTAACAAACCCTACGAGCCCTATATTTATTGAACCCTGGTTGAATTTCAGTAAATTAAAATATTCTGCCTATAGTTGTTTCAGTAATAAAATCACTCCACTAGCTCTGTAACTCCAAAAAGGGTGAATCTAATTTATACAGAAAGGTAATCTAAATAACTATCCGGTGTCTTTGCATTCATATAAAAATACCATGTATTTTAAACATGATGAAAAATACAAACACCTTCCAGAACTGAATTTGGGATTTTCCAGGTGCGTTTTGGTAATTAATTTAAAGTGATTCCAACTCTCAATAAACCATTACATCATACCCTACCTAAAACTAAGAGGAAATATTTTTTGGACCACATATCATTTCCAGTGAATTATTTCCTAAAATAGAGCTTTTATCACTAGAAAACGCATAGTAAATAAAATCAAATTGATAAAATAGTGAAACCACTTTTGTTGGTTTAATTTTATTAATACCTACCTGATGATATCACTTTTTTTATATTGATATCATACATAACCAAGATTTGTCCTTAAACTCCTTAATCAAGTGATTTATGCCACACAAATCCTGATAGAAAATCCACTAATGCAACCAAAGTGTTTCCTTTGTTTCCATAACCAAATTCTCAATACCTACTGAAGTAAATACTATCTTGTGTACTTGGTTGTTGTATTGTATTGGTGATTGTATACCTTGTGTTGATTGTACCCTTGTTTGCTTACATATATGTTATCCGACAATGATAGTTGCGATTATATAGATGATGGTTATTATTATTGGATATTATGGTTTTCTAAGAGGAAGTATAGGAACATATTTCCATATTGCTGATCATCGGGCAAGCCACCTTCTTGCTCATAAGCCTTTGACCTACTATTTTTCTTATGCATGTTTTACCTACTTATTTATGCAGATTGCATTGTTTTACTATAATATTCTTTATATGTGGGAAGTCTTGGCTCCTCCAAGCCATTACTACTTTAGTACCATTAGGTACAACCCCTTTGATAAATCCTAATTGTCCTTAGTATAGTAAGTAGTGAATGACACTACCAACGTTTATAGACCCTATTTTAGGCAAAGTAAAAGTATGGGATGGGAAGACCCCCAAAAAGTTTTATAAAAATGTTTTATGAGAAAACCTTGGTGAATTTTGGCCTGCCAAGAGAATTTGAGAAAGAAAATGGGTTTAGTTTTGTAGATGATACGAAAACACACCCAATTATTTTCACTTTAGCTATAACAACTTAACCAGTGCAACCACTCTACCCTGCAGTGGGATAGGGCTGGGCTTAAAGATTGCTACTCTAGTGTGGGAATTCTCACAACTACTTATAAGGGATCATATCCCTCTAATACCGGGCTTGGCTTTACAAAAAGGGTCAACTGTTAGATAGTCACCTGGAGGAAGGAAAATCACCCATGCGAGTGACCGGGCGATACAATGAGCCTCCCATTAAAAGTGTCGGCTCTCGAGGAGTTGGTATGCACTCCGGTTGGTCCAAGGATCCAGACGTCCTGGTGTTGAGAGGAACAACTATAGGGTAGGGCCTATGCTAGAGTGGCATCGAGAGGGTCTTCATCGGTTACTCGACCCATGATCAGTGGGGATATGGGCGGGGTACCCGTTTGGTGTGCGAAAAGTGTAAAACCTCTATAGAGTGTAAATTAATTCTAATAGTCGTGTCTACGGTTAGGGACAGATGGACAAACTACTATAGAGAGGTACTAGTTTTGTTTTCAAAAAGGACTTCAGAAAATAAAGATTTTTCTAAACCTGGTGGTCTAAAGGACACCAGAGAAAGGGAGGTGATGTTGGAGGATCAAGGAAGAAGAGAACCCTGTGCCACCCCAGATTTACGGACCGAGAATGCCCGTTATGCCTACAATTCACCTTCCCATGATCAGTGAGCCGTGAGCATAACCGACCAGTATCATTACAACATCCATAATGAACTAATACAAGTACTTATGGTAATGCCATTATGACGATACAACATCAATAGTGGAAGTCTTCAAGCATAGAGCCCATGTCATGCCTTAACCTACAGGTGACTGACTAGGAAGACGACCTAGCTCGCATAGACGTCAGCAATCTCCATCGTTCCCCTTGCTTCTGAAAATCTGGCCAAGTAAATAGCCAGGGACAAAGCCGTGAGTACTTTTGAATGTACTCGCAAGACCATCGAGATAAGGTAAACAAGGATAATGCATTTTTGGCCGTGGCGAGGTAGCTCTACACTACAGTTGTTTTTGAAGAGCCTAAACTGGCATCTCTACATCTTTGTTCAAAAAGAATATTTTTTTGAAAACATGCCTCCATTTATAAATTCTGGATATCCCCATATCCTTGATAAAAACCTTTTTGAAAATAGTTTTAGAGTAAAACCCCTTTTTGAAACATCTTTGACCATCTCTAGTCAAAACAAAGATCTTTATCATACTTCCTCGTGACCAAGTCACATCCTTTTTATTCATCTCAAACATATCCCCAGGGTACTCCTAACAATCACCTTTCCAACCGTCCTTGACCGTGGACACGGCTATTTGAATAGATTAGAATCTGTAGAGTTTGTGCACTTTACCCACTAGAATCAATACATCCTTCGGGATACAACCACGACCCGCTGCACACGGTAATGGGGGTTCGGATAATAAAACCTAACCTTTCATTTGTCATCCCTAGCAAAGGCGGCTTCTCCTTTTGGGTTTGTTATCCCCGATAACGAGTATGTGGCACGACAGACATAGTCCTCCCTTCTGCACTTCCGTATACCCAAACCCGCATCTTGGCAATATACAATAACCTTGATGACTCCACTTCCTTCTCCACTCCTAAAGCATACCGTCCGTGGGAGACCCAATTGTTGCACCAGCACTCTTGCCGAGACAGGAAAACTCTTGCCGAAGCAAGCTATAGGCCCCAAATCCGAAGACTTGTTGTAGAGCCTACCCGGGCTTCCAGGGATTTCTCCCCTTAAGCAAGTAGAAGCAGCCCTGGCTAAAGACAACAAACTACGAGCTAAGCCCCAACGACTGGGGTAGTGTGGTTTCATGGATAAATTGTTCTCATAAAGGCGTAGAACATCCCTTCTCTTTATCTTGATCAACTTTCTCTTTATCCTCTTCACGTCTTATTTAGTAAAACCTCCACTTGAAAACGATGCCTCTTTCTAAGGGTTTTATTTTGAAAACTTTGTAGTAGGGTAAAACCCAAAATAGTTTTATCATTGAAAACCCGTAGTTTCTGTCAACACCCGGATTTTTAATCCCAGATGCCTGTTATGCCATACAACGCAATCCTAGGATTACCATTTTTGCGAGACATAATAGATTGGTACAATAGTTCATCATCCATTACAAACCATAATGTCGGGATCTCATGATTCAGTCTTAATACAATCAATAAAGCGAAATAATATAATAACGATAGCATGGTCGAAGCTTCATCTTCAGGGTCACAGGCAATGCTGACGATGAGAGATGATCCTAGTTGTCATAGACTTCATGTTGTCCATCATCCTGGTAGGCCTCCTCATAGTCTGGCCATAGGAATAGCCAGGGACAAATCCATGAGTACTCTTTAAGTACTCGCAAACTATCACTAACAAGTAACGTGGTTCAAGTGGGATTCCTAAGCTCTAGGTTGTTTTGCAAAAATCCAGGTTTATTTCTAACTGAGTTTAGAAGTAAAGAAAACTAATTTAATGTCTTTCAACACCTAAGTGGGAACTTAAGTTTCATATCACAACCCTACTGTAGTCAAGTCAAAGTCTTGATTCATTTCACAAGTCATTTTGAAAACATCTGACGACAAAAAAGTATGGCCACTCCAACTTTCCATAACCGCGGACGAGGCTATTCGAATAGTTTGACACTCTGTAGAGGTGGTACACTTTCACCACAACATTCGATACATCCGTCAGGAACAATCCTGAATCACCATACTCAGTATGCGTATAATCAATCCTAACCTTTCAATTACACACCCTAGTATAGGCACCTCCCCTGATGGGGATATGCCTACCGGGTATACCCAGCAGGACGTTTCCGACTGGCCCAGGTGCCAGCGAGTGGGCCTGCAGGACGGCGACTGGATCAAGATCTGGCGTGGACTCAAGCGACTGGAAGTTGAAGGCCTAGAAGCATAGATAGGCCCAGTCGGTTTAGGTTAAAGGATTGCTAAAATCTTAACTGATTCGGTTGAGATCTGTAAAACCTAGGGGGGTGAGTCTATATAAACCTCCCTAGAGGACGCATAGAGGATACGTTCCATCATACACCCAAGCGACTCGCTTCCTAGCCGCCGAGCTCGCCCCATTGTACTCTCACCATAATACATTCTAGAAGGAGTAGGTCTTTACCCTCCAGGGGGCCGAACCTGGGTAAATCCTTGTGTCTTTGCCCTCATCTCGCACCGCATATGGCTGGCCGCCTTTGCCCCATGTTCTACTACTCGCTGCCGATTGCAGCATCTGCCGTGGTCATTCCCACGACAGTGGCGCCCACCGTGGGGCCTGGCCGTTCAGGCCGGTGTTCTGCGGCGAGATCCAATCTACCCATTAACGAGTCGATCGCCACCGGCCGCATGATAGCGATCGGCGAGATGCTCCAGATCTTGCCGAGCAGCTACGTCCCGTTGGCGCGACCCGTCACGCATAGCATGATCCTGCCGGACAACACGATCATCCTCTTCGTTGGCGTCACCGACGTCATCTTCTCGGAGGACTCGGCTCGCATCCGCGAGTCGCTGTCACGCGACCAGCTCTCTGAGAGTCAGGTCCGCACGATCCACCGCCTCGCCTCCAAGTACGACTCGGCCCACAGCGACGTGGCCGAAACCACCGCAGCCGCGGAAGACGCAGCCCTCAACGACGACGCCAACTCGGCGACCCCGGCGTCACTCGCCGGACTCATTGTCGCTATGTCGCCCGCGGGCTCCATCACCCAGGTCTCCAACGTCGGAGACTTCGAGGATCCCTCTATCCTTGGGATCTTTGACTTCGACTCCAGGTCGGAGAACTCCGCCGACCTCCGCGACGGATCCGGCCGCGACCTATATGGCGTCTGGCGCCGACCCACCGGAGGATCCATTCTCCACTCCGATCCCTACCAACGCGACATCAATGGAGGTCGAGGAACTCCGCCTGAAGCTGGCGGAAGTAGTTCGCAAGGAATAAGTCGAGCGCGAAAATTTTTGCCTCGAGCAGGTGACAGCGCAGGAGCTGTCGCGCTACCACCAGCTCCGAATCAGGTCGCGCCTGAACCCCACCGTCCAGGGGCGCGTCCTGAACTTCGATGACGAGAGCGACCCGGCTCGCGCAGCCGAGCGCGCGATCTGCGAGAACGCGCCACCAGGAGGAAGCGCTCGGCCCCTACCAGGGTCAACAGCCAATGGCGCCCCGCCACCACCCAACCGCGC
Organism: Avena sativa; assembly: GCA_916181665.1. NCBI lineage: Eukaryota > Viridiplantae > Streptophyta > Magnoliopsida > Poales > Poaceae > Avena > Avena sativa. The sequence continues at coordinate 105,077,136 of OV702280.1, forward strand.
ACCACCTAGGGACCAGCCGAGGATCGTGGTCTCCTCACGGGAGCGAGACGCGAACGACCTACCGCTGTTCTCCACCCCGATGGACAACCTCGTCGCGGGCCGAGCTGCAGTCGACAACATCGCGTCCACCGGTGACAGCGCCCTACAGATCCAGTACGCCAAGGCCTTGCTCGCAAAAGCGGTCGAGCAACAAAACGCAGGCGTCGACTCACAGGGTCGGATGTACTCGCGTTCACCGGGCAAAAGAGCGGCCTCAAGCGGCCGCCCCATGGCGGCAAACACCCTCAACTGCCCGCCACCCGAACCACTGCAGCTCAAACACTGACCCGCGAACGCGGCACTCTCCACCAACGACCCTTGGCCGGCGTCCAACTTCGTCGCCGCCAACGGTCAGCCCATCGACGCCCGCACCCATATCATCAACAACCAGAGCTGGCGTGCAAGCCAGCCCGACGACCTGCGGCATACCCTAACCAACCACCGCGACGGCGAGCCGAGGGGGTCGCTAAGCCGACTCGGGCCCCGGTGCTTCGGACCGATGATCCAAGGCGAAAGATACCTGGCGAACTTCAAAGCGCCGAAGGAAATAGAGAAGTACGACCCCTCGTACGGTCCCTCTGTGTGGCTGGATACCTACCTCATGGCGATGGGGATCGCCGGCCACACCGACCTACTAGCCGCCCGCTACCTTCCCCTGATGATGGAGGGGGCGTGCAGGCAGTGGATCAACACTCTCCCCGCGGATAGCATCGACTCCTGGGAAGCGATGCGCGATGCCTTCGTCAGGCACTTCGAGGGTTCATACACCCGCGCCACCACCATCGAGGACCTAGAACGATGCGTCCAGGGACCTCGCGAGTCGACCCGCAGCTGGGTCCAACGGTGGCAAGAACTATGGTAAAACGCAGTCGGTATCCACCCAGACACGGCAATCCACTGCTTCAAGACCTCATGCCGCTACGATCCCCTGGTCGCCAAGCTCAAACGAGAATACCGCACACTCGACAACATACTGGATCTCCTGGAGATCGCCAAAAGATACACGGAGGAAGACCCAAACCAAGAAACCGACGACGAGTCGGGAGGACAACGTCGCACGAGCGGCAACGACATCGGAAGACGATCCGATCTACGCTACAGCAACACTCGCCTCACCGGCAAGCGCCGCAGTGATGAGCGAGACGACTTCGTCGCCAACACTGGGTACGCGCAGCGCGAGCCCAAGAGCTTCCACCGCGACTGGGGGCAACGCCGTGACGGCGACAACTACAAGGCGAAGCTGAGGTTCGACCCCGCGGCCCTTCTTAACCAACCTTGTGTATTTCACAGTAGGGAAGGAAAACCCGCCACGCACACGACCACCGACTGCCATTCTCTCAAGGAGATCGAGAAGGCACGTCGCGCGCGGGAAGACCCCGAGAACAACCTGCCAAATGGCGGAAAATTTGGCAGCGTGGCCGGATCGCTCCACACCTTCACAGGCTTCAACACGAAGCGCGAGAAGAAGGTCATCGCCCGCGCCGTCGCCGTCAACGTGGTGGCCCAGGTGGACGTCCCCCAGTTCCTCAACTGGTCTGAGCAACCAATCACTTGGAGCTGCCAGGACCACTCGCCACGAATCGATTACCCAGGCCGAGTCGCCCTGGTGGTCAAGCCCAAGGTGGGAGACTACTGGCTCCCCAAGACATTGATGGACGGCGGCAGCTCCATCAACATCCTGTACCTGGACACCTTCAGGCGACTGCGGCTCCCCGCAGTCGATGGTCGAGGCGACCTACACCACGTTCCACGACATCGTCCCTGGTCGGAAGGCATACCCGATCGGCAAGGTCACGCTGCCAGTCACCTTCGGCACACCAGCAAACTTCCGCACCGAGCGGATTGTCTTCGAGCTGGTGCCCTTCGACATCCCCTACCACTGCGTCCTGGGGCACCAGAAGTTCGCCAAGTTCATGGCGGCGCCCCACTATGCGTACAATGCGATGAAGCTCCCCGGACCGCGCGGCGTCATCACAATCCACGGCGACCCCGACATGGCCGCCGAATGCGAGGCCAAAGGAGCCGAACTCGCCGACGCCGTCATCGCGGCATAGGCCAATCACGCCGACGAGCTCGCCAAGTACGCAAGCGGGGTCGACAACGACGACCCCACCATACTCAAGAAGCCCAAATCGGAGGGCGACAACACCTCAGCCTTCGAGGCAATGACGCATACCCGCACCGTCGAGCTGGTCCCAGGCGACTCCAGCCAGACGCTGACGATCGGGACGGGCATGAGCCCAGCATAGGAAGGCGCGCTCATCGAGTTCCTCCATGAGAACAGGGACATCTTCGCATGGAAGCCCTCTGACATGCCTGGTGTCCCTAGGGAACTCGCTGAGCACAAACTCAACACCGACCCCAAAGTGTGACCCATCAAGCAGTCGCTGCGGCCCTTCAATGAAGAGCGCCGCCGAGCAATCGCCGAGGAAGTGCAGGGTCTACTCGCTGCAGGCTTCATCCATCCAATCAAGTACTCCAAGTGGCTGGCAAACCCAGTCCTGGTCGATAAGAAAAATGGGACCTCGAGGATCTGTATCGATTACACAAACCTAAACAGCGCCTACCCGAAGGAGCAATTCGTCCTCCCGCGGATCGACCAAATCATCGATTCCACCGCGGGCTCGGAGTCGCTATGTTTCCTTGACGGCTACTCTGCGTAGAACCAGATCAAAATGGCCATTGAGGACGAAGAGAGGACGGTGTTCATCACGCCTATCGGAGCCTTCTGTTACACTTCCATGACCTTCGGCCTCAAGAACACCGGGGCAACCTACCAGCGGTGCATGCAGGAGTGCCTTGCGAGACAAATTGGCCGCAATATCCGCGTCTACATCGACGACATGGTGGTGAAGTCCGCTCGCCAGAGCGACCTACTCGCCGACCTGGCAGAAACATTCGCCAACCTGTAGAAATACAAGATAAAGATAAACCCAGGCAAATGCACCTTCGGTGTGCCAGCTGTTCAGCTACTGGGATACGTCGTCTCCAAGCGCGGGATCGAGGCGAACCCCACCAAGATCGACACGATCGCTCGACTCGGCAAACCCGAGTGCCTGCGCGACGTCCAGAAGCTGGCCGGGCGAGTTGCGGCTCTTAGTCGCTTCATCCCCCGATTGGGCGAAAAGGCGATGCCCCTCTACCGCCTGATGCGCAAGAATCCCACCTTCCAGTGGGACAAGGAGGCAGATGATGCGCTCCGCGACCTCAAGAAGGTGCTACTCGCAGCACCGCTACTCGCCGCTCCCGTCGACAAGGAACCCATGGTGGTCTACGTCGCGACTTCCGAGCGCATCGTCAGCGCCGTCATGGTCGTCGAGCGACCAGAGGAGGGAAAGGCGCGCCCGGTGCAGCGACCAGTGTACCACATCAGCGAAGTCCTCACCGAGTCACGCCAGCGCTACCCGCAGTACCAGAAACTGGTATACGCGGTCTTTAGAGCACAGCGGCGACTGCCAGACTACTTCCAGGAGCACCCGATAACGGTCGTATCCTCCGCACCATTGCAGGACATCATCCGCAACCGTGAGGCGACCGGGCGAGTCGCCAAGTAGGCCGTCGAGATCGGCGTACACAACATCAAGTACGAGCCGCGCAAAGCTATCAAGTCGCAGGCTCTCGCGGACTTCATCGCCGACTAGGAAGAGGCCCAGCAGCCAGAAAAGCTGCCGTACCTCCATTATTTGAGCCTACACTTCGACGGCTCCAAGAACGCGGATGGCACAGGAGCAGGGATCGTGCTAACTTATCCAAAGGGCGACAAGCTCCGCTACGTCCTCTGCCTCGACTTCACCCCCTGCACCAACAACATGGCCGAGTACGAGGAACTACTCCACGGCATGCGAGCTGCCAAGGAGATGAACGTCAACCGCCTGCGCTGCTACGGAGACTCCGACCTTGTCGCCGGGCAAGTCGCTGGCACCTGCGACGCCGTCTCCCCCACCATGGCGGCATACCGCCAAACAGTGGACAAGCTAGGCGGACACTTCGCAGGCTACTCCGTCAACTGGATTGACAGTCGAAAGAATGAGGAGGCCGACGCACTCTCTCGCATCGGCTCGGCTCGACTCGCACCACCCGCCGGCGTCTTCCTCGAAACCATCACCAAGCCTTCCGTCTCTCCCCCAAGGGAGATCGACATCGGAATCCCGCTGCAGCCAGAGGAAGCCCTGGTCGCACTCATCGCCGAGCCAGACGACTGGACCACGCCGTACGTTGCCTACCTGGAGGGAGGCACCTTGCCAGCAGACGGGACGGACGCCCGGATGATAACACGTCGCTGCAAATCCTTTTTCATCATCAACGGTGAGCTCCACAAGCGCAGCATGACCGGCGTGTTCCAACGCTGCGTTCAAACCGCTGAAGGACGCAAAATCCTCCAAGACATCCACTCCGGCGACTGCGGCCACCATGCCGGGGCCCGCTCTCTGGTCGCAAAGGCTATGCGACACGGCTTCTATTGTCCCACCGCACACGCAGACGCTGTCGACATTGTCCAGCGGTGCGTCGGGTGCCAGAAATACGCCAACCAGACCCACGTGCCGAGCTCGGCGCTCAAGACAATCCCCATCACCTGGCCGTTTGCCATGTGGGGTATGGACATGGTAGGCCCTTTCAAGAAGGCCCCCTCCGGACTCACCCACCTCCTGGTCGCAGTCGACAAATTCACAAAATGGGTGGAGGCCAAGCCAGTCCGGAAATGCGACGGGAAGACCGCCACCAAGTTCCTACGCGAGCTAATCTATCGCTACGGGTTCCCAAACAGCATCATCACGGACAACGGCACCAACTTCGCCAAAGGAGCCATGGCCGAGTTCTACGAGGAACATCACATCCCACTTGACCTCGCATCAGTCGCCCACCCGGAGTCCAACGGCCAGGCGGAACGAGCCAACCAGAGCATCCTCCATGGCCTGAAGCCACGGCTCCAAGTACCGCTCGAGCGCACTGCCGGGTGCTGGGTCGAGGAGCTACCATCCGTCATCTGGGGCATGCGCACCTCCGTCAACAGGTCGACAGGCTTCACCCCCTTCTTCATGGTGTACGGCGCCGAGGCCGTCATGCCCACCGACCTAGAGCACAACTCACCTAGGGTGGTCAACTACATGGAGGTTGCAAACGAACTCTCACGACAGGATGGAGTCGACCAGCTCGACGAGGCACGCTACCTAGCTCGCTCCCGCACCGCCATATACCTGCAAGGGCTCCGCCGCTACCATAGCCGGCGAGTAAGGACTCGCACTTTCCAGGAAGGCGACCTGGTACTTCGCCTCATACAGGACAAGAAGGGCATGCACAAGCTCTCCCCCCCTGGGAGGGACCATTCGCCATCGGGCGAGTTCTAGGCAACGACGCCTACTACCTCACCGACGTCCGAGGAGACGGAAAGCTCGACATCAAGCGGCCATGGAATGTAAACCCCCTACGGAAGTTCTACTCCTAGAACTCCATACATGTACTCTCCACCCTCTATGAAATAAAACAGATAGGTTACCGAAAATCGTGTCTACTCTCCATGTCTTGTGCCACCCGCACTCGTAATAACAGCGTTATGCTACTCGCAGAAGTCAACCTCTAGTAAAGCGACCGACACGGCCAAGTAGTGCGGCACGAGGGAACTGGAAAACACCAGGCCTCGTAACGAACATGAAAAACGCCAACCCGGAGCCCCATTGGAGTCTCCTAGCCCGACTGGCTCACCGAGCCAAGACAACTGCATTTGCTTCTTACAGCGACCAAGTCCTCTGCATCCTCGGCATAGCTACTCGAACGGCCAAGTACCACGCTCGGGGACTGACGCCCAGTCAAATATGAGCGGCTGGGGAAAAACGCCCAGTATGAGAGCGTGCCCAGGACTCGCCATGCGACTGATCCTTCGGGTCAGGCAGGAGCGACGCGCCCACTCTAACGCGCTTAGTCCTCACCTACCTTGGAGTTGCGACTAGAACCACCAAGTACCACGCTCGGGGACTCGGCCACCCGACCTCGTTCGCGCACGGGAAAACGGTCAAGTACAGAGCACCCATGGGAGTCGCCCTGCGACTGGCTCTCCGAGCTCTGGCGAGTCAACCTCAACAACGAAATAATCGAAAAACATTCAGAATCGCAAACACATAACAAACGAGGTAAACCCCATAAAAAGGGCGGACGCGCTCGGGGACTCGTCCAATCAACAATCAAAATCACGAAACAATCCACAAAATAACACGAATTCGCGTTACAGCAGAACAAAGTCATTCCAAAATACAAGTTAAGTCCAATGACTATTTAATACTAACGCCCCAGGGCACACTGCTTTTACTCCGCAGGTCTCGACGCCGATTCGCCGCCACCCTTGCGGTTGCGAATGAAGGGCATGTACAGGTTCGACGGGTACATCGTCAACTCACACGCCATCGCCGCACGGAACGGCTGCTCGACCTTGAAGTCCTGATGGTTCGGTTCAGGATCGTTGGGGGCGACAATCGTCTCCTAGTAGGGGAGGAGGTCGCCCATCGCCCAAGCGCAATCGGCATACACCGCGGCCCGGTCCGTCAGCTTCAGCAGCTTGGCAATCTCCATATAGCCCGTCGACGAGGGGTAGCCACTCGTCACATCATCAAGGTCGAAGTCCTCCGGAAAATGGGCAAGCCCAAGGCTCGGAGTCGTCGCCGCCCCACGCCATAAGGCCGACCGCGCCATGAATACGACGACTGACGGAGCCTTCTCCAGATAACGCCATACCTCGACGAGGTCTCTGGGAATCACTTCCGTGGGCGATATTTCCTGAAGATATGCTCGAATGCAAGTCGCGGACAACGTGGCCGAGTCAACCAGAGTGGTCACACACTGCCGCGCGTCGTATGACTGCGCCTCTTCCGAGCTGTCAATAATCCGGCCTGCAGACAGAGGTCGGCAGTGAGTACACCAACAACTCCATAACGACTCCAGGCGGAGGAAGAAAAGTTTACCAATAAGTGGACGACAGAGGCCCGTGATGAAGCTTTGAAGCGAGGAGAAGTCGTTCTGCAGCTCAACAACGAGTGCGTCAGACACCTTCCGTTCTTCAGCGGCAGTAGTGACAGCAGCTTTCGCTCGTCCCTCCGCCGAGCTCGCCTCCGCCTTCGCTTCCTTGAGCTCATGCTCCAGGTCAGCGATCCGTTTTTCGGCCGCGCTCAACGATGATTGAGCCGCCGTCAGGTCACCCACCGGGACAAGGCCCCGGCGGACTTCCTCCTCCTCGGCTGCAACACCTCGCAGCCCCTTGTTTGTCTCCTGGATGGCAACAAGTTCCTTCTCCATGCGACACTTTGCTGCAAGCCGATCAGCCAATTCGCGCTGCAGGACCTGCGCACAAATTAAACTGTCAACAACATCAAAAATCCAAAGTGCCCACCCGCTGAAATTCAGCGACTAGGCACTCGGGGACTAGAGATCAAAAATCCAAAGTGTACACCCGCTGAAATTCAGCGACTAGGCACTCGGGGACTGGAGACCAAAAGTTCTAAGTGCCCACCCGCTGAAATTCAGCGACTAGGCACTCGGGGACTGGACGTTCCAAAAACACTAAGAATCCGACCACTGAAATTCAGTGGCCCGATCCTTGGGGACTGGACATACCTGGATGGCTGCGCCCAGCATGTCGTGGAGTTGCAGCGTGTCCACAGACGCAAGAAGGACCGGAGTGTGTCCGCGATGCTGCTCGACCTCCGTCTCGGCGACCCCAGGCGTCTGGCTCGTTAGTGCCGCTCCACTCGCTGCGGCCGCTTTGGCCATGAAGCGGGGGAAAGTCGCAGCGGACGTCGGAGCTGGCTCGGTCACTCTGGGCGAGGAAACAGCCTCCTTGGTCTTCGAGGCCACTTCCGCCACAGTCGGAGGATCGCTTGGAGCAACTGTCGTGTCGTCAGAGACCGTGACGACGTCGTCGCCTTTTGCCCTCTTAGCGCTGTCTGCGGGAGCAGCGACTTCATCAGCTTTCCTCTTCCGCGAGGGGTCCTCCTCGGTGATGACTGGTGGAACCTTGGCCACGGAAGGATGGCCAATCTTTTTAACTCCAGTCATGTGAAACAACGATATGAGTAAAACTGTCCGATTACAACGGAAGGCAAGCAGATGAACAAGACTTACTTCGTGACTGGTATGAACTGCAGACCCGTGCGGATGCTGGATGGCTTCTCCAGCTCGGGAACCAACTTCCGACTGAGGCCCATCTCGAACACATCGTGTGCCCAAGACACAGAGGGCCTATTCGAAGACGAGGCCGCGGCAGGAGCCTCCGTGATGACATGTGCGGAAGCTTTCCTAGGAGGCGAAGCTTCCACAGCTGGAGTAGCCCCCAACCCAGAGACCGGGGCGAATGGGGGTGGAAGCGATTCCAGAGGTACCTCATCCAGGGGAGCGGCAGCATCCGGTGCTACTGTCGTGCGCGCCGCTTTGCCCTTAGCCGAGCTGGTGGCGTCGGAACTAGTCGCAGAACGGGGCGGAGACGCCTGCTTCGCCGGCTTCGTCTTCCTCCTCGACGGAGCCTTCACCTCATTCTTCTTCTTCTTCTTCTTCTTCTTCTTCGACGGTGTGGCCTCACGACGTGAGGTGTGCTCGGGGAGCTCGTCGTCATCGTGAGGTTCGAGGCTTCTAATCGCGCTGATGTTGCTCACGAGTTTTGCGAACCGTCGGGGCGGCGTCTTCCACGGGCTCGTCTTCGTCGTCATCACCCGCATCGCTCCCGACGTCGCCTTTGGCGGGTGGCAACTCGCTCCCATCCTGGACAGACGAGCTCGAGTTCTCGTCGTCTGCGGGTAGGAGCCATCCTTCCACCACTTTGAACAACTACAATAAGCATGAGACGACGTTAGCATAACCGCGAATGCATCATCTGCGACTGCGAATGCTGACAAAAATGGCGACTTACCGTCGGAGCTAGGCGCCTTGAGGTATAGGGAGCAACCCCGGCCTTCGCGTCCAAGTACGCCGACTGGGTGATCTTCTTCAGGGCCAGGATGTAGTCTTCGAATTTTCCACTCGACGAGGCAGGATTTCGTCGGGTCGTCCCTACCCGTATACTCGTACATATAATGGTCGCGGCGAGCCAAAGGCACGAGCCGCCGCTCAAGCCAGCAGTTGTAGAGGTTGATGGTTTGGAGGCCCTTCTTCTTTAGACTGCGGATGGTTTGCAACATTTTGTCGACAACCATCCGCTGATCCAGCGGGATCTTGCCGACCTGGAGCCGACGCGGTTTGGGCCAGTCGGCGGAGTACCTTGGAAGCGCCACCTCGCCGTCTGGAGTCGACTCGGTGACGTAGAACCAGGATTTCTTCCATTCGTTTGCCGCTTTGGCGGGCAGCATCAGGTCGAAGAACGAAACCTTCGACTTTAGTTGAAATGTCAGGCGACCCGCAGCCAGCATCGGGCCGCCTGATTCTTCGCGACTGATCCTCCCATGGAACAGATCTTGCCACAAGGGGAAGTAGGGCCTGCATCCCATATAGCACTCGCAGAACGCCACGAAAATGGCAAGCTGCTCGATGCTATGCGGGCCTAGGTCCGACGGCTGGATCCCGTAGTAGGCGCAGAAATGCCGGAAGAAGAGAGAAGTGGCAAACCCCAGCCCCCGCTCCAGGTGGCTGGTGAAGCAGACGAACTCTCCCTACCGCGTGTCCGGAGTCACTTCTCCGGCCGCGGGGATGCGCCATCTGCCGGCGCGCAGGATCCCGGCCTCCTCAAAGGACGCCAGTAGCGCCCTGCTACACTTGGATCTGCCCCATGGTTCGGTGGAGGGGACCATTGGTTGGAAGATTCGTGGAGGTCGGGGCTCTCTGGATCGGTTGGATCGCGGTGCGGAGTTGAAAATGGAGATGGGCGAAATCCGATGAAAGATGAAGGAGTGTTTCCCCGCTCGCCTGTCATTCTCCTTATATAGCAGTTGCTACCCGCCAATTTCGGGAGCCGTTACTACGCGGTAATTATGCCACAAGTTACCGTTGGATTACCCCAACGGCTAGTTTTGACCACACTTCACGGTCCAACTTCATCCACTCGACTCGTCGCTCCGCGCGACTTGACGATTCGCCGACCCGATCACTACAACAATGACTGAATATTCGCCGACCCGTTCACCGAGGTGCGACCCGATCGGTCGCCGTTATTGCGACTAGAATAACTAGTTTTTCCTTTATTCAGGAGTCCACCGCCGATTCGACTGGGCGTTCGCATTGGACCCGTATACACCGACTGCCAGCAACCACCTGCGACCAATCAACGACGGCCTCGGGGACTACTGATGGGGATATGCCTACCGGGGTATACCCATCAGGACGTTTCCGACTGGCCCAGGTGCCAGCGAGTGGGCCTGCAGGACGGCGACTGGATCAGGATCTGGCGTGGACTCAAGCGACTGGAAGCTGAAGGCCCAGAAGCGTAGATAGGCCCAGTCGGATTAGGTTAAAGGATTGCCGAAACCTTAACTGATTCGGTTGAGATCTGTAAACCCTAGGGGGTGAGTCTATATAAACCTCCCTAGAGGACGCATAGAGGATACGTTCCATCATACACCCAAGCGACTCGCTGCCTAGCCGCCGAGCTCGCCCCATTGTACTCTCACCATAACACAATCTAGCAGGAGTAGGTCTTTACCCTCCGGGGGGCCGAACCTGGGTAAATCCTTGTGTCTCCGCCCTTATCTCGCACCGCAGATGGCTGGCCGCCCTTGCCCCATGTTCTACTACTCGCTGCCGAATTGCAGCATCTGCCGTGGTCATTCCCACGACATCTCCTATGAGTTTGGCCTCCCAACCATGACCATCTGTCACCTTGGGAACTGCACAGGTGGACAATCATTATGAGGTAGCCTCAGATCAAACCTCAGCCGCAAGGGAACCCATACTAAGATATATAAACTTCTAGTCAAGCCCTACCCAAATTCAGGTATTGCGGTTGTATGGTAAAATTGGAATGGTATCGCATCCGAACACAACCATCAGTTTTATAAAGGGCTAAGGCTCATGCCTCAACATTTTCATCATCAAATCATCTGGTATTCATAACACATGTCAAAACATTTCATTAGAATGACTCATCATTCAAGGTTTTCATAATCATTTTCACCAAGTATTCCCATATAAAGTGATCAATTTTTATGCTTAGCACTAGCCACTAAATTTGGGGGTGGTCACTAATGAGTGGTGCTAATCAAGTGTGACTTATCTCAATCTAATCTCAGGCCTCAGTATGACATCTATGTCTATCTAACTTAGGCCAAGTTTTATGCTCTTTATGCTACTTCTTATATCTTTCGAAAACAATCTCAAACACTAACTAAAAGTAATAAAGAACTTTGATAAAGAAATAAAAGAATAAAGCTTGCAATTAAAACTTGGTTTTGGTATAATCAAGTGGTATAACAAAATATGCCTAACGCCTCTAGTTTCCATAGTGATTATGCAAGTGTTAGCTTGCAAATTTCTAGCTTGCTAGGATGGCTTGCATTAGATAGCTTGCCTTGATTAGTGTAGTGGTTGAAGTTCTCCTCTGCTTCCTCTTGGTTGTAGTCTCCTTCCTCTTCGTATCCTTAGTCGGTACTAGCGTCTATAAATAAATACGAGGTACACAATCACCAAACAATACTTAACTACTTCTATTTGGCACACAAGGGTTCACACTAGATGATCTAGCATCATCACAATTATCACATGAAATAAAGACTTAGTCTTATTTATTTTATTTTAGAAAAGTAATTTCTACTCATTGAAAAACTACTTAAGATTTAATATTCTCCAATTAAAATAGGGGATCATGTTGACACATGTCATCACCACATATTTTAATACTTGGGAATGTGATTTAAAGTAGTGTCACAATTTAATAAGGTTTAACCTTATTATTTTAATTAATTAAAGTGACTAGAAATGCCTATGGGGCATTCTTTTAATACTTGTCCCTTATTACTGGAAGTAAACCTAGATATTTTATATATTCAGAAAGATCTTGTAAAATGTGATTTTTGATAGTTGGAATCAACTCAAAAGAATTTATGGTTGATTTTTGAAAAATGTTTGAATGTAGAAAAGTCTCTGCCTTGTTATTTTACCCTAGGTGATCCCTAATTTCAAATGGTTTGAATCCAAAGGCTTGGATTAACAATTTCAATACCTTTCTAGAAAAATTAGTTTCATGAAATTTGTTTCAGTGAATCTCCCTGGATTGATTTTTGAATCTAATGACAAAACTAGAGTTTGAACTAAATGGAAAAATCTAATTTGAATTAACTGGGTCGCGCGGGAACTAACTGGGCCGGCCCACTGCGCACAGCGCAGCACACGGCGGTCTGCTAACATGGGTGTCCTACACGTCATCGGCTCACTCTAACCGAAGCAGTATGCTTCAATCTGAGACCTACGATTAGAACCTAATCTAACGACTAGGGTGTGTCGTCTCCGTCAGGCAGCGCCGGCAAGACTGAACCCTAATGCGGCAGTGGGGGTCATGTGAGGCTCACCAGCGCTCCAGCTAGGGTCGATGTTGGGGGCGAACGACGTTGTCGACGACGGCGGTTCGACCGATGGTTGCGGCAGCTCCTGGGGCGGCTCCAATCAATGGCTCCTCTTCTCCTCCTCCGCGGCAGACTCCGGTAAAATTCCGGCGACCTGGTGCTCGCCTTGCTCCGAGGAAGGGTCAGTGGTGCTCTGTGAGAGGTGGGGAGTGAGATGGTGTGGCGAATTGGGGTTGGGGAGGCCTCATTTTATAGCCGAGCGAGAGAGGAAATCCAACATGAGCAGAGCTCGTCGGTGACGACGGTGCAGTGAGCTAACGGCATGGCTCGGAGGCTAGGACGGTGCGCGGTCTCTTGGAGATGCTCAAGAACTTGATGGCGTGTCATGGGGCGGTCGAGAATGGTCGGGAACGATCGACACTATGCGCGGCAAAGGTGGTGGTTTTAACGACGCACAGGTGCTATGGGTTGCGTGGCAGCGAATGGGGATGTCTGGGAGGTTCCTGGGGTCGTTGTGATTGTAGGCATGGGCAACGAGCGCGAGTCGCGGCGTGTGCAAGCGTGTCGGGCATGGCGCTCTGGTGTGCTCTTGGCATGGTGCAGAGACATTGGGTGCGGCGCGTTATCTGTGGTCCAGTGCCTGGCTGCGTGCGAGGGCTGGACAAGGGGTGGCGGTGGACGTTGGGCTGCCTCCTGGACATGGTGGCTAGGCGCGGTGATGGCTCCTGCTAGCTTTCCATGGTCGGCTGGCAAGGGGTGGATTCGGGTGGCACGACATGGTGCAAACGGTAGGGTTCTAGCTTGTGTCAATGCGGTGTGGTCACTGGGGGAGACAAGGGGTGAGAGTAGGGTGCAAAGAGGGAACAAAGCATTGATCAAAAATAGTAATAGTTAGGCAGGTTATACTGTGCTCACCAAGTGTTTGAAAAAAAGGCCGAAAGAAATTTAGTTTGAAATTTGGATGAATTTTGGTGAGTGCACTGGTCACATACTTGGTAGTCTCTGGTTGCTTGGGTTTCTCAAGGTGAACCGGTTTTAGTGGTTTTTGAGAAATGGTGATCTTAGTACCTACACTTGATTCAGTTTTGAGTTGTCATTTGAATAGATTTGCAAAATATTTATGTGGGTTTGCAAGGTGGGCTTGGGTTCAATTTTACTTGGTCTAGCAAGGGGTGAAAAGAATTGAATTTGTTTCTGTTAGAAAACTTGGACTAGAAACACTTGAAGTGGTCTAGTGGTTAACTTTGGTCAAAATGACCATTAACTCATATTGTTTATATTTGATTTTCTATTGATTTGATTCTGCTTGGAAATGATTTGGATGATGTTGTTTTCATCTTTAAACCAATCCTTGCCATTCATAGCAATCAAACAAGTCATTGCAAGCATTCATGCATTCATCACACGCACACATGCATTCATATTGATTTTAATTAACAAAAGTTTTTGTTAAGCCTAAACTTGGGTGATTAGAACTTGATAATCTTGATTAATATTTTTGGGATGTTACAAACCTTCCCTCCTTAAACAAAATCTCGTCCTGAGATTTGAGAAAAAGAAAACTAGGATTTAAAGAGATTTGGAAACTCAGTCCTAATGTAATCTTCTTGCTCCCAGGTAGCTTCTTCTTCAGTGTGGTTACTCCACTAGATCTTGAGAAACTTGACACTCCGGGTCCTAGTGGTTATAAAGGCTTCCTCCAAAATATGAATGGGTACTTCGGCATATGTTAGGTCATCTTTGATCTCTATGGTTCTGTGATCAATATTCTTTAAAATTCGGTCTTCTCCGGGACTTATAGGCATTTGCTAAGTAACGAGATATGGAACACATTATGCATTACTGACATCTCCCCCTGTAGTTATAGTTGATACGATACTCCCCTCAGAGATTCAAAATCTTGAAGTATATTTGGGGGAAATCTTTCCTTTGAGTTGGAAACGTTGCATTCCTTTCAGGGGTGATACTTTCAGATACACAAAATCTCCGATATTGAAGTCTAGGTCTCGACGTCTCTTGTCGGCATAACTCTTCTGTCTAGATTGGGCGGTCTTAAGGTTCTCACGAAAATTGTCAACTTTCTCTTCGGCTTCTCGTAGGATGTCAGGTCCGAAAATCTGACTCTCTCCTACTTCCGACCAATTCAAATGGGTACGACACTTTCTTCCATACATAAATTCAAATGGGGCCATTTGCAAACTGGCTTGGTAAGTGTTGTTATCTGAAAATTCTACGAAAGGCAAACAGTCTTCCCATTTTGATTCATATTATAACACATAAGCTCTCAACATATCTTTGAGTATCTGATTTACTCGCTCCGTTTGGCCATCAGTCTGTGGGTGATAGGCTGTGCTGAAATCCAGTCTCGTTCCCAATCCTTCTTGGACTTTCTTCCAAAATCTCGAGGTAAACTGGGTTCCTCGATCTGACACAATGTTCTTGGGGACTCCATGTAAATTGACTATTCTAGCAATGTACAACTCTGCTAGCTTCGAACACTGATAATGGTCTTGACTGGTAAGAAATGGGCGACTTTGGACAGTTTATCCACTATGACCCAGATAGAGTGATTTCCCCTACTAGATGTAGGCAAACCGGTGATAAAATCCATTCCAACTGAATCCCATTTCCATTCTGGAATCTTCAATGGTTGCAAAATTCTTGTGGGTCCCTGATGTTCTGATTTCTCTCTTCATCTTATGCCACCAAAATTGCTCCTTCAAATCCTGATACATCTTTGTTCCTCCGGGGTGGATAGAATAAAGAGTATCATGGGCTTCTTTCAAAATAGCTTGTTTCAACTCTGAATCTGCTGGCACACAGATACATGCTTTGTACCACAAAACTCCTTCATCTTCGGTGAATCCGGGTACCTTTCCTATACCGATATGATGTTGGATTCCGTCGATACTAGCATTTCCTTTTTGCGCCTCCTTGATCCTGACTGATTAAAGTGGGTTGAAGTTCTATGCTAGCCAAAAATCCTTCACTTACTAGCTCCATTCTGAAATCTTCCAACTCCTTGTGCAAACTTGGTTGCTCCTTCAGAATCATGGTGTTCAAGCGACACGGCAATCTGCTAAGAGCGTCTGATACCACAATGGCTTTTCCGGGGTGATAGTGAATGTCAAGGTCATAGTCCTTGATTAACTATATCCATCTCCTTTGCCTCCTATTCAGCTCCATCTGGGTGAAAATATACTTCAGGCTCTTGTGATCCGAATAAATTTCACAACGGTTTCCCATGAGGTAATTCCACCATGTCTTCAAGGCTAAAACTACGGCTGCTAGTTCAAGGTCATGGGTAGGCTAATTATGCTCATGTTTCTTTAGTTGTCAGGATAAATAGGATATGACTTTTCCTTCTTGCGTCAACACACATTCAAGACCAACCTTGGATGCATCACAATACACATCAAAAGGCTTCGTGATATCCGGCATGATCAAGCTTGGGGCTGAAATCAATCTCTTCTTGAGCTCTTAAAAACTTTCTTCACATTTGTCCGTCCATTCAAACTTCTTATCTTTCTTCAACAATTGGGTCATGGGTCTTGTGATGCTTGAAAATCCTTCTACGAAATTGTGGTAGTATCCCGCTAATCTGAGAAATGCACGAACTTGGGTTGGAGTGGTCGGGGCTTGCCATTCTTCCACATCCTTAAACTTGGCGGGGTCGACAGCAATTCCTCCGGCCGACACGATATGTCCTAGGAATCCTAATTCTTGTAACTAGAACTCACATTTGCTAAACTTGGCATATAACTGGTGCTCCCTAAAGGTTTCAAGGATTGTCCTTAGGTGTAGCTCATGTTCTTCTTCTGATTTGGTATAGATCAGAATGTCATCGATGAAAAAAACGACAAAATTATTCAGGAAGTACATAAAAATCTTAATCATAAGATTCATTAAATAAGCGGGTCATTGGTTAATCCAAAATACATGACAGTGTACTCATACAGTCCATATCTAGTGGTAAAGGCACTCTTTTGAATATCCTCTGCGCGAATCTTGAGTTGATGATAACCAGTTCTAAGATCAATCTTAGAAAACACTTTGGCACCGGTCAACTGGTCAAACAGATCTCCTATCTTCGGAAGTGGGTACTTGTTCTTAATGGTGACATCATGCAGCTTCCGATAATCCATGCACAAACAGTTACATCCATCTTTCTTATCCACAAACAAGACAGGTGATCTCCATGGCGATGCACTTGGTTGAATCAGGCCTATCTACATCATAGCATCTAGTTGCTTCTTCAGTTCCATTAATTTATATGGGTTCATACTATAAGGTCTCTAAGCTATGGGTCCAGTTCCAAGGATTAGGTCAATGATAAACTCGATATCCGATCTAGGGGCATATCGGCCAATACATCTGGGAATACGTCGGGGTATTCATAGACTACTCTTACTTGGTCAATGGTTGGTTGGGCTAGACTCTTGTTGCACTAGAAATACGGGGAAAGGTTTCAGATACATGATCTACTGATACTCTAGTTGTACTAGTCATGGTTATGGCTTTCTTGGCATAGTAGATTAAGCCTTATGTTTTGACATCGAATCCATTCCTAGTAATACTTCCAAACCTTTGGTTACGAGTACTATTAGATTAGCATAAAAATATATGCCATGGATTCTGATAGGTACGGCCTTGCAAATTTTTCTAGCTTTGGTGGTTGAACTAGGTATTTGAACTATCATAACATGCTTCAATTTTGTTGGTTGAATCTTACTAGTGCATGCAAATTCTTATGTAACAAACAAGTGTGATACTCTAGAATCAAACAACACGGTTGCAAGTACTGAGTTAACATAAAACATACCCAGCACGACATCTGGCGCTTCCTGAGCTTCTTCGGCATTCATGTGAAACAGACGGCCGTTGCGGTTGAGTGAGTTCCCTAGGGCAAATATCCTTCCTGGCTGAACACGGCGCTGTTGCTGAGCTGGGGAATTCACATTGGGGGCTGCTTCAAGCTTCTTGGGGCACTCATTGGAGTAGTTACCCTTGGTTCCGCATTCATAACAAGCAACCTGAGACTTGTCTTTTCCTGCAACAGGAACGACATTGCTTCCAGTCCTTGGGGCAGTATTGGTGTTGGTGGGGTTGTTGACTTTGGGTGGGGCACGGTTGAAGTTGTTGGAGTTTCCGGGGTTGTTGTTATGGTTTCCTCCGGGCCTTCGGTTTCCTCCTCCATGGTTGGGATAGTTCGGACGGGTCATCGGGGGTCTATTGTTTCTTGGGGCATATCATGCAGACAGGTTGGAGCAATACTTTGGGGTATGGTGGGTTCCTGGTTGATGCATCATTCGACGCTTGCGATTCTCATTGGCTTGGTTGATCTTTCCTTCCATCTGGATTGCAGAATCTACTAAGGCTTCAATGTCAGCGAACGAGATATTGTCTGCATATCATCATGCAAACCATTCAAGAATCTCTCCTTCTTGGCTTCAATGTCAATCTCATCTGGTGCATACCTAGTTAGTGACAGAAATTTGTCACGTTACTCAACTACTGTCATCCTCCCTTGCTTCAATTATCTGAATTCATCTCTCATCCTCTTGATTAAACCCAGTGGCACATGGGTTCTGCTAAACTTGATTTTGAATTCATCCCAAGTCATCATTTGTCCTCCATTCATTGTGCGAATACTATTCCACTAAGCTCTTGCATCTCCTGCCAGATAATGGGTGGCAAACAGTACTTTCCCATTGGCTTCCACTCCTCCGACTTCTAAGTTGTTCTCCGTGGTCTATGCCAGTCATCCGCATCTACTGGCTCCTCAGACTTACTAAAGATGGGTGGATTGGTGTTCTGAAAGTTTTTGAGCTTGGATCCATGGTTGTCCTGTGTTCCATGGCCTTGATTGTTTTTGGCCATCTGAGCTATGTGTTGAAGGGTGGCTAAGTTGGCTTGACGTTCGGATCTTTCAGTTTCACGGTCTAAAACCAACATTTGCAAGATTTGCAGCATTGGGTCTGAGGATGAACTACTTCCTCCGCGAGGCATCTGAAGATTTATATAGATCATGAGACAAGGGGGAAATTTCTAAGGTTCAAGGTTTGTTTTTTAAAAGTTTGTAAACTTTATGTTTGACTCAAGTTCTACCAACTAGCAACTTTCTTTTCGTTCATTCATTCATAGCACACAATACAAACACACACCACAATAAGGAAACAGATGGTTTTAAGAACCATTCTGTGAAGCTACGATACAATGGGACCGGATACAACTCTCATATACGCTAGTGCTCAAGTGCTAATATTCATCAGAATTAGTGTCTTCATCATCATCATCATTAATGAAGACGGAATCATCATCCACTACTGCAGAAAGGCTTATAGCCTCTAGGTGTTTAGTGACGAGCAAAACTGGGCCTGTCACTAGTAAGTATTACCAGTGACAGGCAATGATAAGCCTGTCACTAGTACAAGACACTAGTGACGGGCATATATAAGTGACTGTCACTGGTAAAGCTATTATTAGTGACAATCACACAATGTGCCCATCACTAGTCATTTTTTGGAGGCCTGCTGAAAGGGCAAATTTCTTAGTGACAGGCATCTCTAAAGGCCCGTCACTGTTAACTTGAACATTTTCCAAATGATGTTACCCGTGTTCCTCTGGGCCAGTCCACCCGCGCGCCTCCTTTAATGGCCCAATCGTCAGCACACTCCTGACGCCTCCTCTGCTGGGTGGCCCACCCGCTCGGTCGCTCTCACTCCATCTCGGTTGAGCGAGGTCGAGATGGAGTCAGGATTGACATGAGTATCTTCGTCCCTTCAAAAAACACGGTCATTTAGAGGGTCTAACCACTACAAGAAGAACCCCTTATATCAAATTAGCAATACATACTTGGAACGCTCTAAATATTTATTGCATTTTTTGTTGATATAGATATATATGGCACGCCACATCTGTTTTTTTACTAGGGAAATCACGCCACATCTGTTGACACATGCAAATTGCCAAGAGAAAAGGCAATTAGCCTAGCCCACTAAGATCGACTTTGAGTTCTCTGGCCCACCGGTCACGAACGCACGACCACTGGCCGCACCCTCCCACTTCACATCTCCGCAAACCTAGCCGCCTTCCAGGTAAAAAAATAAAAACCTAGCCTCCTCCCTCCCCTTACCATTGATCTCATGGCCATTGGCGATGCCTCCCTTGCCGGCGACCAGTTGTGGCCGAATTGCAGTAGAGATCTCAGGAGTTCCAAGAGGTCCCTGGCGGAGTACCTTGTTCGATCTCTTTCTGCAATGGTGGCGTCGTGCTGGCTCTCCTCGGGGTGGGGACACATGCGCCCAGAAGAGCCTCTCGCATCGATGAATATCTACAACAACAATTCCATGACGGCGTCGATGTGGACAAATTGCGCAATGGTGACAGCGTCTATGGGGATGAGATGGACATGAAGAGGTTCACAATGGAGTTCTTTACCCTGAAGGTGAGTTATGTACTCATGTGGGAGCTGGGAGGGTCTTTTAATTTGGTGCCAAAAATTAGCCTTGCATGAAAAATTCAGGTTGTAAACTTCTTTTTGCCGCAGTGTTATCACTCTTGTTTTTTTTTGACAAAGTGCTATCACTCTTGTTATGTATGATGCTGGCAAGTAAGGATGCAAGGTAGCACCTCCGCACCTCGGCGGCGTGCCCACCTATGGCCGCGTCAGCCGCAATGCATTGTAGAGTCGCTAACATCAGCATGTCATATGCAGATCAAATATGAACAATAAGGTAATCACTAATGTGTACTAGTAGTTAAGGGGTATTGTCGTAATTCTTTCCTCAATAATTCTTTCATTGCGATCAGCAGAACTGAACATTTGCGCGTCTTATTACAGATTAGACATGTAGGATCCACCGCTCAAAATTTGTCTCCACATGGACAGCTGAACTTAATATATATATAGGCATACCCAGTGAGCCTGGCCGCTGACCGAGCCACTGGAGATAGACATGACATTCATTGTAGGCAGTTATCTCAGTTCTCACACCAAGGGAGTGCCCAAAGTGGCGTATGGCGTAATGCCGCTCTTCCTCTAACCTCTTTTCCTCACTCCTTCAATCTCTAACCAAGTTCTGCAACCATGAATCCGCCTCAACACTTCCCCCTTGATCCCACCAGACCCACAACTCCAGATCTCCACCAGCCTCCCACTCCCACTCCAGATCAGTTCGTTCATTAGCAGTTTATTGGTGCTAATAGCGGTGGCCTTCCCGACTGGGAAGCTGCGGCTAGAGAAGGGATGGATCTCACTCCCATCTCTCCTGTTCGCCAAGCAGGTAGCACGAGTGCTCCGCATAATCCTCCGGTGATCCATGCCCCGGAGATCCCCTCGTTGGAGATGTCCATGCAATCCATGATGCTAGAGAACCAAAAACAGAGTCAGAGTTGCAAGTTACAGGATAGTAAACACAGTCTATATTTTAAACTTGCAGCTACCAGAGGTCCTCCTAGAGATATATCTCTCACGGCAGTTCAACAACAGATGAGAAGAGCTTGGAGGCAGCATTATGGAGACATCTCTCAAGTGCATAGGTATGTTTTCAAAGCCTCCTTTGCATCTTTCGAGTCCCTCATGTGGGTTTTCAAGAAGCAACCTTGGATGATGGGTCCAGACGTTCTTTTATTTGAGTTTGCTGATGATAAAGGAGAAGGTTATGAGAAAGAGCAAAATTATTTCATGATCAAGAAAGGAAAGCCAAGGTACTGTTTCAAGTATGTGTATGTTACAATAAGAATCTATGGTGTTCCTTGGAGGAACAGATCGGTAGATCTTCTTAGAAACATTTTGAAGATAGTAGGAGCACCCTCTGAATTCCATGAGTTAAAGGATAATATGCTCTTTAGTCCCCTGACTATATCTGCGGAGTAATCAGGCATACTATATCCTCCGATTTTGGACAGAATTAAACTCAAGCTAGGGACAATGCAGGAAGGAATAGCCTATCTACACTATGAAAAAGTTGGAAGAATCTGTTTGTTTTGTGGATTCATGTTTCACACAATCAGTAATTGCAATCTCAGAAATTGCATTGTGACGGACCAGATAAAGCTTCATCAGGACCCTGACCAAGTTCCATTTCAGAGATATGGAGCTTGGATCATAAGTGAAGATAAGATCCCACAAGGTGTCAAGCAGAGAGTGTCGCAGGAGAATACTATATTTAGCACATTCCAAAGAAGAGAGCTCTCAGTTTTCAACAATGTGTTCATTAACTCAGGAAGAGATAAAGAGTTAGAGGAATTATCTCCAATGGCGATGCTGATTCAGATGGAAAAAAGCAGAGGGATGCATTGCAAAGCTCATAGCAATTCACAGGTTGATGATTCAGGAAAGCAGCAGAAGGTAGACGAAGGCACTGTTTTAGTCAGAGACGCGTGGCCTTCCATCACGCTACAGAGCCAAGGTGACATGCAAAGGGGACACGTCGAGAGAGGGTCTGCTAGCAAGCTGCCACATGAAGAGGTGAACTTTGGAGAGGGCGGTGCAGTACAGATGGAGTGCAATACAGCTAATCAAGAACAAGATGGTCAACAGAGATGTCAGATGATGGACATAGAAATAAATACTAGACAGAGTCAGATGAACAGGGTGGGAACTGATGTGAGTCTTCCGTACACTGTGGAATAAGAGGCTGAATTTTTAAGGCAGGCAGGAGAAAAAAATATGCAGACCCCAATGGCACCAGTTTTGGGCCAATACAAAGATCCAGGCCAAGGCCTACAAAAAAATTCCTCTTCTATCCCTGGCCCAGATAAGCAGAAAGGAATTCTATATACTGAAGCAACTAGACATCATCTGTCTACAACGCCCCATTCTTCTTCTCCAGAGAGCACTAGACAGAAAGAGAACACTTCTCACCAGTTGCAGCTTGCCTCTCTTAAAGAACACCTCCCCAGCAATGAAGGACAAGAAGTGCATAATGTTTCCCAGCTCCTCCCTTCTCCCCCCCGTTCACCATTTTCACACCACTTCCACCAAGAGGGAATCAATAAGAGGCAGATTGAGGACAGACCAGAGCACCCTGAGAAATATCAGCCACCCCCAAAAAGAAGAGGATCCCACTCCCTCGCAGGAGGCTCTACTTAGAGGCTTAGTGGAGAAGCTGTTCGAAGATATGAAGAGGGCCTGGTCGGAGGCACGCCTCCGGCCGGCCAGCAGGGAGCAATGGGGAGATCTGGAGGAAGGTTTGAGGAGGAGATCTACACCAACTTTTCGCAGCAGGCGGGCGGGGCTGAGCTTCAAGAAGGACAAGGACGCCTGGAGGTCAGAGATCAACATCGACCTGTCGCAGGTATATGTATCGATGGAGGATCTCCAGCAACTCTCCCCAATCCATCCTCTATCCAATGGGGTGCCGCCGATCCAAAGACTCGGGGTCGTCCACGAAGGTCTCGCTGGGATAAGAACCAGCCACCTCAAGCTAGAGCTTAGCTCCGATCTCCTTTGGGATTTAATCTCAATCGCCCTGGTACTGACGTTTGGATCCGTGCTCAAGCAGCCTTGGGCGTGGGCACTAGCAATAATGTGTGCAGGAACAATAGCTCTGCTCTGGGAAGAAATCTGCTCCCCAACTCTTCTCCGACTGGCAGCTCTCAAGTCTCAGGCTCTGGAGACACTGCTGACTTCGACCCATGGCCACTCTCGTCGAGCTCGCCTTCTTCAGAGGGTTCTGAAGATTCTCGCAGGGGCGCGTTCTCTCCTCCTCACGAGCTTAGCGAGCCCTACGTGGCTCGCTATACTCCTCATTATGCTCCTAGCCCCGGCGGACACCTCGATGCTCGACGCGAGGATCAATCTACAACAGCTTCTCCAGGTAATGAGAACAATTTACAGGTCTATCTGGCTCAGGAGGAATCTTCAGCGCATCAGGCATTGTTGCCAGCCTTTAAGGCGCCAGGGGCACCATGAAAGCCTTAGCTTGGAACTGCCAAGGGGTGGGCAAGACCCTTGTCAGTCCTAAGCTTTGCCATCTTGCTCGAATGGTAGCTGCAACAAAACCTCAGGTAATATTCATCTCTGAAACAAAAAACTCTAAATTCACTGCTACTAACATTTGCTCTAGATTTAATATGAATGATTGCATTGTAGTGCCATCTCAGAGGAAAGCTGGGGGTCTTTGGATGATGTGGTCAGATGAAGTAGATGTTGATTTGCACATGCACTCTAGTAATCTAGTCTTAGATCTAGTTATGGATCGTGCCAAAAACCATAAATTTGTCCTTGTCTGTATTTATGGCGATCCTTACCACCGTACTACTAGTACTATCTGGCAACAGGTTGCTCACTTTGTGTATTATAATAGCAACGTCCCCTTTCTATGTATTGGTGACATGAATGATCTTCTGTATGACTCAGACAAAAGCACCCCTAATGTAAATTATAATCGTATGTTTGCTTTTCGTTCGTTTGTTAAAAGCTGTGGTTTGTTTGATATTGGGTTTTCTGGTCCTGCTTACACTTGGACAAACCGTCGTTTCTCCTCAAAACCTCTTTTTCAAAGACTAGATAGATGTCTAGTTAACCATGAATGGTCCTCAGTTTATCCTGTTTCAAATGTTTACAATATGCCTCTTATGCACACTTTTTGTGATCACGCACCCATTCTTCTCTCTACTGAAGGTAAACTGTGCAAACCTAGGAATTCTTTCAAATTTGAAAACTGGTGGCTTAGAGAAGAAGATTTTCAAACCTATACTAAAAAGTGCTGGAATGACTACTCCAATGCTTCTTTCACTAAAATAACTAACAATCTTGCTTCAAAGTTGAAAGTTTGGTGCAGGAAGAAAAAACCTTTGAAGGATGAGCTAAAGGAGCTGGAAAAAGAAATTGAGAAGATTTAGCTACAGCCCCTGGACCAACAGGATTTTCAGAAAGAAGGGAATCTTGTAGAAAGGTATGAACAAGTTATTACTAAGATGAATGATGCAAACATGCAAAGGGCAAAAAAACTGTGGGTCAAAGATGGTGATAGGAATACTACCTTTTTTCACAGAGCTATTGCCAAAAGGAAAAGAATAAATATGATCCTATCCATAAAAGATGAACAAAATGTAAATCATCACATGCCTGATCAGATAGCAAACACTTTTGTTTCTTACTTTAGATATATCTTCACCTCTTCCAATAATAATGATATCCAAGATTTTACCAACTCAAGCCATCATATTCCCAATGAAACTACTTACTCTGTTCCTAAAAAATATGAAATTTGGGAAGTTCTAAATGAAATGAAAAGAAATGCTTCCCCAGGCCCTGATGGTTTCAATGTAGAGTTTTACCTTGCCACCTGGGATTGGATTGGGAATGATGTTACGAGCATGGTTAGGAATTTCTTTGTTACAGCTACTTTGCCTAATCATATCAGTGACACCCATATTGCCCTCATTCCAAAAAACTCATCCCTACTGTTCCCACTGATTACAGACCCATCAGCCTGTGTAATGTGGTTTACAAAATCATCTCCAAATGTCTTGCTAACAGACTCAAGCCACATCTCCCTGACCATATTCATCCTTCCCAACAAGCTTTTATTCAAGGAAGGAGAATTAGTGATAACATTATTATTGCTCAGGAAATCACACACTCTTTCAAATTATCCAGTTGGAATTCAAAGGCTTTTATGATTAAAATAGACCTTGCGAAAGCTTTTGATAGAATAGAATGGAATTTCATCTATAAAGCCCTGGCCAGGAAAAACTTGCACCCCCATTTCATCAAGATGGTACATGCTTGTATCTCTTCTCCAGTTTTTTCAGTTATTATAAATGGGCAAGCCTATGCAAAATTTACCAGCTCCAGAGGCATAAGACAAGGTTGTCCCTTATCCCCTTACCTGTTTATCCTTGGCATCAATGAGATATCCATCATGCTGTCAGAGGCTTTGGCCAAAGCAGATCTCACTGGCATCTCTCTGGGACCCCAATGCCCTCCAATTCATTATTTACTCTTTGCTGATGATCTTCTGGTTTCTGGGACTGCAACAATTCACGAAGCACAGATGATCAAAAGCATCCTTCTTGATTTTTGTACTATCTCTGGGCAAACTCCTAACTGGTCTAAATCTGGCATTATTTTTAGAAAAAGGGTTGACCAAACCACTGTTAGCAATATCACCCAGATCTTTCCTGTTCCAACCATTGATGAAAACTTCACTCATTTAGGTCACCCACTCATTCTGCCTGCCAGAAATAGAAGTGAGGCCTATAACTTCATAATACAGAAATTCAAATCCAAACTTTCCACCTATAAGGCAAGCTCCCTTTCCCATGCTGCTAGGCTAGAACTACTAAAATCTGTTCTATCTTCTATCCATGTTTACTACATGTCTAACCTGCTGTTTTCAAAAAAACTTCTCAAAAAACTTCAGGCTATAATGAGAGTTTTCTGGTGGACTGGATCATCCTTTGAGCCCAACAAAAAAGCCCTCTGCCTAACTACTTGGAGTAACATTTGTGCTCCCAAACCTGATGGGGGCCTAGGGGTTAGAAATCTGCAAGCCACTAATTTGGGTCTTATCCTTTCAGCAGCCTGGAGACTAGCTGAAAATCCAAACTCCTTCATGCAAAGTGTGCTCAGAGCTAAGTACTTTCCAAATTCGTCCATCTGGAGAGCAAACAAAAATACCCCAAAATCTGCCTTCTGGTCCTCAATATTAAAAGCCAGGCATCTTCTCATCAATAACTCTTATTACCAAATTTGTAGAGGCAACTCTTCGATCTGGAGCAAACCTTGGTTTTCGGGCTGGGAAACTATCTATGACAATCTTACTATTCAACAACAAAGCTTCAACTATCCTTCTAGAATTAACCAACTATGGTTGCCCAACTCAGACCTGGAATATCAATCTTATTGAGAACCTGTTCAACACCAATGTAGCCCAAGCCATTAGGAATACTAACGTTTTTCCTTCGGAGGAAGACGACATTCTTTGCTGGAAACCAACCCCCAATGGAAAGTGCAGCACCAAATTCACATACAAAACTTGCTTGTCTTGGCTTTTTGATACAGGTACTCCTAGACCAGAGCAGGTCCACGACACAACAAAGGAAATACTGAAGGGTGTTTGGAAGTGCAACAAAATGATCCCCAGAGTGAAGTCGTTTGCTTGGAGATTGCTGAGGGGTGCGCTCACCACTGGCGATAGAGGTTCTCGGTTCTCTACTCATATTGAAAAGGATTGTTGCAGGTGCAATATTCCTGAAACTGAAACACACCTATTTTTTCTCTGTTATTTTCCAAAAGCGGCCTGGCTGCTTCCCCCCTTTTCATAAAAAGTGAGAGCCTAGCTAGCAATACGTCGGATATCTCTCAAATCATTAAAAACTTTCTTAACCAGAAGCATCCGACAATTAATCTCAATTTTCTTTTCACTTTCTTATGGTGCATCTGGAAGGACAGAAATGACCAGTTGTTTTGCAGGAAAAAGAGCTCCCCTCAACAGGTGCCATTACACACTGCAGCTCTTCTGAAAGATTTAGAGCCTGAAGATCTAATGCAATCATCTCAGGCTCCAAAAAAAGCTTTGGGAGTATCTGTGCCTACAGATTTCTATTTTGTAGGTCCAAAGATTTATATTGATGCAGCATGGAGGAAGCAACCGGGATCTTCAACTGCCACGGCTAGTGTAGGCATTTATTTTGCTCAATCCTTGGAGGGTGAATAATGAACAGACGTTTTTATCATGGCATCAAAAAAAGAAGTGCCAAATCCTTTGCAGGCTGAAGCCCATGCCTTGGTTCTCGCTGCAAACTTTGCGGATGCAATGAAATTAGCAAGCCCAATTTTCTTCACTGACAACTTAACATTAGCAAAAGCGGCGACGGCTCAAGGGTCTTCGGATAACAATATGATTTGGGAAATCAGAAGACAAGCAATCGAATATCAGAAGCTTGCTCATCCTCATTTGGGCTCCATCTTCCATTACTCAAGAGAGATTAATGGGGTCGCCCACAATTGTGCACAACAGGCAAGAAGATCCTTAGGATCTGAGCCAATCTGTTCCTGCAGGAACTCAGCTCATAACAACTTCTCCTGCCCAGTACTTGCTGCTATCTGTTGAATATGTATTGTACGTGTATAGGTTTGGGTTTCGTATGTCGTACCTGTAGCGTCTCTCTCCCCATGTATTTATTGGGAGACTTGACCCGGTCACACCCCTGTACCTATATATGTGCCTAGTGCACGATCAATGAGAATTATCGATGCACCAAACACTTTCCACATGGTATCAGACACCAAACATCGGTCCCTAAACCCTAGCTTCCGCCGCCCCACCTAGCCGCCGCCTCGGGCTCCACCCTGCCGCTGCCGCCTCCTCTTGGCCGCCGTCGCCGCCGCAGTAGCCCCACGCCGCCGTTGCCCCTGCCGCTGCCCCTCCCCGCAGCCGCACCTCACACCCAGCCGCCGCGCCTCTCCTCTGCGCCGCCACTCTCCCTCCTCTCCGATATGTCGACAACGCCGGCCTCCTCCCGCACCAACCCCTTCGCTGGACCCGATCCCGCCGTCATCCGCGAGATCAAAATCCGGGAACGAGTGCCGCCATTCGGGACCCGCATTGGCTTGCCGCCATGCTAGAGGAGTTTGACGCTCTCCGCGCAACCACACGTGGCAGCTCGTTCCGCGACCCCCCAACGCCAATGTCATCACTGGCAAGTGGGTCTTTCGGCACAAGACTCGCCCTGACGGTTCCCTCGAGCGCCACAAGGCGCGTTGGGTGGTACGCGGGTTTCGACAGCAAGCCGGCGTGGACTTCACCGACACCTTCGCCCCGGTTGTCAAACCGGGCACGATTCGAGCTGTCCTTCAGCTCGCCGCCTCCCGCGCCTGGCCGGTTCACCAGCTCGATGTCTCCAATGCATTCTTGCATGGCCATCTTGCCGAGCAGGTGTTCTGTCAGCAGCCCACCGGCTTCGTCGACAGCGCCTTCCCGGATCACGTGTGCCTGCTCTCCCGTTCTCTCTATGGGTTGAAGCAGGCGCCTCGCGCTTGGTACCAGCGGATGGTGGGCTTTCTTCAGCAGCAGGGGTTCCGGTCCACTCGGTCCGATGCCTCCCTGTTCGTGTACTACCAGGGAGCCGACATCGCGTACTTGCTCCTCTACGTCGACGACATCATCTTGACTGCTTCATCGACGGCCCTTCTGCAGCGGATTACAGCTCAGCTCAGTGCTGAGTTTGCCCTCAAGGACTTGGGGGCCCTCCACTACTTCCTCGGCATCGAGGTTGTCCGCCGCGATACTGGCTTCTTCTTGCATCAGCAGAAGTACGCGCACGAGCTTCTGGAGCGCGCAGGCATGCTTAACTGCACGCCTGCCTCTACGCCTGTCGACACCAAGGCCAAAGTGTCCGCCGTCGAGGGTCCGGCGTCCGACGCTACCTTCTATCGCTCCATCGTGGGGGCCCTCCAGTACCTCACGATAACGCGGCCGGATCTCCAGTACGCCGTCCAGCAAGTGTGCCTCCATATGCATGCTCCACGTGATTCTCACTGGGCTCTGGTCAAACGGATTCTTCGGTACATCCGTGGCACTATGTCCATGGGCCTCATGTTGACGGCTTCCTCCGACACCAGCCTCGTCGCCTACTCCGACGCCGACTGGGCTGGGTGTCCTGACACTAGACGCTCTACCTCCGGCTATTGCGTCTACCTCGGCCCCTCCTTGATCTCGTGGTCGTCCAAGAGACAGCCCACGGTTTCCCAATCGAGTGCCGAGGCTGAGGACATGGCTGTGGCTAATGCCGTAGCTGAGTGCTCCTGGCTCCGACAGCTCCTACAGGAACTGCTATGCGAGATACCGAAGGCCACGATTGTCTACTGCGACAACGTCTCTGCGGTGTACCTTTCAGCTAATCCTGTTCATCATCGACGGACGAAGCATATTGAGCTCGACATTCACTTCGTTCGGGAGCACGTCGCCCTTGGTCGTGTTCGTGTTCTACACGTGCCCACCGATCAGCAGTTCGCCAATGTGATGACGAAAGGCCTTCCTACCTCGACTTTCGAAGGTTTCAGGTCCAGTCTTTCCGTCACCGGCGCCGCTTCGACTGCGGGGGGGGGGGGGGGGGGGGGGGTGTTGAATATGTATTGTACGTGTATAGGTTTGGGTTTTGTATGTCGTACCTGTAGCGTCTCTCTCCCCCTGTATTTATTGGGAGACTTGACCCGGTCACACCCCTGTACCTATATATGTGCCTAGTGCACGATCAATGAGAATTATCGATGCACCAAACACTTTCCACACTATCGACACGATACGGAATCTTGGGTTTGTAATACACGATGTACAATGTTTCTGAGGTGAAATATATTTGGGTGCGTCAGCACCCACTCCCTGTTCAAAAAAAAAATTGTAGGCAGTTACCTGAAAGAAATTTTCAAAAAAAAAACTATGTGGAAGAGCACTGTGCTTCGGCCAGTACAACGAGCTCTACAAGCAGGCTACGCGGGCCTAGCAGGGTATGCAGAATGTGTGCGCGACACCCACTTAATTTGGCCAATTTGTCCGCTAAGCTGTGAACTGAATTTATGGGGCATGACTGAAGCGGGCTTATGGCCGCCTGCGTCCACCTGCATACTGACTGGCAAGCGCGAACCAGACACGAGGCAAAAAGTAGTAGAGGCTACTCGTTCTTGATTCTTTGCGACGTGAGATATGTCAGTACGTTCCATAGGTTAAGGTAAGAGGAAAGATTATGCTACAAACGTGGTGATGCAGGATAGCAGAAGCTGTAGCTGACAGTTTAATGCATTGCAGGATTCAGACTCTCGGTATTAGCTTTTGTTGATTCCGAGTACTACCGTTTTTACAAGAATTAGGAAAATACCAAGATCCTCTGTGCGGGCGTTGTGGCAAAAGGTTGGAATTTCCGAGGAGACCCCATAATCTGTACGCTTTGTCATTACATGGATGATGGGGATATGTCTACCGGAGTATACTTAGTAGGACGTTTTCGACTGGCGCAGATGCTGGCAAGTGGACATGCGGGACGATGACCGGATCAATATCTGGCGTGAACCCAAGCGACTGAAAGCTGAAGACCCAGAAGCGTAGATAGGCCTAGTCGGATTAGGTTAAAGGAACGCTGAAACCTTAACTGATTCGGTTGAGATCTGAAAACCCTAGGGAGGTGAGCCTATATAAACCTCCCTAGAGGACGCATAGAGGATACGTTCCATCATACACCCAAGCGACTCGCTGCTTAGCCGCCGAGCTCGCCCCATTGTACTCTTACCATAATACAATCTAGCAGGAGTAGGTCTTTACCCTCCGGGGGGCCGAACCTGGGTAAATCCTTGTGTCTCCGCCCTCATCTCGCACCGCAGATGGCTGGCCTCCCTTGCCCCATGTTCTACTACTCGCTGCCGATTGCAGCATCTGCCGTGGTCATTCCCACGACAGTGGCGCCCACCGTGGGGCCTGGCCTGTCTGGCCGGTGTTCTGCGGCGAGATCCAATCTACCCATCAACGAGTCGATCGCCACCGGCCGCATGATAGCGATCGGCGAGATGCTCCAAATCTTGCCGAGCAGCTACGTCCCGGCGGCGCGACCCGTCACGCATAGCATGATCCTACCAGTCGGCACGATCAGCCTCTTCGTCGGCCTCACCGACGTCATCGTCTCGGAGGACTCGGCTCGCATCCGCGAGTCGCCACCACGCGACCGGCTCTCTAAGAGTCAGGTCCGCACGATCCACCATCTCGCTTCCGAGTACGACTCGGCCCACAGCGACGTGGCCGAAACCACCGCAGCCGCGGAAGACGCGGCCCTCAACGCCGACACCGACTCGGCGACCCCGGCATCACTCACCGGATCCATTGTCGCCGCATCGCCAACGGGCTCCATCACCTAGGTCTCCAACGTCGGAGACTTCGAGGATCCCTCCATCCTTGGGATCTTCGACTTCGACTCTGGGTCGGAGAACTCCGCCGATCTCCGCGGCGGAACCGGCCGCCACGCCGCGACCTACATGGCGACTGGCACCGACCCACCGGAGGATCCATTCTCCACTCTGATCCCTCCCAATGCGACAGCAACGGAGGTCGAGGAACTCCGCTTGATGCTGGCGGAAGCAGTTCGCAAGGAACAAGCCGAGCGCGAAAAATTTCGCCTCGAGCAGGTGACAGCGCAGGAGCTGTCGCGCTACCACCAGCTCCGAGTCAGGTCGCGCCTGAACCCCACCGTCCAGGGGCGCGCCGCGAACTTCGATGACGAGAGCGACCCGGCCCGTGCGGCCGAGCGCGCGATCTGCGAGAACGCGCCTCCAGGAGGAAGCGCTCGGCCCCCACCAAGGTCAACAGCCAATGGCGCCCCACCACCACCCAACCGCGCACCACCCAACCAGCCGAGGATCGTGGTCTCCTCACGGGAGCGAGACGCGAACGGCCTACCGCTGTTCTCCACCCCGATGGACAACCTCGTCGCGGGCCGAGCAGCAGTCGACAACATCGCAGCCACCGGTGACAGCACCCTATAGATCCAGTACGCCAAGGCCTTGCTCGCAAAAGCGGTCGAACAACAAAACGCAGGCGTTGACTCACAGGTTCAGATGTACTCGCGTTCATCGGGCAGCAGAGCGGCCTCCCCATGGCGGCAAACACCCTCAACTGCCCGCCACCCGAACCACTGCAGCTCCAACACCGACCCACGAACGCGACACTCTCCACCAACAACCCCAGGCCAGCGACCAACTTCGTCGCCGCCAACGGTCAACCCGTCGACGCCCGCACCCACATCATCAACAACCAGAGCTGGCGCGCACAACAGCCCGACGACCTGCGGCACACCCTAACCAACCGCCGCGACGGCGAGCCGAGGGGGTCGCTAAGCCGACTCGGGCCCCGGTGCTTCGGACTGATCATCCGAGGCGAAAGATACCCGGCGAACTTCAAAGCGCCGAAGGAAATAGAGAAGTACGACCCCTCGTACGATCCCTCTGTGTGGCTGGATACCTACCTCATGGCGATGGGGATCGCCGGCCACACCGATCTACTAGCTGCCCGCTACCTCCCCTTGATGATGGAGGGGGCATCCAGGCAGGGATCAACACTCTCCCCGCGGATAGCATCGACTCCTGGGAAGAGTTGCGCGATGCCTTCGTTAGGCACTTCAACGGTTCATACACCCGCGCCACCACCATCGAGGACCTGGAACGATGCGTCCAGGGACCTCGCGAGTCGACCCGCGGCTGGGTCCAAGTGGCAAGAACTGTGGTACAACGCAGTCGGTATCCACCCAGACACCGCAATCCACTGCTTCAAGACTTCGTGCCGCTACGAGCCCCTGGTCGCTAAGCTCAAATGAGCATACCGCACACTTGACAACATACTGGATCTCCTGGAGATCGCCAAAATATACGCGGAGGAAGACCCAAACCAAGAAACCGACGATGAGTCGGGAGGACAACGTCGCACGAGCGGCAACGACAATGGATGACGATCCGATCTACGCTACAGCAACACTCGCCTCACCGACAAGCGCCGCAGTAATGGACGAGTCGACTTCGTCGCCAACGCTGGATACGCGCATCGCGAGCCCAAGAGCTTCCGCCGCGACGGGGGGCAACGCCGCGACGGCGGCAACTACAAGACGAAGCCAAGGTTCGACCCCACGGACCTTCTTAACCAACCCTGTGTATTCCACAGCAGGGAAGGAAAACCCGCTACGCACACGACCACCGACTGCCACTCCCTCAAGGAGATCGAGAAGGCACGGCGAGCGCAGGAAGACCCCGGCAACAACCCGCCAAACGGCGGAAAATTTGGCAGCGTGGCTGGCTCGCTCCACACCTTCACAGGCTTCAACACGAAGCGCGAGAAGAAGGTCATCGCCCGCGCCGTCGCCGTCAACGCGGTGGCCCAGGTGGACGTCCCCCAGTTCCTCAACTGGTCTGAGCAACCAATCACTTGGAGCCGCCTGGACCACTCGCCACGAATCGAGTACCCAGGCCGAGTCGCCCTGGTGGTCAAGCCCAAGGTGGGAGACTACTGGCTCCCTAAGACATTGATGGACGGCGGCAGCTCCATCAACATCCTGTACCTGGACACCTTCAGGCGACTGCAGCTCCCGCAGTCGATGGTCGAGACGACCTACACCACGTTCCACGGCATCGTCCCCGGTCGGAAGGCGTACCCGATCGGCAAGGTCACGCTGCCAGTCACCTTCGGCACACTGGCAAACTTTCGCACCGAGCGGATCTTCTTCGAGATGGTGCCCTTCGACAGCCCCTACCACTGCGTCTTGGGGCTCCAGGCATTCACCAAGTTCATGGCGGCACCCCACTACGCGTACAACGCGATGAAACTCCCCGGACCGCGCTGCGTCATCACAATCCACGGCGACCCCGACATGGCCGCCGAGTGCGAGGCCAAAGGAGCTGAACTCGCCGACGCCGTCATCGCGATAGAGGCCAACCACGCCGACGAGCTCGCCAAGTAAGCGAGCGGGGTCAACAACAACGACCCCACCATACTCAAGAAGCCCAATGCGGAGGGAGGCAACACCTCAGCCTTCGAGGCGACGACGCATACCCGCACCGTCGAGCTGGTCACAGGCTACTCCAGCCAGACGGTGACGATCCGGATGGGCATGAGCCCAGCATAGGAAGGCGCGCTCATCGAGTTCCTCCATGAGAACAGGGACATCTTCGTATGGAAGCCCTCTGACATGCCTCGTGTCTCTAGGGAACTCGCTGAGCAAAAACTCAACGCTGACCCCAAAGTGCGACCTGTCAAGCAGTCGCTGCGACCCTTCAATGAAGAGCGTCGCCGAGCAATCGCCGAGGAGGTGCAGAGTCTACTCGCTGCAGGCTTCATCCGGCCAATCAAATATTCCAAGTGGCTGGCAAACCCAGTCCTGGTCGAAAAGAAAAATGGGACCTGGAGGATGTGTATCGATTACACAAACTTAAATAGCGCCTGCCCGAAGGAGCAATTCGTCCTCCCGCGGATCGACCAAATAATCGATTCCACCGCGGGCTCGGAGTCGCTCTGCTTCCTCCACGCCTATTCTAGGTACAACCAGATCAAAATGGCCATTGAGGAAGAAGAGAAGACGACGTTCATCATGCCATTCGGAGCCCTCTGCTACACTGCCATGACCTTCGGCCTCAAAAACGTCAGGGCGACCTACCAGCGGTGTATGCAGGAGTGACTTGCGAGCCAAATTGGCCGCAATATCCACGTCTACATCGACGACTTGGTAGTGATGTCCGCTCGCCAGAGCGACCTACTCGCTGACCTGGCGGAAACGTTCGCCAACCTGCGGAAATACAAGATAAAGCTAAACCCAGGCAAATGCACCTTCAGTGTACCAGTAGGGCAGCTACTGGGATACGTCGTCTCCAAGCGCGGGATCGAGGCGAACCCCACCAAGATCGACAAGATCACTCGACTCGGCAAACCCGAGTGCCTGCGCGACGTCCAGAAGCTGGCCGAGAGAGTCGCGGCTCTTAGTTGCTTCATCCCCCGATTGGGCGAAAAGGCGATGCCCCTCTACCGCCTGATGCGCAAGAATCCCACCTTCCAATGGGACAAGGAGGCGGATGGTGCGCTCCGCGACCTTAAGAAGGTGCTACTCGCAGCATCGCTACTCGCCGCTCCCGTCGACAAGGAACCCATGCTGGTCTACGTCGCGGCTTCCGAGCGCGTTTTCAGCGCCGTCATGGTCGTCGAGCGACCAGAGGAGGGAAAGGAGCGCCCGGTGCAGCGACCAGTGTACTACATCAGCGAAGTCCTCACCGAGTCGCGACAGCGCTACCCACAATACCAGAAACTGGTATACGCGGTCTTTAGAGCACAGCGGTGACTGCCACACTACTTCCAGGAGCACCCGATAACGGTCGTGTCCTCAGCACCGTTGCAGGACATCATCCGCAACCGTGAGGCGACCGGGCGAGTCGCCAAGTGGGCCGTCGAGATCGGCGTCCACAACATCAAGTACGATCCGCGCAAAGCGATCAAGTCGCAGGCTCTCGCAGACTTCATCGCCGACTGGGAGGAGGCCCAGCAGCCAGAAAAGCTGCCATACCTCCATTACTGGAGTTTACACTTCGACGGCTCCAAGAATGCGGACGGTGCAGGAGCAGGGATCGTGCTAACCTCCCGAAGGGCGACAAGCTACGCTACATCCTCTGCCTCGACTTCACCCCCTACATGAACAACATGGCCAAGTATGAGGCACTACTCCATGGCATATGAGCTGCCAAGGAGATGAATGTCAACCGCCTACGCTGCTACGGAGATTCCGACCTCGTCGCTGGGCAGGTCATTGGCACCTGCGACGCCGTCTCCCCCACCATGGCGGCATACCGCCAAGAAGTGGACAAGCTGGGCGGACACTTCGCAGGGTACTCCGTCGAGTGGATTGACATGCGGAAGAACGAGGAGGCCGACGCACTCTCTCGTATCGGCTCGGCTTGACTCGCACCACCCGCCGGCGTCTTCCTCGACACCATCACCAAGCCTTCCGTCTCTCCCCCAAGGGAGATCGACATCGGAGTCCCGCTGTAACCAGAGGCAGCCCTGGTCGTACTCATCGCTGAGACCGAGGACTGGACTACGCTGTACATCGCCTACCTGGAGGGAGGCACATTGCCAGCAGACGAAACAGACGCCCGGATGATAGCACACCGCTGCAAATCCTTCGTCATCATTGACGGCGAGTTCCACAAGCGCAGCGTGACCGGTGTGTTCCAACGCTGCGTCCAACCTGCTGAAGGACTTAAAATCCTCCACGACATCCATTCTTGAGACTGCGGCCACCACGCCGGCGCCCGCTCTCTGGTCGCAAAGGTTATGCGACACGGTTTCTACTGGCCCACCGCACACGCAGACGTTGTCGACATTGTCCAGCGGTGCGCCGGGTGCCAGAAATATGCCAACCAGACCCACGTGCCGAGCTCAGCGCTCAAGACAATCCCCATCACCTGGCCGTTCGCCGTGTGGGGTATGGACATGGTAGGCCCTTTCAAGAAGGCCCCCTCCGGCTTCACCCACCTCCTGGTCGCAGTCGACAAATTCACAAAATGGGTGGAGGCCAAGCCAGTCCAGAAATGCGACGGGAAGACCGCCACCAAGTTCCTACGTGAGCTCATCTATCGCTACGGGTTGCCAAACAGCATCATCATGGACAACGGCACCAACTTCACCAAAGGAGCCATGGCCGAGTTCTGCAAGGAACACCACATCCGACTCGACCTCGCCTCAGTCGCTCACCCGGAGTCCAACGGCCTGGCGGAACGAGCCAACCAGAGCATCCTCCATGGCCTGAACGCACGGATCCAAGTACCGCTCGAGCGCACCGCCGGGTGCTGGGTCGAGGAGCTACCCTCCGTCATCTGGGGCATCCGCACCTTCGTCAACAGGTCGACAGGGTTCACCCCCTTCTTCATGGTGTATGGCGCCGAGGCAGTCATGCCCACCGACCTAGAGCACGACTCTCCCAGGGTGGTCAACTACACGGAGGCCGCAAACGAACTCGCACGCCAGGATGGAGTCGACCAACTCGACGTGGCACGCGACCTAGCTCGCTCCCGCACCGCCATCTACCAGCAAGTGCTCCTCCGCTACCATAGCCGGCGAGTAAGGACTCGCACTTTCCAGGAAGGCGATCTGGTGCTACGCCTCATCCAGGACAAGAAGGGCATGCACAAGCTCTCCCCCCTTGGGAGGGACCATTCGCCATTAGGCGAGTCCTTGGCAACGACGCCTACTACCTCATCGACGTCCGAAGAGACGGGAAACTCGACATCAAGCGACCGTGGAATGTAAACCTCCTACGGAAGTTCTACTCCTAGAACTCCCTACATGTACTCACCACCTGCTATGAAATAAAATAGATCGGTTACCGCAAATTGTGTTTACTCTCCGTGTCTCGTGCCACTCGCACTCGTAATAACAGCCAAGAGCTAACCTCAGAAGTCAACCTCTGGTACAGCGACCGGCACGGCCAAGTAGTGCGCTTTGAGGGCACTGGGTTACCCCAGGACTCGTAACGTCCAAGAAAAACGCCAACCCGGAGCCCCATTGGAGTCGCCTAGCTTGACTGGCTTACCGAGCCAAGACAACTGCCCTCGCTCCTCATAGCGACCAAGGTCCTCCGCATCCTTGGCACAGCAACTCGAACGGCCAAGTACCACGCTCGGGGACTGACGACTAGTCAAGCACGAGCGACCAGGGAAAAACGCCAAGTACGAGAGCGTGCCCCGGACTCGCCACGCGACTGATCCTTCGTGTCAGGCAGGAGTGACGCGCTTACTCTAACGCGCTCAGTCCTCACCTACCCTGGAGATGCGACTAGAACCACCAAGTACCACGCTCGGGGACTCGGCCTCCTGACCTTGTTCGCGCAAGGGAAAATGGTCAAGTAAAGAGCACCCACGGGAGTCGCCCTGCGACGGGCTCTCCGAGCTCGGGCGAGTCGACCTCAATAGCAAAACAACCGTCAAAACATTCAAAATCACAAACACATAACAAACGAGGTAAACCCCATAAAAAGGGCGGACGCGCTCGGGAACTCGTCCAATCAGCATTCAAAATCACGAAACAATTCACAAAATAACACGAAGTTTCATTACAGCAGAACAAAGTTGTTCCAAAATAAAAGTTGAGTCCAATGGAAAATCGTTACTAATGCCCCAGGGCACAATGCTTCTACTCCGAAGGTTTCGACGGCGACTCGCCGCCACCCCTGCAGTTGCGAATGAAGGGCATGTACGGGTTCGACGGGTACGTCGTTAACTCACCCGCCATCGCTGCACGGAACGGCTGCTCAACCTTGAAGTCCCGATGCTTTGGCTCAGGGTTGTTGGGGGCGACAGTCGTCTCCTGATAGGGGAGGAGGTCGCCCATCGCCCGGACGCGATCGGAATACACCGCGGCCCGGTCAGTCAGCTTCAGCACCTCGGCAATCTCCACAGAGCCCGTCGACGAGGGGTAGCCACTCGTCACATCGTCAAGGTCGAAGTCCTCCGGGAAGTGGGCAAGCCCAAGGCTGAGAGCCGTCCCTGCCCCGCGCCGGAAGGCCGACCGCGTCATGAACTCGACGACTGACGGCGCCTTCTCCAGATACCGCCATACTTCGACGAGGTCGCTGGGAATCACTTCCGTGGGCGATATCTCCTGAAGATATGCTCGAATGCAAGTCGCGGACAACGTGGCCGAGTCAACTAGAGTGGTCACACACTGCCGCGCGTCGTACGACTGCGCCTCCTTCGAGATGTTAATAATCCGACCTGTGGACAGAGGTCGGCAGTAAGTACAAC
Source organism: Avena sativa (assembly GCA_916181665.1). Lineage (NCBI taxonomy): Eukaryota > Viridiplantae > Streptophyta > Magnoliopsida > Poales > Poaceae > Avena > Avena sativa. The sequence goes on from OV702280.1 coordinate 105,115,908, forward strand.
AACGACTCCACAACGCACCTATTACAGGCAGAGGAAGGAAAGTTTACCAATTAAAGGACGGCTGAGGCCCGTGATGAAACTTTGAAGCGAGGAGAAGTCGTTCTGTAACCCAACAACGAGGGTGTCAAACACCTTTCGCTCCTCAGCGGCAGCCGTAACAACAGCTTTCGCTCACCCATCCGCCGAGCTCGCCTCCGCCTTCGCTTCCTTGAGCTCGCGCTCCAGATCAGCGATCCGCTTCTCGGCCGCACTCAAAGCAGATTGAACCGCCATCAGGTCACCTGCCGGGACAAGGCCCTGGCGGACCTCCTCTGCCTTGGCAGCGATTGCTTGGAGTCCCTTGTTCGTCTCCTTGATGACAATAAGTTCCTTCTCCATGCGACACTTTGCAGCAAGCCGATCGGCTGATTCGCGCTGCAAGCCCTGCGCACAAATCAAACTGTCAACAACAATGAAATCCTAAGTGCCCACCCGCTAAAATTCAACGACTAGGCACTCGGGGACTGGATACCAAAAGTTCTAAGTGCCCACCCGCTGAAATTCAGCGACTAGGCACTCGGGGACTGGACGTTCCAAAAACACTAAGAATCCGACCACTGAAATTCAGTGGCCCGATCCTCGGGGACTGGACATACCTGGATGGCTGCGCCCAGCATGCTGTGAAGCTACAGAGTGTCCACAGACGCAAGCACGACCGGAGTGCGTCCACGACGCTGCTCGACCTCCGTCTCTGCGACCCCAGGTGTCTCGCTTGCTGGCGCCGCGCCACTCGCTGTGGCCGCCTTGGCCATGAAGCGGGGGAACGTTGCAGCGGATGTCGCGACGCCACTAGGGGACGGCTCGGCCACTTCAGGCGAGGCAACAGCCTCCTTGGTCTTCGAGGCCACTTCCGCCGCAGTCTGAGGGTCGCTCGGAGCGACTGCCATGTGATCGGAGACCGTGATGACGTTGTTGCCTTTCGCCCTCTTGGCACCGTCTGCGGGAGCAGCGACTTCATCAGTTTTCCTCTTCCGTGAGGGTTCTTCCTCAGTGACGACTGGTGGAACCTTGGCCATGGAAGGATGGCTGATCTTTTTAACTCCAGTACTACGAATCAACAATATGAGTCAAGTTGTCCGATTACAATGAAAGGCAAGCAGGTGAACAAGACTTACTTGGCGACTGGTATAAACCGCAGACTAGTGCGGATGCTAGCTGGCTTGTCCAGCTCGGGACCCAACTTCCGACTGAGGCCCATCTCGAACACACCGTGTGCCCAAGACACAGAGGGCCTCGTTGAAGACGAGGCCGCGGCAGGAGCCTCCGTGACGACAGCTGCGGGAGCTTTCATAGGAGGCGAAGCTGCTGCGGATGGAGTAGCTCCCAACCCAGAGACCGAGGAGAATAGGGGTGGAAGCGAAGCCAGAGGTACCTCGTCCAGGGGAGCGGCAGCATCCGGCGCTATGGTCGCGTGCACCGCTTCGCCCTTAGCCGAGCTGGAGGCGTCAGAGCTGGTCGCAGATCGGGGCGGAGACGTTTGCTTCGTTGGCTTCGTCTTCTTCCTCGGCGGAGCCTTCACCTCCTTCTTCTTCTTCGACGGCGTGGCCTCACGACGTGAGGTGTGCTCGGGAAGCTCGTCGTCATTGTCATCGTGAGGTTCGAGGCTTCTACTCGCCTTGAGCTCTCGTTGACGTTGCCCGCGAGTTTTGCAAACCGTCGGGGCAGCGTCTTCCGCGGGCTCGCCTTCGTCATCGTCGTCGTCATCACCCGCGTCGCTCCTGACGTCGCCTTTGGCGGGTGGCGACTCGCTCCCGTCCTGTACGGACGAGCTCGAGTTCTCGTCGTCTGCGGGTGGGAGCCATCCTTCCACCACTTGGAACAACTACAATAAAAATGAAACAACGTCAGTATAACCGCGACTGCATCATCTGCGACTGCGAACGGTGACGAAGATGGCGACTTACCGTCGGAGTTGGCCAGGATGTAGTCTTCGAGTTTCCACTCGGCGAGGCAGATTTCGTCGGGTCGTCCCTACCAGTGTACTCGTACATATAATGGTCGCAGCGGGCCAAAGGCACGAGCCGCCGCCCGAGCCAATAGTTGTAAAGATTGATGGTTTGGAGGCCCTTTTTCTTCAGGCCGCGGATGGTTTGCAACATTTCATCGATGACCATCCGCTGGTCGAGCAGGAGCTTGCCGACCTGGAGCCGACGCGGTTCTGGCCGGTCGGCCGAGTACCTTGGAAGCGCCACCTCGCCGTATGGAGTCTCCTCGGTGACGTAGAACCAGGATTTCTTCCACTCGTTTGCCGCCTTGGCGGGCAGCATCAGGTCGAAGAATGACGCCTTTGACTTTAGCTGAAATGTTAGGCCACCCGCAGCCAGCATCCCAGATAGCCCATGGAATAGATCTTGCCACAAGGGGAAGTAGGGCCTGCAGCCCAGATAGCACTCGCAGAACGCCACGAAAATGGCGAGCTGCTCGATGCTGTGCGGGCCCAGGTCCAAATGCTGGATCCCGTAGAAGGCGCAGAAGCGCCGAAAGAAGAGAGAAGTGGGAAACCCCAGCCCCCGTTCCAGGTGGCTGGTGAAGCAAATGAATTCTCCCTCGCGCGGATCCGGAGTCACCTCTCCGGCCACGGGGATGCGCCATCTGCCAGCGCGCAGGATCCCGGCCTCCTCGAAGGACGCCAGTAGCGCCCTGGTACACTTGGATCTGCCCCATGGTTCGGTGGAGGGGGCCATTGGTTGGAAGATTCGTGGAGGTCGGGGCTCTCTGGATCGGTTGGATCGCGATGCGGAGTGGAAACGAAAATGGGCGAGATCGGAGGAAAGATGAAGGAGTGTTTCCCCGCTCGCCTGTCATTCTCTTTATATAGAGGTTGTTACCCGCCAATTTCGGGAGCCGTGACTACGCGGTGATTACGCAAAAAAGTTACCGTTGGATTACCCCAACGGCTAGTTTTGACCCCACTTGACGGTCCATCTTCATCCACTCGACTCGTCGCTCTGCGCGACTTGACTGTTCGCCGACCCGATCACTACAACGGTGACTGAATATTCGCCGACTCTTTCGCCGAGCTGCGACCCGATCGGTCGCCGTTAGTGCGACTAGAATAACTAGTTTTTCCTTTATTCAGGAGTTCGCCGCCGATTCAACTGGGCGTCTGTATTGGACCCGTATACACCGACTGCCAATGGCCACCTGCGACCAATCAACGACGGACTCGGGGACTACTGATGGGGATATGTCTACCGGGGTATACCAAGCAGGACGTTTCCGACTGGCCCAGATGCTGGCGAGTGAGCATGCGGGACGACGACTAAATCAAGACCTGGCGTGGACCCAAGCGACTGGAAGCTGAAGGCCCAGAAGCGTAGATAGGCCTAGTCGGATTAGGTTAAAGGAACGCTGAAACCTTAACTGATTCGGTTGAGATCTATAAACCCTAGGGAGGTGAGCCTATATAAACCTCCCTAGAGGACGCATAGAGGATACGTTCCATCATACACCCAAGCGACTCGCTGCTTAGCCGTCGAGCTCGCCCCATTGTACTCTCACCATAATACAATCTAGCAGGAGTAGGTCTTTACCCTCCGGGGGGGCGAACCTGGGTAAATCCTTGTGTCTCCGCCCTCATCTCGCACCGCAGATGGCTGGCCGTCCTTGCCCCATGTTCTACTACTTGCTGCCGATTGCAGCATCTGCCGTGGTCATTCCCACGACAATGGATGATCTAGTTAATGAAAATATTATGGGCTTTTGATAGATGGATTTGGTCAGACCTCATCCTAGTTACTTATTTTTCATATTTCCTCATGTATTTCCATCTGTATGGTAGCCACTATGACAGTATGACTTGTGAGTCTGATAATTTATTTCAAATGAAAAGGATGGCAAAAAAATTCTGCGTGCTGACTTAGCTTTGGCATGCCACCAAGCTGAGTGTACCTACAAATTTGTAAGCAAGTAATTAGTAGAATTCATTACCTTTCACTCTGTTTTGTCCACTTTATATTCAAAACAAAATCTAGTGTACTGTCCAGAATATACTTTTCCTGTACGCAAAGATCTGCTTTGCAACTGTACAAAATTTTAAATTTTGAATTAGACCTGAAAATTCTGGAGAATATTTTCTAATGTTATAACTCATACTGTTTGCTGGATCCTGTGTACAAAATTAATCATTATGAAAACATTTAGTGACCTATCCTGTGTTGGATAGAATTGCATTGATGATTAAGATTGATTTATGTAAGACTTTAATGTCCAGATTTTCTCAATGGTGGATGTGTGAGTAATACCGAGTTGTTTCTATTTTATAAACTGCCGGTTCTATGTTTTAGCTTGTGTAATTTATGAAGTAATGTTTTCCCTCTTAAATGTTGAATCTAGGAGTACTAGCACTAGTGGAAACGAGGCCTTTGGTTGAGCCTGGAAATGGTCTTTAACACCGGTTCTTCTACGAACCGGTGTTAAAGGGGGGGGGGCGTACCAGCGTGGCCCGTGCAGCAAAAAGGAGGCCCCCTTTAACACCGGTTCGTGGCACGAACCAGTGTTAAAGGCCCCTGCACCAATGGCCCGCGCAGCCCCCACCCCTTTAACACCGGTTCGTGGCTTGAACCTGTGTTAAAGGGGGGGCTATATAAGACACCGCATCCCACACCCCTCTCTTCCATTTTTTCACTATCTCATTTTGGATCCTAGCAAGAGGGTGTGAGGTGTGCTAGTTTGTGTTTTATTCGTATGCACAAGAGGTGTTCGGTGAAATGCCCGAGAGCTCAAAATAAGTTTTCTCGTTGCTCTTTCCTTCTCGATCGAGGTCGGAAACTATCCTTTCATGTGTCATTGATGTACTATATATATAAATGGTCATCTGCCTATTAATTTTTGATATATACTATATATTAATGCAGATGAACCGGCAATGGATGTACGGTGACCGCCGCACTTCCGAGTACATTACGGGCCTCCAAAATTTCATTGTTGTGGCTAATGCAAACCGTGGTCACAATAGTTTTATGTGTTGTCCGTGTGTTCACTGTCAGAACAAGAAAGACTACTCAAATACCAGAACCATTCACGCCCACCTGCTTCGATCCGGTTTCATGCCCAGCTATAATTGTTGGACCAAGCACGGAGAAAAAGGGGTTGTGATGGAAGACAACGAAGAAGAGGATGATGACAACTATCATAATATGTATCCTGAATATGATGATACTGCAACGGGGGTAGATAATGAAGATCAAGAGGCAGCAGATGGGCCCGCTGATGACGATCTTGGTCGGGCCATTATTGATGCAAAGGAAGAATGTGAAACTGAAAAGGAGAAGGAGAAGCTGGAGCAGATGTTAAAGGATCACAAAACATTGTTGTACCTAACTTGCGAAGATGGCCACAAAAAGCTAGGTACCACACTGGATTTGCTGCAATGGAAGGCAGGGAACGGTGTGACTGACAGCGCATTTTCAAAGTTGTTCGTAAAAATGAAGAATCTTCTTCCAAGAAATAATGAGTTGCCCGACCGTACATACCAAGCAGGTAAGGTTGTCTGCCCTCTAGGATTAGACGTGCAGAAGATACATGCCTGCCTTAATGACTACATCCTCTACCGCGGTGAGATGTACGAGAATTTGGATGCATGCCTGGTATGCACTGCACTGCGGTATAAGATCAGACGAGACGATCCTGGCGATGTTGAGGGCGGGGCCCCTAGGAAGAAGGTTCCTGCCAAGGTTATGTGATATGCTCCTATAATACCACGGTTAAAACGTCTCTTCAGAAATAAAGAGCATGCCAGGTTGTTGCGATGGCACATGGAAGACCGTAAGAAAGACGCGATGTTGAGACACCCCGATGATGGGTCACAGTGGATAAAAGTCGAGTGAGAGTACCCGGACATCGCACGTGACGCAAGGAACTTAAGATTTGGTCTAAGTACAGATGGCATGAATCCGTTTGGTGACCAGAGCTGCAGTCACAGCACCTGGCCTGTGACTCTATGTATCTATAACCTTCCTCCTTTGTTGTGTATGAAGAGGAAATTCATTATGATGTCAGTGCTCATCCAAAGCCCGAGGCAACCCGCCAACGACATTGATGTGTACCTAAGGCCATTAGTTAAAGAACTTTTATAGCTGTGGGCCAAACCAGGTGTACGTATGTGGGATGAGCACAAAGGGGAGCCATTTGACCTACGAGCATTGCTTTTCGTAACCATCAATGATTGGCCTGCTCTTAGTAACATTTCAGGGCAGACAAACAAGGGATACAATACATGCACACACTGTTAAGATGAGACTGAAAGTGTATATTTGGATAAATGTAAGAAGGTTGTGTACCTAGGGTATCGTCGATTTCTTCCGAACCTGCATCCAGTAAGAAAGAAATGCAAGCATTTCAAATGTCTGGCAGAACCCCGGAGGAAGCCTGTCCTCCGTACCGGTGAGGAGGTATTTTGTATGGTCAAGGACCTAGAAGTAATCTTTGGAAAAGGTCCTGGCAGTCTATCTATTCCGAATGACGATGCCGGACACGCTCCCATGTGGAAGAAGCAATCTATATTTTGGGACCTACCCTATTGGAAAGTCTTAGAGGTCCGCTCTTCAATCGACGTGATGCACGTGATGAAGAATGTTTGTGTGAACCTGCTAGGCTTCCTAGGAGTGTATGGGAAGACAAAAGATACACCGGAAGCACGACAGGACCAGCAACGTCTGAAAGACCCTGAAGAGCCTATGCATCCTGAGAACGAGAAGGGTAAACGATGCCACTTAACTCCTGCCAGCTACGCTCTTACCAAAGCAGAGAAGGAAATCTTTTTTGAATGCCTGAGCAGTATCAAGGTCCTGTCTAGCTTCTCGTCGAATATAAAGGGAATAATAAATATGGCAGAGAAAAAATTCCAAAACCTGAAGTCTCATGACTGCCACGTGATTATGACACAATTTCTTCCGATTGCATTGAGGGGGCTTCTACCTGAAAATGTTCGAGTACCCATTGTGAAGCTATGTGCATTCCTCAATGCAATATCTCAGAAGGTAATCGATCCAGAAAGCCTAACAGGGTTACAGACAGATGTGGCCCAATGTCTTGTCAGCTTTGAGTTGGTGTTCCCACCATCCTTCTTCAATATTATGATGCATCTCCTGGTTCACCTAGTAGAAGAGATTGCCATTCTCGGTCCTGTATTTCTACACAATATGTTCCCCTTTGAGAGGTACATGGGAGTCTTCAAGAAATATGTTCATAATCGTGCTAGGCCAGAAGGAAGCATCTCCAAGGGCTATGTAATAGAGTAGGTCATTGAGTTCTGTGTTGATTTTATTCCTGACCTTAAGGCGATTGGTGTTCCAGAATCATGACATGAGGGGAGACTGCGTGGAAAAGGCACCCTAGGATGTAAAGCAATGATATGTAGGGACGGACATTCTCTCAATCAAGCACACTACACGGTTTTACAAAGATCAATCTTGGTTGCCCCGTATATCAATGAACACAAGAATTTAATACGCCTCAAACACCCAGGGAGTCTGATGAATGGATTATAAGTGAACACATGGCGAGTTTTGGCGGCTGGCTGCAAAGACTTCTCACGATTAACACCACTGTTGGGGATCAGCTGTACTTGTTGGCCAGGACACCATCTTCGACTGTATGTACTTTCCAAGGGTACGAGATAAATGGGAATACATTTTACACGATAGGCCAAGATAAAAAGAGCACCAACCAAAATAGTGGTGTCCGCTTCGATGCAGCAGAAGACAATGGGAAAAAGACCACGTATTATGGGTTCATAGAGGAGATATGGGATCTTAACTATGGACCTAATTTTAAGGTCCCCTTGTTTCGATGCAAATGGGTCAAGCTGACAGGAGGAGGGGTTGAGGTAAACAAGAAGTACGGAATGACAACAGTGGATCTCAACAATCTTATGAAGGTAGACAAGAACTTAGAAGAACCATTTGTCTTAGCCAATGATGTGGCTCAGGTTTTCTATGTGAAGGACATGTCTACCAAACCAAAAAAAAGAAACAATAAGCAAACAGATACATCACACGATGAGCCAAAGCGTCACATAGTTCTTTCAGGGAAAAGAAACATCGTGGGAGTGGAGGAAAAGACAGACATGTCAGAAGATTATAAGAAGTTTGATGAAATTCCGCCCTTCAGAGTGAAGACTGACCCAACCATCCTGTTAAACGGTGCTGATACTCCATGGTTACGGCCGACGCGATCATAAGATTGAATATATGTATTAATTGAGCCATTTTTGGCACACATATGTATCTCAACATGGAAATCAATGTCATATTTCTTCTGTTAACAGTATATGTATTAAATGAGCCATTTTTCTTCCTGCCATTTCTTCCCTCCATTTTTCTTCCCGCCATTTTTCTTCCCGCCATTTTTCTTCCCGCCAGTTCTTCCCTCCAGCCATTTCTCACTATATATATGTAGGGTTGGCCTCCATTGTCATTGCACATCTCTAGACTCATATCTGCATCTCATCACTCTTTCCCATGGATTCCACCATAGCACTAACCCCCAGGGAGGCGGAGGCGCTTTGCGCCTCGAACTACCCCTGCCCGCCGGGCTACTGTGTCCCTGTCGGCTGGATGCTGAGCACCGGAGGCATGCCGGTTCCTCCTGTCCCTCTAGGTGTGGCGCGCCGGATGGCCATCATGAACCACTACTACTTCGAGCTCACGCCGGAGCAGCGGACGAATCCCAGATGGCATCCCGACTATTTCCCACTTGGGAAGCCTTCTTTGTAGATCGGCGTGAGAGGGCGCTCGCCAGGAAGGAGGAGGACGGCCCACCTCCTCCGAACTTCAATGAGGCTAGCCGTCGGCTATGGTGGCGCGGTCGGACTCTCTAGAGCGTCATGGCCTATGACACTGCCACCGACTCTAACCCCCGTCTGCGCTACCCTCAAGTCTAGCCCACGCATACTTAGACTTCAAGGTTCAATTACGGCGACCCCAACGACGACAGCGATGACGGCGACAGCGAGTACGACGACTACAGTGGCGAGTATTACAGGTGTAGGCAGGAGCATGACTGAATCACTCCAACATTCCGAAACAAGTTCGGCCGATTGTTACTTAATCTGGCCATGTATCTTAATTTTTAGTTCTTTTATGTATCTTAATTTTCAGTTGTTCTTTATGTAACTAACTATTAGTTGCGTTCTGTATTTTAATTCCAGTTCTATCTCCTTCACAAAATGACCTATCTCATTTGAGGTTTCTTGGCTTTCGGATCAAATGACCAATGTTATGGCTAGAATCAAGGCATAGTTTGTGATAACATGGCCATATTGTGTATACATGTGCATCATGGCATGGCAAACAATGTTGGAAGAGGAAGTTTTCCTTTTTATCGCACCAAAAAGGCATTTTCCATTTTCCGAGCATAAAAAACAGATGGTTTTGTGAAGCAACCACCAAATGGCTAATTGAAAAAACCACCACAACATTTAAAAAAAATACTAGACCACCATATATGGACAATATAACAACAGGGGGATCTAAAACCTTTCCGTCCACCTCTGGTGAAAAAGAAAAATTCCTGCCGAATCGGTAGGAAGTGGGTCAGATATGAACTACAGGTACATGATACGATGCTCATGATTTTTTACAAAAATCATTTTTAGGTTCACAATATGCTATTTTATCAAAAATCCAATGCAAGTTGAGCGAGGCTTGGCCCTGAGCTAAGAATCTTCATGCCCGTTGTTCGACAAAGTTTGACGATAGTTTAAAATGGGGATAAAAAAATAAAAAAAGATTGAAACAGTGCGAAACCTTCACGTGATGTTATATTAAATGACATAGTTAGAAGGAAAAATCTCAAACTTGGTATATTGATTATGTCTCAAATAAACCTTCACAAAATTACCTATCTCATTCGAGGTTTCTTGGCTTTCGGGTCAAATGACCATTGTTATGGCTAGAATCAAGGCATAGTTTGTGATAATATGGCCATATTGTGCATACATGTGCATCATGGCATGGCAAACAATGTTGCAAGAGGAAGTTTTCCTTTTTATCGCACCAAAAAGGAATTTTCCATTTTCCGAGCATAAAAAACGGACGGTTTTGTGAAGCAACCACCAAATGGCTAATTCAAAAAACCACCACCACATTTTACAAAAATACTAGACCACCTTATATGGACAATGTACCAATAGGGGGATCTGAAACCTTTCCGTCCACCTCTGGTGAAAAAGACAAATTCCTGCCGAATTGGTAGGAAGTGGGTCAGACATGAACTACAGGTACATGATACGATGCTCATGATTTTTTACAAAAATCATTTTTAGGTTCACAATATGCTATTTTATCAAAAATCAATGAAAGTTGAGCGAGGCTTGGTGTCGAGCTAAGAATCTTCATGCCCGTTGTTCGACAAAGTTTGACGATAGTTTAAAACGAGGATAAAAAATAAAAAAAGATTGGGTTAGATTCCTTTTTAGATGCTTAATATTTCTTATGTTCAAAGTTTTAGGGTTTGTCTATTTTATTTTTGTTTGAATTGAATAATCAAAATTTATATGTAAGTGTTTTAATTATTTTGAAAATTTTAATCTAAAGTAAATATAAAATGTTTTTACATGAATGGATAGATATTATTTTTCTAAAAATTATGATATATTATTCATATTTTTCTGAGTTGAAATGAAAAAGATATGAATTTTCTAAATTCATATCCTATTTTTTGAGTTAAAAATGCCCCCACCGCTTTAATGCATGAAATAAGTGCCCCCCTTTAACACCGGTTCATGACACGAACCGGTGTTAAAGGGCACGAACCGGTGTTAAAGGGGAGGGCATTTATAACGCCTTCCTCTCTTCCTTCTTCCCCCAACAAGATCAAAAATCGCGCGCACAGAGGAAGCAGAGGAAAGCCGCGCCGTCGCCGTTCTGCCGTTGCCGTCCAGCCCTCGCCTTCGCCATCCCGCAGGAGCGCCGTCGCCCCCCTCGCCACACGCGAGCCGTCGCCGTACGTCCGTACGTCGCCGTGTCCACGCGCCCTCGCCGTCGCGCCCTCACCGTCCAGCCGTACGTCGCCCTCGCCCTCGCCCTCGCCTTCACTGTACGTATGATCCACGCCCTATCCGTCCCCTCCCCCCTCGACGGTTCCTCACCGGCGGCGCGCATGCACCTGCCCTGTGCGGGCGGTTCCTCACCGGCGGGCGCGGGCGCCCTGCCACCCCGGCCGACATTGACTTATGTTTTTTTATAGTCATTCACTTATGCTTTTTTAGAAATACACATGTAAAAATTATGTTCTATTTTATATTGTATGTGTATTTTGTAGTTGTATTGCATATTAATTATGTTCTATTTTGTAGTTGTATTGCATATTATGTTCTGTTTTGTAGAAATACACATGTAAAAAAAATACAACGATGATAATTATGTTCTGTTTTGTAGTTGTATTGCATATTGTAACTCCCAATGGTGAATTTTGTATAGAAGGTGTACAATATATGTTTACCTAATATGAATTTTGTCGTTGCCTTATTGATGCCAAAATATAGATGGACCAATTACTTATGGGTGGGAGCTTATACTTGCAGCTTGGCGAATCGAAGGGGTACCGGCGAATCGCAAATAAAATACCACTGGGCCAAAATTTGCAAATAAAATACCATGGAATTCAGTAGAACAAGTGGCATATGTGTATGTATATTTGTATGTGTGTATGTATATATGTATATTGTATTGTATGTGTATTGTATATGCATGTGTATACTTTATGCCACGCCGACGACCACCGCCACCATTATGCCGTCGACCCTGACCTCCTCTGTCCTCGCTGAGCCCACGTCGTGCTGGTTCGAACGCACACCCCCACGCATCTCGGCCCCGCTCTCGCCCTAGCGCCGCCACCTCTCGTTGTCAATATAGCATTATAATAACCATGCTATGTTAATCAACTTTCATGACAAGTTAATTATAAGAAGTAAATGTACCCTCTCATATGAATCGGGGGTTTCTCCGAATTAGGGTTTGGAATGACGAAGCATGTATTAGGGTTACGTTTCAATACTTTTAACCTGTCATATCATCATCTTTGCTTGAGCATTTCAATACATGTATTACTGATATTTGTGTGATCATATTATTGTTTTAGAAACTATGGATCCACTCAGTAGAAACCTTGAAGATGAAGAAATAAAGGAGAACATGATCCACGAGGACACCTCACAATATCTGAACTTGGAGGGACATGATGACAGCTCAAGTAGTCATGGAGAAGATGACGACTCCGGTGAATGCACTTTAGTGATTACAAAGTCTGTCGAGGTATATGCATGGATTAAGCCTCTGCTGACTTGCATCGATTGATTTGTATATAAGTAAATGTATTAATTAACGTTTCTTTCTTCTTTTAGCCCTCTGGATCTACCAGCCAGCAACAATCTTCTTCTATGAAAAAGAGCAAGCGAGGCGCGAGCCATCGGTTGAAAGATCGTGCAAAGTTCACGATCGAAGCAGTCCATGTTGATGGCAGGCCGATAGAGCCCAAGAAGGCCACAGACAAATTTGTACGTCAGGCTGGAGTTCTTGTTAGGGACCAAATCCCAATCATAATTGAATACTGGAATAAGCCAAAGAAGGGCGACGGTACCTTTATCGATGAAAGATCCAAAGAAACGCTTTGGAATTCGCTGTTGGTAAATTTCACCCTTCCGCCAGAGGAGGATGAAAACAAACTGGTTATAAAGGAAAAGGTCAAAGAGTGGACTCTAAAGAAGATGGCTGACGCTTTCCGCAACTGGAAGACAAAATTGAACAAATTAGTCAAAGCTCGCGAGACTCCTGATTTCGAAGACGCATATTATGCAAAGATAAGACCTCACTGGCCCAAATTTGTGGCATATAAGGAAGGTGCTATAGCTAAAAAGAGGTCAGAAACCAATACGCTAAATGCCCAGAAGAAGGAATATCACCAGAGGACGGGGTCAGGTGGCTACATATCTTAGAGGCCTAAGTGGGAGGAAGCTGAGAAGGCCCTGCGCGCTAGAGGGATCACACCCCAGACAGATGGGTGGGACCTACGTGCAAAGACTTGGTTCTACGGAATCGGGGCAAGGTTGGACCCATCGGTAAAAAAGAACACCCTGGACATGCACTAGGCACAGGGGGTATGACGTGGAAGGATGGGTTTGCCCAGTGGGGCGACTCTTACACATGGCGTGGCAGAAAATAAAAAGAGCGTACACAGCGGATGACACAGATAGAACATGCACTTGTGGCGCTGCAGGCGCAAGTGAATGCACAACAGAGCCATCAAGCTACCGGTCCATCTCAGCGGCACGAAGAGCCTGCATTGGAAGCTGTCGGCGGCCCAGACTCTGCGCGGAAATGCTGCGTGGCTTCCACGGAGAACATGCAGCCAACGCTTGAAATGGCGGGTCCTCGATACCCCGTGGATGAGGTTGTGAAGGAATATGAGGAAGCACAGCTTGACCATGCTACAGGTGAAGGGGAAACTCAACTCAAATTTGCAGTGAAGACAACCATTCTTTGGAATAAGGAACATATCGTGCTTCCAAATTGGAGGCCACTGGCACCCCCGCCATCTCCGCAGCGTCAGCAGTCTGAGCCGCTTCAGCCATCTCCTGCGCGACATCCATCTCCGGTGCTTCATCCATCTCCTGCGCGACAGCCATCTCCGGCGGGCCAGCCATCTCCGGCGCGCCAGTCATCTCATGCCCGTCATCTCCTCAGCATAAGCGGAAGAGCACTGCCACGAAGAGCATCACTAGCACTGCCACAAAGAAATCCGCAGGAAACCGTACGCCAAAGAGTTCAAAAAACTACGTCCCGCAGCCTTCCGCGAAGCCATTGCCGGTTTTACCGTGGAATCGCAGCGACGAGGAGACCAATAGGATATCGGAAGAAGATGTCAAGAAATTCTTTGCACCTAGACGGGCCGAGCCAAAGGAGAAAATAGATCCGGCGGTTGTGGAGAAGTTTTACAAAAATCTTTTGAAACCTGAAACCCCACTTGTGCCGGACTACGAGCGCCAGATTTTGAAGGGGGATGCAAGGTGCCGTAGGGAGACTGAAATTAGCAATCGTGTGGCACCCCAGAATACAGTTCCCATGCTCGGAGAGCAGGAAAACCAATCATGCGCCCCGCTCCAAGTGTTCGACACACGGGACGCTCCTCCCGTAGATGATTACGAGGCAGAGCTACAAAGAAAGGCCAATGATATGGGGATGACTTACATTTCATACTTGAACATCATGGGAGACAACTTGCCTAAAGGCGATGCCAACCCCATAAAGCCATGGAAGTATGGGAAGAATCTCGTCAAGAAAGAGGAGCTCAAGAATCTACCAACGAAGATGCGAAGATTGCACAAGTGGTACCTTGATTTCTCCAAGATGAGAAAGGAAGAATGGATCACGACGCATATAATAGATCAGATTTTCTTGTGCGGAGACGACGCGATCACCTTCAACATTCAAGACTTGCATTTTCTATCCAATCAGAAGGAACTCGAAAAAGCTGCCATCAGCCTTTATTGTGTGTAAGTACTATTTCTTTAATTTCTATCTCATCTCATTCAATTCATTAATTGCATGTATATATATATGCTCACCATATATTTATATATATACTATTATGCAGGAAAAAGGTTATGGAATGCATGAAAGGAGGCCCTTTTGACATTGGGTTCGTTGACCCAAATAGAGTTCATGAACAAATGGTAAGAGACAAACCCGGGCAAACAGAAGATTTCTTGCTAAGGTCTTTACTGAGACAAAAAACCAAAAGGGAAATACTATTGCCTTACAACTTCTCGTGAGTACTTTTACCCTATCTTGTACACATTCTGTTTCGGCTTACTCGATGTTAAGTTTAACTGATGATGAGTTATGCGTGCATAGGTTCCACTTTATTCTGCTAGTCATTCAACCTGACTCGGGAAAATTCCTTGTCATGTACTCGTTACGAAAAGAAAAAGAGCTATGGGCAGACTTTAGAGAGATGCTCCAAAGGTAATTTCAATCATATTATTGCACTAGATCGGCAACTTTCATGAGAACAAGTAATTAATTACTCCTTTATCCATTTTCTTTGCCGGACAGGGTTTGGAAAAGGTTCACGGGCAGGGCCCTGGGTGAATGGTCAGAAGAACTAAAATTTATAGACCAAAATGTAAGTAATACTAGCTAGCTAGGTCTGCCTATCTCTTTGATGTTGCTTCCAATTCCATTATATCATGCTTTATTGATTATTATTTTGATTGAACTCTCTATTCTCGTAAAGTGCACGCATCAGGGACACGACAATAACTTATGTGGGTACTATTTTTGCGAGTTCATTCGCAACACGATATGTGCGATGGGCCAAGCCGCACTAGAACAACTTAGAGTAAGTAAACAAAGTACACAACATTATTTTATTACCATCAATTGTGTTGAGTTTTATTCTTATATATATTGACCCCATTCTTCATATATATTCAGATTGAACGGGTGCGGGACCAACTCCTACCATTTGACCGCATACGAGCCATTCAAGAGGAATTGGCGGGGTTCATACTTGATGAGGTCATCACGCCTGGCGGAGAACTCTTTAGATATCCACCAAAATGAACGTTGTATATATGCTTGAACGTGTTTGTCTTGTACTTGATGCTTCAATGTTTATGGAGAATACCACACAATGACGATGTTTGTGTATAATAATAGTTGCTTAATTATTCATGTACTCGTATGTACCGATGATGATGTATGTGTATACCGCTCCCGATCGATTCTCCCTCCCCCCCTCCCCGTCCCCGCCGCACCATAGAAATACGCCCAGAATGGGGCAGGGGCAGAACTCTGCCGCGGCAGAGATTTAGGACGTTTTCCTTCCGCGCCAGAACTCTGCCGCGGCAGAGATTTATCTCTTTTTCCTACCGTGGCACAGAACCTTTAACACCGGTTAGTGTTACGGACCGGTGTTAAATGGGAGGGCCTGAGCACTGCGGCAGCCCCACGTGCGCCACCCTTTAACACCGGTTCGTATAAGAACCGGTGTTAAAAGGGGGGCCTCTAACACCGAAACTGCAATAGCGGTTCTATAACCGGTGTTAGAGGGGTACATGTGCACTAGTCTAGGCTTGTTGTTATTTGGATTACTCATTTAAACTAGTTTCTGATCATACATATATACTGATCCACACATACAAAATGAAAGATCTATTTTACTGCTTAATGTTTTGCATTGTATTGCTTAGTATAGTTAACTCATTCAAACCAGTTTCTGATCATATATCTTCATACGTCTTTTCACTTTATTGCTCAGTATAGTTAACTCAGTATGTGTTTGCATATTCTGCTGACTTATATGTCCTTGGTGCTTATTACTGTCTCCATTTCGTTATGTCGTTGGTTTTTCTATGTTTTCATATAAACATTTTTGTACTTTTAACTACATAACTTTGCATGATTTACCTCTTCATTGCTAAGTCCACTCTGCTAAATA
The DNA here is from genome assembly GCA_916181665.1 of Avena sativa. Taxonomy (NCBI): domain Eukaryota; kingdom Viridiplantae; phylum Streptophyta; class Magnoliopsida; order Poales; family Poaceae; genus Avena; species Avena sativa. The sequence goes on from OV702280.1 coordinate 105,132,390, forward strand.
TAGGGGGAAATTATAGAGAATGCTAATTTTTATACCACTATTTTATTTTTTATTTAGAATCTCTTAATTCTCCATAAGGTGTTTATCCACCTAGTACCATTGCTCACAATTATATGCTCATTTCCTTGTTTGCATCAAGTAATGCACGTCATCGGTGTCCTCGCGATTCAGGTCCATACAAGGAAGATATAATGAAAGAATTTGCACCTCAACAAGATGATGAAAATATAGAATAGTGAAAGAATCTTGTAGCTATGCATATGACCATAATACATGTACCGTGATGGTGTTCTTTGAAGTTCAAACTTCTTGCTAGATATCTGATCAAGAAACTGTCCATCATTAGTTTATGGTAGATTGCAAATTCTTATGATAGTGTGTTATCTATGCAAATATTATGTCATACTAGGTTATATGGACATATCATTGGTACAACATCTTATTGTGTTATCTAGAATATTTATAGAAAATGTATTTAATTTTTTATTATTAAAATTCAAACCAGTGACAGGCAGGATAATGGGCATGTGACAACAAAACCCTGCAACGATGTGTCCTTTGATCGCATCCAGTGACATGCATCTCTTTTGTCTGTCACTAGTATACACATACTAGTGACTGGCATGCGTACATAACTGTCACTAGTACACATACTAGTGACTGACAATTGTGTGTCACCAGTAACCTCATACTAGTGACTAGTCATCGGTGGCAGGCGCTTTGCCCGTCACTAATGGGCCTTTTGAGCCTGTCACTGATAGCCTATTCTCCAGTATTGATCATCGGTGTGGAAGTCCATGGCTTGGTGCTCCAAGTAGTCATCATCATCACTGAGGTAGGAGTAAGGGTCTCAACGGATATACTCCCCTGCATTGTCCCTCTCCTCAAGCTGCATTTCCCGCTCAGGGATGGTCTCCTCAAATTTTGACACTCTGTGACGAAGACGAGCAATAATGCAATCCTTCTTGTCACGCAAACGGCAAAAGGTATTGCGCTCCTTTGCAAGGATGGCGATGGTCTGGTCCTTCTTGACGTAGAAGCGGGCATTGTCCAACTCCTTCTGCCTATCATACAACATGAAGCTGAGATGATCCACCTGATGCTTCAACTCTGGGTGGTATGGCACCTCCAATGGTTGTCCCATAGCATCACGCCTTGCGTAGAACTCAAAGCGGGTACCCTTGATCTGATTGATGCTTTAACCACACAAACGGTTAAGAGCTTCCTACATTGCCCTGGCGAGTCCGTCTAGCCAGTTGTTCTCTCTTAAGGTGAATTGGATCCCCTCCAAGGTGGGTGCCTCAATCTTGCCTCTGAGACTTGCAACAATCAGCCACTGTAATTCTCCTCCTTGTTGATCGTTGAGCTGTGCTCCGAAGAACTCTGGGTGCGGGCGCTCAAGAAGTTCCGAGAGTTGGTCCAAATAGCGCTCAAAGATGAGCTCTCCTCCATTGCCCAACAGATAGAAATTGCTATACTTCACGTCCATCTATAAGAATATAGGATGAGTAAGTTAGTAGAGTGATCAAGTGTGTCAAATTTTATGTAGGTTTGCAAGAATTTTTGAGGGACATGAATTTTTATGAAAGAATCTAAGTGATAAGAATGAGAATAGATTTTCATAAATACTCACTTCTTTTTTTTTGAAACTAAGTTTTTGATTCAAGCGTCCATTCTAACTAGGGTCTACTATGATCAGGATGGCTCTGATACCAACTTGTCAACCCCCGGATTTTTTATCCCAGATGCCTTTTATGCCATACATCGCAATCCTAGGATTACCATTTTGCCGAGACATAACAAATTGGTACCATAGTTTATCATCCATTACAAACCATAATAAAGGTCTTACAAATAAAGGATCTCATGATCCAGTCTTAATACAATCAACACATAGGTATAATATAATAACGATAGCATTGTCGAAGCTTCATCTTTAGGGTCACATGCAATGCTGACGATGGGAGATGATCCTAGTTGTCATAGACTTCCTGCTGTCCATCATCCTGGTAGTCCTCATCATAGTCTAGCCATAGGAATATCCAGGGACAAAGCCATGAGTACTCTTTAAGTACACGCAAACTATCACTAACAAGTAATGTGGTTCAAGTGGGATTCCTAAGCTCTAGGTTGTTTTGCAAAAAGACAGGTTTATTTCTAACTGAGTTTAGAAGTAAAGAAAACTAATTTAATGTCTTTCAATACCTAATTGGGAACTTAATTTTCATATCACAACCCTGTTGTGATCAAGTCAAAGTCATGATTCATTTCACAAGTCATTTTGAAAACATCTGATGACAGAACAGTATGGCCACTCAACCTGCCCATAACCGCGGACGCGGCTATTCGAATAGTTTGACACTCTGCAGAGGTGGTACACTTTCACCACAACATTCGATACATCCGTCAGGAACAATCTTGAATCACTATACTCAGTATGCGGATAATCAATCATAATCTTTCAATTACACACCCTAGTATAGGCACCTCCCCTATGAGTTTGGCCTCCCAACCATGACCATCTGTCATGCTGGGAACTGCACAGGTGGAAAATCATCACGAGGTAGCCTCAGCTCAAACCTCAGTTGCAAGGGAACCCATACTAAGATATATAAACTTCCAGTCAAGCCCTACCCAAATTCGGGTATTGTTGTTGTACGGTAAAATTGGAATGGTATCTCATACGAACACAACCATCGGTTTTATAAAGGGCTAAGCCTCATGCCTCAATATTTTCGTCATCAAATCATCGGGTGTTCATAACACATGTCAAAAAATTTCATTAGAATAACTCATCATTCCAAGGTTTTCATAATCATTTTCACCAAGTATTACCATCGGAAGTGATCAAGTTTTATGCTTAGAAATAGCCACTAAATTTGGGGGTGGTCACTAATGAGTGGTGCTAATAAAGTGTGACTTATCTAAATCTAATCTCACGCCTCAGTATGACATCTAGTTCTATCTAACTTAGGCCAAGTTTTATGCTCTTTATGCTACCTCTAATATCTTTCCAAAACAATCACAAACACTAACTAAAAGTAATAAAGAACATTGATAAAGAAATAAAAGAATAAAGCTTGCAAGTAAAACTGGGATTTGGTATAATCAAGTGGTATAACCAAATATGCCTCAGGACTCTAGTTTGCATAGTGATTATGCGGGTGTTAGCTTGCAAAGTTCTAGCTTGCTAGGATGGCTTCCATTAGATAGCTTGCCTTGAGTAATGCAGTGGTTGAAGTTCTCCTCTGCTTCCTCTTGGTTGTAGTCTCCTTCCTCTTCATATCCTTAGTCGGTACTAGCGTCTATAAATAAATACAAGTTACAAAATCACCAAACAATACTTAACTACTTCTATTTGGAACACAAGGGTTCACACTAGATGATCTAGCATCATCACAATTATCACATGAAATAAAGACTTAGTCTTATTTATTTTATTTTAGAAAAGTAATTTCTACTCATTTAAAAACTACTTAAGATTTAATATTCTCCAATTAAAATAGGGGATCATGTTGACACATGTCATCACCACATATTTTAATACTTGGGAATATGATTTAATGTGGTATTACAATTTAATAAGGTTTAACCTTATTATCTTAATTAATTAAAGTGACTAGAAATGCCTATGGGGCATTTTTTTAATACTTGTCCATTATTACTGTAAGTAAACCTAGATATTTTTATATATTTAGAAAGATCTTGTCAGATGTGATTTTTGAGAGTTGGAATCAACTGAAAAGCATTTATGGTTGATTTTTGGAAAATATCTGAATGTAGAAATGTCTCTGTATTGTTATTTTTACCCTAGGTGATCTATAATTTAAAATGGTTTAAATCCAACGGGCTTGGATTAACAATTTCAATACCTTTCTACAAAAATTATTTTCATGCAATTTGGTTCAGTGAATCTCCTAGAATTGATTTTTGAATCTACTGACAGAAATAGAGTTTGAACTAAATGGAAAAATCTAATTTGAATTAACTGGGTCGCGCGGGAACTAACTGGGCCGGCCCACTGCGCACAGCACAGCGCGCGACGGGCTGTTGACCTCGGTGTCCCACGCGTCAGCGGCTCATTCTAACCGAAGCAGTATGCTTCAATATGGGCCCTACGATTAGAACCTGATCTAACAACTGGGGTGTGTCGTCTCCGTCAGGCAGCGCCAGCGAGACTGAACCCTAACCCGACGGTGGGGGTCGTGTGAGGCTCACCAGGGCTCCAGCTAGGGTTGGTGTTGGTGGCGAACGATGTTGTCGACAACGGCAGTTCGAACGGTGGCTACGGCAGCTCCTGGGGCGGCTCCAATCAACGGCTCCTATTTTCCTCCTTCGCAGCAGACTCTGGTGAAATTCCGGCAACCTGGTGCTCGTATTGCTTCGGGGAAGGGTCAGTGATGCTCTGTGAGAGGTGGGGAGTGAGATGGTGTGGCGAATTGGGGCTGGGTAGGCCTCCTTTTATAGCCGAGCGAGAGAGGCAGTGCGGCATGGGCAGAGCTTGTCGGTGACGATGGTGCAGTGAGCTAACGGCATGGCTCGGAGGCTAGGTTGATGCGCGGTTTCCTGGCGATGCTCAAGGACTTGATGGCGCGGCAAGGGGTGGTCGAGAATTGTCATGAACGGTTGACGCTCTGCGCGGCACCGATGGTGGTTTTGATGACGCACGGGTGCTACGGGTCGCGTGGCGGCGAACGGGGTTGTCTGGGAGGTTCCTGGGGTCGTGGTGATTGCATGCACGGGCGACGAAGGCGAGGCACGGCGTGTGCGAGCGTGCCGGGAGCGGCGCTCTGGGGTGGTCTCGGCATGGCGCAGATACATTGGGTGTGGAGTGATCACTATGGTTTAGTGCCTGGCTACATGTGAGGGCTGGACATGGGGTGGCGGTGGACGTTGGGCTGCCTCCTGGACATGGTGGCTAGGCATGGCGATGGCTCCTGCCAGCTTGTCATGGTCGGCTGGCAAGGGGTGGCTTCAGGTGGCATGATATGGTGCAAAGGGTAGGGTTCTAGTTTGTGTCAATCCGGTGTGGTCACTGGGGAGACAAGGGGTGAGAGTAGGGTGTAAAGAGGGAACAAAGCATTGATCAAAAAAAGTGATAGTGAGGCAGGTATTACTGTGCTCACCAAGTGTTTGACAATATGGCCAAAAGAAATTTAGTTTGAAATTTTTGGATGAATTTTGGTGAGTGCACTGGTCACATACTTGGTAGTCTCTCGTTGCTTGGGTTTGTCAAGGTGAACTGGTTTGAGTGGTTTTTGAGAAATGGTGATCTTAGTACCTACACTTGATTTAGTTTTGAATTGTCATTTGAATAGATTTGGAAACTGTTTCTGCATGTTTGCAAGGTGGGCTTGGGTTCACTTTTACTTGGTCTAGCAAGGGGTGAAAAGAATTGGATTTGTTTCTGCTAGAAAACTTGGACTAGAAACACTCAAAGTGGTCTAGTGGTTAACTTTGGTTAAAATGACCATTAGCTCATATTGTTTATATTTGAATTTATATTGATTTGATTCTGCTTGGAAATGATTTAGATGATGTTGTTTTGATCTTTAAACCAATCATTGCCATTCATAGCAATCAAACCAGTCATTGCAAGCATTCATGCATTCATCACACACAGATGCACTCATATTGATTTTAATTAACAAAGTTTTTGTTAACCCTATACTTGGGTGATTAGAACTTGAAAATCTTGATTAATATTTTTGGGATGTTACAGTTTCCAAGAGGGAAGATGCTAAGCATCTTAGCCTTGATCTAAAGGATAAATGTGGGTGTCAATAGTGTAGGTGTCCTCATGGACACTCATCCATAACTTGGATGAGCCAAGTTACTCATGCCTTTTATTTGAAACAAACCATGCATTTAATCATGAAGTTCATAAACGAGATACAAATCAATTGATATAAAGGAGTAGGTCAATATTGCAGTTTAGGAATGGTGGCTTGCCTATGACCAGCGAGATGTACCTTGACGGCATTAGAAAACCAGAATACCGAGTACAATAATAATAAGAGAAACCCGATGCTTCCTTCTTTCTGACGTCACAAACAATACACCAATAAATTCAAAGCAGACAGTAGGATGCTGGATTATTGGTTTGATAAGATTAGTAGAAGATTTGGAGGCATTGGGAGATGATCCGGTTGGATTTATAATCTGGGACTATCTAAGAGAGGGGTTTTTGGCTGAGGACTTGCTCTATATGATACCACTGTATAAAAATTATATCATCAGATAGTTATTGTTAAAATGAATCCAACAAAAGTGGTTTCACTATTTTATCAATTTCCATTGATTTATAATGATTTTTATAGTGGATAAAACTCTAGTTTTAGGAAATAATTCACCAGACAAATTATAGAGTTCCAAAAATTATTTCCTTGGGTGATTAGTTAGTATTTGGTGGAATTATTCAAGAGGAGTTAGAATCAACTTAAAATAATTAACATAATTCCCTCAGGAAAATCCCGAAGGCAGTATTGGATGGTTTTTGTCGTTTTCACCATATTAAATTTATAAGGGCTTTTACATGATTCAAAAGATACAAGTTAGGCATTTGAAATACCTTTCTATAGAAATTGGAATCACCCTTTTTTTTTATTTACAGAACGAATGATATGCACAAAAAGGATTAATTCACCAGAATTCAAAGAGAGCTCAACAAATCTTGGGCTCCTGGGTTTTTATAAGTATGGGTAAGTAGATGTACACCGAGGGAGAGGCATTCAAATCCTGGCCAGGCAAGGCCGTCAGCGACTCAGTGGTGGCGTAGGGGTACGGGAAGAGGAGTGCCATTGGATTAGAAATGAATCGACGTCCCATAGGCCGTCTTCGTCGCTGGGACACGCGTGGCGACGCTGCAAACCCTAGGCGGCAGAGGAGAGGGCTCGGGGCGGCTCAGCTGAGGCAGCTAGGTGCCGAAGAGGGTCCAGGGGGAGGCGGAGCTCGCTGGCGACCCCGGCAATGGGCGGGATGGTAGGGTTCAGCTCCGGGAGAGGTTCACGTGATTCCGCCAGCGAGAAGGGCCTCGGTGCACACCGAAGCGGCTTCTAGATCTATTGCACGTCATGGGGAAGGCATTATAGAGGGTTCTGATGCCCTGGGGGAGGTAGGGGAGGTGTAGTTACCATTGCAGGGGCTCGGGAGAAGGGGTCTTCGCTGGAGAGTATCTTCTTGGCCGTGCTCGATGGTGGTGGCTCCAGTGCTCCTGCAGTAGAAACAACGGTATAGGGATGTAGATCAGAGGGAGGGAGTATTGGATCGAGTACATGCAAGGGAGGAGCGGAAAGGAAGAGCGACCTCGAGCTTGAGTTTGTCCATGGCCGAAACTACTCTTTTCTCTCTCTTTCGGGCAAGGTAGAATAGGGGAAAGGGAGTGGCTCTCTGGGAGGTGTGGGGAGGCAATACAAGAAATCTGGTGATACATGAACCTCCATATTGGTCACTAGAAGGTCACAGTTTTTAATTTGTGACTTTTTGTGACCAAATACAAAAGGTCAAAAGATGAGCGTCACTAGTTAAACACGACGACCTTTTTTCTGAATTTGTCATAGACGTCTATAACCAATACAGTTGTTCACATATTCTATGACCAACTGTATTGGTCACAGACTGTCTGCCCTGTCCATGTCAGATCCTACTTATCCAATTATACATGGCAATTCTGCGACCAATTGGAAAGGTCGTCAATCAAATTTAGACCATTCATGTTAGGTGCTTTACATGGGCCAAGCCCAACAATTCATTCCTAATCTTCTTTGGGCCTTAGCCTATTTCATTGCAATTATTTTTGGGCCGTAGGCTCTTTGGGGATTAATAAAATTTTGGGCCATGCCCTTTTCAAGGTACATTCCTTTTTGATACTATTGTTTTGGACGCGGCCTACCTAGATCCTGTATAGGCATTTCAAAAACCCAAACTAGCCCATTACAACACAACATATTTCACTACTAGTAAAGCTTCCTACTCCTAAATGGTGCCCTTGTGGTAAATAATCCAAGTACTTCCTGATATCCTTCTTCACATGGCATTTCTATTAAACAAACAAGCAGAAAAATACTAGAATAAGTGATATGAATTGGAAATATGAACATGTATAACACGTACTGGCGGTCGACGGATGACCATCTATGTAGAACCAATGAGGTCCTTATCACATACATGCATATAACAAAATACTCAAAACTGGGAATATGAACCAAGGTCCTTATCACATACATGCGGATAATAAAATACTCAAAACTGGGAATATGAACAGGTATAACACGTACTGGGGGTCGATGACTGTCCAGCGGTGTCTCAGGTATAACATGTATAGTTCTCTTGCCCTGTTAAATCCATGCATCAGATGAATTCGAGGAAGGTCATCATTAGTGTTTTAAGAATGGACTATCACCACTGAAAACAAATCAAGCAAGCAAGCAGACCTACTGTATCCCACAAACCAAGATTGATGGTTCTCCCGTCGACAACAATATTGGCGCTGAAGTTATCGAATACAGTGGGAACGTAATCCTGTATGTGGCAGACAAGCAAGATATAATAAGATGCTAGTCGGGAATGCAGAAGCATATACACTAGACAATGGTTACTAGTGCATATTAAGATATACATAAATACAGGCAGTTGACGTAGAAGAAAAAGTTCATAGTTGAGCAGAGTAGAGAAATAAGTTGATTTTTTTGTCTTGAGGAGAAATATGCTATAGGTGACTTACAAAAGGTCGTCTTCGTTCTAGGAGGGGTCTAATTAGTCAATCTTCATGTTGCTGGCACTGCTCCTCCCGTGGAAATAGCCGACCATGTGAGAGAATAATAAAAGAGAGGGATTAGAGAGATCAGAACATATGCGTGACCCAACAAAATCAATAGAGGTGACCATCAGAAGCGCTAACTAAAAAGAAAATTTAGGATGGCAAGCTGTAACATCCCTAAAATAATGTTTTCAAAGTTTGCACATCATTCATGCATTCGTACTCATTTTAGGATCATTTCCTCAAAATCAGAAACTTTGTGATCTATTATTGCTACCTTATAAGAAGGAAGACCTTGTTTTGATCAGTAGAGAATTGATCCTATGGTTGATTGATATTTTCTAAAGCTTGGACAAAGTTTTCAAAACAAAGTATGAATTTAAAAACCATTCATATGTCTTTATTAAACAAATGATAAAGGCACTGTGTTATTTAAATTCCAATGGGCCAATATAAATTTGAGTAAACAACATTGTGAAATACTCAAATAAGTGCATGTTCCATCCTATAAAGATTCAAATAAGTGCATGTTCCATTTGGGCCCAGAAGCAAAAGCAGCCCACCCAGGATGTCCCTTATCCCTCTGTTTCTCACTCAACCCGCGCACACCCCCCTCACTGACTATTCGACCCCACAATCCACCTCAGCATTGTCGTCAATCACGCGCCGGAGGAACTGCTCCCCTCTGCCGTTTCCTCCCGAAATCAAATCCGTTGATTGCACTTGATTCCAGGAGTAATTCCCCCTCCTCGCTCGGCTACTTAATCCCCACCCCTCGACGACCATTTCCCCTCGCTCAACTCGCTCGCTCCACCACCAGGCTGCCCCCAATTGCTCTCACACCGCCGCTGTATCGACGAACTCCGGCGGCGAATTCCGGTGAGAACTCCCCACCCCTTGCCTCCTAGTCTTGCTAGCTTGTTCACTCCAACTTGCATGTCGTTTAACACCGCTGTTGTGGGCTAGGATCATCCAGAGCCTCGGCAACGTCGACGACAGCAAGTGTCCGACAAAACCATCAACTCCGGCGAGCTGTCCTAGTTAGTTCTGACCATGCCTTGCCCTCTCTGTGATACTCGCATGACCAACATCGCTTCCCGCATCTGAGGCACTGCTTATGTTTCTCTGGCATGATCTACATCCTCGCCAACAACGACGAGTAGCCGCACCCGACGACAGAAGCAACTCCAACGAGCAATCCCTGACGACCCTGTGCGCCCCTTCGTAAACGGAGACCACAACGAGAACCAGCACTTCACGGCGAGACTGGTGAGCTAATCCTCTTCACCTAGCGCTTCCTGTATCGCCGGTAGCACCAAAACCCGAGCGCCCAGCTGCTCGCCGTTGACTCAGCGCCGCCGGTCTTTGGTCAGCGCAAAGATGCCCGTTGGATCTGGATCTCACGGCCGTGATTAGATCTTAGGTGAAGCGGTATGGGAAGATCTGAGCCGTGCGTACCTAGTTAGATCCAACGGCCCGCGAGTGTGATCCGCGCGAAATGGTATCGACCAATCAGATAGCGCCGCGTGGCCTGTGTTTTGATTTAAAATCTGAAATTAGATCTATTACTTGTTCAAACTTGCAAAATTCATAACTTTTGATCCACACGTTCAAATTTTGTAAATTTTATATCATTGGAATCAGGATAAATAACTCTATCCAACCATGCACTTTGTTTAATGAATTGCTTCTATAAACTTTAAGGGAAAAATTAATTTAAGGGCCAACCATGCAGAGGTATTTGTAATATTATTTTATGTATAAAAATTATATAGAAAATGCTTTAAGGGCCAAATTAATTTTATTTAGTGTATAATTGTTTTGTTTATGATTCAGTACTGTTCCACTTGTCTTGTTTGATTTAGAAAATCATCACATGGCATTTGCATGCATTCATATATTTTTGCTTGTTTATTTTGATATGTGAATTTGGTGCTATCATTTTTATGTAGATTTTGGTGCTAGTGGTGATTGTGATTGTGAAGATTGTTGCTACTCCCCAAACTACCAAGGCAAGTGGTGCTTCATATTTTTGTCCAAATAATTTAGCTATGCATTAGAAATATTTTGTATAGGGCTTGCATGAATATTTTGCTAAGTATCTATATGCTATGCTTGGGAAATCCTAGTAGTTGTACACTACAAGAAATGTGTCAATCTATGACCTTTTGATAGTGACAATGGACAAAATCGTCATATAGTTATGATGGTTTCATACCAGATGGTTGTAAGCCGTTTGGGAGAGCCAAAAACCTAAATAATTAAGACGATTTAGGTCAAAATCGTCATAGTTCATTAGGTGAAATCGTCATAACATAGTTCTAGGCGACTAGACATAAGGGAGGGCAATTCTAGCCGTTGGATGTGAACGTGATGGACGGATGAGATACTTTTATGTGGAAACTTATCGCGGATCGATGACCTGGCATCCCCCTCGTCGTGTGACCCGGGAATATTTCCCTTTGGCGACCCACCTCGCGCGCAGACCCAATGAATTCTGGCCAAAAATTGGGTCCAACAGGCGCCACCGCGTGAGACGACCCCGACTAGACCCCATCCCCAGTCAACACCGAGGCGATTCCTAGCCGCGCCGCCGCTCGGCCCTCTCACCCCTGCTCTCGCCACCGCTGCTGCTGGCCTCCGGCCGTGTTGGCGGCAGGCCTCGCTGCCTAAGGTCCCTCCTCCTCTCCTCTCCAAGCGCGCTCAAGATCGACGCCGCCGCTGACTTTTCTCTTCGCGACCTCTCCCTAAGCTCCGGCACTCCAGCCTCGCCGCCGGCCAGGCCACCTCAGCATCGCCACCCTACGACGCGACCCCAGATCCGTCTCCCCTGCTGATTCCCTCAAGACCGCGCCTCCAATCGAGCTCCTAACCGCGCCGCCGTGAAACCCTAGGGTGTCGCCGGTCGGTCGGCGTCGAAGATGGCACGTCTCGGCTCCCCCAGGTCCTCCGCCTCCCAGCGGTCGCCTCGCCGCTCCGTCCCCCACTGCGTAGGACCCTAGATGATGCCCCGCCCGCACGCCAGACCGGTCTGGCCATGGTGGAGCCGGCCGCGCATGCTCCTGGCCGTGCCTGCTCACTGGACGCTTTCAAGGCCGCCGAGCCTAGCACCGTCAATTCCATGGAGGTATTCGACGCCGGCCACGGGGTAAAGCCCCCACAATCAGTTTCTCCTCATCCTCCTACTACTGTATGCCGTCTTCAGTTGCTGCTGCTACTGCAAGAACTGACTGCTCTGATTTTGCTCTGCTCCGCTCTGCAATATGCTCTCTTGTATTTACTTTGTGTAGTTTCTCTACTAGGTTCATGTAGCAGGGGAACTTCATTAACTATGGTGCTTGGCTGATCCTATTTTTTCTAGAAGGATGTAACTAGTAACACTAGTTGTCTTGTCGGTGTACACTATGCTCTGATGTATACTATGAGGTGTAGGTATGTTCCATTCTTGTGTTTGGTTCAGAATCTAGAGCCTTACTTGTCTTGCTGGTAAGTAGTTGCTGTGTAGATTGAAAAATGGAACTCTGTGTACCATCTTCTCCATCAGTTCAGAAATAAGTGTCATATATTTTAGTGTGTAGATACATGCATATCTAGACAAACTGTGGCACTTATTTCCAAATGGATGAATAAAGTAAATCATTTCCATGTATTACTTGTACCTAACATAGGAAGAACATTGATAACTTTCTAGAAGTAAAGAACACTCTTTGTTTGTTTTATTAAAGATGCTTATAATCTGCGTGCTAAACAGTAAAGTATTAATTCAAATTCTAAGGTATGATATGCACTTTTTGAATTGTTTGGAATTCATGCTATCTTGTTGTTCTACGACCTTAGACAGGTTGAGTTTCATGCCTTGCAAATGGAATTTATTTGAATATATCATTTAGCATTAGTATTGCTTGTCATAATTCTACAAGAGAAGACTTGCTGCTGCATCTACGGGCAGTTGTACTATTGACTAGGAACTGTACTATTGATTTTAGAATATGATGATGTTCTTCCCTCATAATACTTGCGTTTTTCAGTTGGTTAATGTTATAGCCGATCTTATCTGCATTACTTGCATATCATGATTTGACCATGTCAATTACATCTTCTGTTACAGATGCAGAGATCATGATTGTACATGGAAAGTTTTCAATTTATAAATGTGTTCTTAATTGAATAAGTGGCTGCTGTCACTTTTTCCATTTACTTGCTCATGTTCTTAATTGAATAAGTGGTTGTATTGTGTCTGTATCCTTCAGTACATGTTGCGGCCAGCTGCGGCGCGGTGGCAAACAACATTGGTGACATCCACAAATGCAGTGGAGATGTGCCCCAATGGCTGTGGATTGACTACGAGGTCTCTTTAAAGAGCAGCACCGCCGCTCCTGCCGGTCTCTCTTATCTGAGGCCTTCACCTACCAGGTTACCACAGGTACCTTCCTCAGTTTGATTCAATGTGTGTTGCCATACATGTTTTGGTTGAAGTGTGTTGCTGGTTTGTGAATGAATGTTGGTGTTGTAGTCAAACTAGATTCTGTTTTGTGAATATCATGATTCTTATAAATTAACTGCTGCGGGTTTTTGTGACCTAATGCTAGCTCTAACTTATGTTCTGATGCTCTAGCTATTGGTTTCTTATATAGTTTAAATCCACATGAGTCATTGATGTTGTAAAATGTGCTGTTGTGTCTTGTGGGCAAAGTTGAAACCCTCCCAAATTTATTCTTGCTAAATTTGCTCTACTAAGTATTGATTTGTTCTTGTTGAGGACAACAAGGAGGTCTACATGATAGCCTGGTGGGTCTCCTCCTCCGGCGTGGACCGCTCATCCCTGGCGCCCGCATCTTCCCCAACATGTAGGTGCGGTGACCCTCAACAGCGTCGGCCTTGCCCGCTTCCTCATGGTCCTCGTTCTCACCTCCAACTACACAAGCGACAACCGCGCCTCCTGCCTCGACGACGACCTCCCGAGCTCCCGGCTCGGAGATGTACAGGAAGGACCGTCGAGGGAGTTCTCGTACAACTACTTCATCGATTCAGTAAGTTCTACGCCTGCTCCCATCTTCATCCGTTATGGAATTGATTTTAAATTTGTCGATGTTGTATGGTTTGGGCTCGATGTATGCAGGGTTGGTGCTCGATTTATTGTATCACGTTCTATGGAGGTGGTCTCAAACTGACTTAAGTTCTAATAAATAGTTCTGTAGTTAAACATGTTGTTCCAACTTGTCTTTAGGTTTAGGGTTTTGTTCTTGTACTCTTTATTCCTGTGTAGTTTTGACGCTATCTTGGTTAATAGACGATAAGTAGCGAATTTGACGATTGGCATGGTATCATATTCTGTCCAATGGTGTCTTTTGACAAGTTTATGCTTTCTTGACGATGTACATCTGTTCAGGAGATGGTATTCTAGTAGACAACTAATTTTGTGGTCACTTGTACTGAGTGTTTCTGTGTAGATGGTTGTCTTGTAGCTATAAGACCTTTGGTCATGTTATGTACTTTTGGATGATTGAGCCTTACACTATTGGGTAAATGGTATACTAAATATAATTAAGTACTATAGCAGCACTGATGACACACACTAATCGAGCATGTGGTTTGTATGATTACTCTTATCAGGATCGTGTAAAAAATACTTATTCTATTCTGCCAAATTTGATTGTGGTTCCCTTTGTGTGTTTGGACTAGCAGAAAGATAGCCCCGAGGACGGGGTCTCTGGATTTAGGAACGGGAAGAGTAGTGCATGCGGAGAAAAAGGGGGAGGACATGGTGGCAGAAGAATTTGTCAACTGAGAGAAGGAGCATAGGAACAGGCCAAGAATGGATGCAGATTCGCTCAACATCATGTCTTCTTCATTTTCATTCCATTTTCCAGAAATTGTGGTTATGATCTATAGTCTAGACGCTTAATTTCTTGACTTATTTGTTTAGAAATTTCTGTTATTGATTGAAAAAATAAATTGTTAGCTCCTCTATTTGATAGCTATGTTTCCTATGAAAAAAAGCAATCTAATAGTCTTAGCACTACTAGAGATGTATGATGCAGAGAGAAATATCAGTAATACATGTGTTCAGTTTGCTTATATTACATGTTTACTTACTTTTTTAGTTAATTTTATTTACTTATGTTTGCTGCAGACAGAAATATCAGTAAACTATTAGACCTCTGATGTGTTTCCTATTGTTTGTGGGCGGTGTAGGACAATCTGCAGTGGAACAACCTGGAGCTAGAGAACTTCCAGGACAAGATCATGAAGAACCAGGACAATAGCAAACTCAACAAGTAGCTGGCCTATACCTTCAATTACCTCCTCGATGAATTATGTAGTGAGTTCTCCGCCCGCTCCCTTTCGTTCCTTGCTGATCCTAACCAGTAGTAACTTGTTCAACTATTTGTGTAACTTTAGCTAGTTCATATACTTTCTAATTTCCAGCATGAATAACCTATAGAAATTTCAGCTAGCATTTTCTATGCTCTATGCTCCAGTTTATTTTCAAAATACTATGCTCCAACTTGTTGTATTATCTGTCAATGCTTTTTACAATTCTTTCATATTGATATGTTTAGAATATTGTACTGTACTGCTGTATTACTATTACTAGGTAGAAATACTGTATAGTCTGTACTGATATGATAATGTTTCATAGTGTGAAAATATTCTCTACCTAATGTCATCAACTGATCCAGTAACTATGGTTGATTGAGACACAAATCAACGAGTGTTGTTGATCAATATTAGAGGCAGCTAGCAAGCTTGGTTGTGTTTGGCTGGAGCTAACTAGCTTTCCTTTAGTGTTTTTACTGTCGCCTGACACAACTGACTTGCATAATCAATATTTCCTCTATTTTACAGGAGCTCCAGGCTGAAGGTGGAAGAAGCCAAGGCTTCATTACTCAGTAAAGAGTAGTTAGTCATATTTTTTGAAGCTATTTGTATTTTCATGGGTGATTTGAACGATGGAATAGTTGTAATATACTAGAATGTACGTTTCTATTGGTTTCATATTCCTGGGTGATTGCAATATCTGCCGACTGTAATATTGATCTAATTTTGGTTATCATTCATGAAAATTAATGTGATTTGGGTTGTGCGTATGAAATATTTGCTGTTTACTGCTTGCATGTCTGAAATGAAACAAATACTAGATGGGCTCTAAAAAGGCCTTGGCCCACACGCAATTTTAGACTGGAAAGTGCACAATTTCAAAAAATGGTTCAAAATAAAAAAGAGAAAGATCCTAAGAATGCAAAGGCCCTGAAAATAGAGAAGGCCAACATGTTGGGCTTGGCCCAATGAATGAACTGAAATGATAGAAAAAAATTAATTGACCAAGTTGTTGGGCTTGGCCCATATAAACATTAGACATGGACTGGGCTAATTTCGTGCCACGTAGGATTGGCCACGTTGGATCTGACCTGGCTATGCCAAATTTCCCATGACGATATCAAATCGTCATAACGTCTATGACGAGCTATTATCGTCATAGACGGTTATGACGATTTCGTAAAAAACGTCGTTATAGTTCATTTGCGACGCCCAGCTTTTGACGATCTTAAAATCGTCATAGAATCGTCATAAATGAACTACTATGACGATTCTATGACGAAAATGGAGGGTCATATATAGCCATATTCCTTGTAGTGGTAGAATTGTTAGAATTATCTCTAAGTTAAGATACTTAATATTGCCATGCTTAGCCTAGATAGTAGCAACCAAGGGTGGAATACATACATGCTATGGAAAAATATTGCTAAGTCTTTGACTTATGTTTTTGCTTAATAAAACAACTAAGTGAATGAAACAACTGGGTGGAATGGTAATTGCTTGGTGGTTTTTGGTTGAGTGGTTACACAAGGCCCATTTCTATGGTTTACCTTGTGTATCTCACTTGTGGATTGCCACCCAGGAACAAAGGGATTTGAGATGCCAAATGTTAAGAAGCTTCTAGTGCAACCACATAGCATTATGGGCTCTGCCTGGATCATATAGGTTGCAATAACATAGCCAAATGGACAGTTGGTGGTAGGGGATGATAGGTTTGGAGCGCGTTCATTCTGGTCTAAGGGGAGGCTTCTGAAAGGTCGTCCTGTCTTGGTGAAACCAAGTCTTGTGGGGAAAGTGCACTACCTCTGTAGATGGAACAAACTAAGTACTTAGACGTGTCCCCGGTAATGGACAATTTGAGCATCAATACATGGAAGCTATCAAGAATCTCCTCATCCCAATTTTCTAAGTTAAAACTTGTGGTTGAACAAGGGTGAAGGCCCACCAATTTCTATTGGCGGTTCCTTCGGAGTTTTTGCCAAACAAAAACTTAGTGTTTTCAACTGATAGGTAAAACCTATTTTGAGCAAAGCAAGCCTAAGCTACACTTAGCCAAATTCATGTAGTAACTAGATGCTCATATTCTACTAAGGTATCACTTGCCAATACTAATCCAATGTATTGACCCACTATGGCTGTAACTTGTGATGTTGTAGGTTACTCTTATGATGATTAGGGGTTATGAGTCTACACTCAACATGCTTGCCTGTGGCACATGAAGATGAAGACTTCTATTTTTATAATGTTAAGTTAAACTCTTGTACTAGCCTATGGCTATGGAGTTGTAAAAGACTATGTTATCTATGGAATGACGATGTAATAATGACCTTTGTTTCTGTGTTCTTCATCTTAAACTGTGGATGCTAGCAATTGATCCATGGACTAGCATTGCAATCACAGGGATCTTTACCTGTATAAAGGTGGGATCTTACAGATGGTATCAGAGCATAGTGTTGCCTGTAGGATTATGACCCTAGGATTGGATTAGAAACCACTAAGGAAATTTTTTAAACAATTTCCACAATTGTCCTTTTCTTCTCGTAAACTTTTCTAATGTTCTTTCTCATCTCTATTTGTAGATGAACTCCATCAACGAAGCCAGGGGAAGGTACCACTCATGACCATGACCTTGGAGTGTGAGACAGAATTCCCCAAGGCCCTCAAGAATCTCATGGTTACCATGGGGATACATGGTGCAGCTGTGTACAAAGGATTCCCCGTGATGGATGAAGGAGTAGAGTACTGGTGGGTGCAACTTAACTTGTACAAAAACAAGGAAGACAACCACAAGGAGTCAGGATTCTGCATGTTCACCAACTCAGAAATGCACACAACATTCTTTGAATCTGCAAGAAATGCAACTTGGAATGCCATCAAGGAGCTTGGTGATAGACTCAAGTGCAGAATGCTTAACACCCAAAATGACCTTAGGGAAGAAAATAAGCATACCCAAGAGTTAGAGGCTATGAACCAACGTTTAAGAGAAGACATCATAGACTTAGCAATGGAGTCATGTGATCAAGATCGACAGATTGCCTCTAGGGATGCCCTGATAGCCAACTTGGCAAGTGAGTGGGGATTGTAATGTACTTCGTTAGTTGGACCACCAGACTTATCGTTTCATTTCCAAAAATTTGTCTAAGTTATGTTGAACCTTTGATGCTTGTAATGGATTTGTGTGTGCCATGACTTGTGTGATTGTTGCAAAAGATATGCTTATGATATTTTGTCTTGTGATTTTTTTCTCTCTTGATGTTGATTCTAACTTTTCTCTATCTTATAAAAATAGATGCCTAATGTTATTATCAACACGGCCGAGGAGTTCAAAGGAACTCGTTTTGGTACTCGTCTCATTGAGCTCATTAGCGTGCTCAACCTTCCACTTCCTAGCATCATGACGCTTCCCCTCACCAAGTTTGAGAGGAAGGACCTTTGGGTCTTCAGAGTCACTCAGCCCGGACGCCAGGCAGAGCCAACCACGAAGACCATCACTTTCAAGATGATGCATGATGACAAGGAGAAAGGCCTAGATGTAGTCATACAGGAGTTACTTGGGCGCCTGGTAGGGAGACACTCCAGAGAGCTTAGAGGTCTTTACTTTCACCCCTTCGGGAGACACAACAAGGAGGGTGAGGCTATTGAGTACGAGGATGCTGCTAGAGAGACGATGGAGCCGATTCGTCTGTACCTCCAGGACCTAGAGGGTCTTATTAGGCACTTAGATACTGATAGGACCAACGTCATGCTTAGCAATGGCGAGCTCCAGGTTCAGCTCCGAGAGAAGGACAAGCTCTTCGCGGAGCAAGATGAGATAGTCAAGGAAATGGAGGCCAAGTTTGAAAGCTAGGACAAGAAATTCAAGAGCCAGGAGAAGAGAGTCCAAGACCGGAACAAGAAGATCCGGGAAATGAAGGAAGAGCTGGAGGCCAAGGACTTCGAGCTCGAGCATCAGCAGGGAGTGATCGAGAGGCTTTGCTCATAGAAGAGGTCTCTTAGGGCCAAGATAGAGGCCTTGACTACCAATGTTGAGGAATACAAGACCGCTATGGAGAATGCAGGTCTTACCCTTGTTGATGTGGAGATTGATGTAGAGTAGTGTTGGATACTCATTTATCTTTCATCTACCGTACTTTTGATTATTGAGTAGCAATGACCATCCAACATGTGGGTGGCTTGCTATGGTGTGTTCTGCATTTCCAAACTTCTTGTTTATGTCGTTTAAACTCTATGTTATTTTGATGTTTGGTTATCGTGATTGTCTATGTGATGTATTGTGCATAATAAGAATCTATGGGTATCTCATTCTTATCCTTATGAAAACCACAGATGCCTCCTTGACGTGCCAACCCCAACCCAAACAACAACAATGTCACCCCCGAGATGAAGCAGTTCATGACAGCATAGGCACAACTGATGCAGATGATGAACACTTTTATGAAGAATCAGAATAACAACAACAACAACCCGAACAATCCACCAGGATTTGACATGCTCACCAGATTCCTAAGACTGAGGCCTACAAAGTTCTCAGGAACCACTGATCCAATGGTGGCCAATGATTGGGTACGTTCTGTGAACAAGGATTTGGTAACTATCGGCTGCACCGACGAGGAAAAGGTCAGGTTTGCAGCACATCTATTGGAAGGACCAGCAGCAACTTGGTGGGATAACTTCCAGATCACCACTCCCATTGAAGATGTAACCTGGGCTATCTTTGAATATGGATTTCGTACAGCTCACATCTCATACAGAGTGATGAATTTGAAGAAGGAGTTCCATAACCTGAAACAGCGTCACCGTAGCATGGCTGAATATATTGAGGAGTTCAACAATCTGGCGCATTATGCACCGGATGAAGTTGATACTGATGCCAAGAGGAAGGAGAAATTCCTCGAAGGACTGAACGATGAACTGAATCTGCAGCTATCTGTTGCCTATGTCCCAACCTACGAATCACTTTGTGACAAGGCTACCATCTTGGAGAACAAGATGAAACAGGTTGAAAGCAGAAAGAGGAAGCACAGCTTTGACAAGCACAGCTCGGAATCGTCTCACAAGCGTTCCCATCACGATGATAGTGGGAGTTCTGGATCCCACAAACATGGAAAGCACAACAACCACGACAGCCACAACCGCCATCATGATAATAAGCATCACCGCAGTCATGACAATGACAAGTACAAGAACCATAAGAGTGGACACAAGAGTCACCACAGTGGAGGTGGAAGTGGAAGTGGTAGTCAGCCTGCAAAGAGGGATATCAGTCAGGTTGAATGTTTCAAGTGTAAGAAGTTGGTGCATTATGCAAATGAGTGCCTAGAGAAGAAAGTTGAAGGAACCACCAAGCCCAACCCTTTCCAGAAGGGACAAGTAAACCACATCAATGTGGAAGAGATTTATGAGGAGTCTGATGCTGTGGCTGGTAAGTTCAAACTCAATTCTATTCCAGCACTTGTTCTTTTCGATACTGGTGCATCACATTCATTCATATCAAAAGCATTTGTTGATAGAAATGTGTTTCCAACTAAAAATATTGGGTGTCCAATAAAAGTAAGTTCTCCCTGTGGAGATATGATAGTAAGTCTTGGATGTCGTGATCTAGTGATATAATTTGGAAAGCATAAGTTTCCAGTTAGTCTAATAATCTTGGATTCCCAAGGACTGGATGTAATTTTGGGAATGGACTGGATGACCAAGTATGAAGGAGTACCAGATTGTGCCAATCGTACTGTCGCACTCACAACCCCGGATAAGAAACAGATTAGATTCAAGTATAACTTTGAATCAAAAGGGAGTAAGCTAAATTCTCTTAAGGGGGTTAGCATAGATAGTGTACCAATTGTGAGAGAATATACGGATGTGTTTCCGAAAGAATTGCCGGGAATGCCACCAGATAGAGATGTGGAATTTTTGATTGACTTGCTAAAAGGATCAGGACCAATAGCAAACATATCTTACAAGATGTCAGTTGATGAGTTGAAAGAACTCAAGAAACAACTTGGAGAACAGTTGCAGAAAGGATTTATTCAACCAAGTTCTTCATCTTGGGGAGCACCAGTCTTGTTTGTGGAAAATAAAGCTAGAAGTCAAAGGTTATGCATCGATTATCGTTCACTCAATGAAGTGACTATCAATAACAAATATCCTTTGCCCAGAATCAATGACTTGTTTGATCAGTTAGAAGGAACCTGTGTGTTCTCAAAGAGTGATCTCCGGTCAGGTTATTTTCAGCTTAAGATAAGGGAACAAGGCATACCTAAGACAACTTTCACCACTAGGTATGGATTGTATGAGTACACCATGATGCCATTTGGTTTGACCAATGCACCAGCTTACTTCATGAATATGATGAACAAGGTGTTCATGGAGTTCCTTGACAAGTTTGTTGTCGTTTTCATTGATGACATTTTGATCTACTCCAAGAGCAAAGAAGAGCATGAAGGACATTTGTGTTTGATACTTGAGAAGCTTAGAGAACATAAGTTGTATGCCAAATTCAGCAAGTGTGAATTCTGGTTGAAAGAAGTTGGATTTCTTGGACACATTGTGTCAGGAGATGGTGTAGCAGTTGATCCCGCAAAAGTGTCAGCTGTAACTGAATGGGAATCTCCTAAGTCAGTGAAAGAAGTTCGTAGTTTTCTTGGCTTGGAAGGATACTTTAGAAGATTCATTGAGAATTTTTCCAAGGTAGCTAAGACAATGACGGAGTTACTAAAGAAAGACAAGAAATTTGCTTGGACTGAAGGATGTGAAATCAGTTTCCAAGAATTGAAGAAGAGACTAGTGACAACACCAGTCCTATGTCTGCCAGATTTGGAGAAGGATTTCCAAGTTTATTGTGATGCATCTCATCATGGATTAAGTTCAGTTCTGATGCAAGAAGGGAAAGTTGTGGCGTATGCCTCGAGACAACTCAAAACTCATGAGGTAAATTATCCTACTCATGATTTAGAATTAGCCTCTATTGTCCATGCACTCAAAAAATGGAGACATTATCTTTTGGGAAAGCGATGTGAAGTGTTCACAGATCACAAAAGTTTGAAGTATATCTTCACTCAGAAAGAAATCAACATGAGACAAAGAAGATGTCTAGAACTCATCAAGGACTATGACCTGAGTTTACAATACCACCCCAGTAAAGCAAATGTTGTAGCGGATGCACTAAGCCGTAAGGTATTTGTGAATGGCCTTACTAAGGGAGAGTTGCTAGATGATCTGTGTGCCCAATTTAGAGACCTCAGATTGGAGATTGTGCCTTAGGGACATCTCATGTCACTGGATGTTCAACCCACCTTGTTGGACAAAATCAAGGAATCCCAAAAGACGGACAAGGAAATTGAAGATATTAAGGAAAATATTGGTAAAGGAAAAGCCAAAGGATTCCATGAAGACGAACGAGGTACTTTATGGTATGGAAAACGTATCTGCGTTCCGCAAGACCCGGAACTTCGGAAACTAATTTTGCAAGAAGCACATAACTGGCCATATTACATTCATCAGGGTAACACCATAATGTACATGGATATGAAGGAAATATTTTGGTGGAATAATCTCAAAAAAGACATCACCAAACATATTGCTTTGTCTGATGTATGTAGTAGAGTGAAAGCAGAACATCAGAAACCAGCAGGATTGTTACAACTACTACCTATTCCTGATTGGAAGTGGGACAAGATTGGCATGGATTTCATCACCGGATTGCCAAGGACCAGGTCAGGATATGATTATATTTGGGTAGTAGTGGATCGCCTAAATAAAGTGGCTCATTTCATACCCGTGAAGACAACCTATACAAGTGCTAAGTTGGCCAAGATCTATATGAATAGGATTGTGTGTCTGCATGGAGTACCCAAGAGTATTATGTATGATAGGGGAACTCAATTCACTTCTGATTTTTGGAGGGAACTGCATGAGTCATTGGGAATGAGATTGGAATTCAGCACTGCTTTTCATCCCCAGACTGATGGACAGACAGAAAGGACCAACAAGATTCTAGAGGATATGTTGAGGGCATGTGCCCTAGACTATGGAGCTAGCTGGGATGAAAGTATGCCTTACGCAGAATTCTCTTACAACAACAGCTATCAAGCCAGTATTGAGATGGCACCGTTTGAGTTTCTCTATGGGAGAAAGTGTACTACCCCATTTCTATGGAATGGTGTGGGAGAAAGAAACTTGTTCGCGCCAGAACTAATCAAAGAGGCTGAAGCGAAAGTCAAGTTAGTGAAGGACAGATTGAAGATAGCATAGTCCCGACAGAAGAGCTACGCAGATCCAAAGCGTAGAGAAGTCACCTATGAGGTGGGTGATAGAGCTTATCTTATAGTGTCCACTTCGTGGAGTGAAGAGCTTTGGAGTCAAAGGAAAATTTTCCCCAAGATATGTTGGACCATTCAAGATTCTGAGTCGTAAAGGAGAAGTAGCTTATGAAATTGAACTGTCGGAATCATTGTCTGCCGTTCACAATGTGTTCCATGTGAGTCAGCTAAAGAAATGCCATCCAGAGATGGAAGAGACTTCTTTGAAGGATACTATACCTTTGGAGGAGGTCCAATTGGAAAGTGATCTCACTTATGAGTAAAAACCTATCAAGATTCTTGAGACTGCAGAAAGAGTTACTCAGACAAAGACTATCAAATTCTGCAAAGTTCAATTGAACCATCATTCCGAAGAAGAAGCAACTTGGGAAAGAGAAGATGACCTTCGGAAAGACCACCCTCACCTATTTTCTAGCCAATCCGAATCTCTAGGGCGAGATTCACCTTAAGGGGGTTAGATTTGTAACATCCCTAAAATCATGTTTTCAAAGTTTGCACATCATTCATGCATTCATACTCATTTTAGGATCATTTCCTCAAAATCAAAAACTTTGTGATCTATTATTTTATGCAAGCAAGGCATTAGCCTTATTGCTACCTTATAAGAAGGAAGACCTTGTTTTGATCAGTAGAGAATTGATCCTATGGTTGATTGATATTTTCTAAAGCATGGAAAAAGTTTTCAAAACAAAGTATGAATTTAAAAACCATTCATATGTCTTTATTAAACAAATGATAAAGGCACTGTTTTATTTAACTTCCAATGGGCCAATATAAATTTGAGTAAACAACATTGTTAAATACTCAAATAAGTGCATGTTCCATCCTATAAAGATTCAGGGAAAATTTGAATTCAGATTCTTTTGAAAACCTTTTGAAAATGTTTCTAGAAAATCAAAACAGAAATGGAAAAAGATAAAAGAAATGAAAATAGGCCGGCGCCACTCTTTCGTCCAGAAGAAAAAGCAGCCCACCCAGGATTTCCCTTATCCCTCTGTTTCTCACCCAACCCGCGCACACCCCCCTCACTGACGCTCTGACCCCACCATCCACCTCAGCATCATCGTCAATCACGCGCCGGAGGAACTGCTCCTCTCCGCCGTTTCCTCCCGAAATCAAATCTGTTGATTGCACTTGATTCCCAGAGTAATTCCCCATCCTCGCTCGGCTACTTAATCCCCACCCCTCGACAACCATTTCCCCTCTCTCAACTCGCTCGCTCTGCCACCAGGCCGCCCCAAATTGCTCTCACACCGCCGTTGTACCGACGAACTCCGGCGGCGAATTCCGGTGAGAACTCCCCGCCCCTTGCCTCCTAGTCTTGCTAGCTTGTTCACTGCATCCTTGCGCATCATTTAACACCGCTGCTATGTGTTAGGATCATCCAGATCCTCGGCAACGTCGACGACAGCAAGTGTCCGACAAAACCATCAACTCCGACGAGCTGTCCTGGTTAGTTCTGACCGCGCCTTGCCCTCTCTTTGATACTCACATGACCAGCATCGCTTCCTGCATCTGAGGCACTGCTTATTTTTCTCTGGCATGATCTACATCCTCACCAACAACGACGAGAAGCCGCACCCGACGACTGAAGCAACTCCGACGAGCAATCCCTGACGACCCCGTGCACCCCTTGGTAAACGGCGACCACCTCGAGAACCAGCACTTCACGGCGAGACTAGTGAGCTAATCCTCTTCCCCTAGCGCTTCATGTATCGCCGGTAGCACCAACACCCGAGCGTGCCGCCGCTCGCCGTTGACTCAGCGCCGCCAGGCTTTGGTCAGGGCAAAGATGCCCGTTGGATCTGGATCTCACGGCCGTGATTTCATCTTAGGTGAAGCGGTACGGGCAGATCTGAGCCATGCGTAGCTAGTTAGATCCAACGGCCCGCGAGCGTGATCCGCGCGAAACGGTATCGACCAATCAGATAGCGCCGCGTGGCATGTGTTTTGATATAAAATCTGAAATTAGATCTATTAGTTGTTCAAGCTTGCAAAATTCATAACTTTTGATCCACACATTCAAATTTTGTAAATTTTATATCATTGGAATCAGGAGAAAGAACTCTATCCAACCATACACTTTGTTTAATGAATTTCTTCTATAAACTTAGTTGTTTTTGCAGAGGCATTTGTAAGCTTATTTTATGTATAAAAATTATATAGAAAATGTTTTAAGGGACAAATTAATTTTATTTAGTGTATAATTGTTTTGTTTATGATTCAGTACTGTTCCAATTGTCTTCTTTGATTTAGAAAATCATCACATGGCATTTGCATGCATTCATATATTGTTGCTTGTTTATTTTGATATGTGAATTTGGTGCTATCATTTTATGTGTAGATTTTGGTGCTAGTGGTGATTGTGATTGTGAAGATTGTTGCTACTCCCCAAACTACCAAGGAAAGTGGTGCTTCATATTTTTGTCCCAATATTTTGACTATGCATTAGAAATATTTTGTATAGGTCTTGCATTAATATTTTGCTAAGTATCTATATGCTATGCTTGGGAAATCCTAGTAGTTGTAGAATTGTTAGATTTATATCTAAGTTAAGATACTTACTATTGCCATGATTAGCCTATCTAGTAGCAACCAAGGGTGGAATATATACATGCTGTGGAAAAATATTGCTAAGTCTTTGACTTATGTTTTTGCTTAATAGAACAACTAAGTGAATGAAACACCTGGGTGGAATGGTAATTGCTTGGTGGTTTTTGGTTGAGTGGTTACACAAGGCCCATTTCAATGGTTTACCTTGTGTATCTCACTTGTGGATTGGCACCCAGGAACAAATGGATTTGAGATGCCAAATGTTAAGAAGCTTCTAGTGCAACCACATGGCATTATGGGCTCTGCCTGGATCATATCGGTTGCAATAACTTAGCCAAATGGAAAGTTGGTGGTAGGGGATGATAGATTTGGAGCGCGTCCATTCTGGTCTAAGGGAAGGCTTCTGAAAGGTCCTGTCGTGGTGAAACCAAGTCTTGTGGGGAAGTGCACCACCTCTGCAGATGGAAGAAACTAAGTACTTAGACGTGTCCCCGGTAATGGACAATTTGAGCATCAAGACATGGAAGCTATCAAGAATCTCCTCATCCCAATTTTCTAAGTTAAAACTTGTGGTTGAACAAGGTTGAAGGTCCACCAATTTCTATTGGTGGTTCCTTGGGAGTTTTTGCCAAACAAAAACTTAGTGTTTTCAACTAATAGGTAAAACCTATTTTGAGCAAAGCAAGCCTAAGCTACACTTAGCCAAATTCATGTAGTAACTAGATGCTAATATTCTACTAAGGTATCATTTGCCAATACAAATCCAATGTATTGACCCACTGTGGTTGTAACTTGTGATGTTGCAGGTTATTCTGATGATGATTAGGGGTTATGAGTCTACACTCAACATGCTTGCCTGTGGCACATGAAGATGAAGACTTCTATTTTTATAATGTTAAGTTAAAATCTTGTACTATCCTATGGCTATGGAGTTGTAAAAGACTATGTTATCTCTGGAATGACGATGTAATAATGACCTTTGTTTCTGTGTACTTCATCTTAAACTGTGGATGCTAGCAATTGATCCAGGGACTAGCATTGCAATCACAGGGATATTTACCTTTATAAAGGTGGGATCTTACACAAGCAAGCATCTATCTCTGTGTTGGAAAGAGCTAGCTAGCACTAGCAGACATCCATGTGGAACACCACATGTTAACCTAGCAAGTCTGCTCCTAGCCATCAAGTAGCAAAGCTAGCTTGAGAAACCATTATGTATTAAGAAAAGCTGCACTACACATATTCTAGCCCCAAAGCACACCATGCCTAGCATCAAGCAAAGTGAGCCCTGCTTGGCCCAAATGAGCATAGTGATCCCACCTGGTTAGATTGAACTAGTTATTTTATGTAATATATAATGTTTTAAGCAACTAACCAATTATGGGGCAAGTGTTAACTACACAATTAGTAAAACACAGGGATGGAGATTATAAAATCTAACCCTACCCAAGTATATAACAACCTAGCATTCATGAAAAAGCAATGGTATACTACTAAACCTGTACTAAGATCTAGAATATCAGTTTGTAATGCAGTTCAATTCCTAAAAGCCTTGATTCTAATGAAGTTTAATGTCTGTCTAACTTTATGTTTACTAAATTAAACTCTATTTGATATTGCGAGCAAGTAAAACAAAACCATTCACTACTCGTAATTACACTATACTCCATAGTCATTGTCATTGTCATTGTTACCATCATTTGAGAACATTGCTTCTTATGAGAATATTTGCCTACGAGTAACCCATTGATAGGGGGTATGTACCTTGATGGTGGAAGGAGGGGTCGACGCAGGTCTCGCCTCCATCAGTGTCCCGGTACTACTCCTGGTCCTTGGAGAAGGGGGAGGCCACTGCGAGGAACTCGACCTGGGAGGTAGTGGGGCGATGACAACGTCCCTAGTCAGCAAATCCAAGCTACAATGAGAGTGCCTGCGGAGAAAGAGAGATTTACTAAAACAGAAACTAAAATAGAAAAGTGAGGGAGAACAGTCATAGATCAGGCCAACCTTTGTCTACATTCGGCGACCCCGATGACAGATCTGGCGACCCCATGGATCTCTCACGGCCGATAGATTCCTTGGCATTCCGGCGACCCAGAGGTGAGAGGAGAGCTGCGAGCGGTTGCATAACACGGTGTAGAGATGAGAGACCGAAACCCCGAATACCTCCTCCCTTCGGCCTCCGAGCACCTCCTTGTCTCGGGCCGGTGCATCGCCAATCTCTTTGTTTACCGATGCCGCTACGTGGTAGAACCACTGGCTCCAGAGCTGGGCGAAGGCGGATGGATGGGCGAGGCTACAGGGCCGCCGTGGTTCACAAATGAAAAGGAGAGGAGGGGTTTGTGGTAACGGCAGTGGCGAATGGGTGGTATGGACTATGGAGAAGGGCTAACGCTGCAGGGTGGGAGGGGATTAGGGTTTGGGTGGATGTCTGTCTCGAAATGGATGGGTAGCATGGAGGATTTTACAAAACTACCCCTAATCTTTTATATGCTGGTGCTGTGGAAAGTATAGGGCTTTTAGGTCATTTAATGATAAAATGTCGTCTGGGAGGGGAGGTGGGAGGCCTAGTATGAGCTGAAAACTGGCTCGTTTGATGGAGCCCATGTGGACGTCTGAGTTCTACTTCTGTGGGGAGATCCATGGATAGTGTGTCTCTCTATTCTGATTGGCCGGCTCCATTTTTGAGTGCAAAAAACGAACCTTTTGTGAAGTAACCAACATGATAGTTCTAAAATACTACCACCCAATTTTAAAAAAATACGAGACCATGCTACATGTATAAATTCCTAACCGGGGTATCTCAAACCATTTCGTCCACCCCTGGCGAAAAAGACAAATGTCTTCCGAATCGGTAGGAAGTGGGTCCGGTTTGTACTACATGTACATGATATGATGCTCATGATTTTTTCAAAAATTCATATTTAGACTCATAATATGATGTTTCGTCGGACATCCACTAAAAGTTTAGCGAAGAGCATCCCCTAGCTAAGAAACTTAATTAACGTTGTTTTGACCATAGTTTGAAACGGGCATAAAAAATTTAAAAACAGTCCAAACGAGGTAACTCCTTTGCCTGGAGTCTTATAATGTGACATATTTGCAATAAAAAATACCAAACTTGGTATATTGCAAGTGTCTCAAAAAAACATTCACAGAAATGGCCTATCTTGTTCGAGGTTTCATTGCTTCCGGGTGAAACGACCAATATTATGGCCAGAATAGCAATATAGTTTTTGGTAATGTGCCCATATTGTGTACACATGTGCATCTTGGGATGGCCAACAATGTTGCAGGAGAAAGTTTTCCTTTTCGTCGCACAGAAAATCTATTTTCCATTTTCCGAGTGCAAAAAACGAGGCGTTTTGTGAAGCAACCACCAAATGATTAATTCAAAATGCTAAAACCATATTTTTCAAAAATACTATACAACCTTACATGGAAAATGTACGGAGTAGGATATCTCAAACCATTTCGCCGCCCCAGGCAAAAAACACAAATGTCAGCCGAATCGGTAGGAAGTGGGTCCGGTTTGAACTACATGTACATGATATGATGCTCATGATTTTTTGAAAAATTCATTTTTAGACACACAATATGATGTTTCTTCAGAGATCCACTGAAAGTTTAGCGAGGAGCATCCTCTAGCTAAGAACCTTAATGCCTGCCGTTTTGACCATAGTTTGAAACGGGCATAAAAAATTTAAAAGCGGTCCAAACGAGGTAACTCCTTCGCGTGGTGTCTTATTATGTGACATATTTGCAAGGAAAAAGACCAAACTTGTTATATTTCAAGTGTCTCAAAAAACCTTCACAGAAATGGCCTATCTTGTTCGAGGTTTCAAGGCTTTCGGGTCAAACGACCAATGTTATGACCAGAATCGCGACATAGATTGTGATAATGTGCCCATACTTTGCACGCATGCGCATCTTTGGATGGTGAACAATGTTGCAGGAAAAAGTTTTCCTTTTTGTCGCACAGAAAATCCATTTTCCATTTTCCAAGTGCAAAAAACGAGGGATTTTGTGAAGCAACCACCAAATGATTAATTCAAAATGCTAAAACCATATTATTCAAAAATAATACACAACCTTACATGGACAATGTATCAAGTAGGATATCTCAAACCTTTTCGTCCACCCCTGGCAAAAAGACAAATGTCTACCGAATCGGTAGGATGTGGGTGCGGTTTGATCTACATGTACATGATATGATGCTCATGATTTTTGTAAAAATTTATTTTTAGACTCATAATATGATGTTTCTTTAGAGTTCCACTAAAAGTTTAGCGAGGAGCATCCCCTAGGTAAGAACCTTAATGCCCGACGTTTTGAAGATAGTTTGAAACGGGCATAAATCTTTTAAAAACGGTCCAAACGAGGTAACTCCTTCGCTTGGTGTCTTATTATGTGACATATTTGCAAGGAAAAATACCAAACTTTGTATATTGCAAGTGTCTCAAAACAAAACCTTCACAGAAATGGCCTATCTTGTTCGAGGTTTCATGGCTTTCGGGTCAAACAACCTATGTTATGGCCAGAATCGCGGCATAGTTTGTGATAATTTTCCCATATTGTGCACGCATGTGCATATTGGAATGGCGAACAATGTTGCAGGAGAAAGTATTTCGTTGCATAGAAAATCCATTTTACATTTTTTGAGTGCAAAAAACGAGGCATTTTATGAAGAAACCACCAAATGATTAATTCAAAATGCTAAAACCATATTTTTCAAAAATACTATACAACCTTACATGGAAAATGTACTGAGTAGGATACCTCAAACCATTTCGTCGCCCCTAGCGAAAAACACAAATGTCAGCCGAATCGGTAGGAAGTGGGTCCAGTTTGAACTACATGTACATGATTTTTTGAAAAATTCATTTTTAGACTCATAATATGATGTTTCTACAGAGATCCACTGAAAGTTTAGCGAGGAGCATCATCTAGCTAAGAACCTTAATGCCCGCCATTTTGACCATAGTTTGAAATAGGCATAATTTTTTTAAATACGGTCCAAACGAGGTAACTCCTTCGCGTGGTGTCTTATTATGTGACATATTTGCAAGAAAAAATACGAAACTTCGTATATTGCAAGTGTCTCAAAACAAAACCTTCACAGAAATGGCCTATCTTGTTCGAGGTTTCATGGCTTTCGGATCAAACAACCAATGTTATGGCCAGAATCGCGGCATAGTTTGTGATAATGTGCCCATATTGTGCACGCATGTGCATCTTGGAATGGCAAACACTGTTTCAGGAGAAAGTATTCCTTTTCGTTGCACAGAAAATCCATTTTCCATTTTTCGAGTGCAAAGAACGAGGCGTTTTGTGAAGCAACCACCAAATGATTAATTAAAAATGCTAAAACCATATTTTTCAAAAATACTATACAACCTTACATAGAAAATGTACCGACTAGGATATCTCAAACTATTTCGTCCACCCCAGGCAAAAATACAAATGTCTGCCAAATCGGTAGAAAGTGGGTCCGGTTTGAACTACATGTATATGATATGATGCTCATGATTTTTTGAAAAATTCATTTTTAGACTCATATGATGTTTCTTTAGATATCCACTGAAAGTTTAGCGAGGAGCATACCCTAGCTAAGAACCTTAATGCCCGCCGTTTTGACCATATTTTGAAACAGGCATAAAAAATTTAAAAGCGGTCCAAACGAGGTAAATCCTTCGTGTGGTGTCTTATTATGTGACATATTTGCAAGGAAAAATACCAAACTTGGTATTTGCAAGTGTCTCAAAAAACCTTCAAAATATTGGCCTATCTTGTTGGAGGTTTCATGGCTTTGTGGTCAAACGATCAATGTTATGGCCAAAATCGCGGAATAGTTTGTGATAATATTCCCATATTATGCATGCATGTGCATCTTGAGAAGGCGAACAATGTTGCAGGAGAAAGTTTTCCTTTTTGTCGCACAGAAAATCTATTTTCCATTTTCCAAGTGCAAAAAACGAGTCGTTATGTGAAGCAACCACCAAATGATTAATTCAAAATGCTAAAACCATATTTTTCAAAAATACTATACAACCTTACATGGACAATGTATCGAGTAGGATATATTAAACCATTTTTTCCACCCCTGGCTAAAAAGACAAATGTCTGCCGAATCAGTACGAAGTGGGTGCGGTTTGAACTACATGTACATGATATGATGCTCATGATTTTTTGAAAAATTAATTTTTAGAATCATAATATGACGTTTCTTTAGAGATCCACTAGAAGTTTAGCAGGGAGCATCCCATAGCTAAGAACCTTAATGCCCGCCGTTTTGACAATAGATTGAAACGGGCATAAATTTTTTAAAAATGGTCCAAACGAGGTAACTACTTCGCGTGGTGTCTTATTATGTGACATATTTGCAAGGAAAAATACCAAACTTGGTATATTGCAAGTGTCTCAAAAAAAACCTTCACATAAATGGCCTATCTTTTTCGAGGTTTCATGGCTTTCGGGTCAAACAACCAATGTTATGGCCAGAATCGCGTCATAGTTTGTGATAATGTGCCCATATTGAGCAGGCATGTGCTTCTTGGGATGGCGAACAATGTTGCAACATAAATTTTCCTTTCCGTCTCACAGAAAATATATTTTCCATTTTCCGAGTGTAAAAAACGAGGCATTTTGTGAAGCAACCACCAAATGATTAATTCAAAATGCTAAAACCATATTTAAAAAAAATACTATACAACCTTACATGGACAATGTACCGAGTAGGATATCTCAAACCATTTCGTCCACCCCAAGCGAAAAATACAAATGTCTACTGAATCGATGAGAAGTGGGTTCGGTTTGAACTACATGTACATGATATGGTGCTCATGATATTTTGAAAAAATCATTTTTATACTCATAATATGATGTTTCTTCAGAGATCCACTGGAAGTTTAGCAAGGAGCATCCCCTAGCTAAGAACCTTAATGCCCGCCGTTTTGACCATAGTTTGAAACATGCATAAATTTTTTAAAAATAGTCCAAATGAGGTATCTCCTTCCCGTGGTGTCTTATTATGTGACATATTTGTAAGGGAATATACCAAACTTCGTATATTGCAAGTGTCTCAAAAAAACCTTCAAAAAAATGACCTATCTTGTTCGAGGTTTCATGGTTTTCAGGTCAAACGACCAATGTTATGGCCAGAATCGCGGCATAGTTTGTGATAATGTGTCCATATTGTGCACGCATGTGCATCTTGGAATGGCGAACAATGTTGCAGGAGAAAGTATTCCTTTTCGTTGCATAGAAAATCCATTTTCCATTTTTCGAGTGCAAAAAAGAGGCGTTTTGTGACGCAACCACCAAATGATTAATTCAAAATGCTAAAACCATATTTTTAGAAAATACTATACAAACTTACATGGACAATGTACCGAGTAGGATATCTCAAACCATTTTGTCCACCCCAGGGGAAAAATACAAGTGTCTGCAGAATCGGTATAAAGTGGGTCTGGTTTGAACTACATGTACATGATATGATGCTCATGATTTTTTGAATAATTCATTTTTAGACTCATAATATGATGTTTCTTCTGATATCCACTTAAATTTTAGCGAGGAGCATCCCCTAGGTAATAACCTTAATGCCCGCTGTTTTGACCATAGTTTGAAACGGGCATAAAAAATTTAAAAGCGGTCCAAACGAGGTAACTCCTTCGCGTGGTGTCTTATTATGCGACATATTTGCAAGAAAAAATACCAAACTTGGTATTTGCAAGTGTCTCAAAAAAACCTTCACAAAAATGGCCTATCTTGTTCGAGGTTTCATGGCTTTCTGGTCAAACGATCAATGTTATGGCCAAAATCGCGACTTAGTTTGTGATAATATACCCATATTGTGCACGCATGTGCATCTTGGGATGGCGAACAATGTTGCAGGAGAAATTTTTCCTTTTCGTCGCACAGAATATCCATTTTCCATTCTCCAAGTGCAAAAAACGAGGCGATTTGTCAAGCAACCACCAAATGATTAATTCAAAATGCTAAAACCATGTTTTTCAAAAATACTATACAACCTTACATACACAATGTATCGAGTAGGATATATCAAACCATTTCTTCCACACCTGGCGAAAAAGACAAATGTCTGCCGAATCGGTAGGTAGTGGGTGCGGTTTGAACTACATGTACATGATATGATGCTCATGATTTTCTGAAAAATTCATTTTTAGAATCATAATATGATGTTTCTTCAGAGATCCACTGAAAGTTTAGCAAGGAGCATCCCCTAGCTAAGAACCTTAATGCCTGCCGTTTTGACAATAGTTTGAAATGGGCATAAATTTTTTAAAAATGGTATAAACGAGGTAACTACTTCGCGTGGTGTCTTATTATGTGACATATTTGCAATGAAAAATACCAAACTTGGTATATTGCAAGTGTCTCAAAAAAACCTTCACATAAATGGCCTATCTTTTTCAAGGTTTCATGGCTTTCGGGTCAAACAACCAATGTTATGGACATAATCATAGCATAGTTTGTGATAATGTGCCCATATTAAGCACGCATGCACATCTTGGGATGGCGAACAATGTTGCAACATAAATTTTTCCTTTTCGTCTCACAGAAAATCTATTTTCCATTTTCCGAGTGGAAAAAACTAGGCGTTTTGTGAAGCAACCACCAAATGATTAATTCAAAATGCTAAAACCATATTTTTAGAAAATACTATACAACCTTACATGGACAATGTACCGAGTAGGATATCTCAAACCATTTCGTCCACCTCCGGTTTGAACTACATGTACATGATATGATGCTCATGATTTTTTGAAAAATTCATTTTTAGACTCATAATATGATGTTTCTTATGATATCCACTGAAAGTTTAGCGAGGAGCATCCCCTAGCTAAGAACCTTAATGCCCGCTATTTTGACCATAGCTTGAAACGGGCATAAAAAATTTAAAAGCGGTCCAAACGAGGTAACTCCCTCGCGGTGGTGTCTTATTATGTGACATATTTGCAAGAAAAAATACCAAACTTGGTATTTGCAAGTGTCTCAAAAAAACCTTCACAAAAATTGCCTATCTTGTTCGAGGTTTCATGGCTTTCTGGTCAAACGATCAATGTTATGGCCAAAATCGCGACAATGTTTGTGATAATATGCCCATATTGTGCACGCATGTCCATCTTGGGACGGCGAACAATGTTGCAGGAGAAAGTTTTCCTTTTCGTCGCATAGAATATCCATTTTCCATTCTCCAAGTGCAAAAAACGAGGCGTTTTGTGAAGCAACCACCAAATGATTAATTCAAAATGCTAAAACCATATTTTTCAAAATACTATACAACCTTACATGGACAATGTATCGAGTAGGATATATCAAACCATTTCTTCGACCCCTGGCGAAAAAGACAAATGTCTGCCGAATCGGTAGGAAGTGGGTGCGGTTTGAACTACATGTACATAATATGATGCTGATGATTTTTTGAAAAATTCATTTTTAGAATCATAATATGATGTTTCTTCAGATATCCACTGAAATTTTATCAAGGAGCATCCCCTAGCTAAGAACCTTAATGCCCGCCGTTTTGACAATAGTTTGAAACGGGCATACATTTTTTAAAAATGGGCCAAAAGAGGTAACTGCTTCGCGTGGTGTCTTATTATGTGACATATTTGCAACGAAAAATACAAAACTTGGTATATTGCAAGTGTCTCAATAAAACCTTCACATAAATGGCCTATCTTTTTCGAGGTTTCATGACTTTCGGGTCAAACAACCATTGTTATGGCCAGAATCGCAGCATAGTTTGTGATAATGTGCCCATATTGAGCCCGCATGTGCATCTTGGGATGGCGAACAATGTTGCAACATAAATTTTTCCTTTTCGTCTCACAAAAAATCTATTTCCATTTTCCGAGTACAAAAAACGAGGCGTTTTGTGAAGCAACCACCAAATAATTAATTCAAAATGCTAAAACCATATTTTTCAAAAATAAATACAACTTTACATGGGCAATGTACCGAGTAGGATATCTCAAACCATTTCGTCCACCCAAAGCGAAAAATACAAATGTCTGCCGAATCGGTAGGAAGTGGACCCGGTTTGAACTACATGTACATGATATGGTGCTCATGAGTTTTTGAAAAATTCAATTTTATACTCATAATTTGATGTTTATTCATAGATCCACTGAAATTTTAGCGAAGAGCATCCCCTAGATAAGAACCTTAATGCCCGCTGTTTTGACCATAGTTTGAAACGGGCATGAAAAATTTAAAAACGGTCCAAATGAGGTAACTCCTTCGCGTGGTGTCTTATTATGTGACATATTTGCAAGGAAAAATACCAAACTTGGTATATTGCAAGTGTCTCAAAAAAATCTTCACAAAAATGACCTATCTTGTTAGAGGTTTCATGGTTTTCAGGTCAAACGACTAATGTTATGGCCAGAATCGTGGCATAGTTTGTGATAATGTGCCCATATTATGCACGCAGGTGCATCTTGCAATAGAGAACAATGTTGCAGGAGAAAGTTTTACTTTTCGTCGCACACAAAATCCAATTTCCATTTTCCAAGTGCAAAAAACGAGGCGTTTTGTGAAGCAACCACCAAATGATTAATTCAAAATTCTAAGACCATAATTCTCAAAAAAATTATACAACCTTACATAGACAATGTAGCGAGTAGGATATCTCAAACCATTTTGTCCACCCCTGGAGAAAAAGACAAATGTCTGCTGAATCGGTAGGAAGTAGGTCCGGTTTGGACTATATGTATATGATATGATGCTCATGATTTTTTGAAAGATTCATTTTTAGACTCATAATATGATGTTTGTTCAGAGTTCCACTGGATGTTTAGCGAGTAGCAACCCCTAGCTAAGAACCTTAATGCCCGCCGTTTTAACCATAGTTTAAAACGGGCATAAAAATTAAAAAATGGTCCAAATGAGGCAACTCCTTCGCGTGATGTCTTATTATATGACATATTTACATGTACAAATTAAAGTGTTATATAATGTGCTAAAAAATTTCTACAAAATTTGGTAAGTTCTCTGAATTTTGTTTGACTCAATTTGGAGTTATGAATAAAAAGATACAAAAGAATTCAGAAAAGAATAAAGAAAAAAAAGTAGTTAGAACGCTCGGCCCAGCGATCTATGCGCGCTAGCACGCCACCATTGGCCCAAGTCCAGCCCTAGGAGCAGCCTAACCGGACACATGTCATAGGCCTTATGCGCCCGCGTACCAGGCCAACGAACGGAAATTGATAGTTATAGCCCTCGCTTCTGCACGAAGACATGGAGTGGTGTGGTGGTAGGAATCCTTCATGGATCCCAAGGGGTCGCCAGTTCGAGTAACCGACCAACTCCTTTTTGGCGGGATAATTTCTTAACAAGCTGGGCATGCTGGTGTAATGGGTCCCACCCGATTTAATTATTGAAGAAATTTAGAAATTTTAGCATTTTTATCCCAACATGTGGGCCCCTGTGTTATCCCATGTATGTTAGAGAACTAGTAAAAGCTGGAACCACGCATTACTTCACAAACGTGGTGGTGTCCTGGTGGTTGGAGGCGCACCAAGGAAGCAGGTGGTCGTGGGTTTGATTCTGTGGGTTTCTAAGTCATTTTCTAATACATGACTAGGTACACACGTCATATGACAGCTAGCGAATTGCATATGTGGCGGTCCAGTCACTATTTTTGTATATCTAAATATATTATTATTATTATATATTACGACCTTCTGAATCGGTCATAATCGGCTAGATACAATGCTTTAAATCAGTTCTATGCATCTATGACAATTGCATATGACCATTCTTAACAAAATTGGTCGTAATTTTTCAAGGTTTGGACCCTCCCAAATTTCTTACGAACAGTTCGTTCAGAATGGTCATAGATCTATGACCAAAAAATCGATGGTCGTTAAGAAAAGGTCACTAGTGAGCAGATTTCTTATAGTGAGGGGAGAGAGAGTGAATGAGGGCGAGGGGAGATGTTGGGGTGGCCTCGGGCTATTTGTTTGGGGAGGAGGAGGTCTATGCTGGAACAAGATCATGGAGAAGCTTGGGGAGGGGTGGTCCTCAGGGATAGGGCCTCAGGGGCAGTGGGAAGAGGGGTGTGGGCATGTGTACGACTAGAGAGGGGCAGGGGAGTGGCTACTGGTGCTGGGGTTTTTGCAAGGGGGTCGTTAACAAAAGGTCACTAGTGAGCAATTTTTTTGTAGTGAGGGGAGAGGGAGTGAATGAGGGCGAGGGGAGGCGTTGGGGTGGCCTCGGGCTATTTGTTTGGGGAGGAGGAGATCTATGGTGGAACAAGCTCATGGAGATGCTTGGGAAGGTGTGGCCCTCGGGGATAGGGCCTCAGGGGCGGTGGGGAGAGGGGTGTGGGCCTGTGTACAACTAGAGAGGGGCAGCGGAGTGGCTACTAGTGCTCGGGTTTTTATTTCCCAAGATATCTGTCATGCATGCCTCTCTCCTTCTCTTACAATCACATGGGATAAAATAGGGGATGCTACAGGGGTATTTCTATAGTACTAGTTCAACCAGGGGTATTAGGGTTGCTGTGGAGGAGTCTTTGACAAGATTTGAGAAAGTTTGGATGGGGTTTGCTAGTGGTTTTTGGAAGATGATCAATTTTTTCCAACATGAGTGGTTATGTAACAAAGATTGAATTTTGATCTTTCCAAGATGTGCAAGGCTACTAGTGGGTGGATATTCTCAAAATATTCCCTAGGGATTTATTTGGGATTTTTCAGAATCTTTTAGAAGCATGTCTTGTCATTTATTCAAAATAGAGCGGAAATAGTTTCTAGAAACTTATTTGATAATTTTACATTGAACAAGGTTGGGTTTTGGTGTGATATGGTTCCAAATACCTTATCACACAATGGATAATTTTCTTGGAATTTATTTGTATATAAAAGTATTTTTAAGCAATTATTACTTGTTTCTGCCATTTAAGAAAAAGGGCAAAAAGAATTAATAAAAGAATCTAAAAAATATTTATTTTTGAGTTTAGAAGGTAGGATATGATATATGGAACTCAAATGTTCATTGATATGGCAAAGTGATTTGATTAAAATCAAACTTGCCTTTATAGAGAAGGTTTTGAGGATTTTGTAATTAAAGGAATTTAAATAGTTTAATAATCCAAATAATTCTTGGGATGGTTATATTCAAGGTAGATGTTGTAAAATTGATTATACATCATTATCCACCTGAGTTTTGAATAAGAAAGGGTGAAATTGGAGGAAACTAGATTTTGGGGAATCTAGGGTTCTAATATTTTTATGCCACCTAAACATGGTTGGATTAGGGAGCTTAGAGCTCACCTTGATACAAGCGATATATGTATAGATATAACAAGTTATATATATGAGCATGGATCCAAGAGTTGGTTTGTTTGGATTTGAGGTGGTTTAGGAGTGATGGCAAACTTTGTTGAAAAGAAGGCTGCAATAGCAGAGTTGTCCTGATGCCTCCTAAACCATATGGGTTTTTAGAAGCACAAGGATCCAATGGAAACAAAATAAGAGTGGATTGATAGAATATGATTAGTATATAATAAGCATGCAAAGAGTTGGTCAAGGGGTGGTAGCATATGGATGTGATCTTCTGTGTAAGTAGTCAAGATGATAGGATTTGCAGAAAAGATTATTATCTTGAATACAAAACCATCATGGATGAGTGGGAACCTGAAGGTCTTAGTCAACGGCAACAGAGGGATTTGGTAGTACTAATGATGTACTACAAGATGGTTCAAGTACATTCTCAAGAATGCACATGGATTGGAAAAGGTAGAGCTCCAAAGATTGAATATAGATAAGAACTCCGGACTTCAATTGTAGATGATTTTGATAGAAATCTAGGGTTCAAACTCATGATCAAGGTGATGATGTTGAAGTGTTAACTAAGTAGATAGGATCCACGCATCAATTGGGTCTTCACTCTGTTGGAAACTATCAGAAAGGGCTTATCCCTGGATTAATATGATCACGAGATGAGATGGGCACTTTAGT
The DNA here is from genome assembly GCA_916181665.1 of Avena sativa. Lineage (NCBI taxonomy): Eukaryota > Viridiplantae > Streptophyta > Magnoliopsida > Poales > Poaceae > Avena > Avena sativa. Next base: position 105,172,331 of record OV702280.1, read on the forward strand.
AGCTTAGGATAGGTCTAGATTTTGGATGCTTTGTTTGAGGTTGATGATCACGAACATATATTGGGTCCTAAGGGATGAGCTACTAGATTATATCACTCTAGTTCCTAAGCAAACAAGGCAATCACTAGATCAAGGCAATTCATCAGATAGCAGATCAAGGCAACTCATCTTATCAAACTTGTCAAGCTACTTCTAAAGTCACCCTCAAGCCTAGATTGGGGTAAGCATGGGTGTTTTGAAGAGGTTGTGCTTTGAAGTAAGGTAAATACCTCCTGGTATTTCTACCAGGATTGGATGAGAAGGTTTTTGGAAAGGTTTTGGAAAAACCTAGAGGTAAGGATAATTGAAGTTGTGTCTTGAAAACAAAAGGAGATAATATGTAGGACTCCATAGTTTTGCTAATACACCTAGTAAAATATTTTGTTGTGGCAAAGTTATCTTGGCTCAAGTTTGAATTGTCAAATCATTTGAGAATATGAAAGAGGAGCCAAGACATCTCTCTTGCAAAAATAGTCTTCGTCAACTAAGGTTGAGGTAAGGAGTATGTCACCGAATACACAATAAGTTGCATGAACACAAGCAAACAAGTAAGAAAACATTGCAACACTTAATAATAAAAAGTTTTTGTTCCCCCTATTAATTCCCTTTTTGACAAAAGATCAGGGTTGCTTAAATTGGGATGTTATAGACCTTGCCCCCTTTAAATAATCTCGTCCGGAGATTAGGGAGGAGTAGGATTGGATGATAACATCCGCTTATCAATTTCAGCGATGGAGATATTATATGTTAGCAGCTTTTACAACAAACAGATGTGGTCATCTACGGGTCGGAGCTGAGTGGCTTCGGATTCGGTGGTTTAGATTAAATGAGTGGTATTTTACCCTTAGGATGATTCTTCGTAGGTTTAGTGTCGACAGGGTCATGTCTTCTTTAGGAGAGACAGCGAGTTGAGTTTTCTTCAAACCTTTACCCTGATAGTTAGCTTTTTCTGTCTTCTTGGTGTTGGGACGCCGGGGTGTTGGCAGGACGGTCGGCCTTGGAGTGGAGGGCCTTCCTAAAGTACCTTCTGATTGTGGAGAAGTTCTAATTGTCGTCCTTCTTTCAGGGTCGATGATTCAGATTTGGTGGGATGGTCATTGTTGAATGGGAACTAGTGTTCGACTCCAGGGGTCTATCGGGTTTTGGGGGGAAAGACACAGTTTTCCCCCTTAGAGTGACACTATGGTTTGTTAGTCGAGTCACAGGCTTTCTTTATTGGAGTCATATGCTGATGTTGGGTATAGCGCTGCACCTTTCGTTCGAAGGTGGTTATCCTCGATCGACCTTGCATAAGCCCTTCGTGAGAGACGTCGATACCACTTCTTGGGGTAGTATTCGTAGCGGGAAGGGCATTTAACTAGCTTCCTAGTAGTTAGTTTCTGAGCTAGTTAAGGGTCCGATGGGTTGAAGGATGTCGTTGGAGGCTGGCGGTCTAGGAACGCGGTCCTTTGGGATGAGGTTGTTCCGGGTTCAGTCTGATGCAACATCGTGGTTAAAACATGAAAGAAGGTAACCTCAAACTAGCATACTAGCAAGCTAAGTTCTTGCATCTTGTCACCATCCTTGGGTTGGTTATGAACTTTGGTTACTGTAGTTCCTCGGGATTTGCAGAGTCAGAGCTCATTTAAGAGAGTAGTTAGCGGAGATAGAGGAGAAATGACTTTGTGTCATCTTCGGAGAAGTCGATGCTTTTGGGTTTATTTCTAATCCTTGAAGAGTAGTATTAGTGGCGTTGGGTAGTCTTGTCATCTTAATTCTGAATGTCTCGGGTGTTGGGAGGATCGAGTAGTCTTCTGAAGACTATTGCTGAGGTGTGTTTTCTGTTCCTCTGACGACTCTCGATGGGGTGCTTGGTGCAGGTTCTAGGATTGGAGATCTTGCTATATTATCTTGTCATAAGAGGTCTTCTGAATTTGAGTGGAAAGACGCAGTCTTTCCACCTTAGAGCTTTACTTGAGGTCGTCGAGGTTGGGGTAGATCCTTCGTTTTGGAGCATTGGCATGACACTTGAATTGAGGTCTTCGGGTGATGCCTCATTGCGACTACCTTGTTATGGTGGTTACCTAACAAAGCCATAACGGTTAACACGGGGTAGTTTTTAGTGGTTGGCGACACTTATGCTTGGTCCTTCGTCGGGGTGGAGTCATGTTAGCTTCAGAGGGGTTGTCTTAACTCAAACTCATTGTGTTGCTTTGGAACTATGACTGAGTAGACTATTTTTGTTCGACATTCTTATCTTCCGGATTCTTGGGGCATTTGTGTTATTGGCAAGGACTTACTATTGATTCGACAAAGGGTTGAATAGTTTTGTTGCTCCTTTGGGGGAGATTAGATCTAAGACACAAAGAAAGGTTGTCGGGTGAGTTCTTTATGTGGCCATCCTGCTGAGGAGAGGTTTCAGGTTATGGGCTTACGATGGTTCGTGTTGTGACATACCAACAAGGTGGTCATTCGAATGGGATCGAGTGATTCGAGGCAGACAATAACACATGCCAAGCATCATACTAGCGCATGACAAACAAACAAACAAACAAACAAAACAAGGTAGCATAGGTACTAAGGGGTGACTATACGCCAGAAGGGGAATCCTATTTTAGGGATGCTAATCCTAAGTACGGACGTTATGGGGGCTTAACTTCTGTCTTGCCATCTTGTGTCATCAGTGCCGTACTTGATCGATTTGGGGGAGATGAAGGAATCCGTTTTAGGGAGATCTTGTAGTGTCTTTCATCGTTGGTAGATCCATTAGTTTGCTTGCCTCAGTGTATCTTCATTTCGGGATCTCCGTCTTTATAGTCTCCGAGTCAGACTTTGTTTTTGAGAACAGAACGTTTGAAGTATATGATATATAGAGTAATCCATTTTCAAATCATTTAAGTCTGGGAAGATGAGATAAGGAATCTTTAAAAAAGCTTTTGAGAAAATAGTTTTTGAAAGCCGGGTGTTTTTCCAAAATAGTGGTTGTCCTGTCTAACGTCCATGCTAACTAAGGTCTCCTACAGTCAAGATGGCTCTGATACCAAGTTTGTGGCACCCCGTATTTACGGTCCGAGAATGCCCGTTATGCCTGCAGTTCATGTTCCCATGATCAGTGAGCTGTGAGCATAACCGACCAGTATCGTTAAAACATACATAATGAACAAATACAAGTACTTACATTAATGCCATTATGATGATACAACATCAATAGCGGAAGTCTTCAAGCCCAGAGCCCATGTCATGCCTTAACCTACAGGCGACTGACTGGGAAGACGGCCTAGCTCGCATAGATGTCAGCAATCTCCATCGTTCCCCTTGCTTCTGAAAATCTGGCCAAGTAAATAGCCAGGGACAAAGCCGTGAGTACATTTGAATGTACTCGCAAGACCACCGAGATAAGGTAAACAAGGATAATGCATATTTGTCCATGGAGAGGTAGCTCTACACTTCATTTGTTTTTAATAGCCTAAACTGGCATCTCTACATCTTTGTTGAACAAGAATTTTATTTTTGAAAACATGCCTCCTTTTATAAAGTCCGAATATCCCCATATCCTTGATAAAACCCTTTTTGAAAATAGTTTTAGAGTAAAACCCCTTTTTGAAACATCTTTGACCATCTCTGTTCAAAACAAAGCTCTTTCTCATACTTCCCCGTGACCAAGTCACATCCTTTTTATTCATCTCAAACATATCCCCAGGGTACTCCTAGCAATCACCTTTCCAACCGTCCTTGATCGTGGAGACGGCTAGGCGAATAGATTAGACTCTGCAGAGTTTGTGCACTTTACCCACAAGAATCAATAAATTCACCGGGATACAACGATGTCCCGCTACACACGGTAAATGGGGGTTCGGATAATCAAACCTAACCTTTCATTTGTCATCCCTAGCAAAGGAGGCATTTTGTTTTGGGTTTGTTCTCCCCGGCAACGAGTATGTGGCACGATGACCATAGTCCTTCCTTCTGCACTTCCGTATACCCAAACCCGCAGCTTGGCAATATATAATAACCTCGGTGACTCCACTTCCTTCTCCACTCCTAAAGCATACCGTCCGCGGGAGACCCAATTGTTGCACCAGCACTCTTGCCGAGACAGGCACACTCTTGCTGAAGCAAGCTATAGGCCCCAAATCCGAAGACTTTTTGTAGAGCCTACCTGGAATTCCTGGGATTACTCCCCTTAAGCAAGTACAAGTAGCCCCGGCAAAACAAAACAAACTACAAGCTAAGCCCCAACGACTGGGGTAGTGTGGTTGCACGGATAAATTGTTCTGGTAAAGGCGTAGAACATCCCTTCTCTTTCTCTTGCTCAACTTTCTCTTTATCCTCTTTAGGTCTTCTTTAGTAAAACCTCCACTCGGAAACGATGCCTCTTTCCAAGGGTTTTATTTTTAAAACTTTGTAGTAGCGTAAAACCCAAAATAGTTTTATCATTGAAAACCCATAGTTTCCAAGAGGGAAGATGCTAAGCATATTAGCCTCGATATAAAGGATAAAGATGGGTGTTAGTAGTGGAGGTGTCCTAATGGACACTCATCCATAACTTGGAGGAGCCAAGTTACTCACGCCTTTTATTTGAAACAAACCATGCATTTAATCGTGAAGTTCAGAAACGAGATATAAAACAATTGATACAAAGGAGTAGGTCAATATAGGAGTTCAGGAATGGTGGCTTGCCTATGACCAGCGATATGTACCTTGACAGCGTTACAAAACTATAATACCGAGTACAATAATAATAAGATAAACCCGATGCTTCCTTCTTCCCGGCATCACACAATCGCAACTATCGCCTTTATCGAGCATACATGCAAACAAACAATACACCAATCAATTCGAAGCATACAAGAATCAATACATACAACAAGAAACATATAATTACAATGCATAAGACAGTAGGATGTTGGATGATTTGTTTGATAAGATTAGTGGAAGATTTGGAGGCATTGGGAGATGATCCGGTTGGATTTATAATCTAGGGACTATCTAAGAGAGGGGTTTTGGCAAAGGGCTTGCTATGTATGATACCACTGTATAAAAATGATATCATCAGATAGGTATTGATAAAATGAATCCAACAAAAGTGGTTTCACTATTTTATCAATTTCCATTGATTTATAATGATTTTTATAGTGGATAAAACTCTAGTTTTAGGAAATAATTCACCAGAAAAATTCTGGATCTCCAAAAATTATTTCCTCGGGTTTTTAGTTAGTATTTGGTGTACTGATTCAAGAGGAGTTGGAATGAACTTAAAATAATTACCATAATGCCCTCGGGAAAATCCCAAAGGCAGTACTAGATGGTTTTTGTCCTTTTCACCAAATTAAATTTATAAGGGCTTCTGATGTGATTCCAAAGACACATATTGGTCATTTGAATACCTTTCTGTAGAAATTGTAATCACACTATTTTGATTTACAGAACTAATGATATGAATTTATTGGTGAATTACCTATGCATAGAAAGGATTAATTCACCAGAATTCGAAGAAAGCTCAACAAATTTTAGGCTCCTGGGTTTTGATAAGTATGGGTAAGTAGATATACAGAAGGTTGGAATTAGGTCATTACCTCATTTGGTTTCAACTAGAGAAATTTCTAAAGGCCAAAAGGGAATGTTTTTGTTGTTTTCACAGGGGGAAAACTAGGGAGTCAATTGTGTTGTTCCAGGGTTACATGCAAGGTTTCACATATACTTTGCAGTACCAATTGGATTTAGTTCATTTGGATTTACCAAACACTCTAAAAGGATTTATTAGTGAAATGGACACTTCTTGGTAGCTAATTTATTATATATAAATTAGTTATGATTTTGGTATAATTCTTGTATGGTATGTTGCTGAAGACATGCATGTATAAACTAAAACTAAGATCTGGGCTATTTCCATCCATTTTTATTTTATAGTGAATTAAAGCTATAGGTTGTAAATCAGATATGGGGAAAAGTTTAAAGAAAAGGAAGGCTGGGCTGGGGGTCTAAAGGGAAATGCGCCCGGGAAAGGATATTTGGCCCACGTAGCAGGGTCACGCGTGGGAGAGGCATTCAAATCCTGGCCAGGCAAGGCCCGCTCTTCAGCGACTCAGCGGTGGCGAAGGGGTACGGGAAGAGGAGTGTCGTTAGATTAGAAATGAATCGATAGCCTAGAGGCCGTCTTCCTCGATGGGACACGCGTGGCGGCGCTGCAAACCCTAGGCGACGAAGGAGAGGGTTCGGGGTGGCTCACCTAAGGCAGCTAGGTTCTAGAGAGGGTCCAGGGGGAGGCGGAGCTTGCTGGCGATCCCGACGATGGGTGACTATAGGGTTTGGCGCCGGGAGAGGTTTGCGCGGTTCCGCCAGCGAGGAGGGCTTCGGTGCACACCGAAGCGGCTTCTATAGTTGCTGCACATCACGGGGAAGGCATTATAGAGGGTTCTGATTCCCTAGGGGAGGCAGGGAGGTGTAGTTACTGCTGCAGGGGACTCGGGAGAAGGGGTCTTCACCGGAGAGTATATTCTCGGCCATGCTCGACAGTGGTATCTCCAGTGCTCCTGCAGCAGAAACAACGGTATATGGATGTAGATCAGAGGGAGGGGGTATCAGACCAAGTACATGCAAGGGAAGAGAAGCAAGGAAGGGCGACCTCGAGCTTGAGTTTGTCCATGGCCGAAACTACTCTTTTCTCTCTCTTTCAGGCAAGGTTGAACAGGGGAAAGGGAGTGGCTCTCTAGGGAGGTGTGGGGAGGGTAGAGGGAGTGAATGAGGGCGAGGGGAGGAATTAGGGTGGCCTCGGGCTATTTTATTGGGGAGGAGGAGGTCTATGGTGGAACAAGCTGATGGAGAAGCTTGGGAGGGGTGGTGCTCGAGGATAGGGCCTCACGGGCGATGGGGAAAGGGGTGTGGGCCTATGTATGACTAGGGAGGGGCAGGGGAGTGGTTGATGGTTCTGGGGTTTTTATTTCCCAAGATATTTGTCATGCAAGCCTCTCTCCTTCTCTTATAAACACATGGTACAAAAAGAGGGGATGCTACAGGCGTAGTTCTATAGTTCTAGTTCGACCAGGGTTGTTAGGGTTGTTGTGGAGGAGTCTTTGACAAGTTTGGATGGGGTTTTCTAGTGGTTTTTGCAAGATGATCAATTTTTTCAACATGTGTGGTTATGTAACAAATCATGAATTTTGATCTTTCCAAGATGGGGAAAGGCTATTAGTGGGTGGAGATGCTCAAAATATGCCCTAGGGATTTATTTGGGATTTTTCAGTATCTTTTAGAAACATTTATTATCATTTATTCAAAATATAGCAGAAATCTAGAAACTTATTTGATAATTTTACATTGAACAAGGTTCGGTTTTGGTCTGAGATGGTTCTAAATACCTTATCACACATTGGATAATTTTCTTGGAATTTATTTGTATATAAAAGTATTTTTAAGCAATTATTACTTGTTTCTGCCATTTAAGAAAAAGGGCAAAAAGAATTAATAAAGAATCTCAAAAATATTTATTTTGAGTTTAGAAGGTAGGATATGATATATAGAACTCAAATGTGCATTGATTTGGCAAAGTGATTTGGAGAAAAACAAACTTGCCTTTATAGAGAATGTTTTGAGGAGTTTGTAATTAAAGGAATTTAAATAGTTTAATAATCCAAATAATTATAAGAATTATTTGGGGATGGTTATATTCAAGGTAGATGTTGTAAAATTTATTTATACATCATTTTCCACTTGATTTTTGAAGTATAAAGGGTGAAATTGGAGGAAACTAGATTTTGGGGGAAACTAGGGTTCTGGTATTTTTATGCCAGCTAAACATGGTTGGATTAGGAAGCTCAGAGCTCACCTTGGTACAAGGGATATATGGATAGATAGACCAAGTTATATATATTATCGTGGAACCAAGAGTTGGTCTTGTTTGGATTTGAGGTGGTCTAGGAGTGATGGCACACTTTGTTGAAAAGAAGGCTGCCATAGGAGAGTTGTCCCGATGCCTCCTAAACCATGTGGGTTTTAAGAAGCACAAGGCTCCAACGGAAACAAAATAATAGTGGATTGATAGAACATGATTAGTATATCATAATCATGCAAAGAGTTGGTCAAGGGGTGGTAGCATATGGATGTGATATTCTGTGAAAGTAGGCAAGAGGATAGGATTTATAGAAAAGATTATTATCTTGACTAAAAAACCATCATGGATGAGTGGGAACCTGAAGGGATTAGGTAAGGGCAAGAGGGATATTTGATATTACTAATTATGTACTACAAGATGCTTCAAGTACATTCTCAAGAATGCACACGGGTTGGAAAAGGTAGAGCTCCAAAGATTGAATCTAGATAAGAACTCCGGACTTTGCCATTTTGGCAGATTTAGGGTTTTAGACTAGGTTACAAGTGTAGATGATTTTGAGAGAAAGCTAGGGTCCAAAGTCATGATCAAGGTGATGATGTTTAAGTGTTAACTAAGTAGATAGGATCCATGCTTGGATTGGGTCTTCACTGAGTTTGAAACTATCATAAAGGGGTTATCCCTGGATTAATATGATCAGGAGACGAGATGGGAACTTTAGTGGCTTAGGATAGGTCCAGATTTTGGATGCTTGGTTTGAGGTTGATGATCACGAACATATATTGGGTCCTAAGGGATGAGCTACTAGATTAGATCACTCTAGTTCCTAAGCAAACAACGCAATTAGCAGATCAAGGAAATTCATCACAGCAGATCAAGGCAACTCCTCTTATCAAACTTGCCAATCTACTTCTAAAGTAACCCTCAAGGCTAGATTGGGGTAATCATGGGTGTTTTTAATAGGTTGTGCTTTGAAGTAAGGTAAGTACCTCTTGGTATTTCTACCAAGATTGGATGAGATGGTTTTTGGAAAGGTTTTGCAAAAACCTAGAGGTAACGATAGTTGAAGTTCTGCCTTGAAAACATTAGGAGATAATATGTAGGTCTCCATAGTTTTGTTAATAGACCTAGTAAAATATTTTGTTGTGCCAAAGTTATCTTGGCTCAAGTTTGAATTTTTCATATCATTTGAGAATATGAAAGAGGATCCAAGACATCTCTCCTGCAAAAATAGTTTTTGTCAACTGAGGTTGAGGTAAGGAGTATGAAACCGAATACATAATCAGTTGCATGAACACAAGCAAACAAGTAAGCAAAGATTGCAACACTTAATAAGAAAAAGTTTTTGTTCCCCCTAATTTTTGCCTTTTTGACAAAAGATCAGGGTTGCTGAAATTGGGAAGTTACAGACCTTCCCCCCTTAAAATAATGTCTTCCCGGGATTAGGGAGGAGTAGGGTTGGGTGATAACATCTGATTAACAATTTCAGCGATGGAGATATTATATGTTAGCATGTTTTACAACAAACAGGCGTGGTCAGCTATGGGTCGGAGCTGAGTGTGTCGTGGTATTGCACGGCAGATGCTACTGGGGGTAGCTTACGTAGAGGGAGCAAGGCGACGTAGGAGAACCCGGGAGTGATATTTGCACACGATGTACCCAGGTTCACGTCCCCTCGGTGTAGGATCGCTACGTCCTGCTGTCAATCCAGTATATGACCATAGATTGGTTTACAAGAGAGCCGCCATAGGCTGATTGGTTTACCATGGGGGTGCCCCTGGTGGCTTTATATATACAGCTAGCTAGGGTTTACAAGTGCTTGTGGGATTTGTATACGAATCACTGTCTTGGGCCTCCAGTCGGCGCCAGTCGCCTGGGTCCAGTATGCGCCAGTCGCCGTATTGGGTGAGTCGACTCGCTCAGGTCTAGGTTCTAGTTGGCTCGATCCAGCTGGCGATTCCGCTTCGTGGGTATACCCCGATTGGTATTCCCCCATAAGTAGTCCCCGAGCGCGTTGTCGATTCGACGCGGGCTTGACGCAGGGCGTGGAGAGTCTTGACGATGGGTCGTGGCGAATCGGTGACGAGCTCCTGAACAGAGAAAAGAAGAGTGAAGTGGGAGGCAGTCGGCGTGAGCCAGTCGGTGATGGCCAGTTGGCGAAAGAAGCAGGGTGTCGGTGAAGCCGCTAGTTGCAACGAGTCCCCGAACATGGAGCATGCCGAGTCCCCTAACATGACAAGTGGCGAGGTTGAGAGACCGCGAGTGCCGAGTTCCCGAGCGCGCCGAGTGGCGAGGTTGGGCGACTAACAAGTGGCAATGTCTGTAGCACGCCGATTCCCTGAGCACATTGAGTACGCGAGGGAGAGTCCGCGTTAGCGAGTCCCTGAGCGTGTTGAGTACGCGAGGGCGAGTCCGCGGTGGCGAATCCCCGAGCGCGTTGAGTACGTGAGCGCGAGTCCACGGTGGAGAGTCCCCGAGTATGTTGAGTACACGAGGGCGAGTGCGCAGTGGCGAGTCCCCGAGCGTGTTGAGTACGCGAGGGCGAGTCCGTGGTGGCGAGTCCCCGAGGGCGAGACGCGGTCGTGGAACCACGCGTACACGCGGCATGCCTAGGAGTAGTCCCCGAGGCTCGAGTTGGCTTGTAGAGGCGACTTGAGGCTCTTTAGAGATACATATTCTGAAAATAGTACTGGCTGCTGCCGAGCATGGCGAGTGGCGAGGTCAAGTGACCGACGAGATCCGAGCCCCCAAGCGCGGCGAGTGGAGAGGTCGAGCGACCGGCGAGCGCCAAGTCCCCAGCGCGGCAAGTGGCGAGGTCGAGCGACGGGCGAGCGCCGAGCCCCTGAGCGCGTCGAGTGGCGAGTAGGTTGGGAAGGAAGTTGATAAGTTTTTATTGGAAAAAGTGTGTAAATGGTATTGGTAGGTGGAGTAGGTCAAACAATATGTTCATGATTTTAATGGTATTTTTCTCGAGATTATAATCCCATTTAAATGCATTTCTTCAAAAAGTGCTGAAGTAGATTATGGAAGCTAAGATGATATTTTTACATCGGGCAAGCTTGGTTTTTGATGTGATATGGCCCTGGATACCGTAACACACATGGGAGAATTTTATTGGAATTTATGGAGGTGGAAAAGTATTTTTGGGGAATTATTTCTTGTTTCTGCCATTTAAGAAAAAGGGCAAAAAGAAATAATAAAGAATCTCAAAAATATTTATTTTTGAGTTGGGAAGGTAGGGTATGAGATATAGAACCCAAATATGAATTGATTTGGAAAAGTGGTTTGGAGAAAAACAAACTTGCCTTTAAAGACATGGTTGTTGAGAAACTGGTAAATAAAGGAAATAAAATAGTTTAATAATCCAAATAATTTAGGGAATTATTTGGGGATGCTTTTATCCAAGGTAGATGGAATATACCTTGGTTTTGAAGAAAAGTGGTGAAAATGGTAGAAACTAGATTCTTGGAGGATCTAGGGTTTGGTTACCCCGATGCCATCTAAACAGGGTTGTATTAGGGAGCTCAGAGCTCACCTTGGTACAAGGGGTATATGGATGGATATACCATGTCATATTGATGATCATGAAAGCAAGGGTTGGGCTTTGTTGGATTTGTGGTGGTGTAGAGGAGATGGCAAACTTTGTTGAAAATAAGGCTGCCATAGCAGATACATCAGGTAGCCTCTTAAACCATGTGGGTTTAAGAAGCACAAGGCTCTAATGGAAACAAGTGAAGTGGGAGTTGATAGGATATGATTAGTAGATCTTAAGCAAGCAAGGAGTTGGTCAATGGGATAAGGCATATAGAAGTGAGCTTCTGCCAAATTAGGCAAGATGATAAGATTTGCAGAAAAGATTATTATCTTGACTACAAAACCATCATGGATGAGTCGAAATTAGAATGGCTTAGAAAAGGGCAAGAGTGGGCTTTGGTAGTACTACTTATGTACAACAAGTTGGTTCAAGTGCATTCTCTATAATGCACATTGGTTGGAAGAGGTAGTGCTCCAAAAATGGTATCCAGATAAGAAATCCAGACAGCCATTTTGGCAGATTTGCTGATTTTGACTAGTGTTCAAGACGGAAACAACTGAGAGGATGGCAAAGGTTTATCCCTTCCCTCGGGTGGTTGACATTGAGGTATAGATTGAGGAGAGGGGATCCAAACTTGGATTGGGTCTCCACTAGGTTGGAAACCATCAAGAGGGATTATCCTTGGATTGACATAAGCATGAGATGAGATGATTACTTGAGTGGCTTAGGATAGATCCAGACTTTGATGCTTACTTTGAGATTGATGATCACAAGTCTGGGTTGGGTCCTAAGGGATGAGCAACTAGATTATCTCACTCTAGTTCCTAAGCAAACAATGCAAACAACAGATCAAGGCAATTCACCAGACAACAGATCAAGGCATTTCATCGGACAGCAGATCAAGGCAATTCATCTTATTACTTTTCCAACTAGTACTAGGGTTACCATCAAGCCTAGCTTGAGGTAAGGATGAGTATGTTTAGAGGGGTTTTGCTTTGAAGTAAGATAAGTACCATCTTGGTATCTCTACCAAGATTGAGATGAAAAGGTTTTAATAAGGTTTTGGAAAACATAGGGATAAGAGTACTTGAAGGTTCTGTCTTGAAAACATAGGGAAATAATATATAGGTATCCATAGTCTATCAAAATAAGCTAGTAAAGTATTGTGTTGGGTCAAAGTCATCTTGGCTTAGGTTTTTGAAATGCCAGAACATTTGAGAATATGAAAGATTGGCCAAGACATCTCTTTTTGTAAAAATAGTTTTTGTAAACTAGTGTTGAGATGAGGAGTACACAACTAATACCCAAACAGTTGATTAAGCACAAGCAACCAGGTAAGCCCACAATGCAAGAAAAAGTTTTTGTTCCCCTTGATTTTTGCCTTTTGGACATTTAATCAGGGTTGCTGAAATTGGCATGTTACAAACCTTTCCCCCTTAAAATAATCTCGTCCCGAGATTAGGGAGGAGTAGGGTTTGGGGTTATAACATCCGCTTAACAATTTCAGCGGTGGAAGATATAAGGCTCTAATAGGTTTTTGCAGAAACCCAACGTGGTTAGTCATGGGTTGGAGCTGAGGGGCTTCAGATTTGGGGTGGTTTAGTTTTAAACCAATGGAAAAGTGTAGTCTTTTCCCTTTAGGACAAGTCTAAGTAGGTTTAGTATCGATGGGGTACTTCCTTTTGAGGTGATACGGCACGTTGGGTCTTGATACACCGGGGTGTTGGATAGACAGTCGAACTTGGAGTGGAGGGGTGGTCATTACTTGATGCTAATTAGGGTCCGACATCCAGGGGTCTACCGAGTTTTTCGGCGGGAAAGACGCAATCTTTCTCCCTTAGAGCAAAACTAGGGGTCCTTGGTGAAGTCGTCGACTTCCTTGATTGGAGTCGTATGCTGATGTTGGGGAATGGTGCTACACCTTTCCTTTGGGGTAGTTATCTTCTGTCGACGTCGTCGGAACTGCTTCATGAGGTAGAGGGTCTATCGGAAAGGACATCTACTAGCTCCCATGTAGTTAGTTCTGAGCGAGGTATGGGTCCGACGGGTTGGAGGATGCCATTGGAGTTTGGCGGTCTCGGAAACGAGGTGCTTTGGAATGGGGTCGTTCCGGGTTTGGTATGATGCAATGTTGTGGGTAAAACATGCAAATAAGGATACCATACTTGCATAACATCCATACATTTAGCGGGTTCAAAACCGGTCGGTGGCGGAGGTACTTAAGGGGTTACAAAACAGGTCTGTGTCTCACGGAGAAAAGGCACTTAGAGTTTTACAAACATGTTATGGAGAGATACATAGGTACTACACTACTCCACAAGGGGTGAGTCGAGACACGAAGACTACTCCATGGGTATCGCTTGACCCTAGTTGTTCCTTCTTGAGTGTTGCATTGACTTCGGCTACTGCAGTTCCTCAGGGTGTGAGGAATATTCAACTCTTCGACAGTGAGGGTGAGGGTCGTATCTGCCTCCGGAGTTGTTTCTGCAGGTGGGTCTTCTGCTGGGGTTGACTGGAAGATAGGTTTATACTCATAGAAGGACAGCTCCTCATTCTCCGTCTCGGAGTTAATAGCTTCAGAAGTTGAGGAGTTTAGGGCGGCCACTCTCCTTTCTAGACGAGCGTTAACGGCTTGAAGACCCTCCCGGGTACGGAGTATGGCGAGATCCATACGCATGAGGATGTTTTGACGACGGGTCTTGTCGAGGTCTTCTTGATGGCGTTGCAGGAGGTACTCCATATTCTCCAGCTGATTTCCAATGCAGTAGGTGAGGAAGGATTCAGTGGGGAGACCATCCTTATCACGCTTCGCGAACAGTCTGTAAGTGGTATCCTTCAACTCTTCTTCATGGATCTTGTAGAGGCATGCCATGATTTTTTGTATCACTCGCACGACTCCATCTACCCAACTGTGGTCAATGAAAGTAAAGATGATGGGCTCGGGGTCGTTCTCACGCTCTTGAATGGTGGCCTTGATGACCCACTGAGCTATGCTTGAATTGCTGCGAGGGAGCTCTGTCCCTTCGATCTTAGGTGGGGGACGACGGATGATCTTCAGTAGATCATGTAGTTGCTCTTCAAAGGGCCATAAGCTTTCTCCGACGATGATACTTTCTGAACGGGTGGGAGCCATCTGCAGGGTTTTCTGGTGGAGATAAGTCTCGGGCTGTAGAAGGAAACGGGGCTACGGAGTTAGTCTTCCGAGTTTGAGGGTAGCAGGTAAAGTGGGGTATACCTTTGGGTGGAAAGCTATGGTTGACAATGACAGGTCAACAGGGGTTTATTTGAGGTTGAGTGGAAATACACCATCTTTCCACCTTAGAGATTTAATTTAGGTGGTAGGGGTTTTCTTAGGTGGCCATCCTGCTGAGCAGAGGTTTCCAGCTAGGAGGTTGCGAGAGTTAGCATCAGGATATGCCAGCCAGGTGGTCAAAACTTTTAGGGTCAGATGATCTTTGGCAGACAAGCAACACATTCCAAGCATCATACACGCACATGACAAGCAAACAAGACCTACCATAGGTACTAAGGAGGTGACTACACGCCATAAAAAGGGAATCCTATTTTACAGATGATAATCCTAAGTACAGACGTTCCGGGTTTCTTGACTTATGTATTGTCGTTGGTTGCCGTTGGTGCTTTACTTGATTGATTTGGGGGCGATAAAGGACTCCATTGGTAGGGCGATCTTGTCGTGTCTGTCATCGGTAGATCCTTTGTTTGGCTTGTCTTGGGGTCGCTTTGTTCAGGGATCTCCGTCTTCATATTCTCTGAGTCGGACTTTGTTTGTGAAAATGGAACATTTGAAGTAGATGAGATAGGGGTAATCCATTTTCAAAGTTTTAAAGTTAGAGAAGATGAGATAAGAATTCTTTTGAAAAGCTTTTGATAAATAGTTTTCAAAAGCCGGTGTTTTCAGAAATAGGGGTAGTCATGTCTAACATCCATGCTAATTAAGGTCTCCTACAGTCAGGATGGCTCTGATACCATGTCTGTGGCACCCCGGATTTATGGTTCGAGAATACCCGTTATGCATACCATTCACGTTCCCATGATCAGCGAGCCTTGAGAATAACCATCTAGTATCATTACAACATACATAAAGTAACGAGTACAGAACTTACAAAGGGGACATTATGGAAAATACAATACAAGTAGCGGAAGTCTTCAGCGCAGACCCCGTGCCTTAACCTATAGGCAACTGACCGGGAAGACAACCTAGTTCGCATAGACGTCAGCACCTTCCTTCTTAACATCTGCAATCTGGCCAAGTAGATAGCCAGGGACAATGGCGGTGAGTACTTTGAATGTACTCGCAAACCACCGAGACAAGGTAACAAAGATAACGCATAATTGGCTGTGGCGAGATACCTCTACACTATAGTTGCTTTTGCAAGACCTAACAATGGCATCTCTATATCTTTGTTGAAAAGAGTTTTGGGGAAATATGTATCCTTTTAGAAAATATGGACATCTCCACATCCTTGTTGAAAAGATTTTAAACAGTTTTGTTGTAATACCCCTTTTAAAACGTCTTCGACCATCTCTGGTCAAACCAAACTCATTCTTACTTTTCCTTGTGACCAAGTCACATCCTTTATTTTATCACAACATAACCGAAGGGTCCTCCTAGCACTTGCCATTCCAGCCGTCCTTGACCGTGGACAGGGCTATTCGAATAGATTAGACTCTACAGAGTTTGCGCACTTCACCCACAAGAATCAATACATCCATCGGGATTTAACCACGGCCCGCTACATACTGTAAATGGGGGTTCGGATAATCAAACCTAGCTTTTCATTTGTCCATCCCTAGCAAAGGCAGGTTTTCCTTTTGGGTTTGTTCTCCCCGGCACGAGTATGCGACACTATGGCCTTAGTCCTCCCTGCAGAACTTCCGTATACCCCAACCCTCGGCTTGGCAATATACAATTGTTGAATCCACTTTCTTCCATACGCCTAAAACATACTGTCCGCGGGAGACCCACTTGTTGCACTGACACTTCCGCCATAGCGGGCGATGGAGGCCTCAGATCCGCAGACCTGGAGTAGAGTCCACTCAGTCTTCCAGGTATTGATCCCGTTAAGCAAGTACAAGCAGCCCCGGCTAAGGATTACAACTACGAGCTAAGCCCTAGCGCCTGGGGTAATGTGGTTGCACGGATAAAATTTTCCGGACATTGGCATTGAACATCCCTTCTCTTTCTCTTACTTATCTTTCCCTTCATCCACCTCCTATTTTCTTTAGTAAAACTTCACTCGGAAACGATGCCTCTTTCCAAGGGTTTTATTTTGAAAACATTTTAGTAGGGTAAAACCCAAAATAGTATCATTCTTGAAATCCGTGGGTTTCCAAGAGGGAAGATGCTAATCATCTTGGCCTCGATCTAAGGGGTAAAAATGGGTGTCAAAAGGGTAAGTGTCCTATTGGGAACTCATCCATAACTTGGAGGAGCCAAGTTACTCACACACTTTTATTTGAAGCAAACCATGAAATTTGATTATGCAGTTCATAAACAAGATACAAAACAATTGACAAACAAGAGTAGGTTAATATAGGAGTTCAGGAATGGTGGCTTGCCTGTGACCAGCGAGATGTCCCGTGACTTCTTTAGAATACAAGAATTCCAGTAATAACTATAATAAAGATAACCCTGATGCTTCCTTCTTCTCGGCGTCACACAATCCCAACTATCGTTGTTATCGAGTACAGATGCAAACAAACAATACACCACCAATACAAGGCATACAAGCATCAAAAATACAGCAAGAAAAAGGGATAATGATATTTTATTGATAGTTTAGAGACTACCTAAGGGAGGGATTTTTGACCAAAGGCTGGATCTATATGATACCATTGTGTAAATATGATACATCATATGGTCATTGATAAAATGAAGCCAACAAAAGGGGTTTCACTATTTTATCAATTTCCTTCGATTTCTAGTGGATTTTATAGTGATTAAAGCTCTAGTTTTAGGAAATAATTCACCAGAACTTCTCTGGAATTCCAAAAATTATTTCCTTGGGTGATTAGATAGTATTTGATGGACTGAATCAAGAGGAGTTGTAATCACCTCAAAAAAATTAACAGAATTCCCTTGAGAAATTCCCAAAGGAAGTACTTGACAAGATTTGTCTTTTTCATCAGATTTATTTTACAGAAGATTTTTAGTTGATTCCAAGGACACATGTTAGGCTAAGAA
This sequence comes from Avena sativa, assembly GCA_916181665.1. NCBI lineage: Eukaryota > Viridiplantae > Streptophyta > Magnoliopsida > Poales > Poaceae > Avena > Avena sativa. The sequence continues at coordinate 105,189,917 of OV702280.1, forward strand.
TACCTTTCTGCAGAAATTGGAATCAACATTTTTGGAATTACAGAGATACTGTAGTGCTTTTTAGTAGTGAATAAACCATGCACAAAAGAGTTTAATTCACTAAATTGAATAGAGACTCATAAAAATTAGGAGCTACTGGATTATGGAAGATATGGTTATTTGTGTCTCCGGAGAGTTGGACTTAGGTCAAAATATCACTTGGTTTGACGTAGAGAAATTGCTAAAGGAAGAAAAGGCATGTTTTTGTTATTTTCACCAGGGGTAAACTAGGCAGCAAAATAGGTTGGGGCCAGTGGGGTATGGAAGGTATGGTTTATACCTTCTAGAAACAGTTGTATTTACTCCATTTGGATTTGTGAAGAACCCTGGAGAATTTATTTAGTATACTAGACAGATCTAGGGATATGATATATCATATTTATTTTACATATCCATTTAGTCCAGAACCAAGTCTGAATGTTAGAGAAAACATGAGTGCATCTATGAAAATTTAGATCTGAGCAGTTTGTTTCATTTTACATTTTCATTTTGAATTAAACCAAACCACTAGTTTCAGATCTGAAATTCCAAAAGAAAAGGAGACGGGCTAGGGGTGAACAGGCCAGATCTAGAGGGAAATGGGCCTGGGAGAGGTTCTGGCACAGCTGGGGGTGCAGGCCCACGGGAGGGGTGCGGCGCAATTGGCCCAGCCGGGGGCGAAGGGGTAAGGGTAGACCCTGGTCGTTGGATTAGAGGAGATCTGATGGCCTGACGTCGTCTCCTTCCCAGCAACGGCGAGGGAGAGAGGAAACCCTAGGGGAGGTCGCGGAAGAGCAGGGAGGCTCACCGGGAGCTCGAGCGCGATCGTGGAGGCGATGGGGCGATGCGGTCGACGACGGCGACTCCGGGGATGGGCGGAATGGGCGGTCTTGACGTCGAGGAGGAGCTCACGCGACGGTGCCCGAAGTGGAGCTCGCCGGAGTTCGTCGGGGAGGCTCCAGGAGCTGATGCATGTCAAAGAAAAGGGAATGGTTAGCACCAGAGGAGCAAGGGGATTCCATTTGGGTGACATGCAGAGGGAGAGGAGGGCTGAGGGAGGATCCTAGCTCGAGGAGAGTGAGGAGACCGAAGCTTCTCGTCCTCCTTCTTTCGAGCAGGGCAGAGCAAGGGAATGAGAGGGGAGCTCTATGGAGGTAAGTGGAGTGGAGAGGGGTGCGATGGGCAAGGTCCATTAGGACATGAGAAAAATGTTGGCTGCTCATTGGGCAAGAGGGGGTGGTGTGGGGCTAGGTGATCGACCAGAGAGGGAGAGGGGAGTGGTGTAGCTACTGCCCCTTTATTACAAGGATCTTGGCAAGATATAATAAAGAATCTCAAAAATATTTATTTTTGAGTTGCGAAGGTAGGGTATGAGATATAGAACCCAAATATGAATTTAGTTGGCAAATTGGTTTGGATAAAAACAAACTTGCCTTTAAAGACAGGGTTATTGAGAAACTGGTAAATAAAGAAAATAAAATAGTTCAATAATATAAATAATTTGGGGAATTATTTGGGGATTCTTTTATCCAAGGTAGATGACGTATACTTGATTTAGGCATCAAGGTCAACCTTGGTTTTGAAGAAAAGTGGTGAAAAGGGTAGAAACTAGATTCTTGGATCATCTAGGGTTTGGTTATTTTGATGCCATCTAAGCAGGGTTGTATTAGGGAGCTTAGAGCTCACCTTGGTACAAGGGGTATATGGATGGATAGACCATGTCATATTGATGATCGTGCAAGAATGGTTTGGGCTTGGTTGGATTTGTGGTGGTGTAGAGGAGATGGAAAACTTCGTTGAAAATAAGGCTGCCATAGCAGATACATCAGGTAGCATCCTAAACCATGTGGCTTTAAGAAGCACAAGGCTCTAATGGAAAGAAGTGAAGTGGGAGTTGATAGGCTATGACTATTAGATCTTAACCAAGCAAGGAGTTGGTAAAGGGGAGATGGAATATAGAAGTGAGCTTCTTCCAAAGTAGGTAAGATGATAAGATTTGCAGAAAAGATTATTATCTTGACTACAAGACCATCATGGATGAGTGGGAATTAGAATGGCTTAGCCAAAGGAAAGAGTGGGATTTGGTAGTACTACTAATGTACAACAAGGTAGTTCAAGTGCATTCTCAATAATGCACATTGGTTGGAAGAGGTAGACCTCCAAAAATGGTATCCAGATAAGAAATCCAGACATAGCCATTTTCGCAGATTTGGTGATTTTGACTAGTGTTCAAGAGGGAAACAATTGAGAGGGTGGAAAAGGTTTATCCCTTCCCTCGGGTGGTTGACATTGAGGTATAGATTGAGGAGAGGGGATCCAAACTTGGATTGGGTCTCCGCTAGGTTGGAAACCATCAAGAGGGATTATCCTTGGATTGAGATAAGCATGAGATGAGATGATCACTTGAGTGGCTTAGGATAGATCCAGACTTGGATGCTTGCTTTGAGATTGATGATCACAAGCATGGGTTGGGTCCTAAGGGATGAGATACTAGATTAACTCACTCTAGTTCCTAAGCAAACAATGCAAACAATAGATCAAGGCAATTCATCAAAAAGCAGATCAAGGCAATTCATCAGACAGCAGATCAAGGCAATTCATCTTGTTACTTATCCAACTAGTACTAGGGTTACCATCAATCCTAGATTGAGGTAAGGATGGGTATGTTGAAAGGGGTTTTGCTTTGAAGTAAGATAAGTACCATCTTGGTTTCTCTACCAAGATTGAGATGAAAAGGTTTTAATAAGGTTTTGGAAAACCTAGGGATAAGAATAGTTGAAGGTTCTGTCTTGAAAATATAGGGAGATAATATATAGGTCTCCATAGTCTGTCAAAATAAATTAGTAAAGTATTGTGTTGGGTCAAAGTCATCTCGGATCAGGTTTTTGAAATGCCAGAACATTTGAGAATATTAAAGATGAGCCAAGACATCTCATTTTGTAAAAATAGCTTTTGTAAACTAGTGTTGAGATGAGGAGTACACAAATCACACCCAAACAGTTGCTTGAGAACAAGTAAACAGGTAAGCACACAATGCAAGAAAAAGTTTTTATTTCCCCTGATTGTTGTCTTTTGGACATTTAATCAGGGTTGCTGAAATTGGGATGTTACAACTATGGCTAGTTTGAGGGAAATGCCGGAGGAGCCTATTCCTATTGCATGTCCAACAAACTAGTCAGAGAGGCACTCTCTAATATGTGAAATTAGTTATCTCCCAAGCGTATTGATCTAGATATAGAAATACAAGCTGCAAGATGGTGTGCGAGAGCAAGGACACCACTACAGCCAGCTTTAGGGATATGCCGCCAGAGCCCAGTCCTCTGGCATGTCCCTAAAGTTAGTCATAGAGGCACTCCCTAATATGCGACCACACGCGTTTCGAAATCAGATATTGATGGTAAGTACGAATCTGGACAACATCTTCATAGTTCGGTAAAGTCGTAGTACTAATCGGGACTAAAGGCCCCCCTTTAGTCCCGGTACAGCCACAAAACGGGACTAACACTCAAGATGGTTTGCGGATAGCATTATGTAGTCCCGGTTTCCTAACTGGGACTACGGAATCGGGATTAAAGGCCCCCTTTAGTCCCGATCCAGCCACAAACCGGGACTAATAGTCAAGACATTTATTAATATTAAAAAACCAAGACTATGGAATCGGTACTAAAGGCCCCCGTTTAGTCATGCTCATATCTATCCCTATAGTACACAGCTTCAGGGCCTTCTTCATCTTCGTCATCATTGCTAGGCGCATGCAGCTAGATCCTCAGCCCAGCCATGGTATATTATGGGGGCACCTGCCACTCCGACCTCAGATTCACGACGCGTGGGGGAGGGGTTCCCGGATGAAGACGCCGCTACACCTATGGTCTTCACCACCGCCACCTTTCTTATGGCTCTATGGCGGCTGCGGGAACTATAGGCGAGGATGATCTCCCTGCGCGATGTAGCGCATCACGCTGATGATAGTCCGGTTCGCCCACCATAAGCGGCGGCCGACTTCATTATGGTTCACCAGGGGAGGTCCGTCACCCTCGTACCTGGCAAGCTCCCTTTCGTTCCAGTTAGCAAAGAAGGCATTCCATGTGTTGTAGTTGTCGGGATCCCAATGGGGATCCATCCGCTGCTCCGTCATGAGATCGAGGTAGAAGTGGTTCGTGATGGCTGCCTGGCATGTGGAACCTTGAGGCGCAGGAGGGACAGGAACCCCTCCAGCGCTCAGCATCCAGTCGGTGGGTAGCCAGTAGGACGGCGGGCATGGGTAGCTGGAGGTGCACAGCGCCTCGGTCTCCTCAAGGGTTAGAGTTGCCCAGTATGCGCTGTCCATTGCTGTGAGAGACAAAGGTGTGGATGTCTAGATAGCCATGGCGCGGTCGGCCTATATATAGAGGGAAAGGGCGGGAAACTTGGTGGGAAGCGGTGCAAAATGGCGGGAAATATGTTTAGTCCCGGTTAGTGACTACAACCGCGACTAAAAGCTCCGGTCAGAGGGAAAGGGCAGGAAAACTTGGCTGGAAGTGGTGTGAAATGGCGAAAAATATATTTAGTCCCGGTTAGGTCCGAGAACCGGGACTAAAAGCTCCGGTCAGAGGGAAAGGGCGGGAAAAACTTGGCGGGAAGCGATGGGAAATGGCGGGAAATATATTTAATCCCAGTTAGTGCCTACAACCGGGACTAAAATATCCGGTCAAAGGGAAGGGCGGGAAAACTTTGCGGGAAGCGGTGGAAAATATATAGTTTGTGAAGCAACAATTGAATTAAAGTTTCACAATTATCAAAAATATAAAACCCTTCGTGTTCTATCATGTTATGTGTTATAGTTTCAAGGAAAAATATTATACTTCGAAAATTGCAAACATCATAAAACATCCTTCACAAAATGAGATATCATGTCTCATGGCATTTAGGTTCACAATATGTGGCCGACCGACCAGATTTGAACTAGAGGTACACAATATGAGGCCATGAACTTCTTGGCGTATGTCCCTTCCTTATGATCGCTTCGGCCGTAACCATGGAGCGTCTTCTTTACTTAATGGAATGCTTGGGTCACTTTTCACTGTGAAGGGCATAATTTCATCAAATTTATTATAATCTTTTGACATGTCTGTCTTGACCTCGATTCCTATGATGTTTCTTTTCCCTGAAAGAACTATGTGATGCTTTGTCTCATCGTATGATCTATTCGTTTGCTTATTGAAAGTGCAATGGACGTCGCCTAGAAGGGGGTGAATAGGCTTTTAAAATTATTATGGTTTAGGCTAAAGAAAATGCGGAATAAAAATAATGTTTAATTTATTGAACACAAAACCTAGCCACTAGGTTCACCTAAGTGCACCAACAACCAATTCTAAGCAATACAAGCAACAAGGTGATAGCAAGATATAAATACTTCAAGCACGATGGCTATCACAATGTAAAGTGCATAAGTAAATAGCTCGGTTGATAGATAACTGATGGACGCGGAGACAAAGATTTGTTTCCTGATGTTCACTTCCAAAGAAGCTACGTCTTCATTGGAGAGTTGCGATGGAGCAATGCTCTCCGAACGCAACAAATGGCTCACCGCGAGGTGTGGTGGCTCGATGCTCACCCAACGCCACAAAAGGATCACCCTATTCTCCTGAGTGTGCACCACAAATGGCAGGCACTTGCTCCACTATGGGACGCTTGAGGGCGGTCACCGAACTCGTACAAGATTGGGCAAACTCCACAACTCAATTGGAAGCTCCCAACAAAAAAGCCACAAAAGGCTACAATACCATAAAAGGTCAACAAGACCACAAGAGGTCAACAACCCAACTACACAACCGCCTCGGGTTCCAAGAACCCAAGAGTAACAAGCCCACAAGCTTGTACTCGCCGAATCTCCGAGGAGAAATCAAACCTATCCAACAAATGAAAGGGCAAGTCCTTCACTCCCAAATTCCAACAAACCTACAAAAGCTATTGGGGGAATAAGGGAGGAAGAACAAAAGAGGAGAACACAAAAATCTCCAAGATCTAGATCCCAATGATTCCTTTAGAAAGAAATGATTTATCTTGGGGGATTGCAGATCTAGATCTCCTCTCTCAAATCCCTCAAAAAGATGCAAAAATCATAGGAATGGAAAGGGGAGAGGGAAAGCTTCTTAAAGGTCAACAATGGAGGAGAGAGAGAAAGCCAAGAACCAAGAAAAGAGCTAGTGCCCACGAAGGGGAAGATGAGCCCCTTTTAAAGGGCTCTCAGATCTTCCCGTTATGGGCATTCTCGACCCTTGCCGGAACGTCCGGTGGGAGGCCGGAAGTTCCGGTGGCACACAGCCAACAGTTAAAAACTGCGATGCGAGAGTCTGAAAACGTGAGACCTGGTCGGAACTTCCGCCGGTCCACCGGAGCTTCCGGTGGGAGTTCCGACTGAAGTTCCGCCAAATAGACACATCCAAAACAGAAGGTTACTAAATGTGAGCAGAACAAGAGTCGTATTTTCAATCGGAACGTCCAGCGGCAATTAGGACCGAGCGGAACTTCCGGTCCCTGGACGGAACGTCCGATGGGGGCGGTATTACCGCCAAAACTTCCGACCCAAATTCCGTCAAATACAACAAAACAAATAGAGAGGATACAGTACGTCAGAACCAGAACTTCCATTGGAACTTCCGGTGGCAAAATGCCCTAGCGGAACTTCCAATGAGAAGCCGGAACTTCCGGTCAGGGAAATTCCAGAAACCAGAAATGCAATAACTTTCGCATCCGAACTCCAAACAAGATGAATCTAATTTTGTTCGAAATACTGGGTATCACCTAGGGATAAAATACCATGAATATATATGTGAAGTATCCCCCAAGGTGTGGAAATGGAAAACTTCCAGGATCAAAAACCGCAATAAGATATGCAAGGGAAATCCTTAGGCGATGAAATAGAGCTTGTTATGATGATGACCACAATCTCTAGATCCTCTCATGGAAAAGAATCAAATAACAACCAAGAAAGATGATGCTATGAATGCAAAGGTTTGAGCTCTCTCCGAACGATGCAATCGAGACACCCGCTTGAGAGCCCCTCTTGATAGTACGGCTATCTATCCTAAACCCGGTCTTCAAACTAACAACATGAGACCGGCAAAATAGAAGCCCTATGAAGAACATACCTTTGCCTTGAGCATCCCTAATGAACTTGATGTAGACCGTCTTGTTCTTCTATAGCGGGAACACCTTTCTTGTTTTCTAATACTTGATGAAGATGAAGACTTTCAAATTTCTCCCCCATACTCCATGGGTAAACCACTTCTTTGAACTTGTCTTCATCACTCCATGATCATGAGGATGACAAGCTTCAAGCATGAGATCTTCTAAAGATGGCACATCTTGATCTTGCCCTTCTTCATCCCTTTTTGAGGTTGATCCATCTTGATGAAACTCTTTGCAATTGTCTTCATCAACCTTCAAGCTCCTTCTTTCTTCATGATTCCAATAGGCACAAAGCCCTTGGACATTTCTTCAACTTTCAACCTTGAGACCAACACATGGCCCAAGCGATACCAATGGACAAACCAACCAGTGAAACTCAATTTACACATTAGTCCATAGAGATTGTCATTAATTACCAAAACCACACATGGGGGCATACATGCTCTTTCACTTATATCCCCCATTTTGGTAATTGATGACAATCCCTTAGCGAGGGTTTAAATTTGACAATTAACAACCAAAGAGGTTGCCCCAACATCAAATACTACACAAGTATGTGATGTTGGTACAACCACAATATATAGAGGAAACTCCCCCACAAACTATGCATGTGTGATGAACTTGAATTTCATTGCATAGATTGCCAACTGTTATGGTTGGTTGAGTTTCCTCTATATATTCAACAAGCAAAGCAACCACAAAGATGCAAGAGCATGAGAGGCAAATGCATAAGAACACAATCAAATCAAAGTCCAACTTCCCTTAAACCCTCCAAAACTTCTCCCCCATTGGCATCTATTGCCAAAATGGGTGAAAATTTCAAGACGGCCAATATAGTGAGAATTCCTCCAAAGGTGTGCATATGCACAAATCAAATGATTAGTACTTGGGAGGAAGTAAAACCATATTGAGGACCCAAAGATTTTAAAAAGACAGTAAAAGGAAATAAACATCAATAAATGAAGCGAGCAACCAAAAGATCCAAAAGGACCAAAAGAATCCAAATGAAAAATCAACAAATGATACCAAAGGAAAGAAACAACAAAAAAATGTTTGAATGAAAATATTGATGCTCCCCAAGATTTTTGCACAACTTAGAATAATTGCATTTGAATACAAAATGCACAAATGTGGAATCCTCGCTTCCCCATAAACATTTAAACAACAAGAATGTGAGAAAGAAGGCAAGTGTTCATTCTTAAATGAATTAGAGAAACTCCCCAATGATTATGCACCAATTATAGTAATTGTATTTGGAAATAACACACATAACCATGGAATATCACTCCTCCAAACTCATTTAACAATGCACAAAAAATACAATAAATATGGAATCCACCGAAGAATCAAAAATAAATAAGAGGTGGTTCCCAATAAATGCAAAAACAACCAAAGAATGATCTTCTCTTGTGTGTATAAATTTATAGGTGGAAAATGTCACAAAGACAAATTCCCACAAAGAAATATGCACAAACAAGATAGATACTCAAGAAAGCACATGAAAAACAAAAGGAAGTCATAGAATATACCAATAAGATGTTTTGCTTGAAAGCATGCCCAAGGGCTAAAATATATCTTACTATACATCAATGAGCTTCAAACACCAACATACTCCATACAATACAACTATTACCAAGGGAAGAAGGGGATAGAATGAATATATGGAGAAAGGCAACAAGTATCACAAAATAGAAATTAAGTTTGTAAAAATACTCACTATTGAACATGAGAGATATTGAGGAAACGATATGCAATAAAATTGCTAGATTGTCATATTTGGGATTGGTGAATCATTAGGATGATTTTTGTATAGTCCCCATTAGATGCACTCATCTCAACATACACACATTTACAATAGAGAGAACTCTTCAAAGCCAAAGCAAGAAATCCAACATATGCAAGTACATAAATTCATGCCAACAAGAAACCTACAAAAGGTTGGGAACAAGATATGTATGCATGAGAGAGATACTTGTTACCGAGATATAATTGGTAGGATGAGGAAGATATGAATACATTGATCATCCTAGCTTGCATCCAATTGACATGTAGATGCCACTTCTTCCTTTTTCAAGATACAAGAGCCCAATATATATCCCCAATGTACCTAAAACACAATTAAGTACACTATGGTCCCCAAACAAATTGGGTCCAAAGTAGTTAGTGCAACTACAGTACATAGGAGAACCTCCACACAAACATGTGCATATTGATATGAAATTGAATTTCATGCACATCTTAGCCCATTATGATTTGGTGCAGTTTTCCCTATATATTGGATCAAAGAAAGCAAGCATGACATAAAATATACATGAAGTAAATATGCATGCATAAGACTTTCAAGAACCAAAAGGAGATATAATTTGAACAAAAACACCAAGTAAACCAATAAGACAAACACAAAAGTGTGACTCGACAAAAGGTGTCCAAATTGTATCAAAGAGCCAAATCAGCACATGAAAGAACACAAGTTCAACAAATGAACTAGAAAGAGACAAATAAAAAGTATGTTAAAAATACCAAGGCTCAAGGATTTATCTCATCCAAAAAAATAAAAAAAGTGACAAAGAATGAGATAAAAACAACTCCCAGAGAGAGCAAGGTTCTAACAACCAAAACAAACTCTTCACACTTTTCATGATGACACACAAAGTACCAAAACAAAAAGGATTGAGCTTCCATGCAAAAAATGGATTAAAACAAGAAGCATAAAACAATGTCCTAGATAATATAGGAGAGCTCCCCCATAAGTAGAGCATTATATAACTTTTCCTTTGAATGCAAGATTCCCACAAATGAGATCATCACTACTACCTACACTAAATAAAACACAAGGAGATACCAAAAAAAAGAAGATCCACAAGATGCAAAGAATGCTTGGGAGCAAAAAGAAAAACATTTTATTGGCAAAGGATAGGAAAATAAGAAAAGGCCAAAGTGAATATGATCAATAAAATCTACCATATATGGAGTAACAATTGTACAAAGAAAAGAAATATAAGGGAAATTTTCCTGAGGTAGTTTTCAAGGATATCACGATCATATTCACACCAATAAGCATATAACAAAGCATGAGAAATGAGCTTGATGCTTCGATAGAGATTCTTGATTGCTTCAAATAGTCACATAATCACTAGTGATTAGATTAAATAGAAGCAAGTGGTTCCCATGAGGATATATAGATCCAAATATGAGGAAACACATACCAAGAATCACTCTCACACACAATATCCAAGAGAAGAGCAATAAAACAACCAAGAAAATTGGAAATTATATTTGCAAGTGTGCCACATATGAGCTAGATAATTCTCAATATCAATTCTAAGTGGCACTACCTCAAATTTCCACATTTTCTAGGTTTGTAATATGCACAAACAATATGACTCCCCCATAATGTGATAAACCAAGAAATCTCAACAAGAGGCAAGAAAATCGAAATACAGGTGTTAATGGATATTATGGAATGTTAGTTTATCAAAAGAAAGACATACCACATAGAGACTAGATAAAAATACAATATAACTATTAAGTGGTTTTTCTCATGTAACCACATTTTAGGATTGTGGAATGCCCAAGCATGACACTCCCCCAAAACGGAATAATCCATTAATCCCTCACTAGAGCCAAATAAGATACCTACTAGAAACTAAAAAGGCTCCAAACCAAGAAACACAAATGCATGGTGAGCCCACCAACATAGACAAATATACATCATAGGTCAATATAAGTAAGTGGGAAGCACAACATGTACAAACCATGCAAGTTACAAAACCAACACATGCACAAGGGAGCAAGTAACTATTAATGTAAAGGAGTTAAGCACAAGTTACCGGAAGGAGGAACATTGGATATATAATAGAAGCATGATTAACCAAATGACTTGACTTTCATAAAAAGGAATTGATGAAGATCCCTCAAATCTTCATAAGGTAGCCAAGTCTCCAATGCCCTCCAAAAAACACCTATTGATCAAGTTTTAGCTTGTTGGTCCCCAACCAAGTTGGGTCCTAAGAAGTTAGTTACAATAGGCTTGCCTACCCAAATGGTTCTTTTCTTGACACCACTTTGGGCACCAACAAATTTGGCAAACACATTGCCACCCTCATACATACGAAGAGAATAAGCATCATCAATTAAGATAGGATGGTATGAGGAGTTACCCATGGTGCATGAGGAAGAAAGGTTTCCCTTCTCACGACATATGTAGCAAGTTCTTCTCTTGCCATCTTTCTTCTTGGGAGGATATGCACCATGAAGAAGATCTTGAGGCTTCTTGAGAAGTGGCCCATCTTGAGCTTGTGGAGGAGCTTGAGGCCGCTTCCCTCGTTGCTTCTCACTAAGAGGCTTCTTCTTCAATGGGAAATTCCTCACATGTTGCTCTTCTTCCTTGTACTTGAAGCACACAATGTTGGCCCGATTCTTCACTTGTCCTTGGCTCTTCTTCTTGTTTCCCTTGTGCTTCAACGAGTTAGTGGGATTTCTATTGTTGTTGGAGTTGAATCTAAGCCCACTATTGTCACTTGAGTGTCGTCGCACACTCAACATCTTCTTGAGCGTGGTTTTCCCTTCATGACACCTTTTCAAGTAATTCTTCAAAGAAGTGACTTGAGCCTTGAGCTCTTTGACTTCCTCTACATGGTTAGTAACAACAACAATACTAGAGGAAGTAGAAGCTTTATTATTACATCAACAAGGCAAAGAATGCAATTCATCACAATATATAACATGGTTGTGAGAGGATGAATTAGAAGGACTAGCACATGGCAATATAACATTTGGAGTAGATATAGTGCTAATGTCCACATGAGGCCCACTAGATGTTACCTTTGACACAATGGCCTCATGAGCTAACCTTAGCCTACCATGGTAGACTAGAAGATCCTCATGCGAGCTTGAGAGCTTAGCATGACTTTCTTCTAATTTCCCATAGTTGCTAGTTAGCAAAGGAAGTTGAGCCTTTTGCTCAACATTCTCTTTCAAGATAGATGCTTCACAAGAAATATAGTTAGTAGCACAAGCATCATCCTTTACTGTAAGAGGTGAGGGAAACTTGGAAAGCTCTTTAGAATAAGAAGCTTTAAGTTGCTCATGTGACTCGGTGAGTTTGATGAGCTCACCCTTGATGACCCTAGAGCCATCGTTGAGGTGCTCAAAATCCTCAAGGAGTTTAGCATAAGCAACTTCAAGTTCACCATTTTTATTTTGAAGGGAACGTGCCACCTCAAGATCTCTATCATGAGATTTCTTCACTCTAGATATCTCTAGAGCAAAGGTATCCTCAAGAGATTCATTAGTGGTTTGTTACTCTTCAAGAGCTTCATTTAGGCTTGCAATGTCATTAGCATACTCACGCTCAAGACTACCCATTTTGTCAATAGTATCCTCATGCTCATCAATAAGTTGCCTAATTTCTATAGCATTGGTTAATATCTCAATGAAAGTAGAGAAAGGATTTTTATTTAGATAAAGGGTACGAAGGACTAGCCCCCCTTCTCTTTTAAAGAAGCAACATCATCATCTACTTCTATATGATCAACATTCACATCATCATGAGATATATTAGGATCCAAAGGAGAGGTTACCTTAGAACCCTTAGACATGAGTGACATGGTTATATCCCATGGGTACACAACATCAGCATACCCAGTCCAGCCCAAGGGAAGGCCCACTACAAGATACGCGGCCTGTGGAGGTTTCGGGTGGCCCAAGCCCATGACGCCTTCGGATGCTTGGATAACAAGACTAGAGTAGATAGAATTTCAAAGGGCGAACCCTAATCTGTAAACGACTCGACCTATGCTCGGGACCTGCCTATCTATACAAAGGCTAGGAGGGCACGACGAGAAGGACACTTCTCACCGCATACACACCTCCACGTCAGATTGCATCTGCGCATCCCTGTAACTTTCGGTTCCGCCGTAATCAAGAACAGACAAGCAGGAGCAGGGTTTTCCCTCTGGGAGTCTGAACCTGGGTAAACTTCATGTCCCCGCATTTCTTGTTTTCTAACCGTTCCGCGATCTCCAGCATCCCCATCTTCTCCAAAACCCAAGTCTATAACAATGGGCATTGATGAGATTAAACCTCGTCAATTGGCGCCGTCCGTGGGAACTGGGGGCGCTGATTGTGGGATCGTGACGGTCTCATCCGAAGTGATCTACAACTCATCGGAGACGGAGAGCCACCTCCTCTTTGGCACTTTCGACTTCACCGCCCACTCGCCAGCCACCATGAAGGATTTCGAGCCCGTAGGCGACGGGCTCGAGATTCTGTTTGGTAGCTTCTGCTTCCAGGTAGGGCAGACTGGCACCCTCCGCCTCCCAAAGTGGGTGCCGCCACCATCCATCAATCCCTCTTCGTGGTTCCCACCCATCGGCGTGCTACGCACGTCGATGTTGATAGATGAGTCCTATGACAGCAGCAACTGCAACTCAGATCTGTGCGGCCCTCCATCAGACGAAGGAACCTACGGTTCCGGATCCGAAAGCTGCGGGAGCAGCAATCCAATCCACAGGGGCGACCAATGCGCCATGGTTATCCATGGTGAATCGGAGGTGCCACCAGGCTCGAGCGCAGCCAACCCACCAGCCAATCCACCGCCCAACCCGCAGGCTAGGAACGGAGGAAACGGAGGAAACCCTAACCTCCAGCCCAATGAAGGCGACCCTGACGCCTACCGTAGGATCAACCTCAACGAGGAAGGATGGCACCAGGCACGCAAAGCCGTGGCGGGCAACAAGATCCTACATGTGAATGCTTCACGGGATGTGCTGATGGCTTACCACCTGCTCCTCATCGGCGAGCACAACTGGCAGGTGAAGACGCAAGAGGTAATCGACAAACGCAAGCAAGCAGCTTTGGAGTCTAGCACGCGGCGAGACGCCAACGACAACGTCAATCATGCCAACAAATATCTCTCTCGCACAGAGCACATGGACCCAGCCGCAAGACGTGAGGTCACCAAAACCCTCAACACGTCCTTCATGGAGATGGACGCCAACGACAACGTCATACCCAAGACGCCGTAGGCTGCGATCATGGCGGCCACCACGTACCTCGCGTCCCATCCACCTCTGGTGGGGGACCCGAAGAGTGACATGCACAAGTCAGTGCTAGCCAGACTCGAACTTGTCGGAGCTGCTCTCCACGAAGAGGCTCCCGCGGAGCCAAAGAAAAAGGCGGCGGTCAGATTCAACCTCATCCCCACACTCTCATCCGACGAGGACGAGCACGATCTACCTCGACGTCGCAAGAGCCCAAGACGTCGCAGTAGCGACTATGACGCTCGAAAGACCTCGCCCAGTGCAAGGTCGACAAGGCACGCGCCAAACACGCATGCTCAACCGAATTCGAAGAGGATGACGACAGAGAACTATGCGGAGATCGATGCTTCAGTAGATCTATTCGGCGCACACGTATGCCGAAAAATTTAAAGGTTCCTTTGGACACTCCGAAGTTCTACGGAACACAGGATCCGAAGGCCTGGCTCAGCGATCACCTCTAGTCCGTAAAACTGCATGGTGGTAATAAGAACATCGCCCTGCAATGCCTTTAGCTGCAGCTGACAGGCGCAGCCCGGATCTGGCTCAACAGCCTGTCCTCAGGATCCATCCGAAGCTGGGAGGAGCTGGCGTATAGTTTCTTCCAAAACTTCAAGGGCACCAGCAAGAGGCCAACCTCAATCGAGGATCTGCGAGCCTGCACTCAATGTACGGGCGAATCCATTCGCTCGTATATCTTGCATTGGTCCAACATCAAAAACTCCACAGCACACCTCTCCGAGGATAGAACGATCGACGCCTTCAAGGATGGTGTCAAGAGCCCGGACTTCAGGGAAGAACTTGGGAGCGACAAGCCCAAGACACTCGACCACCTCATGGACATCGCCAACAGGTGGGCAGATGGCGAGGATTCCCTCCACTGAGCACATTCGGATGACGAGGATGAATACGGCCGTAGGCATGAACGCCGTAGGAAACGAAGCTCGCGCGTCTACAACGATCGCGACATACCCGACATGGTTGCGGCTGGTCACGCCGACCGCCGGAACGACAACAACCGCAGCAGCGGAGGATATCGCGGAGGCAACTTCCGCGACGGAGGACGCCCAATACAAACATGGTAGCGTCGCGGCCACGACGACGAACCCAAGGCATACGACAAGTTGTCGGGTCCATGCACCATCCACTTCTACATCGACAAGCAGGATGGCAAAAAGAAGGCTAGCCACATGCTCAAGGACTACCGCGAGTTCCAAAAACTGCGGTGACCCGGCATACCACTGCATTATGTAGTACACTATAGTCGTTGACATAACACCAATGAAACACTGTTCACTAGTATTACATCCCTTAGAGTGGTACAACAGCAACACAACAGGTCCAAGACATGACTATAGGTTACAACTTGACTCTTTACAAGAGATCTAGAGAACACTCTAGGTTAAAGAGAGAGAAAGGAACTCCTTACAAAGAAGAATCAGAAATAAACAACTCAAAAACTATCATACTAATAAGACTAGTATTTTAACTAATTGTCTGGCATTGCTGTTATTGCAATACGCTACAGAAATGGGTTCTATGGCCAGATATTATATTCCTATCTAATCAGTAACTTCGTCTTCACTTGAGTTGATGTATATGTTGACTTCCTTAACTTCATTGAAGATCTTTAGCTTTTGATGATGATTCCTAGAGGATAACTTGATGTAGACGTCCTCTGAATGGCTTTAGAATCTAGCAAGGGTTAAGAAGATACGTTGAGTACGAGCGTACTCAGCAAGTTCACTAGAAAAGGAGTGTTTAATGCACTATATCTACAGCCATAGACCATAGATTTTAGGCAATGCAGGTTTTTGTAAACATTTCTTCAAAGGCTTATTTTATTCTGAAAAGCTATGTCCGTCAGCCTTCACGGGTTTACCAGAACTTTCATGGATTTCCTTTCCTGCCGTGTTCGCAGCTCCTTCCCGGAACAGGAAGTAACAAGTTACAGTTCTTACACTCTGTAGAGGTGCGTCACTTTACCCATGAGAGACCTTAGGATTTGTTGCACGACTGGGAGTATGTTCCCGTTCAAACTTCCTTGGTTTGAGGCCAAACCTAAGGTCCAAGCCAATCACTGCCCCCTTCACGACCTTGCATGTCTCCTTGGTGTACACCATGCCCACCCATTGAATTACGGCAATGGTTTGTACAGACCGTAGATGCCCGAACTATCGTGGGACGATGAGGGTTCCCACCCATATGCAGCATATCCTCTACGAATTACCAATTAGTATGCACGCTACGAGTGATAACAGCCACGACCTACACATCTGGCTACATGCGAGAGGAAGAAGATACAGCTGAATTATCTGTCCCATTCCAAATCTCATGGTCAACGCGTAATATACGGCGCAAGAATCACTGGTGACATTGGTTGTTAAATCCTAGGTGATATAGTCCTGAATAGTGGTATTCCAACTGCCAAAATTAATAGATTAGCTGATCACCCTGGATCAGTAACCAATAGTTCACATTATTATCAAAAATAGTGTTTTTTGACCTTTTTCAAATGCAGGTGATGATAACACTGGATTTGCAAAATACTTTACATAAAATAATCAAAGGACATGAGCAAGTGTGAACTTGCCTTTGGGGATTGCAAGATTATGCACTCACGGTCTTCAAGACAATATAAGATCCAATATCTAAAATCAGCATCATTGGTCCGGTAAGGACTAGTGTTTAAAGAATCAAGATGCTATTATGCATAAGTAATGTAATGCAATTTCGTAAACTCGAATCCCGGGATAAACGTTGTTCTAGGGTTTGGATTCTAGAAATGGTTTCTTTGGAATGTGTTTGCCTTTTAGATTAAGTTTCACACTTGTTCTTCTTATTAAGGCTTGAGAGTGTGTGTGAAACAACATGTAATTATAAGATCATGAAACAATGAGATGAACAAATGTGGAATGTTACTCAAGATTGCTTATACAATAATTGTATATCTTCAAAATTTACTTTACAAGTAATGTCACTTATGAAGAACTTAAGTGTTATCAATCCTAAGTATACAAGTAAAGTATAAAGTAATGTGATGATTATTAATTGTCATCTGTTGTCTGAAGTGGCAAAAAGAATAAGATTTAAAGAAAAGATTTCTTTTCTAAGGTCTAAACAATCTTTGTGGTTAATCAAATGTGGTCGATGTTGTTTGTGTTTCTTGAATAGTTTGGACATGAGATTCTTTATGAATTAACTATAATAGACCAAATTTAACTATAAAACACATAATAAGGTCTTTAGCATTATATTTGAAGTCTTGTAGCCTAAAGTTAACTTTAAAGACATAGATGAATTTAGGTTATATTGCTTATGATAATTGTACTTTGTTCACTTCATAAGGTTCCTTTAGAGTTAACTAGGAATGGTATTACTTTTATTTGGTATAGTGGTTTCTCAAGATTATAATGGAATAGAATCATTTATGTTTTTATAAATGAGTGGTTACGGTTTGTAATCAAGGTAATAATATTACTTACTTATGAATTCACTATAGTGTTTTGGTATATTGATAAACTTGTGGTTAAAGTAAAGGAATAGGTTTTATTTCCCTACAAATTATTCTTGGAGATTTTATACTTGATAAAGATCTCTTTAGGAAATAAACTACACATATGGTTTAATGATAATTCAATTGAATTGTATTTAAAATGTGTTGAACCACTTTGGCTTCATATTATAAATATTTAAGTCTAGTATTACTTATTAGACCTAAATTGGCAATTTTAGGAAATTAACAAATTTTATTTACCTTTATATGAATTATCAATAAAGGAAATAAGTTTAAATTCAAGTTATTAAGTTGTTTAAAATTTTATTTACCTCAAAAGTGGAATATTATATTTTTAACATGTAGGTATTATTTTTGTGATCATTTTGGTTTATTATATGTATTTTTATGAATTTTAAATAATAAGATATGATTTTTATATGTGTTATTATTTTATAAACACTTAATAAATAATAGATATTGAATTAAGTGAAATAAGAATACATGATTATAGTTTTAAATTATTGTTTTTATTTTTCTAAGATTTTTGGTATTTTATTTATATTTTTAACATCTACAAATATTAAAATATGAATTTTCAAATTATTAATACTTCTAAAATATTTATTAAGTAATAATTATTTAAATTATTGTCATAATAATGTTTGATAATGGTTTAATGTTATAGATTTTATTTTTCTGAAAATTTTCATATTTTACACATATTTATCTGAATTATAAAACAAAATATATAGAATTTATAAAGTTTAATCAATTTCTAAAATTAATAAACTAATCATTAAAGGATTTATTGCGTCAGAGTGACATCAGCCTGACATAACTATGTGGATAAAACTTTTGGTACTGGAACAAACCTAGCCCTAAGGTCACAGACATGTGGGCCAGTGGCCACATTGGCACGCCACGCGAGCAGTGGACTAAGTCAAGGGGTTGGACTGGTCAAGGATGAGATCATCCTGACGTCATCCCGCTGGACCCTCGTCCGAACAGTATCAGAGACGGCGCGTGGATGGTTTCTGGGATGCGAGAGTAGGGGATTTTGATGCAGGGAAGTACACAGAACTTAATAGTGGCAGCGCCACCCCCTAAAGGTCATCGGAAGATGGCCGGCGACGAACTCATGCGGCGGCGCTGGCAGATGGTCACTTCGGTGACGATATAGGAAGAAAACCGAGCAATAGAGGCTACAGGTAGATCGAGTAACTTACCACGGTTGTGATGAGACAGTCGGGGAGGCCGAGGGAAGTCAAACGAAGGCGAATCGATGGTGAACAACATCGGAGACGAAGCAAACTCCGGTGACGATTCTGTCTGAACTGTGGCAATTCCTTTGGCAGAGATGCCCAACACGACAAGGCAGATCTAATGGTGGTCTTTGATTGGCAAGGGGAGCTCTGAAACGTCGGCAATGAGCAGCTCCGGCGAGGCTAGGTTTTCGGTCAGAGGAAAACAGAGAGATAGAGAGCGTCCAAGGGAGAAATGAGGATGAGGACGAGCAGGGACGTCGCCGTGGCCTCCTTATCCTCTCCTGGCGACGACGGCATGCATCTTGACGCAAACACGGAGGCGGACGGCCTCGGCATCGCCACCGAGCTGCTTCCAGCTGGAGGAAGACGACGTGCTGTTTTGTAGATAACCCCTTGAGTTTCTTCGAAACAAACCCTTGGTCCTTCTCTGGTCCCACTCATCAGCCTCTGATGAATTGGGATCTGGCCTGCTTCTGGGCCGTAGAAAAGCGAGCAAAATGTGTCTGCTGCTGCACGTGAGAGTCTGGTAGAGGGGTAAAGCAATGGGCTTTGGGCCAGTTTCTGGACTGAGTCCATTTTTTATTCTTTTCTGTTTTCCGTTTTCCTTTCTTATTTTGTATTTAAAATTTTGTTTTAAGATTTATATTTTTCATTTACTTTGGAATCTTGCTTCATAGAATTTATTTGTTAAACAATTGCAGCAAAAATGAATGTATTTAAAGTCATTTTGTGAGCTTTTATTATATATTGTTTAGAGTTTTTTGATTTTATTTAAACAAGTACTTATCCTTCTAATATTCTATAATAAGCTTTGGGATGAATTTTCTCTTCATAATAAACCATGGATTTATATTAGGATATCCCCTTATTTGTTTATGGGATTTAATTTTAGTTAGCTTATAGTTTGGAGAGAAATTTTTATATAATGATCATAGATCATTATTTGATGTATGATATGCAAAGGAAATCATCTGGTTAATATTACTCCCATAAATCTAAGGATTAATAATGTCTATATATTTTATTATAACTAACAGAAGAGTTAGGGTTTGAATTGTAAATGCTTACCCTAGGGTTTAGGGTTCTTAATATACTTATATTCTTTTGTTGATGTGAATAAAGATTAATGGCTAAAACACATTGTCTTTATGTTTGTGATCATTAATGATATCATCATTAAAAATATAAAGTTATTATCTGGAATGTCTGATGGAATAGAATTGATAAATATAACTCCTAAGCACATATGGTTATGATAATTGGAAATGACAGAGATGTTCTTAAGTGATTTTCTATAGGAAAATATTCCTATAAAGTTTGGTAGAGATAAAATGATAGATCAATCAAATGAAATGGATATTATATTTGGTTAAGATTTAGGATTTAGTGTTTACCAAGAATTCCTATCTTCCATAATTCACAATCTTGGACTTCTAATTAAGGAATTCCTTTCCTAGATATACTACTTCTTCATATCCATCATCATGTGTTAACATGATGAGCTTTACTACAATTACTTTTAGTAATAACTTCTCCTTCTAATTCCATTTGTAAATCCAATGAGTTTGACACTAAATCTTTCATAATCTTCTCATATCCATACTTGGTTATATCAACTCTACTGCTGATAATCTCCAATCCAACAAGTAGTTACTTCTAACTCCATTTATACACTTCCTTAATCATCCACCACTAATATTACTCTAGTAGATTTATATATCAAATTTTCCTCTCCTCAAAAGCTTACTATCCTTTAAGAGGAACAATACTACTTCAATAGCTTCATGATACTCTAGCTTCATCTTAATCATACTATCTTATATTTACTTTACTCCAGTACTTTATTTTCAAACTTCACTTGATATCATGGTGACTTGTCAGGCTAATCCTAGGATAACATATCTTTACTAGGGTTCAATCATGTTCTATCCACCAATGTCACTTATACATGATATAAGCATTCAATCTTGGTGACTAAAGCATGATCATGATAATCCTTTGATCCTTTATGGTTTAGGTTTCCAGTTGGCTAATCAAGATCTTATCAATACAACATTACAGATGTATTATAATTATCTTCTGTTTATCTCTATTGGACTAAGAGATATTATTCATTAACTATACCTACTTGATCCAATAGTATTACTCCTAGTAACTATCTTTAGGATTCATCCTTGTAATCTTCTTTATTACCATACAAGTATATATATTCCAGATAACTCTTCTATCATTTCAGGAGTGAGTTAACTCCATCAATTATCACAATGATCTTATTCTCTTCCAACACTCCCATCCTATAGATGATATCTATAACTAGCATTACCACTTACCTCTTCTTACTTCTTTCTCTTAAGTACTGAAGTGAATGCTATGATAAGGACAAGAGTTGATAGGTCAAGAATTGATAGGTTAAGAACTGGTGAATCAATATTTGATTACTCAACATTGATGAACAACAAATATAAGGATGGGATTCAATAGAGTGATAAGGATTGATACGGAAAGAAAGATATATGGTGAATGATCTTGACTTGATTTATTTCCTACTTAATCTCACTATAAGTTTAAGGTCAGGTAGTACCATGATAATCATGGTATAAGTAGATGAGATTAAGATAGATCAAGAATTAGTTGTTACATTCTTATTACTTAAGTTATATTTATAACTTCGTATTCATGAGTTGTGTAATGAATACTGGAATATGACTACTTAAGGATCAAATATAAATCATTAAATAATGTATTAGGGTTTAACTTTATTACATCTGATCTACCCTTAGATCAAATCTCCTTTACCCAAAATAAGGTTTTAACAAAGGTCATATTGAAACTTATCGCAGTCAACTTGATGATCTACTTCAATTCCATCAAGTTGAGAGAAGCTTCAATCACTTTGACAAGTTTTGTTCAAAAGCACAAAAATTATTCGGATTTTCTATGCATGAATGCAATGCACACATCTGGGTTCAGCTTATTTCTAAGCTTTAATGCTAGGATGTTACAAAAACTCAGCGAGGGTTTCACCCAAATGCGACGCCAGATGGTAAACCCTGGGTTCCGGCCCGCACCAGGTGATGTCACCCAAAGAGCTCCTCCACCACCACCCGTGGGACCGTCGAATCCAGCAACAACACCTGCACCAAACAACAGCACAGGCGGATACCCGCCGCCAAAAAGGTCCCTGATGATTCAAAAGGGACGGCCTACCAACAGGGTGCAAAAGAAGATCACCCGACAGGTCAGCCTCGTTGTGACCGATCCGCCCGCCATCCCTGAGTACCTCAGTGGCACGGAGTCCTGCATCACATTCGATCGTTCAGATCACCCTCGCCAGATCTCTCGCCCAGGTCATGCTGCCCCCGTGCTCGCACAGATCGGAGGATTCGAGATGAGCCGCGTCTTGATGGACGGCGGCAGCGGCATCAACCTAGTGTTCGCCAGCACCCTCGCAGCAATGCGGATCCCGCTGTCCAGCCTGAAACAATCCGACACAACGTTCCATGGCATAGTACCTGGGAAGGGCATTTACCCCCTGGGAAAAGTATGGCTCGACGTCATCTTTGGCAAGCCCGAAAACTTACCTCTTCTTACTTCTTTCTCTTAAGGACTGAAGTGAATGCTATGATAAGGACAAGAGTTGATAGGTCAAGAATTGATAGGTTATGAACTAGTGAATCAATATTTGATTACTCAACATTACTGAACAACAAATATAAGGATAGGATTCAATAGAGTGATAAGGATTGATACGGAAAGAAAGATATATGGTTAATGATCTTAACTTGATTTCTTTCCTACTTAATCTCACTATAAGGTTAAGGTCAGGTAGTACCATGATACTCATGGTATAAGTAGATGAGATTAAGATAGATCAAGAATTAGTTGTTACATTCTTATTACTTAAGTTATATTTATAACTTCGTATTCATGAGTTGTGTAATGAATACTGGAATATGACTACTTAAGGATCAAATATGAATCATTAAATAATGTATTAGGGTTTAACTTTTATTACATCTGATCTACCCTTAGATCAAATCTCCTTTACCCAAAATAAGGTTTTAACAAAGGTCACATTGAAACTTATCGCAGTCAACTTGATGATCTACTTCAATTCCATCAAGTTGAGAGAAGCTTCAATCACTTTGACAAGTTTTATTCAAAAGCACAAAAATTATTCGGATTTTCTATGCATGAATGTAATGCACACATCTGGGTTCAGCTTATTTCTAAGCTTTAATGCTGGGATGTTACAAAAACTCAGCGAGGGTTTCACCCAAATGCGACGCCAGATGGTAAACCCTGGGTTCCGGCCCGCACCAGGTGATGTCACCCACGGAGCTCCTCCACCACCACCCGTGGGACCGTCGAATCCAGCAACAACACCTGCACCAAACAATAGCACAGGCGGATACCCGCCGCCAAAAAGGTCCCTGATGATTCAAAAGGGACGCCCTACAAACAGGGTGCAAAAGAAGATCACACGACAGGTCAGCCTCGCTGTGACCGCTCCGCCCGCCATCCCTGAGTACCTCAGTGGCACGGAGTCCTGCATCACATTCGATCGTTCGGATCACCCTCGCCAGATCCCTCGCCTAGGTCATTATGCCCTGGTGCTCGAGGAACAGATCGGAGGATTCGAGATGAGCCGCGTCTTGATGGACGGCGGTAGCGACATCAACCTAATGTTCGCCAGCACCCTCGCAGAGATGCGGATCCCGCTGTGCAGCCTAAAACAATCCGACACGACATTCCATGGCATAGTCCTTGGGAAGGGCATTTACCCTCCGGAAAAAATATGGCTCGACGTCATCTTCGGCAAGCCCGAAAACTTACCTCTTCTTACTTCTTTCTCTTAAGGACTGAAGTGAATGCTTTGATAAGGACAAGAGTTGATAGGTCAAGAATTGATAGGTTAAGAACTGGTGAATCAATATTTGATTAGTCAACATTGATGAACAACAAATATAAGGATAGGATTCAATAGAGTGATAAGGATTGATACGGAAAGAAAGATATATGGTGAATGATTTTGACTTGATTTCTTTCCTACTTAATCTCACTATAAGGTTAAGGTCAGGTAGTACCATGATACTCATGGTATAAGTAGACGAGATTAAGATAGATCAAGAATTAGTTGTTACATTCTTATTACTTAAGTTATATTTGTAACTTCGTATTCATGAGTTGTGTAATGAATACTAGAATATGACTACTTAAGGATCAAATATAAATCATTAAATAATGTATTAGGGTTTAACTTTTATTACATCTGATCTACCCTTAGATCAAATCTCCTTTACCCAAAATAAGGTTTTAACAAAGGTCATATTGAAACTTATTGCAGTCAACTTGATGATCTACTTCAATTCCATCAAGTTGAGAGAAGCTTCAATCACTTTGACAAGTTTTGTTCAAAAGCACAAAAATTATTCAGATTTTCCATGCATGAATGCAATGCACACATCTGGGTTTAGCTTCTTTCTAAGCTTTAATGCTGGGATGTTACAAAAACTCAGCGAGGGTTTCACCCAAATGCGAAGCCAGATGGCAAACCCTGGGTTCCGGCCTGCACCAGGTGATGTCACCCACGGAGCTCCTCCACCACCACCCGTGGGACCGTCGAATCCAGCAACAACACCTCCAACAAACAACGGCACAGGCGGATACCCGCCGCCAAAAAGGTCCCTGATGATTCAAAAGGGACGCCCTACCAACAGGGGGCAAAAGAAGATCACCCGACAGGTCAGCCTCGCTGTGACCGCTCCGCCCGCCATCCCTGAGTACCTCAGTGGCACGGAGTCCTGCATCACATTCGATCGTTCGGATCACCCTCGCCAGATCCCTCGCCCAGGTCATTATGCCCTGGTGCTCGAGGCACAGATCGGAGCATTCGAGATGAGCCGCGTCTTGATGGACGGCGGCAGCGGCATCAACCTAATGTTCGCCAGCACCCTCGCAGCGATGCGGATCCCGCTGTGCAGCCTGAAACAATCCGACACGACATTCCATGGCATAGTCCTTGGGAAGGGCATTTACCCTCTGGGAAAAATATGGCTCGACGTCATCTTCGGCAAGCCCGAAAACTTACCTCTTCTTACTTCTTTCTCTTAAGGACTGAAGTGAATGCTATGATAAGGACAAGAGTTGATAGGTCAAGAATTGATAGGTTAAGAACTGGTGAATCAATATTTGATTACTCAACATTGATGAACAACAAATATAAGGATAGGATTCAATAGAGTGATAAGGATTGATACTGAAAGAAAGATATATGGTGAATGATTTTGACTTGATTTCTTTCCTACTTAATCTCACTATAAGGTTAAGGTTAGGTAGTACCATGATACTCATGGTATAAGTAGATGAGATTAAGATAGATCAAGAATTAGTTGTTACATTCTTATTACTTAAGTTATATTTATAACTTGGTATTCATGAGTTGTGTAATGAATACTGGAATGTGACTACATAAGGATCAAATATAAATCATTAAATAATGTATTAGGGTTTAACTTTTATTACATCTGATCTACCCTTAGATCAAATCTCCTTTACCCAAAATAAGGTTTTAACAAAGGTCATATTGAGACTTATCGCAGTCAACTTGATGATGTACTTCAATTCCATCAAGTTGAGAGAAGCTTCAATCACTTTGACAAGTTTTGTTCAAAAGCACAAAAATTATTCGGATTTTCTATGCATGAATGCAATGCACACATCTGGGTTCAGCTTCTTTCTAAGCTTTAATGCTGGGATGTTACAAAAACTCAACGAGGGTTTCACCCAAATGCGAAGCCAGATGGCAAACCCTGGGTTACGGCCCGCACCAGGTGATGTCACCCACAGAGCTCCTCCACCACCACCTGTGGGACCGTCGAATCCAGCAACAACACCTGCACCAAACAACGGCACAGGCGGATACCCGCCGCCAAAAAGGTCCGTGATGATTCAAAAGGGACGCCCTACCAAAATGGTGCAAAATAAGATCACCCGACAGGTCAGCCTCGCTGTGACCGCTCCGCCCGCCATCCCTGAGTACCTCAGTGGCATGGAGTCCTGCATCACATTCTATCGTTCGGATCACCCTCGCGAGATCCCTCGCCCAGGTCATGCTGCCCTAGTGCTCGAGGCACAAATCGTAGGATTCGAGATGAGCCGCGTCTTGATGGACGGCGGCAGCGGTATCAACCTATTGTTCTCCAGCACCCTCATAGCAATGCGGATCCCGCTGTGCAGCCTGAAACAATCCGAGACGACGTTCCATGGCATAGTCCCTGGGAAGGGCATTTACCCCCTGGGAAAAATATGGCTCGACGTCATCTTTGGCAAGCCCGAAAACTTCCGATGCGTGCGTCTGGAGTTCAAAGTGGTGGATTCGTGATACGTCAAAAACGTATCTATAATTTTTGATGCTCCATGCTTCTTTTGTATCTACTTTGCTTTGCTTTGTCTATACTTTGAGGTGTTTTTATATCTTTTCTGGAACTAACCTATTAACAAGTTGCCACAGTGCCAGTTGCCTGTTTTCTTCTGTTTTTGGTTCCAAAAAGGCAGAAAATAAATATTCTCGGAATTGGACGGGACAAAAGCCAAAGTTATTATTTTTCCCGGAGCAACACGGAACAACGAAGCAGAGCCGGAGGGGGGCCACAGGGTGGCAGCACCCCCCTAGGCGCGGGCAAGCCCTGGAGGCGCCTGGAGGGTTGTGGGCCCCCTGGACCCCCACCGACCTTGATTCCTGCGCCTATCAGAAACCCCCGACCCAAAAACCCTAGGGCATCCGGAAGAAATCCACGAAAACCTCCGTAGCGTGGCCGCCACCGAAGGGGAAATTCGTGGGACAGAAAGTCTCTGTTTTGGCACCCTGCCAGGATGGGGAAGTGCCCCTGGAGCCATCTCCATCGATCTACAACACCATCTTCATCACCGTTGCTGATTGCCATGATGAGGAGGGAGTAGTTCTTTCTCGAGGCTAAGGGCTCTAACGGTAGCTATGTGTTCATCTCTCTCTCTCTATGCATGATCTTGTTTCGGTCATGAGCTTTGTAATCAAGTAGATCTACCTTGCTACTCAAGTGCTTTAATAGACCTCTTCTCTCCCTATGTGTGTGAAAGTGACAGCGTGCACGCCATGGTGGCACTTAGGTTTGAGTCTACATAAATACTCTTTGTGATTTAATATATCTATGATTTTCCCCACGTGTGTGAATGTGACAGCGTGCATACCGTGTGTGGCACTTTGACTAGATTGAATATTTGATATTATTTATATTTGGAGTTGGATGTCTCTATGAAATTTTGGTGTTTGTTGGAACCATCTAGCGCTCAAGGTGACAGTGTGGGGTTATCTAAATTGGGGAAGGCAGACTTTGAGATGTGCTATTATAGCCCTACCATGGAGAGTAGTTAAGAGTAGTATCATGAAGAGAGGATATTTATATGAGAGAGTGTTCACTAGTGAAAGTATGATCCCTATGCCTTGTTTCTAAACATTGAAACACCCGTTTGCTACTAGATCTATTGCATGTTTGCTTGCTTCCTTCTTGTTTCCTTTAGTCTTTACCTCACCCTCTAGCTCTTTTCTGGCACCATTATCACTGGTATTTCACTATCTCTTCGCCGAACTAGTGCACCTATACACCTAACAAGTGTATTGGGTGTGTTGGGGACACACGAGACTTCTTGTATCTTGATTGTAGGGTTGATTGAGAGGGAATACCTCTGACCACTTCCTCCCTGAGTTCGATAAACCATGGGTAATCCACTTAAGGGAAACTTGCTGCTGTTCTACAAACCTCTGCACTTGGAGGCCCAACAACTGTCTACAAGAATAGAAGTGCATAGACATCAAGCTCTTTTCTGGCGCCGTTGCCGTGGAGGTTTTGGGCTTTTACCTTTCCTCCATGCCATCAACTTATTTTCTGGCGCCGTTGCCGGGGAGGAAAAGTAAAAGGCACTCACACACGTTACCCCACGGCACCAGGAAGCCAGAAAGCTATTTTCTAGCGCCGTTGCCGGGAGGTAAGGTAAAAGGTACTCACATCCTCCGGTGTGAGTGCTCAAAGTTATTTCCTTTAGATTCTGCAATTTGGTCTTTTTGTTTCATGTTTTCACTAGTTAGGCTTAATGGAAAACAACAAAAAAATTAGAGAGCTCTATATTATTTATCTTGAGTTAGGACATGAAGTGTTTGAAGAGATAATTAAAAAACCTATGGAACTTTATTTGCATGCTAATAGCAATGTTATTAGTATGAATTCTTTGGACACCATTGTTGCTAATGCTATGGAAATGTCTAAGCTTGGGGAAGCTAGTTTTTATGAAAATGATATTTTTAGTTCCCCAGCTTTGGAACATAGCTATTGTATTGCTTATGATGATACCAAACCTCCAATATATGATATTTTTAGTCCACCTACTATTGCGGAGAAAAGTAATTGTGATTACAATATGCCTCCTATATTTGATGATTATGGTGATGAGAATAATAATGATAGTTATTTTGTTGAATTTGCTCCCACTATGATTAATAAGAATGATTATTATTATGTGGAGAGTAATAATTATTATATGCATGTGGCTCATGATAAGAATGTTTCTTGTGATAGTTATATTGATAATTGAGGGAAACATGGTTTTATGTATCTCAACAATATTAAGTTTCCCCTCTTTATGTTGAAAATTTTGAAATTGCACTTGTTTTGCTTTCCTATGCTTGGTGCTTTGGGCTTTCATGGCTTGTTTCTTTACAATATTCCTATGCATAGGACGTGGGTTAGACTTAATTTTTTTTTGAATTTGGTTCTTGATGCTCTCTTTTACTTCAATTCGTATTTCTTGTGTGACCATCTTCTCAAACTATCAAGCCTAACTTAAAGGCGTTAAATAAAGTACTTGTTGGGAGATAACCAAAGAGTTTTCTTGATTCTTGGAAGTTATTACTTCAGAAATGACCTCTCCTTATCCTTTTTGTTTGCTTTTTGTGCCAAGAATGACCTCTAATGAGAGGGAAGTAAGATTTGGGGAGTTGCTATCCTGAAACAGATTTGTGTCCTCCACCATAAAAATTCTTGAGGAGTCTCTGTAAGTTGGATTGAGGTGAAAATTTACAAATAAATCCCCCAGTATGTTAGCTAACTTTAGTTAGTTCAATACTTTTTGATTTGAGCAATAAAATGTCTTCGAAAAAATCGGTTTCTACCTCCTGGTCTGTTTTGACAGATTTCTGCCATTATTTGCATTTGCTTCTTATCGATTCCTTGTTGAGTTATCTTTAGGGGAATTGAGCTTTTTGAAGGAGTTTCTACAGTAGCATGTGTTTTTAGTGAAAAGTCTTGCTGTTCCAAAGCTTTACCCAAAGGTCAATTATCTTTTGAATACGCTAATGTTACTAATGAAGATTGTGTGAAGTTTTGTATGAAGCAAAAATTTCAGGTCTAGAGAAAGAATTATGTAATGAGATGAAGAATGGACAAAAGCTCAAGCTTGGGGATGCCACCTTGTGTCACCCCAAGAAATATTAAAAAGGTACAAGCGTCAAAGCTTGGGGATGCCCACGACATCCCCCTCTTCATCAATAAAAATCTCAGGTCTTTCTAGACACTTCGTTTTTATTGTTTCTTGCACAGTTGTGTTATTCTTGGAGCGTCTTAGTTTTTGTTTTTGGTTTTTTTCTTAGTTTTCTTGAATAAAGTTGGTTGATCATAACACACCTTTTTGGAGAGATACACACTCTGTTTTCATTGCCTAGAACACTCTAGTTTTCACTCTTATTGTTCTGTAAGTATTCTCTTTTGCTAGCACTGTGTTTAGCCTTAGTTTTCTTGAGCTTTCAGCTTAGAAATTTTTAGTTCTTCTTTGTAGATTTGTGAGACAAGCTCACTGATCTTTATTGATTACTATATTTGTGATGGAAAAAGTCTATCCTAAACCCTGAACTTGTAGAGGTTAGCCGGATCGAACCCTAACATCAAAATCCTGGTCGTTTGCACCCTGAAGTATTGAATCCCGGTCTAAATCGAACCCCGATCCTGTTGGACCAAGTTGACTGAAGCCATGTAGACATTTTTTCCAAAAACTACGCATATATGTTTATCTATTTCAAATCGTGGAGTCCTGAGTCTCTTGCTTTGCTCTCTTAGATCACATGCGCGCCGTTTGCGGCCTCAGCAGCACGACAAAGTAAATTGAATGAATTAAAATTCTGCTTTTCAATCTCTCAAAATTTTCACTACAAACTCATTAATCTGTGTGAGCTGTACGTACCGAATTAGATTATCTAGAGAGCAAAATTGGGTTAGTGACAATAAGACTTATGACTTTAATAGGAGATTGGGCCAATGATTTTTTTTTGTACAAACTCATTAATCTGTGTGATCTGTACGTACCGAATTAGATTATCTAGAGAGCAAAATTGGTTTAGTGACAATAAGACTGATGACTTTAATAGGAGATTGGGCCAATGATCTTCTTCCTTTTTTGTACAAACTCATTAATCTGTGATCTATACGTACCGAGTTAGATTATCCAGAGAGAAAAACTATGGAGTAACCCACACCGAGTAGGAGATTGACGAGATCAATCTGTCAGTATGCAGATGCATATGGAGCAACGACAGAGACAAGTCCACCACAATAAGAATAGAGACCGTGAAATGCAGAATCGCAGAGGCACCAATAATCATCAGCAAAGCTGAAAGAAAATCCGATACTAATTACCTTCGGTTAGCGAGAGAGGGAAGGAGTGATTATCTATAGCTTCTTGAGATGAACGAGGTGCACGAGCTCCAAATCGAAAGTGAGTGGTAGTGTGACACGGGAAGAACTCCTGCCACATACGTGAGCTCGTTGGGAATCTGAATCGAACGCCGGTGACCAACAGAGCAACAGCGTATGGCGCCGGTCGTCGGAACAGGCGATGGGCTGGAGCATGGGCTGGAGCCGACGCGCGCGCGGGCGCACGGAAGGAAGCATTGGCGGCCAGCTTCGCCAGGCTGGACGGCGGCCAGCTTCTCCGTCTTGCTGACCCTTGCGCCTCCCCCCTCCCCCCGCGTTTCCTTTTTTTTCTCGGATGGGAAAGAGACGGACTGGGAG
Organism: Avena sativa; assembly: GCA_916181665.1. Taxonomy (NCBI): domain Eukaryota; kingdom Viridiplantae; phylum Streptophyta; class Magnoliopsida; order Poales; family Poaceae; genus Avena; species Avena sativa. The sequence goes on from OV702280.1 coordinate 105,221,004, forward strand.
TGATGAATATGACATGGGGGCCCAACCAGTCAGTGAAGCAATGTGAATTTCCAGCCAGGATTTTTTTCCCCTATGCGCACCAAACAGCTTTGGGGTTTGATTTAGACCGGGATTGAATAGTTGAAGGTACAAACGACAGGGATTTCGACTTCAGGGTTTAAACCGCCGAAGTTCTATGAATTCAAGGTTTGAAATAGACTTTTTCCATTTGTGATTTGTTTCAAATAAGTTGATTGGTGTTGGAAAAGAGTAGGAAGTTTCATGCTTATAGTGGTACAAAGAGGAGATTGCATTGACTATGACTTAGACTTTAGCATGATATGCTAGGTGTTGTTTTGACTTTATGCTTAGTGATTATTGCTGTAGTTTGTCTTGTTCCAAACAATTGGGATTGCTTAGCGTGCTTTGAAAAAATTATGCGTTGTTTTAGCATGCAAAAGCATAGTATTGTGGTATTCTCCTTTGATGCTTTGTTTGGGTTGACTTGGAACATGCTCACACCATGTTATGACTATGTATAAGTCACCATTAGCCTCTATGATCATTTAGTACTTGACTTGTAGTACCACTCTTTTCTTTGATTAGTAATGCTTTGTTGCACTGCATGATTATGGCCATTATTACTCTCTTATTTGGTTGCTCCCAGTCTTTTGCTAGCCTCCAGTTGTATAAGTAAGTTATACTCATGCCTCCAACTCCCAAGAAACCAAGTTATTCCAAAGTGTCCACTATAAACTCCTATGCATGGTGTGTTACACCATTCCAAAGTATATTTTTGTTTTCATCTATCTTCCAATTAAAAACTATTTTGTTATGTGAAATATTAGTGATTAAAGCCCTCAAAAACTTGATGGCACTCTTTATATTCTTTTCCCTAATAAACTTCAACCAGTGTGTCTTCTATGTTGTATATGCTTGCACTTATACATTGGAAGTAGCAGAACCGTGCTGTCACGGGGAATGTTTTCAATATTGCACTTGTACTTTGTACTCAGTTGAACTCATGCTCTTTTGTCTATGGATGTCACCGGTGTGAAATAAAGAGGGAACTTGTAAGTCCATGAAGTTTGTATCCTGTGTTTGAAAAACGCCTAGGCCACTAGCCTAAGCCATGCCTAATCATGGTGGAAACTTGCAGCATCACCATAGTGACATCTATGTAGCATTCTTCTATAAAAAAGAGAGACACATTGATAAAAGAGGAAAGAGATAAAATAAGCACCATATTCCCATGGTAAATAAGAAGACTACTAAGATGCTCATTGTCTGCTTGCCTTGTCATTTTGGTTATGGGATAGCTCCTGTACCATGTGCAAGGGGTACCCCGTTGGCGGTTCTCAATGATATGCAAATACTTACAATGACAAGAACTTACAGGTGACTAAAGTTGAGTAGCATGAGGTGTGTCCCTCGTATTCAAGGGACTTGATATTGCCAACTTATACTACATCAAGCATATACTCCATCTTTGTTCACTTTAACCTTAATCACTTCAAGATTCTTATGATAGGAGAAATGAGGGCTGAAAGCTAACAAGTACCATAATTTTTGGAAGCTATTTTTGAAACTTGAAATCCCTTCTTCCTTTATAAAAAAGGGCCTTTCTTCCACCATTATTGAGTCTCCACCTTCTACCTTTAGGCACCATTAAGAGAGCATAGTTTTCATTCTGTGTGCAGTGTTCCAAAGCTTATTGATTGATGCATATTGTGATATTACTTGTTCTTGTGCTATTTGTTTCTAGTCACCCTTGTGAACTTTGAAGGTGTCCTATGCATATATTTGCTACTCTATGAGGGACAAGATGATTGCCACTATGTTATGTTTTCTGTATGTGAAACAAACAAACGTTTTTCAATACATGTTATTCATGATCTTTGTTTGTAGCCTTTCATGTTGCATGCATAGTTACTATGTCCTATTGTTAGAACTCCATCTTTCATGCTCATGTTTAGAGTTCTTTGATCCCAGATTTCAATGCTTGCAAATGTTTTTATCTTGATTTTGTTGGTGCATGTCACCTCAAAAATTATTCTTTTTATCACTTACCTACTCGAGGACAAGCAGGAGTTAAGCTTGGGGATGCTTGATACGACAGAAACGTATCTATAATTTTTGATGCTCCATGCTTGTTTTGTATCTACTTTGCTTTGCTTTGTCTATACTTTGAGGTGTTTTTATATCTTTTCTGGAACTAACCTATTAACAAATTGCCACAGTGCTAGTTGCCTATTTTCTTCTGATTTTGGTTCCAGAAAGGCAAAAAATCAATATTCTCGGAATTAGACGGGACAAAAGTCAAAGTTATTATTTTTCCCGGAGCAACACGAAACCACGAAGTAGAGCCGGAGGGGGGGGGGGCATAGGGTGGCAGCACCCCCTAGGCACGGGTAATCCCTGGAGGCGCCTGGAGGGGGTGTGGGACCCCTGGACCCTCACCGGCCTTGATTCCTATGCCTATAAGAAGCCCCCGACCCAAAAACCCTAGGGCATCTAGAATAAATCCACGAAAACCTCTGTAGCGCCGCCGCCACAGAAGGGGAGATTCGGGGGACAAAAAGTCTCTGTTCTGGCACCCTGCCAGGACGGGGAAGTGCCCCCGGAGCCATCTCCATCGATCTCCTACACCATCTTCATCACCGTTGCTAATTCCCATGATGAGGAGGGATTAGTTCTTCCTTGAGGCTAAGGGCTCTACCGGTAGCTATGTGTTCATCTCTCTCTCTATGCATGATCTTGTTGTGGTCATGAGCTTTGTAATCTAGTAGATCTACCTTGCTACTCAAGTGCTTTAATAGATCTCTGCTCTCCCCATGTGTGTGAAAGTGACAGCGTGCACGCCATGGTGGCACTTAGGTTTGAGTCTACATAAATACTCTTTGTGCTATAATAGATCTATGCTTTTCCCCAAGTGTGATACCGTGTGTGGCACTTTGGATAGATTGAATATTTGTTATGATTTATATTTGGAGTTGGATGTCTCTATGAAATTTTGATGTTTGTTGGAACCATCTAGCGCTCAAGGTGACAGTGTGGGGTTATCTAGATTGGGGAAGGCAGACTTTGAGGTGTGCTATTATAGCCCTACCATGGATTAGAGTGTCCAACCGGAGAGTAGTTAAGAGTAGTATCATGAAGAGAGGATATTTATATGAGAGAGTGTTCTCCAGTGAAAGTATGATCCCTAGGCCTTGTTTGTAAACATTGAAACACCGTTTGCTACTAGATCTGTTGCATGTTTGCTTGCTTCCTTCTTGTTTCCTTTAGTCTTTACCTCACCATCTAGCTCTTTTCTGGCACCATTACCACTGGTATTTCACTATCTCTTCGCTGAACTAGTGCACCTATACACCTGACAAGTGTATTGGGTGTGTTGGGGACATAGGAGACTTCTTGTATCTTGATTACAGGGATGCTTGAGAGGGAATACCTTTTACCACTTCCTCCCTGAGTTCGATAAAACTTGGGTAATCCACTTAAGGGAAACTTGCTGTTGTTCTACAAACCACTGCACTTGGAGGCCCAACAACTGTCTACAAGAATAGAAGTGCATAGACATCAATTGGCCATCATAGTACCACACCATCCCCGGGCGCGTTGCGTTCGCAATATTCTTGGCAGTACGGCACTACGCGTACCTGCTGCTCAAGATGGCAGGACCAATGGGCATCATCACGGTCCAGGAAAGCTTCACCCAATCGGACCACTGCGATAGAGATTTCAAAAGAATCTCCCAGTCATTTGGCATGTAGGAGGAGCTCACGAGGCTCCGAGAGGTGATAGACAACGAGGCACCCCTAGTCGCCAGGCAAAACTCACATGATATGTCATTTGACTCCATAGTCAACACGAAGAAGGTGAAGGTTGTAGCACCCCGGAAAAACCGCTACTAGAAATGGCATGTCCTATCTATGTGCATCATCAGAACATCATCATGCATATTAATTTTTGCTTAAAACTATATTGCGAAAGACTATATTGTTTTCTAAACTAGCCTTCTTGAATTTCAAACCAAACCCTCGGTTCGACCAAATCATATATTTGTCTACAAATAATTTATAAAGGTGTTTTAAAATAAAAATAAATAAATGTTTTCGTGGGGAGGCAGCCAGATGACCTGGCCCAAGGCCCAGACAAAAGCTACCTACAACCCACCTACAATCCCTAACCCGAATCCCATCCAACAACCCAGATCCCCACCCCACCACCGCTGTGCGTGCACATCACGCTCACCACCTCTCGACACACACCACGCACGCCTGCCTACACACGAACAACGCCACGCACGCACGTCGCCTTGCCTGTCGCGTACACCAACACGGACCCGCCGCAATCCCCTGGCCCCACCATTCCGCGTCGCTTGCACGCCAACCATAGTGCCCGCGATCCCTTCTCTCCTCCCTCACGTCTTCCCTCCTCTGTAAATCCCGCCGCCACCGCTCCCATCGCTCCCCGGCGCCGCCTGCAGCGTCCTTCTCCGTGACCCCGATCGGCGCCGCCCCGTACCCCACCTCCTGCGGCCTTCCTCGAGCAGAGGCCTCCACCCGCAGAAGCTTGCCGGTCTGCGCCCTGTCCTCCGGCACCGCCTGCCATAGGCCCTCGCCTTCACCGCCGCCGAAGCCCTCCTCGTCGCCCTCCCTCTGCGCGCCACTGGTCCCCACCGCGCATCCTCGTCGCCTCATCTGCTCGTCGACGCCCTTCTCCGCCTTCGCCTAGCCCCTCCGTCGTCGAGCCTGGCCCCGCGCACTCTGGACGCGCCTTCCTCGGCCTGGAGCGCCACCGCCTGCTCCTGCGCTCGCCGTCGCCGCGGGACCCCGTCGTCGGCCACCTCCTCTGCCTCCCCGCGCGAGGCCCGCCTCCTGCTCGCTGCTGACGCACTCATCCTCCCTATCGGGCACCTCCTGCAGGGCGTCGTGGCCGTTCCACCCGGTGCAGCGTCACTCGCTGGCCTCGCCCCCTCGTGGCATCGTCCTCGCCGTCCTTCCGCCCCGGCTCGCCAGTGAGCGAGCCACGGCTGTCCCGGGAACCTCCTCACCGACAGCGTCCCCTTCTACTTGCGGTTCGCGTGCTCGCTGCCAAAGCATGGCCTCCTTGCTGCCTCTGCTCAACATCGGGCCCCTGCTGCCTGTGTCCCTGGCCGTGTGCACTGGCGGCTGTCAGATGCGTCAAGGCCATGCGCCTGTTCCTTGTATCCTGTTGTGTTCATGTTGATGTTGTAGTTTGTACTATAGTGGATCCTTGCCCCGGTACAACTCGATGTAACAACTGTTGGTGAGGTGAATTGATGTTTTGGTGGCGTTTGGGGATGATGCGTAAAAGATGCGGACAAGGTGATGTCTGTGAGAAAAATTGTGTGGCTTCGCTCAAAGATCCCGATCCCGAACCCAGCACCGCATCAAGTTCTCCTTCCTGGCACCCGTAGACCGACCCCGCACCCTTGGAGCCAAGTTCGTCGAGCCCCCAAGTGTGACCCCTATCCGAGACCCCTATTTTTTAAATGCCATCTCTCTCTCTCTCTCTCTATATATATATATATATATATATATATATATATATATATATGTTGCATACAAATTATTCATACTCGCGTCTTATCATGTGGGTTGGGGGCTTTATGCCGATACACCTCATAATAAATATGGAGGCCATATGCGGGCTTTTCTAGTCTAATATCGGCTCCATTTAAATTTGTATAGCGAACTGTTGAAATATTATGCCTTGATAATACAACATTTAAATTGTGGGGTATCTAAACAACTTGAACCATCTAAGTAATTGTCGGGACCCCGGTTCCACTTAATATGGCCTAATTGCCTAGCATATTTGCCATGCCATACATCATACATGCATCATGCCCGATCTTCTGCCGTAGTATTAAATAGTGCATCCGATGTTTCCTCTAGTGCTTTGCTTCTTCACGGATTAGACCGATGAGTTCATGCGAGTGTCGACCCGATCTTCGGATGAACCTTCGGCAATGTTTTCAGGCGAGCATTCTCCCCCTTTCTACCTATTTTACATTTCTAGTCTTTATTTCCCCCAGTTGATCTATTGCTATCTGTGTTGCGATGCTCTAGTTTTCGTACCCGTGGTATCCCTTGCAGCCTTATATTGCCTTGGACACATCCTATTACCTATTGTTTGGTAGATAGTTGGACTTGCGTGTCGTAGTCGCTTGCTCAAGTGCGGTTGTGTGTCGTCAAGTACCACAGTTGTTGGAGTAGTGCCGCATGTTTAATGTTGGAGATTATCATGGCTTTAATTATCGTTTAATTACTAAAATTGAAGTAGGTAAATGCAGAGGCACCGGTGGGTAATAGACAATATTTGGTTTTTAACCGCTCACTGGTGTCCCGTAGGACCCCGAGTTCCTAACACCTGTTCCGAGATCGAGCGCGCTAACCACAGGTGGGGTGTATGGGCACCCCCATCGATTAGTACCTGATTTCAAAGTACTGTACCGGGGGCCACAAAGTAGTTTGGGGCTTTATTACTATCCTGTACTTATGTCATGCTTTACTGCTTTATTTACGATTGCGCGTGGAGCGCCTATACTGTTTTGGAACCAATGTGGAATGTTTTCGCGGTATCAACAAGCCCAGTCACACTTTCGGGTTCCTAGTCGTTTACAGCCATTGTCACAAACCCTGGGTCCATCTCGGAGACCGGACGACTTCGTTGCGGGTAGCTTAGTGGGGTGGCCCCCCGTGCTTGCTTTGGGTCTGGAAAACGTCGTGTCCGAAACCTCGTCAACATACCGTTGGGTGTATGTTTTGTGATCTTGTACCTACCTGATCTGAAAACAAGGGTGTAGGTGCGTGTGGAAACTTTGGTGCACCCCTGCAGGGTTAAATCTTTTCGAGAACCGTGTCCGTGGTTATGGACGACTTGGAGCACAGTTCTCGATCATAGACAACTATAACTAAAGTTTACTGTTCTAATTTGACTTGTATCCGATATGACTAGTAATCAGCTTCACTACAACGGAATGGCTAAATAAAAGTACCAACAACTGCTGGGTTTGGGATATCTCATGCTAATTGTATCTGACTAGTAAGTGACGCAACTACAACGGAATGGTTAACTAAAAGTGCCCACTGCTTATTATATCAGGATGACTATCTATACCTGACTAGTAATTGCTGCAACGATAACTGAATAAATAAAACTGCCAACTGTGTGAGTTCCTCGGTTGACTTCCTCGTTTGGTCTCGAGGGGGAAATACCAGGATGGGTATGTTTGGTGGTAGTATCAGGTTGGTTCCGAATAGGTCTTTCTTATCCCTCTCTGATAGCCGACAGTTATATTGAGTCTCTATAGGTTGTTTAGTGCATGCTGCGCTGCCGCTTCAGTCCACCATACCTATGTAGGCGAGGACCGCCGAATTCTAGTCTCGCCGTGTACTGGCCTCAGTACTGACCGCTCTCTCTTTTTCCTTTGCCCTTTGTCGGCATCCCTTTTGTTTAAGCAGGTTTTGAGATCGACGTCGTTAGCAGGGTTACCCTTCCGGCTTGGCCTGGGCAGGGTTATGGACGCCATTGGTTATTCTTCAGGGCTCTTAGCTCAATTTGCATCTTGTCCGTACTCGGACGCTGTATCGTTTTAAAGGTGATTTGGATCTTTGTATTGTATATCTGTATTCTTGACTCTTTGAGTCCTTGTTGTATATATCTGTTCTGTGGGTTCCATCATGGACTATTGTGTAATGGTATTACTTCGTTTTCCACCCGCACAAAAGTGCTGGGTGGGCACCTTTGAATCGTTTCTATGCGGGTTTGGCGGGGATCGCTGAAACTTGCATAGGGCCGATTCTGAGGGTGTTACACAGGTCCACCCAACATACACCTCCAAGATGGCACTGATTGCTAATGACCTCAGCCCCGCATAGGAAAGCGCGCTCGTCGAATACCTCCGTGAGGGATGGGAAATCTTCGCCTGGTGTCCTGCTAACATGCCATGAGTTCCCAGGGAATTCGCCGAGAACGAACTCAATGTGTTCCGCGATGCAAGGCTAGTCAAGCAGTCGATCCGATGACTGTCCGAACCTCTAGCCGAAGCAGTTGGACTCAAAGTCAACAGACTGCTCAATGCCAACTTCATCCGAGAAATCAAGGAGAGCGAGTGGCTGGCCAACACTGTGCTCGTCCCCAAAAAGGACACAGACATCCTGCGGATGTGCGTGGACTTTACGTCACTCAACAAGAAGTGTCCCAAGGACCACTTCCCTCTCCCTCGGATTGATCAGATCATCCATTCGACTGCAGAATGCGAGAAACTCTCCTTCCTTGACTCCTACTCAGGCTACAATCATATTCGACTGAAGGTCGAAGATCAGGAGAAAACGACGTTTATCACGCCGTTCGGAGTGTTCCGCTACAACACCATGCCTTTCGGGCTAAGAACACAGGTGCCACGTACCAGCGATGCATGCAGGCGTGTCTGAAAAACCAGATCGGTCACAACATCCAAGTCTATGTCGACGACATAGTCATCAATACCAGGGAAGCCAAGACGCTGATCGATGATCTCCGCGAGACGTTCGATAACCTTGATACTACAAGATCTTGTTGAATCCAGAAAAGTGCACCTTCGGCGTCCCATATTTCCAGCTACTCGGCTACTTCATCTCCCAGCGAGGGATCGAGGCGAATTCAAAGAAAATCCGGGCCATACTGACCATGGAGAAGCCGAAGAACCTCAAAGGTGTCTAACAACTAGCTGCGCATCGCGGCGCTAAGCAGATTCATCAGCCTCATGGGTGAGAAGGCCCTGCCCTTTTACCAGCTGCTGCGCAAGGCGAACAAGTTCGAGTGGACACCCGAAGCAGACGACGCATTCGAAGCACTCAAGCGGCTACTCTCTAGCTCGCATGTCCTGGTCACGCCAAAGGAGCGAGAACGTCTGCTGCTATACATTGCAGCTATGCATCAGGTAGTCAGCACCGTACTCATGGTTGAACGACCCGAAGATGGCAAGACCCACGGGGTCCAACGCCCAATCTACTACCTCAGCGACGTACTGACGCCAACAAAACAGAGTTACCCTCACTACCATAAGCACGCCTACGGCGTATTCATGACGGCTCGTCGGCTGAGCAACTACTTCCAGGAGCACCAGATAATGGTTGTTAACGAAGCACCATTGTACAATATCCTGAACAACCCCGAAGCCACGGGACGCGTGGCCCTGTCGGGCATCGAGCTATCCCCTCTAGTCATAGTCTACGAATGGCGCAAGGCAATCAAATCCTAGATCCTCCCTGACTTCATCGTCCACTAGACGACGATGCACTTTGACCGCTCCAAGCGCGAGGCTGGAGCAGGAGCTGGTGTCATACGGACATCCCCCTAGGGCGACAAGATGAAATATGTCCTTCGGATGAAATTTCGCGCCTCCAATAACAAGGCCGAATACGAAGCCCTCATCCACGGGATGCGGATGGCCAAGATCTGCGGTGCTACACGCCTAATCATCTATGGTGACTCGAACCTCGTCGTCCAGCAGACAGTGAATGAATGCGACGCCCACGCCGCCAACATGATCGCGTATCGCGCGCTCTACAATTCACTCGAAGGAGACTTTGATGGCTGCGATCTTCGGCATGTTGGAATGGAAAGCAACGATGAGGCCGATAGACTCGCCAACATCGGCTCCACATGCGCACGGGTGCCACCAGGTGTGTTCCTCGAACAAATCTGCATACCGTCTATCAAAAGGAAATTCCACAAGGGATCACCCGAAGAAGCAGAGCACTCGGGGGCTGCGCTACCCGAAGGACAGGAAGGACCCGAGAAGCTCGATACGGAGGTCGAACTTGTCAGCCTGATGTAGGTCATGGCAATCGAGGAGACATGGACACAGTCGTACCTTCGGTACCTGCTAAACAAGGAACTGCCCGATGACCCGACAGATGCCTGACACATATCTCACCGGTCCAAAGCTTTCACCCTCCACAATGGCGAGTTGCACAAGCGCAGTATTTCGGGTGTAATCCAAAGATGTGTCACCATCGTTGATGGCAAAACCATCCTCCAAGACATCCATGAGGGCATCTGCGGTCACCACGCAAGCAGCCATGCCCTCGTCGCCAAAGCTTTGCGAGCAAGATTCTACTGGCTAACGGCCATGAGCGATGCCAAGGACATTGTCCGACGATGCAACGGCTGCCAAAGGTTCGCAAACAAGCCACACACACCTAGGTTGGAGTTCAGGCCCATACCGCTGGCCTAGCCCTTCTCCCAATGGGGCCTCGACATGATCGGCAAACTGCCCAAATCTTCGAAGGGAGGCTATGTCTACCTCCTAGTCGCAGTTGAAAAGTTCACCAAGTGAATCGAGGCCATGCCCGTCACCAACCAAAGCGGCAAAACAACCATAAAGTTCTTCGAGTCAATAGTCTACAGGTTTGGTGTGCCGCACATCATCATCACGGACAACGGCTCAAAGTTCATCTCAAAAGAATTCCAGGAGTTCTGCGAGGGCCTTGGCATCAACACATCATACGCCTCAGTGGCGCACCTGCAGACCTATGGATAGGTCGAAAAGGCCAACGGCCTCATAGGCGGAGGCATCAAGAAACGCCTGCTCAGCCCACTCGAATGGCTTGCGGGAGCCTGGGTAGAGGAGCTACCCTCCGTCCTCTGGAGCCTACGCACAACGCCGAACAGCGCATCTGGATTCACACCTTTCTTCAGGGTGCACGGATCCGAATCCATACTACCTGCCGAAGTACGCCACAAGGCCCCACGGGTCGTTGCCTACAGTGAAGCCGAATTAACAGCCGCACTCGAAGACGCCGTCGACACACTCGACGAAGCTCGTGACATCGCCGCGGCTCGCTCAGCGGTCTACCAGCAGAGCCTACGCAACTACCACAGCCTACGGCTGCCCCCAAGGTCCTTCGTCGAAGGAGACCTCGTCCTACGACTCAAGAAAGAGCGGCCAAAAAAGCTTGAGTCACCGCCTCATGGACATCGCGTCAGCAGTCAAATACTCCAACCCCTATAACGTCGCGCGTCTGCGACGCTTCTACCCCTAGTGCCCCTTTACTTTCAATAAGGCTACTCATCCAAGGCTATTCAGCCGAACAATGTACCTCTTCGATTACGCTATGAATAAAAGCTAAGTTCCTTGGCCAAAATTTCTTTTTCTCTGCATTACTTTTCGCTATAACACGCTCGGGGGCTACACCTCACCTCACGACTTCGTCGACTGAGAATAACACATGTAACCTGAGTAGTTGACCACGTCAGGCTAACGAAAAGGACATGCACACAATAAAAGCACCACGTTCTAGCATAAATAAACTTTACAGAAAAGGGCATAACAAGGCAACTCAAATATATAAGTTTTACATCTATGTTTTTACAGGGTCTATCTATTTTGAAGAATCACGTGTGCACGATGCTCGGACAGATCCACGATCTCTTCGGCATATTTCCTAAAAGCCGCATAATGCGGGCGCATATCCCAGAGGCTACCATCTGGTCGAAGAGGAGGCCCAGTCGCCACCACCGCGAGAATGACATTAGGGCGATGCAGCCGAACAAGCAAAAGGGCAGCCTTCACCCCTGCTTCCAACTGGTGTTGCACCAACTCCCTCACGCGACCCACGTCTCGCAACTTTGACAACAAACCCCAAAGAGTGGAAGGTACCTCGTCTAGGGGGAACATGACGTACAGAATTCACGCCAGGGAAGTTTTCACCTGCTTCAACACCCGCGAAACCTGCTAAACACGATCCTGCACCGTCGCAAGGACGGTGGCCCGGTCACGGTCCATCCAAGAGAAGTCGCCTGCTTCCAAGTCTTGTTGGGTCAAACAATTGATCTGAACCGCAACACGCTCCTTCTCCTCCCTCGGAACAAGGTTGGGACCTTCAGGAAACTCAGAATAAGGTGAAACACAAAAAAAGGCGCATCCGAAACTGAGCAGAAGCTCAAAGAAAACTCACATTGCAGTTTCTCTCTCAACTGCCGTAGCTCCCCCATCAGATACTCCTCTCTGGCGATAGCTCGCTCATCCTTCAACTTCCACACGTCCTCGTGGCCTCGAACACCAAGGATCTCTTTCTCCAAGCTACGAACGCGGTCGCAAAGGAAAACAAGCTGTGACGCATCATCCAACGATGGTCGCGGATCTGGAGCAGTCGAAGTACCAACGGGTGCACCACCCGAAGGACCCTAAAGGCAAACAAGCAAGGAGATGAACATCACAAACATCTCTGAAGATAGCTCGAAAAAAATAACTTATATACATTAATGGCCACCGCGTCGCACAAGGAAAGATTGTTCACCAGCAAAAGTACATATTAAAAAAGCAAGAGGATATACTATCCTAAACTACAGCAACAAAGACTAGGCACCCGCATCTGGAGTGGCCTCCGAGCCAGACTGCCTTCTCTTGGCCTCCTCCTGCTGCTTCGCCGTGTACCGTGCCAGCAGGTCAATAAGCTTTGGCCCATACCGGTTGCAACAGGAAGCGAAGGGAGCGAAGACTACCTCTGAGCCGTCTGGAGCCACTGGCATTTGGGAGGTGATGTGCGGCAGATCCACCTCCGCCCCAGATGCCATAGCCATGGCCAGATCCATGCAGGCACCGATGCCTTTCTGCTTGCTCTTGTAGGCTGCAGGATCATCCTCTGACAGCGCATCCGCCAGGGCATCGACATCCTCAAGAGCAGCGCCCTTGGGAACAATTTCCTTGCAGAAGCACTTGAGCACCTCCTTGGCCTTCGCCAAAAAACCAGCAGCAGTGCTGCAGTGATCTTCGACCACTGCGGCGGCATCATCCAGAACTCTGCCATGCTCCATGGCACCATGATCAAACGCGATACCTGAAGCATCTGAGGCAAGAAGAGAAAACAAGAGCCGCATAAGAACGAGATAAGGAGCAGCCGAAAAGGGCCAGGACGAATCAATATAACTAATCAGAGAAAGCCTTGGACGTAGACATCATCCTGTCAGCAATCTCCTTCTCGCGAGCGGAAGCCACAGCAGAAAGCTCCCTCTCGCGATCCGAAGACTCCTTCCGCAGGCGCTCCTGAGCCTCGGTAGCAGCGGCCACCTCCATCTCCAGGTGCTCCTCTGCCTCAGTACCATCTGCATCTATCTTCTCCGCTCGACCGAGGCTCTTGTCAAGAACGTCCATCCGACGAAGGGCCACATTATTTTCATCTACACATGCCAAGAACAAAGGGTCAATCGAAGCAAAGAGACAATCGAAATAAGCAACGAATGATCAAACTACGTACCTCGAAGCTGCTGCATGCTGGCTTCCAGCGCCAGATGCTGCTGGATGAGAAGGTTCGCGATGTGCACAAAGGGCTGCGAAAAGAAACAAAAAGCAAACAATCAAGAAAGCATCAGGGAAAAGTCTTGGGGGCTGTGCCCTAAAAAAAGCAAAAACATTCAACAAAGCAACCCGAAAAGGGCTCCGGGGCTCCCCCCAGGACGATAAAAGAGAACAACTTGCGTGCTCGGATGGAGACTCCGAAGGTCCACAAGGGGTCTTCTGAGTAACGACCACTCGAGCTTCTCGTGGAGAGGGGTTCGGGGCATCATCCTCAGAGTCGTCCACCATCTGAAACGAAGGGGCCGTCGGCTTCGACTCCCCTACGGCCTCCTGAGTGCCCTCATCAAGAGATCCCTCCGAGGAGTGGCTGCAACAAAATTATTGATCAATAACAAGAGACAGCATTAATCACATAATACAGCGCAGCCGAAGCCACTTACGAGTCAATGTCAGAAAGATTGAAGACGAGCGGCGCCTTCTCCTTCTTCTTCTTCTTGGATGGTGGCTGTGGCGCCATAGCTCAAAGAGGCACAGCTGGATACGGTGCGGAAGAAGCACCATCATCCTCACCATGTCGCTCTAGGAAGGAAGGGCCCCGAGGAGTAGGCGGCGTTGACGCATCCGAAGATTCACTCCGGGAGCGCTTTCGGGTCTGCCCCTCGCTCCCCTCGGGGGCTTCTTGGGTTGGAGATTGTGCCGGCGGAAGTTCGGACTCAGAGTCCACAACTTCGTTGTCAAGCGCAATCGGATACTTTTTAGGAAGCGGAGGCATCATGCCATCTACCTTCAGCTCGTGCACAAGAAGATAAAGAATGTGATTAAGCAACGCTTATTCATGTGAAGACAACAATCATAAAAAGAGCGCAACGCGCATGACGCAGTTCTAAACCTAAGCAAGTGGATTCGAAGAACTGAAGGGGGTGATCAAGGACTTCTTCGAGAGGTCATCTTCATCCTTGAAATTCAGCAGCGGCCGAAGAGCCCTATCGAGGTCACCCCTGGACAGCTCCTCGGCTGAAACCCTTGTCAAGTCGTGGCGGCCAGTGTAAAGAAACATCGGATGTGCTCTCGCCTGGAGTGGCTGCACCCGACGTTTGAGGAAGGTGCGGATGATATCCACACCATTCACCTCATTCTCTGCAACCATCTGGAGGGCTTCCACCCGATGGTAGAGCTCCTCTACCTCTGCCACCTTGCCCTCCAAGACATGGTTCTTCCAGGATCTCTTCGGCAGGATCTCCTGGGAGGAATCGAAGGGAGCGAGGCCAAAATTTTGCCCGTCCACTATGGAGTCGCGGATATAAAACCACTTCTTCCACCAATATTGGACGGACTCGCACATAGAAAAAGAAAAGAAGAGGACAGTAGATCAGATGGAAATAATGCAGCCGCCGAGCGGGTAGACCTCGCCGGTGCCATATTGCCTCTTCACGGAATAGAGTTTCCGGAAGAGGCCAAAGTGCGGCTCGATACCGAGCTATCACTCGCAGAAAGTGATAAAACATGCGATGTGGAGGAGAGAGTTGTGCGAAAGATGATGAAGCTGGATGCCATAGAAAAAAAGGAGTCCACAGAGAAAATCGTGGACAGGAAGTGACAAGATGCGAAAAACAAATGCGACAAACATCACCCAAAACCCTGTGGGTGGATGGGGGATACCTCATCGTCGGGGATCTTGACGTCCTCCTTTTCCTATGGGATCAAACCCGCATCATGCAGCTTGCGCAGGTCACCCTCGTGCGCCTCCACCCGCCATCAATGATGCGAGTGGCAGTGGCACCTTTCTTGCTGCCAGCGGTGGTGCTCGAGCCCGCTCCAGTAGAGGCCTTCTTCGACTTGACCATGGCGGAGCGTCGACGACGGCGATGCGAACGCAGGAACGACGAGGGAAGGATCGGAGAACGTCCTGTGCGCGCGAGGAAGAGCTCGTGAAAATGGAGGCAGTGAAGAAAGCAAATGGCAAAGGGTGAAAACAAATCACTGTTTTCCCCACGGTTATAAATATGAAGACGATGAACACGAACCGTTCATCAAGAAGCCCTAACGCGCAAGTTAAATCCAGCCCTACACGTGTCAACACTGGAACGAACCGTTGCCCGCACGCCGTCCAGTATGCACGGAAATCGATGAGACGCCGTAATTCTCTCCACGTCGTGCATGACTAGTCAACTCCAAGTCAGAAAAGTGGGACCCACATTCGTCCTATCATGTCATCTCTGGCGCCACAGACGGTTGAGATCACCAATCGTTAGCACTGACGTCATCAAGACCAGCCTAACAATGGTTGGAAATCTTCGGCTGATAACTAAAGTACTCACTCGAATCTACGATTCGACCAACTACTCGGGGGCTACTCCTATCAGGAGCGCTGGTCGCGCACCTGAGAAATGATTGAAGAACTATAACTCTCCACTATCTTCGAGTCCCACGTAGAGTCTAGGACTCCACTACGGACTCGGGGGCTACTCTCATAGGGAGGATTGATTCAAGCATCCGAAAAAATTGTGTCCTACGGACCTGAGGCTAAAAACAACTGAATTAAAAGTCTTTGCTCGAGTCTATGACTCAAACAGACACTCGGGGGCTACTCCCATAGGAAGCGTTGGTCGCGCACCCTATGAATTCTTTGACTGCGATCTTTCAGATCAAAATGCAAAAAACTTTCTGGCAACTTTTCCCAAATAAATGCTAAGTGGGAAACATTTTCCTTAGCCACCCGAAACACCTCCGGGGTGATAACATCTCGGATGCCGTGTCTATGACACAAACATAAGACCTACAGATATCTCGGATGCTGTGTCTACGGCACTCTGTTAGTAAAATACCGTGTCAACAGACACGATGAAAATCCTGACGGACGCGTTGGGTACATCACTCGAAAAATACTGGGATTCGACTCCTATAAGACCTCAGCAGCCTGAGTCGAATTACACCAGCATCCGTTCCAGATTCGAGTCTAGGGACTCGAGTCTGAAGAAGATTGTGGTGTTTTGTCCTATGGCAGTTAACTGGCCCTAATCCATTAGGAGAGTCAGGCACACGCATCAACAATCCCTACAAACTAAAATCATTCTCTTATAAACAGGAATAAATTTGCACCCGAAAGACTAAGGAGTCCTCAGCCGAATCTACGATTCAACTGAGCACTCGGGGGCTACTGATATGGTTATACCCCACGGGTACACAACATCAGCATACCTAGTCCAGCCCAAGGGAAGGCCCACTGCAATATACGCGGCCTGTGAAGGTTTCGGGTGGCCCAAGCCCATGACGCCTTCGGATGCTTGGAGAACAAGACTAGAGTAGATAGAATTTAGAAGGGGCGAACCCTAATATCTAACCGACTCGACCTATGCCGAGGACCTTCCTATCTATATAAAGGCTAGGAGGGCATGGCGAGGAGGACACTTCTCACCGCATACACACCTCCACGCCAGATTGCATATGCGCACCCCTGTAACTTCCGGTTCCGCCGTAATCAAGAGAAGACAAGCAGGAGTAGGGTTTTCCCTCTAGGGGCCTGAACCTGGGTAAACTTCGTGTCCCCATGTTGCTTGTTTGCTAACCGTCCCGCGATCTCTAGCCTACCCATCTTCTCCAAAACCCGAGTCCATAACAATGGGCATTGCCGAGATTAAACCTCATCAATGAGGCACAAGTGAACATTGGGAGAAGATGATGATGGGGGAACACATGAAGCTCCAATCACAACCTTTCCTTGGCCCACACATTCTGCAATTTCCTCTACATGGTTAGCAACACAAGTACTAGAGGAAATAGAAGCACATTTATCATGGCAACAAGGAAAAGCAAGCATATCATCATGAGACATATTCAAGGCATTTCTACATGATATGCAAGGGAAATCAACACTAGGATGTAAATCACATATGGTCCTACATGTGTTCATGCCCAAAGGTCCATGAATGGAAATCTCACTATCTACATTGCAAGTTCTATCACCACTCACCATATCATTACATTTTGACAACTCACATGTTGGTGTAGTGGAAGAAGATGAGAACTCATCGTGGTCAGAGGTGGAGGGAACACAATCATCCTCATTAAGCTTGGACACATCATATTTTGCTTGAAGCTTGGTCCATATATCATGAGCGTTCCGGAAAGGCATGATTGAAGAAAGAACTACAAATCTCACGACATTAACAAGCACATTAGATGCTTGATCTTCAAGATAAGAGTTTTTCTCCTCATCCAAAGATAGATTTTGGGAATCCTTAGGAGGAGACAATCCCATATCTAGAATTCGCTCAATATTCGGGTCAATGGCCTGGAAATGACTAAGCAAGCGAGAACGCCAAACATCATAATGAGTGCCATCAAATGTAAATATGTGAGAGTGCACTAAACCCCTAGGAGACATCTTTACTCTCGAGGCGGTGAATCCTAGAAGCGAGAGACCTCGCTCTGATACCAATTGAAAGTGCAATGGACGTCGCCTCGAGGGGGGGTGAATAGGCTTTTAAAATTATTATGGTTTAGGCTCAAGAAAATGCGGAATAAAACTAACGTTTAATTTATTGAGAACAAAACCTAGCCACTAGGTCGACCGAAGTGCACCAACAACCTATGCTAAGCAATACAAGCAACAAGGTGATAGCAAGATATAAATACTTCAAGTACGATGGCTATCACAATGTAAAGTGCATAACTAAAGAGCTCAGTTGAGAGATAACGGATGGACGTGGAGACGAAGATTTTTTTCCCGAAGTTCACTTCCAAAGAAGCTACGTCTCCGTTGGAGAGGTGCGATGGCGCAATGCTCTCTGAACGCCACAAATGGCTCACCGCGAGGTGTGGTGGCTCGATGCTCACCCAAAGCCACACAAGGCCTCACCCCGTATGCGAAAGCACACAACTCACTGACACCACAAAAGGATCACCCTATTCTCCCGAGTGCACACCACAAATGGCGGGCACTCTCTCCACTAAGGGACGCTTGAGGGCAGTGACCGAACCCGTACAAGATTGGGGATAACTCCACAACTCAATTGGAGGCTCCCAACAACAAAACCACAAAAGGATACAAGACCACAAAAGGTTAACAACACCACATGAGGTCAACAACACAACCACACAACCGTCTAGGGTTCCAAGAACCCAAGAGTAACAAGCCCACAAGCTTGTGCTCGCCGAATCTCCGAGGAGAACTCAAACCTATGCAAGAAATGCAAGGGCAAGTCCTTCACTCCCAAATTCCAACAAAGCTAGAAAAGCTATTGGGAGAATAAGGGAGGAAGAAAAAAAAGAGGAGAACACAAAACTCTCCAAGATATAGATCCCAATGATTCCTTCACAAAGAAGGTATTTAGCTTTGGGGATTGTAGACCTAGATCTCCTCTCTCAAATCCCCCAAAAAGATGCAAGAATCATAGGAAGGAAAAGGGGAGAGGGAAAGCTTCTTGAAGGTCAACAATGGAGGAGAGAGAGAAAGCCAAGAACCAAGAAAAGAGTTACTGCCCATGACGGGGAAGAGGGGCCCCTTTTAAAGGGCTCCCAGATCTGCCTGTTATGGGCATTCGCGACCCTGGCCGGAACTTCCGATGGGAGGCCGGAACTTCCGGTGGCACACAGCCAATGGTCAAAAACTGCGATGCGAGAGTCTGAAAACGCGAGACCTGGTCGGAACTTCCACCGGTCCACCAGAACTTCCGGTGGGAGCGGAACTTCTGGTGGAAGTTCCGACTGAAGTTCCGTCAAATAGACACATCCAAAATAGAAGGTTAATAAACGTGAGTAGAACAAGAGCCGGATTTTCAATCGGAACTTTTGGCGGCAACTAGGCCCGACCAGAACTTCCGGTCCCTGGATGGAACTTCCGGTGGGGGCGATATTACTGCCGAAACTTCCGACCCAAATTCCGTCAAATACAACAAACCAAATATATAGGATATAGTACGTGAGGGTAAGAAGAACAGGAACTTCCATTGGAACTTTCGGTGGAAAAATGCCATAGCGGAACTTCCGATGAGAAGCCGGAACATCCAGTCAGGGTAATTCCAGAAACCAGAAATGCAATAACTTTTGCATGCGAACTCCAAACGAGATGAAACCAATTTTGTTCGAAATATTGGGTATCACCTAGGGAGAAAATACCATGAATATATATTTGAAGTATCCCCCAAGGTGTGGATCCGGAAAACTCGCAAGGTCAAAAACCGCAATAAGATATGCAAGGGAAATCCTTAGACGATGAACTCGAGCTTCATATGATGATGACCACAACCTCTAGACCCTCTCATGGACAATAACCAAATAACAACCAAGAAAGATGATGCTATGAATGCAAATATTTGATCTCTCTTCGAATGATGCAATCGAGACACCCGCTTGAGAGCCCCTCTTGATAGTACGACTATCTATCCTAAACCCGTTACAACTAACAACATAAGACCGGCAAAAGAGAAGCCCTATCAAGAATGTACCTTTGCCTTGAGAATCCTTCTTGAACTTGATGTAGACCGTCTTGTTCTTCTATAGTGGGAACACCTTTCTTGTTTGCTCTTGCTTGATGAAGATGAAGACTTGCAAATTGCTCCCCATACTCCATGGGGAAACCACTTCTTTGAACTTGTCTTCATCACTCCATGATCATGAGGATGGCAAGCTTCAAGCATGAGATCTTCTAGAGATCGCGCATCTTGAGCTTGCCCTTCTTCATCCCTTCTTGAGGTTGATCCATCTTGATGCAACTCTTTGCACTTGTCTTGACCAACCTTCAAGCTCCTTTTTTCTTCATGATTCCAATAGGCACAAAGCCCTTGGACATTTCTTCAACTTTCAACCTTGAGACCAACACATTACCAAAACAACACATGGGGGCATACATGCCCTTTCACTTATATTTCCTTTTTTTGGTCCGGAGGACATGTCCTTCACATAGAAAACCTGAGCCACATAATTGGCTAGGACGAATGGTTTATCTCTGTAACCAAGATTGTTGAGATCCACTATTGTCATTCTGTACAACTGGTCTACCTTTACCCCTTCCCCATTTAGGTTGAACCATTTGCAGCGAAACAAAGGGACCTTAAAAGAGACTCCATAGTCAAGTTCCCATATCTCCTCTATGTAACCATAGTATGTGTCCTTTTCCCATTCTCGTCTGTTGCATCAAAGCAGACACCACTATTTTGGTTGGTGCTCTTTTTATCTTGGGCGATCGTGTAGAATGTATTCCCATTTTTTTTGTACCCATGGAAATTCAATATAGTATAAGATGGTGATGCGGCCAACAAGTATAGATGATCTCCAACAATGGTTTCATTCATGAGATGTGTCCGCAACCAACCACCGAGGTCGGGGGGATAACCCCCGGTAGGGTCACGAGAGGTGAAACATAGCATAGCTTGGTTGGCTCCAGGTAAAGAAAGAACCAGGCCGGGTAAGAGAATCATGAGCGGCGAACATATAAAATATGTCGGCCCGCATAAGACAAAGTTATGATTCTTGCAGGAATCGACGAGCCGAGTCTACTGAGGAAGGGCCGAGTCAGATAGGACGCGTGGCACCTTTCCGAGTAAGGATCAGGAGGGACCATGGTAAAGCATGGTCAAAATAGAAGGGCGACACCGGGTGACACAAAAGGAGCCGGGTGACGCCCAAAGCGCACGCTGACGTACAAAGTAACAACATGACGCCAAAAGGAACAGGAAGCAGCATACTAGAAGACCGTTAGCTGTCAAGCTTTATGGACTGGGCCATTGGGCTTAGGGTAAGCCCATGACCCGTCCCACATTATAGGGACAAAGATCCAAATAGAAAACCCTAGAACCCAAAGGGGTATAAGCTAGCTAGCGCTGCCTATATAAGGAAGGGCATAGCTGTAGTAGAGGAAGGTTGGATCAGGTAGGGAACTAGTGCATTAAACCTAGTTCATACAGCTCAAGGAGCACTTGTAATCTTCACGTATCAATCAAATCGCTAAGTCTGGAGAGTTCTTCTTGTTCTTCGTGCATGGATCGACCATGCACTCCCTCCCTGGTGACCACAAGCACCCATTCGGCCCCCAACTTAAGCCTACCCATGGCATCTGTCGTGCCACCACCATGACAGTTGACGCCCACCATGGGGCAAAAGCAGGTGCTTGATGGAGTCTTCATCCGGACGGGCAACATCATCGCCATGACCGGCGAGCGTGTCTACTCTGGCCTCATCCAGAGGTTTGGAGCACTCAACTTCGTCAGCGACAACGCGGGCTGCTTCGTCAGCAACAACGCGGCGAGCACCAGGTCTATGTCGCAGGGCGCGCGGAGCGCGCATATCCGGAGTGCGTCGTCTTGGCGCCGGATCCGCCAACGATTCCTGTCGCTGGGAACCTTCATCAACTCGTCTCCATGGAGGTAATGATGACAGCACCGAACGCCGCGGCTCTGCCGATAGTCCCAGTAGTGAATGAGAATGTTGAGGGAGGAAATCATGAGGAAACACCAAGGGCTGCAAGAACAGCAAAGGCACCACTGGAAAAAAAAGAAAACATAGCTAGGAGTAAATGGGCTAAGGAGCTGCTGGAAGCGATAGGCAAGTTGGCAGAGCCAGTAGCACAGGCAACTGACCCGGCACGTGTGCAAGCCGAGTTGGAGGAGGCCAGGATAAAAGTTTTTTAGAAAGCCAAGGAATTAGCGCAGTTACAGCAGGATGTGGATATCATGATCCGAGAGCTCAACTCGGCAAATCGATTCAAGGGTGCAAAGACCCGGCTTGATGCGACGAGATTGAGAGGAAGAAACCTCAACGAAGAGCTAGCAGATGCAACGTCAGTAATAACTCTAGAGAACAGCAACGAAACAGCTATGCGGCCAACATACAACACAACAGCAGCTAATCTGCGACCAACAGAAGCAGCAATGGCAGAGTTACCCAATTTGGGAGGAGAAGCAAAGAAAAGACAACAAGAACGAGTCAACGAACTAGTAAAAGCAGCTAGCGTGCTGAATGAAGCATATTACAGAGCAAATCCGGGTATAGCAGGAAGGTCACAGATGGTTCACTCGGCGACTCCTATCCCGACAAGATCGGCTGGGCACACGGCATCCTCACCCGGAGCGGCGCCTAGACCGAGAAAATAAAAGAGTGTGGATTCAGGAAGAAACAAGCAGATGGTCACCTATGATCCGGCGATGGCTCAAGGAAACCCGGCACATGCACAGGGGGCGAGAAGGAATAATGCCCAAGGAAATGAAAACCAGGAGAATGCAGGCCGAGAAAGGCAAGAAGGGCAAAGAAATGACAATGGAGGGAAAATGTTTGTGCCTCAAGCTAGGCGTGGAACTCACTCGGCAGGAGGAGGAAATGTAGCGCCAAATAATGCACCACCTCAACCCGAAAGAAGACAACAAATCGCGGGAAAGGCAGCTCAAAAGCCAGCTAACCCGAACACAAATAAGTATAATGATGGTTACTCGGCTATGGTGAAAGACGGATATAAATTTCCGTATCACGCATATCAAGCAATGGGAGCTAGACTCGGAGGCAGGAACCTTTAGCCGGATGATGCAAGGCCGAAGCTTGACCGAATAAAGATGGTAGAGCTGGTTGAATCGCAAGGTTCACAGGGTCCACCATGCTTTGGCCCAAGGATCATGAAGGAGCCACCGGTACCAAATTTCCTGCTGGCCAGAGGGACAAAAACGTATGATGGAAGTACAAAGCCAGAGGATTGGCTCATAGATTATGGAACTACTGTTAAGATCGCGCAGGGAAATTTGAGATGGGCAGTACGATATGTACCGCAGATGCTGGAAGGACCAGCTCGGGTATGGTTGAAAATTTTTCCACCCGGAAGCATTAACAGTTGGATCGATTTTAAAGATGCTTTTGTGAGCAATTTCACGATCACTTACAAGAGGCTGAATCGCCCATAGCAACTGGTTATGTGCAAGCAAAGACCGAATGAGACAGACAGGGAATTCCTCACAAGGTGGTGTACGATGCGCAACTCTTGTGAAGGAGTAATCGAGTCACAGGCAATCTCTTGGTTTGCACAAGGATGCAGACATGGAAGTGTGCTATGGCAAATGTTATAGAGAGATATGTCGGCAAGTCTGGCAGAAACGATAAGAATTGTTGATTCGTATGCGTTAGGAGATCCGACTCAGTCGCTGCTTATGTCGGCAGACGGGATGACTGAGATTCAGATCTATGATGTTGCCAGGTCGCAAAGGCACCAGCAAAGGTCCGAATACAGAAGCAAGAGAAGAGATGAAAGGCCAGACTACATATATGGTTCGACTCAGGTTGCGGCCGTGAGTCAGGATCATCCAGATGCTGGAAGTAGCCAACGTCAAAGGACAAGTGGACAACAACAGTGGGTGCCAAAGAATGATGGCAAAAAGCCATACGAATAGAGGAAGCAATATCAGGACCGACAAAAATATACCTATGAGATGATGTTGGACTGTCCGAGTAAACCGGCCAATCACACAACAAGACAATCCACTTGGTTTCAGAAAGGAGATAGATTGGATTCGCCGAATAAGCAACTTCCACCACCTCCCCATCCACCACTTACAGGAGGAAATGCTCAGACAGTGGGAACAGATAACAGATACAAAAACAGGCAGCCGAGGTATCGGAATCAAGAAAGAAGAGAAACTGTGCACCAGGTGCACAATCCAAGAGGTGATGATGCTCATGTCGGTCACGTAACTAGAAATGAGTACAGAGAACATCACCAGAGCTATGTTGTCTTTGTCACAGAGTCAAATGACAAAAAGATCCAGCAGCGACGGATGATGGAGGTGAATGCCACAATGCCGGCAATTCCCAAGTACATGCATTGGTCTGAGCAAGAAATAACTTGGAGCATAAAAGATCACCCCAAGATCATGCCAACCCTAGGAGGATATGCTCTAGTTTTGGATCCAACGTTCATGGGCCCAGATATCAATGTCAAGTTTTCAAAAGTGATGATTGATGATGGCAGTAGCATCAACATCATGTACAAGGATACTATGCTCAAGCTAGGCATTACCATGAACATGCTGGAGCCGACTAAGACCACTTTCCACGGTATTGTGACGGGATTGTCCTGTGAGCCAATTGGCAAGATCTGGGTCGACGTCTTATTCGGCAACAGAGAGAACTATCGCCCCGAGGCCATAGAGTTCGAGGTAGTGGATTTGGTCAGCTCATATCACGCCTTACCTTACTCGGCAGACCGGCTACGACAAGATTCATGGCTACTACCCACATTGCCTACTTAAAGATGAAGATGCCAGGCCCATGTGGGGTGATTACAGTTGAAGGGGACTACAAAAGATCCATTGGTTGCGCCTCGGCCGGATCTTCACTGGCCGAGTCACTCGTCGTAGCACAAGAAAAGAATCAAATGTTGGAAGTGGCAGCATTGGCCAAAGTAGCACAAATGTCCATGACGACACTCACCAACCTGCATGGCAATGTGTCATTTCAAGCTACCAAAGAAACCAAGAAGGTACAGGTGGATGAGACTTTCCCAGAGCGCACAGTTACCATTGGGGCTGGCCACACGGACAAATAGGAAAGCAAGCTCACCAGCTTCCTCCGTGAGAATCGGGATATCTTTGCATGGTCCACTCAAGATCTGCAAGGGGTTCCGAGGGAGCTAGCTGAGCACTCTCTTCATGTAAGACCAGATGCCAAGCCGGTGAAGCAACCCCTCCTCCGCTTCGCCGAATATAGGAGGAAAGTAATAGCTATCGAGATTGCCATACTTTTAGCTCCTGGATTCATCATGGAAGTACTGCACCCGGATTGGTTATCAAATCCAGTCTTGGTCGAGAAGAAAAAAGATGATCCAAATGTGGCAGTGGTATGGCACATGTGTATTGATTACACGAACCTCAATAAGGAGTGTCCAAAAGATCCATTTACCCTACCATGGATCGATCAAGTCATATATTCTACTGCTGGGTGTGAGTTGTTGTCGTTTGTGGATGCGTATTCAGGATTCCATCAGATACCACTGAATCCGGATGATCAAATAAAGACAGCTTTTATCACCCCGTACGGGGTTTATTGCTATCGTACCATGCCATTTGGGTTGAGAAATGCAGGTGTAACATATCAAAGATGCATGCAAAAATGCTTACAAGATCAATTGGACAAAAACGCTCAAGCATACGTTGTTGACGTGGTAATAAAAACCAAACAAAGTCATACTCTAATTGAGGACTTGCGTCAAACTTTCGCAAACTTGAGAAGATTCCGGATAAAGCTTAACCCGGAAAAATGCACATTTGGTGTCCCGGCTGGCAAATTACTCAGATTCCTCGTATCCAGCCGAGGAATTGAAGCTAACCCGACAAAGATTAGGGACATCGAAATAATGTAATTGCCAAAAACACTCAACGATGTCCAGAAGTTTACTGGATGTCTGGCCTCGTTGAGCAGGTTTGTTAGTCTTCTAGGTGAAAAATCCCTACCACTATATCAACGGATGAAGAAATCAGATAAATTCACGTGGACATAGCAAGCTGATAGCGCTTTCCACGAATTAAAGAAAATGTTGGCAATAGCACCAATATTAGCACCGCCACTATCCAAAGAGCCAATGTTGCTCTGTGTCGCCGCAACCAACAGAGTTGTAAGTGTAGTAATAGCGGTTGAACGTGAAGAAGGGGGCAAATCAGTCCAAAGACCAATTTATTACTTGAGCGAAGTGCTCTCTGTCTCAAAATAGAATTACCCGCATTATCAGAAGATAACATGTCGGGTATATATGGCAGCAAAGAAGCTGAAACATTATTTTCAAGAACACCCAATCCGGGTAATATGTGAGGCACCTATCTCGGATATATTGGGCAGCAAAGATGCCAGCGGCCGTGTCGCAAAATGGGCCATAGAACTGGCACCATATACTCCACAATATGATAGGCGAGATGGAATAAAGTTTCAGGCTGTTGTAGATTTCTTTATAGACTGGATGGAAATGCAGTACGAACCACCACTGCCAGATCCGAATTACTAGAAAATGCATTTTGACGGGTCCAAGAAGAAAATGGGTCTGGGCGCCAGGATAGTGCTCACATCTCCAAAGAGGGATCAACTCAGGTATGTGTTACAGATTCATTTTGATGCTTCCAACAACGTTGCCAAGTATGAATCACTTGTCCACGGCATCAAAGTGGCCAAGGAAATTGGTATCAAAAGGATCATGTGTTTTGGTGATTCGGATTTGGTGATTAAGCAAGTGTCTGGACATTGGGATGCGCTGGACGCAAACATGGCATTATATTGTTTCCATGTGCAACAAATTTCGGGATACTTTGACGGATGCGAATTCCATCATGTTCCTAGAGCAGAAAATGAGGCAGCAGATGTACTATCCAAACTAGGGTCATATCGGCAAGCAATACCACCGGGGGTAGCGCTGGAGCACCTCAGGAAACCATCAATCAAGCAGTCACCAGAATCCGACTCGATCAGGGTCACCCCGGCGATTCAGGAGTCAGAAGTGGTACCAATGGATATCGACTCAAGGGTAGGTTCGAACCACTCAGGGACTAATCCACTCAATTCAGGGGCTGCCGAATCACACTCGGGGACTCGTCAGGTCATGTCGGCAAAGCATATGTCGGCGGAGCCAATGGACATTGATGCTGAAGCAGACCTGGAACCACTAATACCAACATGGGCACAACCAATATTTGACTACTTAAAAGATGGGACCCTACCGAGTGATGAAATATTGGCAAGGCAAATAGTACGAAGAGCAAAAGCGTACACCATAATCAACAAGGAATTATACAAGCGAAGTGTGACGAGCGTACTGCAGTGTTGTATCAGCCTAGAGAAAGGCCAGGAGATCTTATTGGATATTCATCAAGGAGAATGTGGGCACCATGTGTCATCAAGAGCGTTGGTGGCCAAGGTATTCCGACATGGATTCTATTGGCCAAGCGCATTGGCACAAGCGCAAGAGTTAGTCAGAAAATGCAGTGGTTGTCAACACTATGCATCCAAGTCACATCTACCAGCGTCTGAATTAAAGACTATACCAATCACTTGGACTTTTGCAGTGTGGTGCCTAGATATGGTAGGACCATTCAAACCAGCAAGGGGAGGCATGACTCATATTTTGGTCATGATTGATAAATTCACCAAGTGGATAGAAGTGAAACCAATCAAAAAGTTTGACGGTAAAACAGTTGTCACATTCTTAAAGGATATAATCCTCAGATATGCTTACCCACACAGTGTAATCACTGATAATGGCACGAACTTTGCCGAAGGAGCTTTTGCTCGTTTCTGCGAGAAACACCGAATAAGACTCGATGTAGCATCAGTCGCCCATCCAGAATCAAATGGACAAGTTGAACGGGCTAATGGCTTAGTTCTGTCAGGGATAAAACCCCGCTTAATGGAACCACTCTAGAGGTCACCTGGTTGTTGGATAGAGGAACTACCCTCAGTGCTATGGAGCCTAAGAACAACTCCGAATCGGTCAACGGGTTATACGCCATTTTTCCTCGTGTATGGGGCAGAAGCAGTTTTGCCCGCCGACATAGAGTATGACTCGCCAAGAATAAGGCAATACTAGGAAGTCGAGGTAAAAGAGGCCCGAGAAGATGGAGTAGACTTACTCGAAGAAGCAAGGGAACTGGCATTATCCAGATCCGCCATATATCAACAGAATCTCCGATGCTACCATAGCTGGAAAGTGCAACCTCGTGTTTTTCAAGAAGCGGATATGGTGCTAAGGCTGGTGCAACGCACAACGGGAATGCATAAATTATCATCCCCATGGGAAGGTCTGTTCATTGTAAGCAAAGCATTACACAATGATTCCTATTATCTCATAGATGCTCGTGAAGTGCAAAAAAACAAGGCGGACAGGTCAGGAGATGAGACCAAAAGGACATGGAATGTGGCGCTACTTCGTCCCTTCTATACTTAGGAGAAGTAATGCATGTATCACTCTAACTCTCATATGTCGGACGTTTGTGCCGGCTATGTGCTGATAATAAAATGGTATGATTCGAAAAACTGACTCGGGGACTACCCCTTAAGTTTTCCCTCTCAATTATTCTATGTCGGCTGGCGTGACACACGAAATTTATCTCGGAACAAGTAGTGTTTACTCGGAAAAAATCAACTCATCGACTATGCTGTTGTCCGAAAACACGGCTTCATGGCAAGCAAGAGGGAAGGATGTATGACGGGTAAACACGAACGCCGAATAATTGCAAAGGAGAAACGCGAGCTAGCTTTAAGTTTTTTCCTAACTCTCTACAGGTAACGTTATACTGCGTGTCAAACACTCTCGGCCAAGTGATCCAAGTTTCATATCCACTAACTATATCCTTAGTACTTTGAGACTCTAATGTCGAACACCGAAAAAGGTAGACAGGGGCCAAAGTCAAGGAAAGGTGACACGGCAAAACGAAACTCGGGGACTTGCCCTTGAATGGTTCACATTCAGAACATAACGCAAATATATAAAGCCTATCAAAAGGTGCATAATCAAACTTAAAGTGCAATATATGTTACATCTGTACCCGGCATATCGGGGATCTAATCAAAAGTTCAAGTATTTGTTAACCTAAGAAGCAGAAGGACTCGGAGGAGCACCCTTGGAGCCAGGAGCATCTCTTGGAGCATCGTCCGAGTCAGGGGCATCCGTGGCCGGGTCATCCGGACCATCTGACTCGGTTGCTTCGTTGTTGCCACCCTCTTCATCAGCAACTTCGACGAGCGGGTCGCCAAGGTCGAGGAAGCTGGGCCCGTCGCACCAAGCGTGCACCATGGTATACTCGATCATGGCGTAAGCTTGCTCCTGGCGTTTCTTGATCAGCTCCGGGTCATTCAGCCATTTGCCATCTCCTCTTATGCGAGCAAGAATATCAATGTTGATGTCCTCGTACCATGAAAGCACGAACGAGAAAGCCTTGTCCGCTGCAGCTCGGTCGGCTGACTCACGCCATTGATCCAGCCGGTCCTCCGTAAGGAGCAATCTCTCAGCAAGTGGCAGCGTGCGGGATGGGCATGAAGCACTCCATGTCATACTCGACCTCATTAGAGTCGAAGCGATCCCCGTTATAACCACAGGGAGGGACAGTACTGTCATCAACCTGGTGAACAAGATTCTGCTAAAGACAAACAGAATGAGTAACCAAAAGCTAGACTGAGAGTGGCAAAAGAGCTAAAGCTGACTCGGCAAGGAAAACGACTCGGAAAACTTAACCATGGGAGAGGCCTGACCCGGCTAAACGGAGGGCAACTCCAAGCCCAATCATCCACCAAGTTCAGTTTAAAGATTGAGCTTAGCCGGCGGGCAATGGAGTCATGGGTGAGCTCCTTAGTGGAGTGCCGAGTGGAATCATGGGAGCCACTCATGAAGCACATCTTGTGGCTCCTCACTTGGATGGGGCTTACCCGGTGTGAGATGAAGGCGCACATGAGGTCAGTATCGGCAAGATGAAAGTTTTCATCCGGTGACAACAACCTTTCCAGTGTCGCGTTAGCCTCGTTCACCGCAGCGTCTTGATCGCGCGGGTCAAGCTGCCAAAGCTTCTTGCTGGGGACCTCGTCCGAGAAAGGGGGAGCCGAATGTTATCGGTGGACCCGCTGTTTTTTACATAGAAAAAGGTCCTATGCCACTTCTTGCAAGAATTAAGCCCAGCAACCCGAGGAAAGATGGAGTCTCTCCTGGGCGTGATGCTAGCGGCAACGCACCAAGTCGGCTTCTTCTCGGCTCGAGGAGCACCAGGCTGGGGAACAACCTGAACCTTAAATCTAAAATATTTGTCCCACGGACGAACTGTAGGCCAAATTCCGAGGTAAGCCTCACAAGAAGAGATAAAGCAGGAAAGAGACCCAATCGCATTGGCAGGAATATGATGGGTCTGCAGATGGAAGGTGGAGAGAAACGAGGAGAAGAAGGTGCTCACTGGAAGAGCGAAACCGCCCTCAAAGTGAGAAAGGAAAACCACCCGCTCGTTAGCTTCGGGTTTGGGAGAGATCTCACCGGCGGGAAGACGGCAATCCACTTGCAGCGGAATGCGCCTGGTGGAACGGAGCCATTCTACCTCCTTGGTGGAGACCTCCGAGCCTTCCCAGCCGCCGCGCTCGCCGGCGGGAACCTCCTGCTCCTCCGCACCATCAGCGCCGCCGCGAGCGTCCATCACCCTCGCAGACTCAGTCTCCTCAGCCGTCGGGAGTGGCTTGGAAGAACATGGACCCGTGGTGGAATGGAAAGAGAAGTGGAGCAATTGCAGGGAAAGAACAGGAGGAAGAAGAAACCGCAAAGGGGCGGTTCGATCTCGCAGGCGCAAGGAAGAAGAAGAGGCAAGGGAAAACTGAACGGGCATTGGGGAAGTGGAAACCCCCAACCCCTACTTTAGGACAGTAAAAACCCTGGTCGTGGGATCCACTTGTGCCGTGCGGCCAGCGTGTGACCGTGTATTAGGCCGAGTAAGCCAATCAGCAAGCGCCACATAGCCAGAGATACACGAAAAATCCCGTGCCATGTCATGAAAGGAAGGACATGGGGCGCAGGCCGATGGGACTGACACAGTGATGGGGAATAACTGCGCAGCCGTCACTGTACCGCCAGAGCTTGGAACAAAATTTGAGGCAAGTAATCATGATTACCAGCTGTCAGTGACTGAAGCACGTCGAAAATGACTCGGAATTGGCTAAAGTGACTCGGCTCGAGGCAAAAATGAGCCAAGAAGTCAAAGAGTGGATCCGAAAACTGTCAGACAGACCTGGCAAGGTTCAAGATTGCGAAAGATAAAGACAAAAAATAAGTTCCAATCACACAAAAGGAACCTGGAGATGCCTAACAGCTTGAACTGCTAGACCTCACCAGATTTGGGGACTAATGTCTGGGGGATAACGCCCGATAGGGTCACGAGAGGTGAAACATAGCACAGCTTGGTTGGCTCCGAGCAAAGAAAGAACCAGGACGGGTAAGAACGGCCGTGTAAGAGAAGCATGAGAGGCCGACATATAAACTATGCCGGCCCGCATAAGACAAAGTTGTGATTCTTGCAGGAACCGACGAGCCGAGCCTACCGAGGAAGGGCCAAGTCAGATAGGACGCGTGGCACCTTTCCGAGTAAGGTTCAGGAGGGACCATGGTAAAGCATGGTCAAAAGAGAAGGGCGACGCTGGGTGACACAAAAGGAGCCGGGTGACGCCCAAAGCGCACGCTGACGTACAAAGTAACAACATGACGCCAAAAGGAACAGGAAGCAGCGTACCAGAAGACCGTTAGCTGTCAATCTTTATGGACTGGGCCATTGGGCTTAGGGCAAGCCCATGACCCAGCCCACATTATAGGGACCAAGATCCAAAAAGTAAACCCTAGAACCCAAAGGGGTATAAGCTAGCTATCACTGCCTATATAAGGAAGGGCATAGCTGTAGTAGAGGAAGGTTGGACCAGGTAGGTAACTAGTGCACTAAACCCTCGTTAATACAGCTCAAGGAGCACTTGTAATCTTCGGGTATCAATCAAATCGCTAAGTATGGAGAGTTCTTCTTGTTCTTCGTGCATGGCTCGACCGTGCACTCCCTCCCCTGTGACCACAAGAAGCCATTCAGCCCCCAACTTAAGCCTACCCATGGCATCTGTCGTGCCACCACCACGACAGCCGAAAGACTTAATGTGTTCATATATAATCCATGATTCAGGCTTCCCCGGGTTGTTGGAGCATACAATATTCTTGTGTTCCTGATATACGAAGCTGCCACAATGGAATTCTATAGTACTGTGTAGTGTGCTTGACTGAAAGATTCCCCGTCCCTATATATCACTGCTTTCTTTCCTAGTGTGCCTTTTACACTCAGTCTCCCCTCATGTCGCGAGTCAGGAACACCAATTGGCTTAAGGTCGGTAATAAATTCAACACAAAACTCAATGATCTCCTCTGTTCCATAGCCCTTGGAGATGCTTCCTTCTGTAACCTAGGCATGGTTGTGAACATATTTCTTTAAGACTCCCATGAACCATTCAAAGGGGAACATATTGTGTAGAAATATAGTACCGATAATGGCAATCTCTTCCACTAGGTGAAGCAGGAGATGCGTCATAATATTGAAAAAGGATGGTGGGAACACCAACACAAAACTAACAAGACATTGTACCACATCCTTCTATAACCTTGGCAGAATATCTGGATTGATTACCTTCTGAGATATTGCATTGAGGAATGTAGACAACTTCACAATGGGTACTTGAAGATTTTCTGATAGAAGCCCCCTCTGAAGGGAATATGCCATGGGAGGCAATAATAAAGTTGTTATTATGTATATTCCAAGTATATTATAGACGCTTATTTTGCATGCTATAATTGTATTAATACGTAAACATTAATACATGTTTGTTTAATAAACAAGTAGAAAGTTCCTAGTTATGCCTCTCTTATAAACTAGCTCGTTGATTAACAAGATGATCAAGGTTTCCTGATGGCAGTTTCCTGATATACGAAGCTGCCACAGTGGAATTCTATAGTACTGTGTAGTGTGCTTGACTGAAAGATTCCCCGTCCCTATATATCACTGCTTTCTTTCCTAGTGTGCCTTTTACACTCAGTCTCCCCTCATGTCGCGAGTCAGGAACACCAATTGGCTTAAGGTCGGTAATAAATTCAACACAAAACTCAATGATCTCCTCTGTTCCATAGCCCTTGGAGATGCTTCCTTCTGTAACCTAGGCATGGTTGTGAACATATTTCTTTAAGACTCCCATGAACCACTCAAAGGGGAACATATTGTGTAGAAATATAGTACCGATAATGGCAATCTCTTCCACTAGGTGAAGCAGGAGATGCGTCATAATATTGAAAAAGGATGGTGGGAACACCAACACAAAACTAACAAGACATTGTACCACATCCTTCTATAACCTTGGCAGTATATCTGGATTGATTACCTTCTGAGATATTGCATTGAGGAATGTAGACAACTTCACAATGGGTACTTGAAGATTTTCTGATAGAAGCCCCCTCTGAAGGGAATATGCCATGGGAGGCAATAATAAAGTTGTTATTATGTATATTCCAAGTATATTATAGACGCTTATTTTGCATGCTATAATTGTATTAATACGTAAACATTAATACATGTTTGTTTAATAAACAAGTAGAAAGTTCCTAGTTATGCCTCTCTTATAAACTAGCTCGTTGATTAACAAGATGATCAAGGTTTCCTGATCATAGACATTAGATGTTGTTAATAACAAGGTCACAACATTATTGGAATGGTGTGATGAACATTCATCCGAAGTATAGCATTACGATCAAATTCATTGTGTTTACATTGCTATAACATCATACGAAGTAATCCTAATCCTTAGAACATGAGATCATGTCAATCAATAACACTAGAAGAGTATCTTGATAACATCAAACGTCACATCGTAACAGGGTGACTATAAAGATGGGTTCAGTGCTATGAAGGTGTTATGTTGAGGCTCATGGATTAACAGTGGAATTTGTCTATCATGATGACAGATAGATATACTCTGGGCCCTCTTGGTGATATCACATTATTTAGCTTGCAAGCAAGTGATTTGATCACTAGAATGTTATATCACGTGAACAAGAATAGAGGACATGTCGGTAACGAGATCAAACTAGGTATGGAGATACCGATGATCGACTATCGGACATGTAATATATTGCGAGACAAAGGTATTAAGTTACTAGCGTAATAGGTTCTCATGATCACAAGAAGTCATCGTTGAATGTGTGGGCGTCAGTATGGATCTCCAGGTCCCGCTTTTGTTTATTGATCCGAGAAGGGTCTTGATAATGTCTGCATTATTTGCAAACCGTAAGGTGACACACTTAAGAGACACCGACACCATTTGGAACAAATAGTTTCTAGACAAAAGGATTTACAAAGTGCATGAATTTATTTCACTAGACACTAATGACCCAGAAGTATAGGGGATCACAACCGTCTTGGATGGTAGTATTACCCAATTTATTGATTCGACACAAGGGGATCCAAAGAATACTTATAAGCCTTAACAACTGAGTTGTCAATTGAGCTGCACCTGAAAATAGTCTTGCTCACAATAGTTTATAAGTAGCAACAGTTTTGTAGTAGAAATAGCAAATTAACAACAGCATTAAAACGAAGGAAGTAGTAACAATAGTAGCAAACAGTAGGATATGAGTGTAGTAGGCATAGGAATGGATGGACGGGCATTGCATGGACAAGTCTAAACATGTAACCTCAAGATCTAGGCCAATTACAGATAAATAAGATAAATCATCCAAGTACTAAACAATCATAGGCATGTGTCCCATATATAGTCATACGTGCTCGCAATGAGAACTT
Organism: Avena sativa; assembly: GCA_916181665.1. NCBI lineage: Eukaryota > Viridiplantae > Streptophyta > Magnoliopsida > Poales > Poaceae > Avena > Avena sativa. The sequence goes on from OV702280.1 coordinate 105,255,594, forward strand.
GCACAACATCTTTTGTCCTGCCATCCCGTTGCAGCGGGGCCTCAAGGGAATCTACTGGCAATTAAGGTACTCCTTTTAATATATCACCGGAGCAAATAATTAACACTCCATGAACACATGTGATCCTCGCACCACAGCCATCCCCTCCGGTTGTCCCAATTTCTGTCACTTCGGGGCCTTTGGATCCAGACAATGATATGTGTACATAACTTGCAGATAAGATCACAAACAATACTATCATCATGAATCAGTAATAAGTTCAAATGTGAGATCATGGCACTCGGGCCCTAGTGACAATCATTAAGAACAACAAGTTGAAAGTCAAATAACACTAATAGAGATACTAGGCACCATGCCCTAACAATTTTATTCGATTACATGATAGAACTCATCCAATCCCTACCATCCCCATAGCCTGTAGCGGGGATTACTCACTCATGGATGGGGGAAACATGGATGGTTGATGGAGAGGCGTTGGTGATGATGATGGCGATGATCCTCTCCAAACTACCTGTCCCAGCAGGGTGCCAAAACGGAGTTTCTGGTTCTGAATCGCAGTTTCTGGTGGTGGCAGCCCAGTGGAACTCTTTCTAGAAAAACATCGAACCCCCCTGAGTTTTTCGTTGAAGAGGCATCTTATAGGAGAAGAGGGAGGCCGAGAGGGTTCCCGAGGCGGCCAAACCCCTCCCAGGCGTGGCCTGGACTGGCCCGCACGACAGGGGGTGTGAGCCCCTCGTGGCCCACCTCTGCCTCGTCTTCTGGCTTCGTGAGTCTTATGGTGAAATAGGATTTTTGGCATATTTTCCGGGATTTTTCCTCATAGTTGATTTTCTACACAAAAACTAGACACCAAGGTAATTCTGCTGAAAACAGCGTCAGTCCGTGTTAGTTGTATCCAACTCAATGATAATAAGTAGCATGAAACATAAACATAAGCAACATTGCAATGCTCATAAGATGGTATGATAGAGTGGTATCTCGCTTGCCTTTGATGGTGGAGCAAAACAAATTCCAAGGAAGCTCTGAAATTCAAGTGAAGACTAGAAGTAAAGATATCAGAGATACAAGCATCAAAGTCATGACATAATTTACCAAGTTTTGAGACAAGCACATTACACTAAGAATGACAACTATACTCTCAAGAAGGTGCTCATAGAATAAGTGGTGAATCAACAAGGAAGTGAAAAGGTTTTGAAAAGTTTGAAAGGCTTCCAAATGCTGAAAGTATGGTACTCCTTAGCTTTGAGCTGTCATTGCCCCTATCATAGGCATCTTTAGATGGTTAAGGTGAAAGTGAGGTCCAATATGAGTTATATGCTTGATAGACCATAAACTGGAAATCTCATGTCCCTTGAGTACGATGGCCACTCCTCATGCTACTCAACTTTAGTTATCGGTAAGTTCTTGTCATAGTAAATACATGTGTATCATAGAGAATCGCCAACGGGGTACCCCTTGCACATGATACAAGAGCTATCCCATAATCAAAATTACAAGGCAAGCAGACAATAAGCATCTCAGCAATCTCTTATTTACCATGGGAAAATGGTGCTTTTTTCTCTCTTTCCTCTTTTTAATATGTCTCTTTTTTTATAAGAAGAAAGATTCATAGATTGCTCATTATGGTGATGCTGCAAGTTTCCACCATGATTAGGCATGTCTTAGGCTAGCAGCCCAGGTGTTTCTCTAACACATATACATAACTCCATGGACTTACAAGCTTCCATTTTCTTTCACACTGACGACATCCGTAAACAAAAGAGCATGATATCAACTGGGTATATAAATACAGGTGTTGAAAGCGTTCCCCGTGACAGGACGGTTCTGCTAACTCCCAGCCTATAATTTGCAATCATATAACTTTCATGGAAAGTCACAATGGTTTAGGTTTATTAATTGCGAGAAATAAAGTGTGCCATCAAGGTCATGAGAGCTTTACTAACTAACTTTCTCAAAACAAGCAAACATTTTATTTGGAAGAAAACACGGAATAATGAATATGCACGGAATAGCAAATGATGCTAGTAGGTAGGTAAGGTGGACACTTTGGCAATATTGGTTTTGGGTATTTGGAAACACGAGTAGAGCTCATACTCATTGCAAGTGAAGTATAGCAATAGAAAGGGAGCGGCAAACGAGAGAGTAATAATTGTCATAATCATGCTTCCAACAAAACAAGAATAATTATGGCATGTAAGTGATACAAGAACTCTGAGGAAAAATAAATCATCAAGGCTTACTGAATATTGTTCAGTCATATGTATGCGTGAGCATGTGCCAAGTCGATTCAAATGAAACATTCAGAGGAGGATACCACCATATCACACCAAGTTATGAAAAAACAATGCAAGCAAACATTCATATGACATGCTACAAACTATTAGCAAGCTGGAGCTAATCATAAGAGAGCAAGAACTACTAAGCATCCATAAATAACATACTCCATACATGAACATACTAAGCATGCCCACAATGATGAGTATATGTACAAAAATGAAAACAAATAGAGTTCATTACCAGCCTCTTACCACACCTCAAGTTTTCATTATTATCCATTATTGCTCTTCACTTGTGTGGCTTGAATAATAACATGAAACCAAAACCAAAGATTGCTGAACCCTGCAAAGAACTTCACAAAACCAAAGAAGAACAACAAATATTTTTTATGTTTTTGATTTTTTAAAGCAAGTACACAACACAAATAAAAAATATTTTTGGATTTTTCTGAAGGCAAACCAGAGCTAAGAAGAAAAGAAGAAAACCAAGAGAAATAACGAAAATATTTTTGGTATTTTTGTGTTTTGAGAAAGCAGAAACAAAAACCAAAAATAAAGCGAAACATGGATATACAAAGAACCGACTGAACATGATATATAGATGAGTGTGATGTCGGTATACCTCCCCCCAAGCATAGGATTTTTTCCTAAGTGGGGATCAATCCCATGGTGACCAAGAAGGTGCGCCTCCGTACTACGACGAAGAGGCCCCTTCGTCCTGGTACGTGCTCGAGGAAGCCCCTGTGTAGTGAACAAAGTGGTCGTAAGAGGATGCGTCCCCCTGGTAGCGTTCGTGGAAACCATGAATGCGCAGGTGCTCGTCCATCTCCTCCTTGGAGTGTGACCAAGGTCCCTGACAAATACTGACCAAATTGGTTTGTGGCAAAGGAATTTCTCTCTCTTCCCCATCAGTAAACATCATCATGTAAACCAAACTCTCAGTGGTAGAACTAGCAGTGACAAAGTGATGCGCTTTCATGGAAGCAAGATCAAGCCTCTGAGGAGCCAAAATTGTATCATTTGGATCAACAAAAAGTCCTAAGGAAGCAACCACACGTGCAACAACAATACCCCCATAAATGGGTCCTCTAGCAGCTAACCGACGAGCAATGAGAGAACCAAGATTATACCTGGTTTCATTGTTGAGTGCAGCAGCTAGAAAGACCAAATGATAGTTGGAAATATTGCTAGTGTTCTCCCTACCAAGAATACTAGTGGAAAGATAATAAGCAAAATATCTGATAGCTGGGAGTTGGATATTTCTTATCTTTCCGCGTTGGGCTTTGCGGTCATCATCATTGGTTACCCCATGGTGGAGCTCCGAAAAATCAGCGGGTTGAGATGGAATCTTCTTCACCGTCCCAGCCATGCCAATACCCAAAATTTCGCAAAATTTCTTCAATGTCATGGAGATAGGCCTATCATAGATTTTGAATGACACCTCCGACTTGAAAGGGTTGATAGAAAAAGAGAAACTCTCCACAAAACTTTTTGTGAGCATAGCATATTGCTCACTCTCATCCTGCATGTAATCAGTTAGACCAAACCTCCTAACAAGAGTTAGTAAATAATTGAGAATCCCTGCAGCTTGCAAAAAGGTAAAACAAGGGAAGGTAGAAGGGTGAGCATACCCTTCATCTCCCTCGTTGCCAAAGCGCGGCGTAATAAGATCCTCGTTGTATGATGTCCTAGATTGGGAGGATGATCTCGAAGGCCTTGTCCTCCTAGGTGCATCACTCTCAAACACTTCTCCAAAGGTGTGATTGTCCATGAACCCTTTTTCTGAAATTTTAGACAAGCATCAAACCAAGTAATTTCCAAGTTGGTAAGTAATGAGGAACTACTATAGGAACTTGCTAGAGGGCTAAACATGCATCAAAATGAAATCTCTAAGCATAGAACAAGCATTCAGTATCACACAACATGTCACCTATAGTAGCAAAATACTAAAGATACAATCTACCAATCACAAATCTAATTGAACAAGTGGAGGAGGCACATACCAAGGAGCAGTCCCTCCAAAAACCAGTAGCAAAGATGGGCTAAGCAAGGAGATCGAAAATCGGGAGAAAGAACAGTAGGAACTCGAGCTTGAGAAATTTTTCTGATGTTTTTTGGGAGAGAGAAAGAAGTGGCTAGAAGGAGACACTTTGGAGGGCCAGAGGTGGGCCCCACCTAGGCCCTGCGCGCCCTAGGGCTGGCCACGCCACCAGGGGTGTGCTCGCCTGGTGGGTCCCCCTGGGCCATTCTAGGTGCCCCTTTGCCCCTTTTTCGAGGAAAATTGAATATGAATTTTCTGGAATTTTTCGGGAAACTTTTTTTTGGCCAATTTTTAGGTTATGAAAATTGATTTGCTCACAGAAAAAGATTTTTTTAGAAGAAGCAAAAATCAAACCAAAACCAAAACTATAGAAGTTCTAAGACACTCTAAAAATCAAACAATAGAAAAACCAAGACTAACAAGATAAAAAGCAAATACTAGGAAGAAGAAAAATAAAAGTGAGCAAGTATAATCATTGTGAAAGCATTGTTTTGTTCATTAAAATCTCTTTGTTAACAAGGTTGATCAAGTCTTGTTGCCAAAACAATCTTATATGAAGCAAAACTTTGCATTCCACAAAATGATTATGTTACCTCAAACTTGATAGAATTGGTCCCAATCATAATAGTTTCAAAACTTTCTTGTGGAATGGGACAATATATTTCTCCAATTTTGATGCTCTCAATATTTTCAATGGAATTCAGGCAATAGCTCTTATCAACCTTCTTGTGCAAATAGAAAGTATGCTCTTTGTCATTAATATTAAAAGTTACTTTTCCGTGATTACAATTGATGACAACATTTGCATCATTAAGAAAAGGTCTCCCAAGAATAATAGACATATTATCATCTTCATGCATCTCAAGCATAACAAAATCAGTTAAAACCAAGCAATTATGAGAGACTTGAACAGGAACATCCTCAGATATACCAACATGAATAGTAGTTCACTTATCAGCCATTTGCAAAGATATATCAGTTGGTATCTACTTTTCTAGCCAAAGTATCTTGTAGAGATAAAAAGGCATAACACTAACTCTACCTCCTAAATCACATAAAGCAGTTCTAACATAATTATTTTTAATAGAGAAAGGAATAGTTGGTATACCTGGATCACCAAGTTTCTTTGGAACTTTACCATTGATGGAATAATTAGCAAGCAAAGTAGAAATTTCCTCATTAGGAATCTTCCTTTTATTAGAGACAATATCCTTCATATACTTTGAATAAGGAGGCAACTTAATAGCATCAGTCAAAGGAATTTGCAAAAATAAAGGTTTCATCCACTCACAAAACTTGTTATAGTGTTCTTCCTCCTTTGACTTGTTTTTCTTATTAGGGAAAGGCATAGGTTTCTGCACCCAAGGTTCTCTTTCACTTCCATGTTTATTAGCAATAAAATCTTCCTTAGTGTACCTATTATTCTTAGTGTGCTTCTCAGGTTCTTCCTCAACTTCCTCCTTATCAGGATCATCATTTTTATCACCACTTTCAGTTTCAGCATCAGAGACAGATATACTATTAGGATCTACCGTAGGTTCAGGAGGTTCCTCAACTATTTTATGTTTCTTTTTATTTATCTTATGAGGACTACCACTACTTTCACCTTGTTGAGAGTCCTGCTCAATTCTTTTTGGATGTCCTTTAGGATATAAAGGATCTTGAGTGTCTATACCACTCCTAGTTCTAATTCCACAAGCATGTTTATCTCTAGAAGCATTAACTAGCATATCTTTTTGTACCTTAGCAAGTTTATCAATTTGAGTTTGAACCATTTGGAAGTGTTTACAAAGAATTTTAACATCATTAGCAGTTATTTCCACAATATCTTTCAACTCATTAATAGCTCTAGAGTTTTCCAATAAATGATTCTGAACTTGTTTATTAAAATTACCCTGCTTAACAATAAAAATGTCAAGTTCCTCTAAGCATTGATCAAGAGGTTTACCATAGGGAATATCACCTTAATCAAAGTGTTGGAGAGAGTGTACCTCAATAGTGGATGAGTGAGGAATTTTCTTACATAATTCTTCTATATGAGGTAGATTGTTCACATCTTCAGATCTAATACCTTTCTCCTTAAGACATTTTTAGCTTCTTTCATCACTTCATCATTTAATGCAGTCACTCCCCTCTTCATTGGTGTTGGTGTTGGAGTTGGTTCAGGCACAATTGGTTTAGGAGTAATGGCCTCAGGTGTATTTAGCTCATTTGAAGTCCAATCATCATAATTCTTGCTTATTTTAGCCATTAATTCTTCATCTTATGCATGAGTTATTTTCCTAAAACACACTCAGCAAAACTATCTAGGTATGTCCTAGAATCATCAGTTAGTCCAGTATAATAAATATCAATAAGCTCATTTTTAGGCAATGGACATCCATGATGTGCATGAATCAAGGCACAGAACCTTGTCCATGACTCAGGCAATTTCTCTTCTTCTCCCTGTTTAAAATAATAAAAAAAGAAACCTGCAAAGCAGCATGTCTAGCACTAGGAGGAAAATATTTCTGAAAGAAATAAGCAATCAAGCAATCAGGGCTAACAATGGATCCAGGAGGTATTATATTAAACCAAGCTTTAGCTTCTCCTTTTAGTGAAAAAGGAAATATCTTTGTAAAAAATTACTTGCGCACCTTAAAATCATCACAGAATAAGGCACTCATAGTGGAACGCTCATTCATATGAGCTACATCACTTTCATTTTTAGTCCCACAAAAAGGTTCTTTTGTTGGGCCACGCGGAGATAAAACAAAAAATTTACTCTAACGTGGTGATCCCAAGATCTAGCTGAGGTAGAAGGCCACGAGGTTTACCACTAGACGCGCGGTTGCGGATTACTGATGAAGCGCGTCAGTTGATGCAGTGCAGTCCTCACGATCCGATCGTCCTGGTGCTAATCGCACAACACCTCTGCTGGTATCCACACGTACAAGGAGGAGCACCGGCGGTGAACTGCTAGGTTTGTTACGGCGGCAGGACTGCTGTGGAGCTAGGGTTTCCAACACATGGAATGACATAACCGAACAACGATTAACCTTTCTGGGTTACGGTGCTCCACTATATATAGGGAGTGAACATGGGCTCTGCTCGCGCGACCCATTCACTAAAGCTCATATAACACTAGTCACCGTGAGTCCAACTCACTAACTCAGTCCTAATCCGGTTTAGGTCCAACCCAACCAGATTACAGGTTCAGATCCAATCCGAACATGCTCCCGCTCTTAAGTGTGTGACCCCGCAGGCTCATGGCTACTTGGACATGATTGGAGTCCGACTCTCAATCGAGCAGTCGGTAGCGGCTCCTAGCAGAACGTGCCGACTCCCAAGTACCAAAGAGTCATGATGACTTGCCTTTCCAATGCGACTTACGTCCGAGTCCCTTTTTCCTCACGATATACCTTGTCAGACTATAGGCAAATAATTGTTATCCCTTAAATAGTCTGACTCTCTTCTCGATCCAAGATAACACTACTAGGAAAACGGCTATAGGTAATCAGCACATCCGTGGCTCACATGGTTGAAGTGCCCCACGGCTAAAACAGGCGTGGCTCACCAGTGGGCAGTGCCCTACTAGTAACTAGAACAACCGTGGCGCACATGACTATAGTGCGCCACAGATGTGTGTGGGCCAGGGCCCTGTTGGCCGCACGCCAAACATCTGTAGCGCACTACAGTCATGTGCGCCACGGTTGTTAGTGTCAACTGTGGCGCACATGGGGGGGGTGCGCTACGCCTAAGCGCATGCCCCCCTCTGCTGTGAAACGGCCACAAACATCTGTGGCGCACTCGGCCTAGTGCGCCACAGGGAGTAGGAACATCTGTGGCGCACATGGCATAGCGCGCCACGGTTGTTTCTACTCCCTGTGGCGCACTAGGGCCGTGTGCGCCACGGATGTGTCGATTTTTTTAGGACAGCACTTTATGTGCACATGTGTGACCACATCCACCACCCCACACTTCACTTTCCCCTTCTTCTTGCTCCTTAGATCTAGTTGGTATCTTCTCCTTCCCACCTCAATTTCTCCACCCATTCACCATTTTTAGCATGTAAAACTTGCTTTGGATGTTACATAAGTAATAGAGGAGGTCTCCGATCTCTCATCTCCTTCTCCGGTCGACGCGCGCACCTCTCCTTTCCATCTTTCTCGTGATCGGTCTCTCATCTCGGTAAGTTGTCCATGTAAGGATGTGTTCATGTGTATATGGATGATGTGCTCATATGTATGTAGATGATCGATGCTCATGATGTGTGTATGTGGAGAGGATGGTCATATGTGTGTGTATATGGAGAGTATCGATGATGCTCATGCATGTGTGTATGGAGAGGATAATGATATGTTCATGTGTGTATGGATCGGTCTCTCTCTCTCTTGTGTTTGTATGTGAACAAGTTGCCATTTGTTTTGCCAAAATGTTGATTCATTTCCATTTTGGCAAGACTTTGGCATTTCGCAAAGGTCCTAATTTTAGGATAGGTCATGCCGAAATTTTCTATCGACCATTGCATGCATGCATTCATTATGTGGTTCTAATAGACTTCAAAATTGTACCGTGTACACCGTGCAGGCAAAAATGGTCCGCATAATGAGCGAAGGCATTGTGGCTAGATTTTTGAAATGTGCGACGGCCGACATGATACGAAATAACAAGACAGATATAAGATGTCCGTGTAGAAGATGCAAACTCAACTTGGTGATCGACCCAAATTCCGGGAATCTGCAGGCGCACCTGCTCCGCCATGGTTTCATGGATGGATACACTCGTTGGATAAGCGATGACGTAGATGATGGAGACGGTGAAGGTGGCCAACATGACGATGATCATCATCACGGCGAGAACGGGCGAGATGATGAAGAGTCTCCTGGAGATGGTGAAGGTGCGGAAGTAGACCGGGATGATGATGATCTAGATGCTGGAGGAGCATACGACGATGGAACAATGTCAGGCTGGGTGCGGGACCCTTATGTGCAAGAGCTGCTTCTCAAGCAGACGAGTAACGCCAGGGCTGCCGCTAGAGAGAAAGCCAAGCTTGCAACTTGGGAAAGACACGGTTACTCCATTGTATGAAGGATGCAGGCCCGATGATACCCGGTTGAATGTAACGCTCAAGGCTATGGAGATGAAGGCAAAACACAAATTAAGCGACACAAGCTTCGACGATATGATGGCATTCTAGCACGATCGTCTCCCGGAGGGGAACACATGTCCAACTAGTATCGAGGATGCCAAGAAAATCGTCTGTCCTCTCGATCTACCACACGTTAGATATCACATATGCATCAACGATTGCATCATTTATCGGGGCGAGGACGCAGAGAAAACCACATGTCCGGTGTGCGGCGTGAGTCGATACAAGAAAGGGAAGAAAGCACCTCAAAAAGTGGTATGGTACTTTCCTATCACTCCTCGTCTGCAGCTCTATTTCGCGGACCCTAAGGAAGCGAAGCTCATGCGATGGCATGCGGAAAGGAAGAAGCCAGGAGATGATGATGACCCCGAAAAGGATGAGCTGCTGACGCACCCTTCAGATGCTAGCCAGTGGAAAGCATTGGACCTCGAATTCCCAGAATTCGGTGGAGATTCGAGGAACATCAGGCTTGGTGCGAGCACCGATGGACTCAATCCATTCGGTAGCCAGAGCAGCACGCACAGCACTTGGCCCGTGTTTGTATGGATGTACAACCTCCCTCCATGGTTGTGCATGAAGAAGAAGTACATACAAATGAGTATGCTAATTCAAGGGCCGAAACAACCTGGTACCGACATCAATCTGTATCTCGGGCTATTGAAAGAGGAGCTAGCCACGTTATGGGAATCTGGAGCCAATACTTACGACGCCGTCGCACAAGATTATTTCACTATGAGAGCCGCGTTGGTCACTACGGTGCAAGACTATCTAGGTTGCGGGTATATCTCGGGGCAGGTTATCCAAGGATTGCTTTCAATATGTAACGAAGACTGGAATGATCACTTCTTCAGCACTCAGTTTGGCAACGAAGAAGACCTAGCTGGTGGCCCCACAGAGAAAGCCACTATCACCAAGCGTATGTTTGGTTCTCAGGAGACGCCTCCAGCTTGCGCCTTTACAGAGCCAGCTGATACAACCAACCGGCCCTTTATTCTAAGCCCTAACACACTACATAGGGCGGCCAGTGCTCATATTGCGGTGCCTGCCCGCTCTCCAAAAGGAAACAAAGGCAGGAAAAGAAAATCTAGCAGCTCGAGCTAGCCGGTGGCGTCAACAGCTGCGAATCTGATCAGGTTTCGGGACGGGCCACCAAGACCCGAGGGTATTATGTGGAGGATTCATGTGGCGGGTGAGCCCATGCTACTTAAGAATTTGCGGAAGCTCGCCAGTTCGGAACTGCAGAGTGTGCATGACGGCGTGCTGACGATAGAGATACGCCTTCTATCGGAGAAAGATCCCTCGCACCCGGTATTCGAGGTTAAGATTCCACCAGGCTTGGGCTTCGTCGACAATGCCCCTGCGGATCTGTTCTTCCTGCGGTTCGACGACATCTTCAATATGTTCCACCTATACCCGCTGCACTATACCATGGTCCATCTGTTTTCTCTCAGCCTGGCCATGCAGATCATTAGAGAGAACACACCGGGCATCGCTATAGTGGACCCCTACTACATGCGTGACGGCTGCTTGGGTTCCCCCGCCGAACGACGTATCGTGGCCTCGTACCTAAAAATAATCCTCGTGGCTAACAAGACAAAGGAATACATTCTCGTGCCTTACTTTCCCGAGTAAGTCGTTATTCACTCGCCACCGTCGATTGGCTTTATTAGATCATCATCATTCTTTTTCCAACACATTCCATTTGAATTTTTTGCGCATAGATGAACACTCCACGCTCATCTCCTTATCGCCGAAGCATTCCCACGCCACGTATTTCGACTCGGGGAGTCTAGAAAAGAAGAAAAACTACGACAAGATCAAGGAAGTTATGGATGATGCTCTCACTGGCTTTGCCTCGACGGAAGGCACCACCTTCGTGCGTACGAAGGTCAAGTTCGGCAGGCACGTCTTCAACCACGTAACAGAGTTCCCCAGCGTGAAGCAGCCGGATAACAGTAAGAAGGAAGCCTACTACGCACTCCATCACATGAGGGCGTTCCTAGTTGACCAGCAGAATTCTACGCTGCCAGATCATCTCAAACAGTGGGCCGAAGCAAAGGCCAAGATCAATGATTCGGATATTAGACAAGAGATGTATCGCATCCAGCAGCAGTTTGGGGCAATCATCTTTCGTGATGTCATGACTTCGGGGGGGATCTTCTACGGAGGAAATATCCCGAATAACCGTGACATAGAAGATCGCCTAGAGATGCAGGGTGACTATAGGAAGTTCATGACGAGACAAGGCGTCCTCCCGTTCCCTAAGCCGAGCCAGAAGGCTTGATGTTGGCCTAGTTGTAGTTACAAACTATAGATGACCTTTGTGTGTGTGGACAAGTGTACTTATCTTATTAGGTTTATGAATCATCGCTTACTTATTTTGCTTATTATTATTATATATCAATCAATGCTTGGTTTTTTTGCTTACTCTTTGGTCCTTTGGTCAATTTGGTCCTTCTTTTTTTCCTTACTCTTTTTTCGAGAATAATGCCGATGATTGAAATGTCGTGGCACACTATATATGTGAATGTACTACGATGGGATTGTGAGCCTTGTGATATGCACAAGTCCAGGTCTTGTGCATCCTACTTGGCTCACCGTTCCATCGTAGCATATTCCTGTGTCCAACGACCTATGTATATATATGAGGCATTCATTTTGAGTTATTTTTGTCTTTTTCGAGAATATGCCGATGATTGAAATGTCGTGGCACAATATATATGTGAATGTGCTATGACGGGATAGTTAGCCTTGTGATATGCACAAGTCCAGGAATTGTGCATACTACTTGGCTAACGGTTCCGTCATAGCATATTCCTGTGTCCAACGACCTAGCTAGTTATATATGAGGCATTCTTTTCGAGCTACTTTGGTATTTTTCGAGAATAATGCCGATGATTGAAATGTCGTGGCACACTATATATGTGAATGTGCTACGATGTGATTGTGAGCCTTGTAATATGCACAAGTCCAGGTCTTGTGCCTCCTACTTGTCTCACAGTTCCATTGTAGAATATTCCTGTGTCCAACGACCTATGTATATATATGAGGCATTCTATTCGAGTTATTTTTGTCTTTTTCGAGAATATGCCGATGATTGAAATGTCGTGGCACAATATAATATGTGAATGTGCTATGACGGGATAGTTAGCCTTGTGATATGCACAAGTCCAGGAATTGTGCATCCTACTTGGCTAACCGTTCTGTCATAGCATATTTCTGTGTCAAACGACCTAGCTAGTTATATATGAGGCATTCTTTTCGAGCTACTTTGGTCTTCTTCGAGAATAGTGCCGATGATTGAAATGTCGTGGCACACTATATATGTGAATGTGCTACGATGGGATTGTACGCCTTGTGCTATGCACAAGTCCAGGTGTTGTGCATCCTACTTGGCGTACGGTTCCATCGTAGCATATTCATGTGTCCAACGACCTATGTATATATATGAGGCATGCTTTTTGAGTTACTTTGGTCTTTTTCGAGAATAATGCCGATGATTGAAATATCGTGGAACACTATATGTGAATGTGCTGCGATGGGATTGTTCGCCTTGTGCTATGCACAGGTCCAGGTGTTGTGCATCCTACTTGGCAAACAGTTCCATCGTAGCATATTCCTGTGTCGAACAACCTAGTTATATATGAGGCATGCTTTTTGAGTTTGGTCTTTTTGATTTAGGAGTACTTTCTATAAGTGTATCTTCATATGCGACTTTAATTATATATGTTTTTTTTCAATCATCGGTTAATTATTATTGTAAACTTATAGATGATGTGGTACGTCGTGTACAAGGGACGGGTTCCCGGAGTCTACTATGATTGGGAAGAATGCCGGAGACAGGTGCACCGTTTCAGCGGCAATAGCTACAAAGGGTACAACACTATGGCGGAGGCGGAAGCTAGATACACGCGCTATCTAGCGGGAGTTAGGACAAGGAACCGGATGAAGACCTACACCTTCGTGGCGGCGGTGATCATGGTTATCTTCTTTGGTTATTTATCCCGCGTTTGTGTCTAGCTAGTTTAGATGTCTAGGCGAGCTTCCGAGCTCTAACTTGTTCGATCGACACATGTATTCGCATCTCACCAACTACTACTTTGTAACATGATCGAAACAATGTAACTTAGACTATGTATTCATGTATGAGACTTGTCTATATGTATTTGTTTCAATCTTGTTTTTCATATTGAGTATTTATATATATAATTGTATATCTTGTATCTGTGTGTGTATATCTGCTGTAATATTGTATATAGTCTGGCTCGGAAATTAAAAAAACAAAAAATACATCTGTGGCGCACATGGTCTACCTTCTGTGGCGCACTACACCTAAAGCGCACTATGGAAGCTTAGTGGCGCACTAGGTAGTGCGCCACAGAAGATCCCAGGGGTAGCGCACCTGCCCAAACATCTGTGGCGCACTAGCAAGTGCGCTACGCCTGTCTCTACACAACCGTGGCGCACTAGGCAGTGCGCCACGGCTGAGAGATAGCCGTAGCGCAAGGCCTGTGGAGCACTGCTAGTGCGCCACGGATGATGTTTCCACGTGCGCCACTAAAGGCCATTTTCCTAGTAGTGTAAGTGATTCACCCGACTAACTCTTAGTCGATCGCCTCGGTTAACACTTAACTGAGTCGTGCATGGCCATGCTTTCCGAATCATATCTCACGAGAGGGCCCAGAGAATATCTCTCTGAGTGGAGGGGCAAAATCCCATCTTGGTTATTCACATCACGCAGCTTGATTCTCAGTCGACCCGAACTCTGCCTTTATAACTGCCCAATTACGGATCAGCGTTTGACAGAACCTAAGTCGGTGATCCTCAACTCGGACTATGCAATAACCTCAGGTCTAAGGATTACATTGATTGAGATATACAAATGACAACTTGTTCATTGTACCTCAATATGGGTCAGTCCGACTCGCTAAACTCTTTAGCCTAGTCTGTGTAAGTTGGAATAGCATCTCCATGCCCATGACAAGTGGAACCGAGTCATCAAGCCAACTTTCACATTGGTCTAAGTTGTGTGTCTAGCACAACCTCAATGACCAAGGATATTTAGTGTAAACAATATGAATGCATAGTTCCGCAACCGAATCACATATTCAATGATACACATCAAATGTTTATACAAGGACTACTTAATATCTTTATGAATACAATGGGAAATCTCATCATACATGATTGCCTCTAGGGCATATTCCCAATAGTCTCCCACTTGCACTAGAGTCAATCTTCCAACATCACATGTCTAAGCATCTAATGCCCATGGCTCTCAGGTGCGCCTCATGCTTTGGCTGTGGTAACGGCTTTGTCAACGGATCCGCAATATTTGCATCCGTGTGTATCTTGCATAACTTGATATCACCCTGATCCACGAACTGGCGAATCAGGTGGTACCGCATGAGTATGTGCTTGTTCTTCTGGTGCTGTCTAGGTTCCTTGGCTTGTGCAATAGCACCATTGTTGTCACAATACACGTCCAACGGATTGGACGAGCCCTAAACCACACCAAGATCCATGAGGAAATTCCTCATCCAAACAACTTCCTTTGCTGCCTCCGAGGCGGCAATATACTCATCCTCTGTTGTAGACGCAGACACAGTCTCTTGCTTGGAACTCTTCCAGCTCATAGTACCTCCGTTTATAATAAACACGTATCCGGATTGCGAACGAGAATCATCAGAGTCGGTAAGATAACTCGCATTCGTGTAACCCTTTACACTGAGTTCATCTTCACCACCATAAACCAAGAACATATCCTTAGTCCTTCTCAAGTACTTTAGGATATTTTTAGCCGCTGTCCAGTGGATCTCTCCAGGATCAGCCTGGTATCTGCTCACAACACTTAGAGCATAGGAAACATCTGGCCTAGTACAAATCATGGCATACATGATGGATCCGACTGCAGAATCATATGGAATCACACTCATCCTACTTCGCTCATCAGTTGTCGAAGGACACTGAGTCTTGCTAAATTTTACACCATGGGACATCGGTAAGAATGTAGCATCCCATTTGTCTAACAACTGTAATGCTACTTGGTAGAGTAATATAATGGCTACTTCCTGTATACAATTGTTGCATCATCATTCTTTCATGCTCATGTCATCATGCCACCTTGCATTTGAGCATCATATAAAACCCTTTTTGTGTTGGTTCTTCTCTCTTATGCATTATCAATTGTATTTGTCTCTTGATATTGTATTTGGATATTGATATATTGTTTAAATGCCCAAGTTGAGTTGGGGGCATATCTTTTATTCCACTCCACCACCTTTCTTTGTCACCACCTTATACTTCCACCATTCCAATAACCCATGAGCTTGTAATTCTTTTCTTTGGATTTTTATTCTAGCTCATGTGGGTTGGGTGGATCCAACTCTAATTTCTTTTGCTTGGCTTTATTCCACTTTTGGGAATGCATAAGAATAATGCCATGTAAATATTATTGTTTTCACAAGAATAAACATGGCATTAATTATTTTGCATGGGCCATGCAAGAACCACCACATCTCTACATCTAGGGAATTCCTTCTTGTATAACTGAGAGATCCCATATCTTGCAAACTTGTGTTCGGATTCATCTCCCCCTATTTTTGGTTTTACTCATATATCTAATTGTCTTGTACTTATGCCCAAAAGGAAAATTATGTGGGCATCATCCTTCTTGATATTCTCTATTTCCTTACCCCTATTTTAATAGCTCTAATTCCTCTATGTTTTAAATCCCTACAGATTTCCATATGCTTCAAAATAATTTGTAAAGAAAACAAGACAACCAAAACATATAAAAGAAATGTTTTAAAATAAAACAAATATAGAGGTGAGAGAGAGGACAGCCCGTGGCCTTTTTCCCTGTAACCAGCGATCAGCTCCCTTGCTCATTCCCTTCCCTTTGAGCCCATACTTACCCAGCCCAACACACCCTGAACCGTACCCCTTCGACGCCGTCCTGTTCACCGTCTTCACCTAGCGACCCCCTCTCTCTATTGTTCTGACGCGGAGCAGGTCTCCGTCCGTCCGCCGTTGTCCTCGTCACACTCCACCACCACCTACCCTTCTTATCCACCCCAGGTGCCATCCCATCGAACCCTAGCTTTGTTCCCCTCCTCGCACCGCAGTTTTCCCCACCCATCTGCTCTTTCTTTCTCCCACCATGGCAGGAGCTCGATCGTGTTGACGTGGTGGTGTCCGTGTGGTGAAGCCAAGGTGGGAAATCGATCCTGTGGACCTCTACATCGCCTCGGCATCCCTGGGTACTCGTCGGCGCTGACTCTCGCACTGGTTCTTCCTCGCCGTCATCGCCTGCTTCCCTTCGCCTTCCGCACGTCCTGGCTCAGCTAGGCCGTGTACCAGGTGAGCTTCTCCCCTTCCTCTTCCTCTCCCTGCTGGCCTTCCCCGTGATCTTCCTTGCACCGCAGTCCACCGCGTGCCGTCCGTGCCTCCCGCCAGCGCGCACTCGCGCAGGCAGCAACAACAGCAGCTCGTGGCTCCCTATTGCCTTCCTGATTCCAGTGACTCTGTTTCTCCATCAGCATAAATTAGCACATGATCATAATCTCGGCATCACCACCTTTCCAACGCATCAATCGGCGCTCTAATCCGAGCTCGGGGCCGCTCGATATCGTCTGCGCAAGATCCGCGAAACACTCTATCAAAACAGCAGAAAACCGTCAGTTTCAAGCCTCGGTGACCGCTCTGTTCGACACCATTTTACTCACTAACGAGCCATCCT
Organism: Avena sativa; assembly: GCA_916181665.1. Classification (NCBI taxonomy): domain Eukaryota; kingdom Viridiplantae; phylum Streptophyta; class Magnoliopsida; order Poales; family Poaceae; genus Avena; species Avena sativa. The sequence continues at coordinate 105,272,783 of OV702280.1, forward strand.
CCAGTGATACATCCTAAACCAAACTTGTAGATGCTGATCCCCTCTATAACTTTGATTTTTGCGGCATCGAGAAATTCCTAGCAGATTAGTCGTCATCTTCATCGCAAGATCGGGGTCAGCTAGCCAATTTTGCGAACACTCGTTCAGTTTCGTCAGGTTCTGAATCGAACCACTCCGGCAGATTTGCACATAGGCCCCTGTGGTTTTCTCCTTCCTAACCCGCGGTCCTACCCTACCCAGTCCTCTAGGCCCAGTCAGCACTGCGGCCCACCTGTCATCCTCCTTGGGTAGAATCCTGCGAGTAGCAAAAGTCCAGCACCTTTTCTGATTTCAAATTCAAATTTTCAAATCTGTTTAAATATGAATTAATTCATAACTTTCAAATGGTTTGGAATTTTAATTCAAACCTTATATGGAAAATGTTTTGTTTTTTTAATGTTAATTCAAATCTTTAATCAAATATTTTCAGAATTGATTTCAAATAGTCAAACCTTTGACTTTGACCCCATTTGACTAATTTTGACTTTAACATAAATTTAAATTCATAATTCCAAATAATACAAATAATACATGTTTTCAAATCAGAAAAATGTGAGGATTTCAATTATGCTATCCAAAATATATTTTGAACACTTTAAATTTCAAGTTGACTAAAATTACAACAAAATGCCCTTTTCCTTATTTATTTAATAACTTTTGTTTTAAAACTCCAAATTTGACAAATGATATGTCTAAAATGATCAGCTCGACGAGCCCGTTCTATCTATGCATTCCATGTTCTGAATTGCAGCATGCATCATATAAATATAAAGTATACAGCAACTTAATTGAGTATAAAATATGATTAAGACTCAATAAAATGGTTATTTCTTGTATTCTACACCTCACCCATGCCATGCTACTCTATTGCCATGCAAATTGTGCATCATTCATCATGGCATGATTGGTTGCTTGTCGCATTTTATTCTTATGCTTATGCACTTTATTTATGTTGGCCCTTGTTTGTTTGGTTCTTCTTCGAATAGACGCTGAGCAGGGGATATATCAAGAAACCCAGGAGCACTATCCAGATCCTTCTCTCGCTTCAACTGAGCTGCCAGGCAAGCACTACCACATGCTTGCATACATACAGTACCTATTGCCTCTATCTTATTCTTGCATCATCGAGTCGCGATTGCATTAAACTGAATCCCAAGTACTGCATAGCCTTTACTTTTAAACCCCACCGAAGCTTGTTCCTCCATCCCATGAGCCATTACTACAGGAGTTGTTTGAGCCATGCGAGTCGTAGAACAGCATGTGTAGGGTATGTGAGTGTCTGATGGATAACGAGGTACCTAAACAACTTAACCTGAGTAGTAAGGGATAACTAATGAAAGTGGCACCGGTGAGCAATATCTGCTATTTGGTTTTTCCTGCTCACTTGTGTCCCGTAGGACCCCGAGTACTTGATACCTGTTCCTTGAATATTCGCGCTATCCACATCCGGGAGGATTATGGGACCCCCCTGAGCCAGAGCTTGATTCATTCTTATTTCTTGGGGCCACAAACTAGTTTGAGGTTTTATTTACTATCCTGTACTTATGCCATGCTTTACTGCTTTATTTAAATTGTGCGATGTACTGCACCTGTACTGTTTAGGATCGGGACACGATTTCGCGGTATCGACAAGCCCAGTCACACTTTCGGGTTCCCAGTCGTTTACAGCCGTCCATCCAAACCTTGAGTCCGTTTCGGAGTCAGCTAACTTCGTTGCGGGTAGCTTAATGGGGTGGCCCCCTGAAATATTTCTGAATCCTGTGATTGCTTTGTCGTGAAAGCCTCATTGGGTTTTGATTTGGTTTTTCCGAGGTTGATCGAGTGTGTGTTGCTATTTGTGCACCCCTGCAGGGTAAAACTTTCTGAAAGCCGTGTCCGCGGTTATGGACGACTTGGAGCACAGTTTCTCGATCATAGACAAGCATAACTAAAGTACCGCTTTAATTTGACTAAGTAACTGACTAGTAAATAGTGCAACACTCATGGAATGGTTAATAAAACTGCCAACGGATGGGGGGTGTTTGTCTGCTTCCTCGTTGGTAAGCGAGGAGGAGGATGGATCTGTGGATAATACTGTTCTAACTGTTGTCATTAATTCACGGACATCCGTCTATCTTTGGTTAGGCGGATGGTTAGCGAGTATCTATAGAATTGTTAGGGTTTATCTTTTGCTGCAATTGCGTCAGCCCAGGTTGTGTCCCCTTTAGAGGCATAAAGACTTGCTGAGTACCCCTAGGGTCTCATACGATAAATTATTTGATTCAGATGAACAGGTACACTCGCAAGATGGATACTGGGTGGAGGAGACGGACGATGTGGGCAACGATCATTCGGTGTAGAGATTCCGGGAACGGGGATCCGTGAGATCTGTGGGCGGGATGTGTTTACTTATGGGGCATCTTATGCCGATTTGCTTCTTATCCGTACTCGGATCTTGTTTGCCGCTTCCGCCTGATACTCTGATGTTTGATGTATGAGGAGATATCCTAAACTATTATATCTATCTAGGATATTTGGATCTTGCCGTATGGCGTTGCAATATTTCTATTTCTTTTAGATGGAATGGCTCTGATGTACTGTTGTATGGTGGCTTGCATACATACTCATTTGTGTATGTAGTTGATCCCTTCGCCTGCCGATTACGCTGCCCGTTCTTGTCCCGATGTTTGGAAATGGTTGGGACGGCCGAAAGGTCTACCTGTGAGTGGCATTTGGGCCCCACCGTACTATTTCAACCATTTCCGCTCATCCAGGCTTGTAACTAGGAGCGTAATTCACCGAGGTAGTTACAAAGAACCCCTTCTTAGACGATTCCATGTTGAACTTCTTCAACACTTTGTCCAAATAAGTACTCTGACTCAATCCAATGAGCCTCCTTGATCTATCTCTATTGATCCGGATTCCGAGGATGTATGTTGCCTCACCCAAGTCTTTCATTGAGAAACTCCTTTCCAACGATTCCTTAGTCTCTTGCAACATCTGGACATCATTTCCAATCAGTAATATGTCATCCACATATAAGATTAGAAAATTTACTTTGTTCCCACTAAACTTCTTGTACAAACAAGAATCATGATCACTCTTGATGAAGCTAAACGATTTGACTACCTCATCAAAGCGAATATTCCAACTCCGAGATGCTTGCTTCAACCCATAAATGGAATTCTGAAGTTTGCACACCTTTTCAGCATTAGCCGGATCGACAAAACCCTCGGGCTGTATCATATACACGTCCTCGGTTAAATTTCCGTTAAGGAAATCCGTTTTGACATCCATCTGCCATATCTCGTAGTCGAAATAGGCCGCTATAGCTAACATGATCCGAACCGATTTAAGCATCGCTACGGGCGAGAAAGTCTCGTCGTAATCAACTCCTTGAACTTGTCGGAACCCCTTCGCAACAAGGCTTGCTTTATAGATTGAAATATTTCCATCCATATCAGTTTTCTTCTTAAAGACCCATTTGCACTCGACGGGTCTTGCACCGTCTGGCAGATCAACCAAGTTCCAAACTTGATTTTCATCCATGGACTTTATCTCAGATCTCATGGCTCCAAGCCATGACTCGAAATCAGATCCCACCATCGCTTCCGAATAATTTGACGGCTCATCACTGTCTAACAGTAACACATCACGAACACTCCGTAATCTTCCCGATCTTCGTAATACAGGTGCTGCTGCCGGCTCAGCTGCCACGACCGGCTCAACCTCCAAGGTTTTTGCCGACTCGCTACTAGCCGGTTCCTCTCGAATTTCTTTGAGTTGCTCCGTGCTCCCACTTACTCCCCGACTAAGAAACTCTTTATCAAGGAAGACACCGTTCCGAGCGACAGACACTTTGCCCTCTTCTCGGTTGTAGAAGTAGTAACCCAAGGTTTCCCTCGGATACCCCATGAAAATACACTTATCCGACTTGGCTGTAAGCTTGTCCGACTGAAGTCACTTGACAAATGCTTCACAACCCCAAATCTTAAGAAAAGACAAACTCAGCTTTTTGCCTGTCCACATCTCATGCGGTGTCTTCTCTACCGATTTTGATGGTACTATGTTTAGTGTGAACGCCACTGTTTCTAGACAATAACCCCAAAATGATAAAGGCAGATATGTCCGACTCATCATTGATCGTACCATGTCCAACAAGGTCTGATTCCGCCTTTCCGAAACACCATTCCTTTGTGGTGTTCCTGGCGGAGTAAGTTGAGGAACTATTCCACAACTTTTCAGATGGTCATCAAACTCATGGATCATGTACTCGCCTTCTCGGTCCGACCGAAGAAACTTTATTTTTGCTGAGTTGATTTTGTGCTTCATTTTGGAATTCTTTGAACTTTTCAAAGGCTTCCGACTTATGTTTCATCAAGTAGATATATCCATACCTACTTAGTTCATCAGTGAAGGTAATGAAGTACTCATAACCACCCCTGGCTGTCGTGCTCATTGGTCCACATACATCACTATGTACTAACCCCAACAAGTCGGACGCCCTTTCGCAACTCTTTGAAAAAGGTGTCTTGGTCATTTTGCCGAGTAGGAAAGATTCACATGTCTCGAACGACTCCAAGTCAAACGAAGTTAGGAGTCCATCATCATGGAGCTTCTTCACGTGTTTCCAACTTATATGACCAAGACGACAGTGCCAAAAGTAAGTCATATTCAGATCATTTGGTTTCAACCTTTTAACATTTATGTTATAAACCGACTCACCATCAAGATTCAAAATAAATAACCCGTCCTGGACGGGTGCAAAGCCGTGAAACATATCATTCAAATACAAAGAACAACCATTATTCTTGATATTCGACTCATAGCCTTGCCTCATCAAACATGAAGCAGAAATAATGTTTCGACTGAGCACTGGAACATAATAACAATTATTCAGTTACATAATGAATACGGAAGGTAAATGAAGTTGCATCGTGCCGACTTCCAATGCATCAACTCTTGCTTTGTTGCTGACTCGAATATCAACCTCGCCTCTTGCTACGCTCCTAGTTCTTACCAGTCCCTGCAACGAGTTGCAGATGTGAATAACTGATCCGGTATCATATACCCAAGAACTATTAGGTGCATCAGCAAGATATATGTCTATAACATTGCAAACAAGTGTACCTGAGTCGGAAGTCATACCTCCACTCTTGGCTTTGTCGGCCAAGTACTTGTTGCAGTTCCTCTTCCAGTGGCCATCCGCCTTGCAGTAGAAGCGCTTGGGACCGGGTCCTGAGCCTGCTTTCCTCCTGACTTAGCCTTCTTCTTAGTCGAAGAACTCTTCTTGAACTTAGCCTTATTCTGCACCATCAACACTTGACTGGCGCCCTTCTTGAGATCCGCCTCTGCCTGCTTGAGAATCCCATGTAATTTAGTGAGCTTCTTAGCCATACCATGCATGTGGTAGTTCGAAATGAACTGCCCATATGCACTAGGAAGAGAGTTCAGAATTATATCCGTAGCGAACTCTTCGCTAATGGGGTAGCCAAGCCTCTCCAGAGACTGCACGTAACCAACCATTTTGATCACATGTGGGCTCAGTGGATCACCATCCTTAAGCTTGCAACTCAGCAAAGCCTGAGAGACTTGATACCTCTCAGTCTCCGCCTGTGCCTGGAACATACTTTTGAGGCTTTCGATCATATCGTAGGCCTCAACATGCTCGAACTTCTTTTGCAAGTCCGGTTCCATGTGAGCAAGCATAAGATAGCTAATATCCGTGGACTCGTCCTTAGCCCGATGGTAGGCATTGGTGGCAGCGACAGTCGCATTCTCATTCGGCTCATCTGGAAGTGGGTTGTCTAGGACATGGTCCTTCTTTTCTTGTTTGAGAAAAATTCTCAGATTTTGATACTAGTTGGTAAAATTAGTGTCGTTCAGTTTATATTTCTCAAGAATGGTTCTCAACGCAAAACCGGATATCTGAGAGTGACTGCTACTTGGTGCCATGATCTACAACAGAAAATATGCAAAACACTTAATACATGTACTCCCTCCGTTTTAAAATATAAGATGTTTTAGGTTTGTGAAGAAAATGATTCTAGAATTTTTTTTAGTGTGTAGATTCACCCCAAAGTTGAATGAACCTACATACTAAAACAAGTCTAGATACATTTGCTTCACAAAGCTAAAACATCTTATATTTTGAAACGGAGGGAGTATTCATGAAATAGAAGCATATAAAACATTTTAATATGTTATGCTCCCACTAGAACCAACACCCCTCCGATGGTTACTTAGTGATTCAGGATCCTAAATAAGCAAGTCGGCTAGTGAACTTTAGCATCACCGCTAGCCTCCAAGTGATCTAGGTAGACAACTCCTTGTCAATCGCATCTCATGCGACTCCTGTTGAACGGGTGGCATCACATGCCCCGGCTCCCATCCGACTTTTCCCCGAGCCCCACAACCGTTGTGATAGACCCGTCTAGCTTACCGAGTGTTTCCACAGTAAGAGTCCGACTCGAACCCACCTAGTCGGAAAGAATTGGCAGCACATCAATTTTATGAGCCCACTACTAAAAATGTCCGACTTGTGATGGTGCAAACACTGGCGGGAAAACCGACTAGACCTTCTTTGAGGGATTAGATTTTACCGACTATCTAATAGAGGTAAAACTGAGACATAACAATAACACAAAATAAAGCAATTATAATGTGAAATGGTATGGCTCTCTTCATTGCGATCTCCATCTCCACAAAGTCTATAATCCGACTCGTGCCAACTCTTGTCCCTTGCCGTCTTACTCCATGTCGCTGACATGTACAACGCCTTGCATGCCTTCCGGGTTCTCCAAACAGCTACACTAGCTTAGTAAAGTAAATTACATGGAGAATCCGACACGCAAGTCATTATACAATAAAATGACAGCACCTAGGCTCCAACCGGCTGAAAAAAAACCATGATTCGCAGATCACATATGGATTACACACATACATCACATACACATGAACCATACCATTCACAACTTCCTGCAAAAACAAGTTATGCATAGATACAATATCTACCAGTGTTGTGAAACTCGCAACGACATCTAAGGCGCTACGACAGGACGAAGCCGGCGGTCCGGACATGGTTTCCCACCATTGTTCCGATTCGATCAAACTTTTTGATCTTCGATCATCGCCTCTGGATTTACGTGTCACAGTCTACCCCGATGGCGGAAGCCGACCGGTAGGGGTATGTCATTCCACGACCTCAGCAGTATGATCACGGAAATCATATCTACCATTCTCCGAGTACATTTGATCCAATCAACCTCGTACAAAACCGATCTATCTCATAGATCGACCACCAAAACAGCACATAGATCTCATCTCAGCTTCTTTCATCACTTCATCATTTAATGCAGTCACTCCCCTCTTCCTTGGTGTTGGTGTTGGAGTTGGTTTAGGCACAATTGGTTCAGGAGTAATGGCCTCAGGTGTATTTAGCTCAGTTGAAGTCCAATCATCATAATTCTTGCTTATTTTAGCCTTTAATTCTTCATCTTCTGCATAAGTTCTTTTCCTAAAACACACTCAGCAAAACTATCTAGGTATGTCCTAGAATCATCAGTTAGTCCACTATAATAAATATCAAGAAGCTCATTTTTAGGAAATGGACATCCAGGATGTGCATGAATCAAGGCACAGAACCTTGTCCATGACTCAGGCAATTTCTCTTCTTCTCCCTGTTTAAAATAAAAAAAAACCTGCAAAGCAGCATGTCTAGCACTAGGAGGAAAATATTTCTGAAAGAAATAAGCAATCAAGCAATCAGGGCTATCAATGGATCCAGGAGGTAATCTATTAAACCAAGCTTTACTTCTCCTTTTAGTGAAAAAGGAAATATCTTTGTAAAAAATTACTTGCGCACCTTAAAATCATCACAGAATAAGGCACTCATAGTGGAAAGCTCATTCATATAAGCTACATCACTTTCATTTTTAGTCCCACAAAAAGGATCTTTTGTTGGGCCACGCGGAGATAAAACAAAAAATTTCCTCTAACGTGGTGATCCCAAGATCTAGCTGAGGTAGAAGGCCACGAGGTTTACCACTAGACGCGCGGTTGCGGATTACTGATGAAGCGCGTCAGTTGATGCAGTGCAGTCCTCACGATCTGATCGTCCTGGTGCTAATCGCACAACACCTCTGCTGGTATCCACATGTACAAGGAGGAGCACCGACGGCGAACTGCTAGGTTTGTTACGGCGGCAGGACTGCTATGGAGCTAGGGTTTCCAACACATTGAATGACCTAACCGAACAACGATTAACCTTTCTGGGTTACGGTGCTCCACTATATATAGGGAGTGAACATTGGCTCTGGTCGCGCGACCCATTCACTAAAGCCCATATAACACTAGTCACCGTGAGTCCAACTCACTAACTCAGTCCTAATCCGGTTTAGGTCCAACCCAACCAGATTACAGGTTCAGATCCAATCCGAACATGCTCCCACTCTTAAGTGTGTGACCCCGCAGGCTCATGGCTACTTGGACACGATTGGAGTCCGACTCTCAATCGATCAGTCGGTAGCGGCTCCTAGCAGAACGTGCCGACTCCCAAGTACCAAAGAGTCATGACGACTTGCATTTCCAATGCGACTTACGTTTGAGTCCCTTTTGCCTCACGATATACCTTGTTCGACTATAGGCGAATAATGGTCATCCCTTAAATAGTCCGACTCTCTTCTCGATCCAAGATAAGTGATTCACCCGACTAACTCTTAGTCGATCGCCTCGGTTAACACTTAACTGAGTCATGCATGGCCATGCTTTCCGAATCATATCTCACGAGAGGGCCCAGAGAATATCTCTCCGAGTGGAGGGGCAAAATTCGCATCTTGGTTATTCACATCACGCAGCTTGATTCTCAGTCGACCCGAACTCTGCCTTTATAACTGCCCAATTACGGATCAGCGTTTGACAGAACCTAAGTCGGTGATCCTCAACTCGGACTATGCAATAACCTCAGGTCTAAGGATTACATTGATTGAGATATACAAATGACAACTTGTTCATTGTACCTCAATATGGGTCAGTCCGACTCGCTAAACTCTTTAGCCTAGTCTGTGTAAGTTGGAATAGGATCTCCATGCCCATGACAAGTGGAACCGAGTCATCAAGCCAACTTTCACATTGGTCTAAGTTGTGTGTCCAGCACAACCTCAATGACCAAGGATATTTAGTACAAACAACATGAATGCATAGTTCCACAACCGAATCACATATTCAATGATACACATCAGATGTTTATACAAGGACTACTTAATATCTTTATGAATACAATGGGAAATCTCATCATACATGATTGCCTCTAGGGCATATTCCCAACATCTTTCTCAAAAATGCTTATATAGGATAAATCAAGAGAGAAATCATAATCTTTTTCTTTAATATCTATGGTAGAAGTAGCAAACTTAGCATCAGAAGGCAGTTTAGGAATAATGGTACGTATCTCAAGGAGACTCCTAATAGCACTAGCACCACGTGTGTTTTGGTACTATTCAATAAATTCATTAGGCATTTCAATATAACCATCATTAATATCATATCTCTCTCTAGACTCCGATAATCTAACAGGTTTAATAGTATCTTCACTAGGAGTTTCAGTGTTTCCAAAAAATAGTTCTAGCAATAGTAGCATATAGTTAAGGACCTAATGAACCACTCGCATCAAGCACAGTAGAAGTAACATCATGAGTATTAGAAGCAATTTCAGATTCAACGGTAGTAGCAGTGTGTGTAGCATATGTATGTGGTGGTGGTGTTACAAGCTTACTTATAACAGATGGTGAATCCAGAGCAGCAGAGGTGTTTAGAACTGTACCTCTTCTTGTAGTGGATGGTAAAATAGGAAACTTTCCATCACGAGACTTCCCCATGATGAAAGGAATAGCAGTGGACAATAATATATCCAAGTGAACTTACAAATAAAGCTATGCTCCCCGGCAATGGCGCCATAAAATAGTCTTGATGACCCACAAGTATAGGGGATCACAATAGTCTTCGAGGTTAGTATTACCCTATTTATTCATTCGACACAAAGGGGAGCCAAAGAATACTTATAAGCCTTACCAACTGAGTTGTCAATTCAGCTGCACCTGTAAATAGTCTTGCTCACATCAGTTTATTAGTAGCAATAGTTTTCTAGTAGCAATAGCAAAGTAACAACAGCAGTAACACGAAGGCAGTAGTAACAATAGTAGCAAACAGTAGGATATGAGTGCGGTAGGCATAGGGATGCGTGGACGGGCGTTGCATGGAAAAGTCTAAACATCTAACCTCAAGATCTAGGGCAATGGAAGATAAATAATATAAAGCATCCAAGTACTAAACAATCATAGGCATGTGTCCCATATATAGTCATACGTGCTCACAATGAGAACTTGCACAAGATCTTTTGTCCTGCCAACCGTTGCAGCGGGGCCTCATGGGAATCTACTGGCAATTAAGGTACTCATTTTAATAGAGCACTGGAGCAAAGCATTAACACTCGATGAACATATGTGATCCTCACATCACAACCATCCCCTCCGGCTATCCCAATTTTTGTCACGTTGGGGCCTTTGGATCCGGACAATGATATTTGTACACAACTTGCAGATAAGATCACAAACAATACTATCATCATGAATCAATAATAAGTTCAGATGTGAGATCATGGCACTCGGGCCCTAGTGACAAGCATTAAGAACAACAAGTTGCAAGAAAGTCAAATAGCACTAATAGAGATACTATGCACCATGCCCTAACAATCTTATTCGATTACATGATAGAAATCATCCAAACCCTACAATCCCCATAGCCTACAGCGTGTGATTACCCACTCATGGATGGGGGAAACATGGATGGTTGATGGACAAGCGTTGGTGATGATGATGGCGATGATCCTCTCCAAATTCCTCGTCCCGACAGGGTGCCAGAACGGAGTTTCTAGTTCCGAATCGCGGTTTCCGGTGGTAGCGGCGCAACAGAACTCTTTCTGGAAAAACGTCAAACCCCCCTGAGTTTTTAGGTCAAGAGGCATCTTATAGGAGAAGAGGGAGGCCGAGAGGGTGCCCGAGGCGGCCACACCCCTCCCAGGCATGGCCTAGGCTGGCCCGCACAGCAGGGGGGTGTGGGCCCCTCGTGGCCCACCTCCGCCTTGTTTTCTGGCTTCGTGAGTCTTCTGGTGAAATAGGATTTTTGGCATATTTTCCGGGATTTTTCCTGATAGTTGATTTTCTACACAAAAACTAGACACCAAGGTAATTCTGCTGAAAGCAGCATCAGTTCGTGTTAGTTGTATCCAAATCACACAAGTTTAGAGGAGAAACAATAGAAAAGTGTTTGGGTAATTAGATACGTTTTGGACGTATCAGACACCAGAATTGTTTCGGGTGAAATTGCTAAAAGTGTTTCTGCATTTGAAATATAATACTAGCAAGGGGTTTTATGTGAATGTTTGTAATTAATGTAATTGAGAAAATTCTGAATAAAAAAATAAAAGGAGTTTTATTTAAAGAGAGATTACATTAAATTTGGTGGAAATTTAATGGTATTTTTTTAGTGGCATTTTGAGTGGAGAAATGAAGAGGCTTTTGTGAGTGGGTGCTCCAACCACATGAATGGAGGAAGGGGTGGGGCAGCCCCCCATGCGCCGGCCACCCCTTGGGGTGCATCCCCTCCCTCCTATATAAAGCCCCCTCTCCCTCTCTCATACTCACACCTGCTCGTGAAGGATCTCTCTCCCCCTCTAGTTTATCCCCCATGGTCTTGGACTAGCGAGATACATGTTCCCGGTGGCTTTTTGTTTGGAAATAGTTGTTTCTTCCGCTGCATCGCTGGAGCGAGGAGGCGGAGGTTTCTCGGAGGCTTGGACGTGTGTGCGAGCACGAATACGCTGTTGATTTGCAGCGCTAGACTTCTTATCGATTTTGTCCAAAGAGATTGAATAAGTTTGCTTTTCTACCTTCAGTTGGGGCCTCTAGGGTGCAATTATTATCTGGAATGGGAATCTTTTTGATGGAGAGATGGACTTCCAAAATGAGTTCTCTACTGTCAAGTTTACCTCTAGGCTTTCCAATGATTCTTGGATTCTTACCAATGTCTATGGTCCCTGTCAACCTGAAAAAAGCCTTATTCATTGATTCGTTGTCCAATATTGATATGCCTGATGACATTGACTGGTTGCTCATTGGAGATTTCAAGTTTATCAGGAAACCGTCTGATAGAAATAAGGTGGGTGGTTATGTAAATAACATGCTACTCTTTAATGAAGCCATCAGTAACCTTGGTCTTGTTGAACTCCCTTTAAAAGGAAGAAAATTCTCCTGTTGTAATATGCAGAAAGATCCTCTCTTGGAGAGATTAGATTGGTTTTTCTCATCTCCCTCATGGACAATCTCTTACCCATCCTCTTTTGTCTATTCCCTTTCAAAACCCACCTCTGACCATACACCATTTGTGATCCCAATTGGCACTAGAATCCCTAAGTCTCAGGTGTTTACATTTGAGAATTATTGGCTTCAATATAGTGAATTTAAGCAGACTGTGCAAAATGCCTGGGATATCCCTGTGGGTTATGCAGACAGTGCAAAAAAGACAAATGCCAAGCTTAAGAATGTTAGAAGAGGACTCAAGCTGTCGTGGTATTGCCGACGAGTATGCCATGGAGGGGTCCTCACAGTGCGTGTTTAGAGACGTGGGGTAAGGCAGACGGTTGACGGGTACGAGGTAACACAGCTTACCCAGGTTCAGATCCCACAACGGTGGCGGAATCCTACTCCTGCTATAAATCACTATAAGGGCAATACGCCGAGTTACAGAGATGTGTTTGTTGTGCGAGGTTGTCTGAAGTTGTATGAGATTGTGCCCTAAAGGCTCCCATAGGCCCGACTTATATAGTAGCCAGGTCCTAGAGTTACAGGGAAAAGTCCTAGCCGGACAGGTTACAGAGTCCTACACCGTCTATTACTAGTCTTGTGTATCTTGCACTCCAAGGCTCCGTGTACGCTGGTGACTCCACCGTAGCCTTCCTTTATCCGGCATGGGCCTCCCTTCTGGATCCACCTAACTGGGCCGCCCAGCATGCCATAGGCCATGCTACCGACTATGGGCCACCCGGGTTAGTCGGATAAGAGACATGCTATGGGGATACCCATATAGCATATCCCCAACAGTAGCCCCCGGAGAACTCCGAGATCTTACGGCGTCTTGCCTCTTTATGTGGAATGCTCCATCTAGATGGTTGTCGGCAAATCGTCAAGCAATATCTTGTAGTCCTCCCAAAGAATCCTGCAAGGTTTTCTCCGTCTTCGATTTGTAAGCCGGAGAAATGCTGAATCTTCCATCGTACTCTTCCCTAGTCGGATTAAATCCGTCCATTCCATAATCTTCGATGTGACGGCTCATCTACCCATGTCAGCTAGGACGACGTAGGCTTAGGTCAGCGATGCCTCGTAACTCACACGCGAGCGATACGAACCGTTGGCGGTGGCGGTTGGAGACGTGGCGAAATTACCGCACACGTTCACGAACACGTCGTCTACGCGGCAACCGTCCGATTAGATGCACGAATCTTGACGCAGAGTATGATAAATAGTAACCGTGGGACACTTTCCACTTTTTACCTCATTCCTCTCGCGTCATCATCTTCTTCCTCCAGCCGCACGCCTCCTCGAGCTCTCCGCGAGAAACCTCTAAAACCCTAGCTTCCATCTGCGTCAGTCGCATCCTTCCAACACTCCAAGGCCAGCAGCAGCTCCTCCCCATCGATGGCGGCATCGAGCGAAGCCGCGGCGAAGACGGCGAGCTCCGTCGTCGTGCCCCCAGAGGGCCTGGTCATCCCCGCATCGGCGGTGATCGAAACCACCGACGGTGACCATAATCTGGCGGCGCTAGAGCCACTGTAATAAGAGCTAGACTCGCACAAGGGTGACTGGCGCGGCTCGGACATCACCGATCGCGACATCCATGAGATGGTCGCAAAAGGCTACCTCCCCGCGATGGAGGGGCTTGCCTGGCGGGCGGCGCCGGCCGGCGAGGTGACACCTTCTCCCCAAGCCGGAGAAAAGGTGTACCTCAAGGCTCAGCTGGTACGCGACGTTTCCTTGCCCATCTCCCACTTCTTTCTCTCCGTCTTGAACAACTACAAGGTTCAACCCCACAACCTCTCCCCCAATAGCATCTTAGTGCTTAGAAACTTCGCGGCACTTTGCGAGGGTTACCTAGGGATAAGGCCTAGGTTAGATTTGTTCGTGTACTTCTTCACTGTTAAACGTGAAGCCGGACATAGTAAGGAGGAGCTTAGGAATTGCGGCACCATAAGCTTCAAGATTCGACCTGGCCGGCGGTTCCCCGACATCGTCGGCCACGAGTCCTACAGGAACTGGCAACGGACATACTTCTATGGCCCCGACATTCCTTTGGCGGGCCGAGAAGTGACGTACCTGGACTTCGTGGATGGAGCCGCCGCTGAAGTTTCTACATGGAGATCCCATGCCTCCCTTCCCTCCGACCTTGACGCTTCTTGCGCAGTAAGGCAGATCGAATGGTTCGTAGAGACGGGCTTGACCGGCTTGGACCTAGCCATGTGCTGGTTCATTAGGCGAATCCAACCCCTGCAGCACCGCACGAAGTTCATGCACAAGTATACCAGTGATCGAAGGGATAGCAGGAATCTTGACGCAGAGTATGATAAATAGTAACCGTGGGACACTTTCCACTTTTTACCTCATTCCTCTCGCGTCATCATCTTCTTTCTCCAGCCGCACGCCTCCTCGAGCTCTCCGCGAGAAACCTCGAAAACCCTAGCTTCCATCTACGTCAGTCGCGTCCTTCCAACACTCCATGGCCAGCAGAAGCTCCTCCCCATCGATGGCGGCGTCAAGCGAAGCCGCGGCGAAGCCGGCGAGCTCCGTCGTCGTGCCCCCAGAGGTCCTGGTCATCCCCGCATCGGCGGTGATCGAAACCACCGGCGGTGACCATAATCTGGCGGCGCTAGAGCCACTGGAAGAAGAGCCAGACTCGCACAAGGGTGACTGGCGCGGCTCGGACATCACCGATCGCGACATCCATGAGATGGTCGCAAAAGGCTACCTCCCCGCGACGGAGGGGCTTGCCTGGAAGGCGGCGCCGGCCGGCGAGGTGACACCTTCTCCCCAAGCCGGAGAAAAGGTGTACCTCAAGGCTCAGCTGGTACGCGGCGTTTCCTTGCCCATCTCCCACTTCTTTCTCTCCGTCTTGAACAACTACAAGGTTCAACCCCACAACCTCTCCCCCAATAGCATCTTAGTGCTTAGAAACTTCGCGGCACTTTGCGAGGGTTACCTAGGGATAAGGCCTATGTTAGATTTGTTCGTGTACTTCTTCACTGTTAAACGTGAAGCCGGACATAGTAAGGAGGAGCTTGGGAATTGCGGCACCATAAGCTTCAAGATTCGACCTGGCCGGCGGTTCCCCGCCATCGTCGGCCACGAGTCCTACAAGAACTGGCAACGGACATACTTCTACGGCCCCGACATTCCTTTGGCGGGCCGAGAAGTGACGTACCTGGACTTCGTGGATGGAGCCGCCGCTGAAGTTTCTACATGGAGATCCCATGCCTCCCTTCCCTCCGACCTCGACGCTTCTCGCGCAATAAGGCAGATCGAATGGTTCGTAGAGACGGGCTTGACCGGCTTGGACCTAGCCATGTGCTGGTTCATCAGGCGAATCCAACCCCTGCAGCACCGCACGAAGTTCATGCACAAGTATACCAGTGATCGAAGGGATAGCAGGAATCTTGACGCAGAGTATGATAAATAGTAACCGTGGGACACTTTCCACTTTTTACCTCATTCCTCTCGCGTCATCATCTTATTCCTCCAGCCGCACGCCTCCTCGAGCTCTCCGCGAGAAACCTCGAAAACCCTAGCTTCCATCTACGTCAGTCGCATCCTTCCAACACTCCATGGCCAGCAGCAGCTCCTCCCCATCGATGGCGGCGTCGAGCGAAGCCGCGGCGAAGCCGGCGAGCTCCGTCGTCGTACCCCCAGAGGGCCTGGTCATCCCCGCATCGGCGATGATCGAAACCACCGGCGGTGACCATAATCTGGCGGCGCTAGAGCCACTGGAAGAAGAGCCAGACTCGCACAAGGGTGACTGGCACGGCTCGGACATCACCGACCGCGACATCCAGGAGATGGTCGCAGAAGGCTACCTCCCCGCGGCGGAGGGGCTTGCCTGGCGGGCGGCACCGGCCGGCGAGGTGACACCTTCTCCCCAAGCCGGAGAAAAGGTGTACCTCAAGGCTCAGCTGGTACGCGACGTTTCCTTGCCCATATCCCACTTATTTCTCTCCGTATTGAACCACTACAAGGTTCAACCCCACAACCTCTCCCCCAATAGCATCTTAGTGCTTAGAAACTTCGCGGCACTTTGCGTGGGTTACCTAGGGATAAGGCCTAGGTTAGATTTGTTCGTGTACTTCTTCACTGTTAAACGTGAAGCCGGACATAGTAACAAGGAGCTTAGGAACTGCGGCACCGTAAGCTTAAAGATTCGACCTGGTCGACAGTTCCCTGACATCGTCGGCCACGAGTCCTACAAGAACTGGCAACGGACATACTTCTATGGCCCCGACATTCCTTTGGCGGGCCGAGAAGTGACGTACCTGGACTTCGTGGATGGAGCCGCCGCTGAAGTTTCTACATGGAGATCCCATGCCTCCCTTCCCTCCGACCTCGACGCTTCTCGCGCAATAAGGCAGATCGAATGGTTCGTAGAGACGGGCTTGACCGACTTGGACCTAGCCATGTGCTGGTTCATCAGGCGAATCCAACCCCTGCAGCACCGCACGAAGTTCATGCACAAGTATACCAGTGATCAAAGGGATAGCCTCCGGATCTCCGTGGATAACTTCTCGAGCGACTCCGTGAAGCTCCGCCTAAAGGACATCGTCAAGGTGAAGGATAAGAAGCCTGGCTTCACCATCACCTACGACATGTTCGTAGATGGCAAGTGCCCAAAGGTAGGTATTTATTTTCCGTGTATGACATTGCTCCATTTTTCTGTCTTGCCAATACCATCTTATCTAACACGGTGATTTCTTACTTAACAGCTTAGCGATCTAGATGAGGGCAACCTAGCTGCCCAAATCTATGATCCAAAGATGAAGGAAGTCACGGTCGTGTTCGACGACGATGTCCTGTTGGCGCGAAAGCGGAAGAGCTCCACCTCTAACGCTGCCGACGGAGTCAAGAAGAAGAAGACGGAGGGTGGAGCCTCCAAAAAGAGTACCGCCGCCCTGGAGGCGGAAAAGAGAAAAGCCACCGGGATTTTTGCCAAAGCGCCCCCCCTAGTGTAAGCTTCTCATTCTCCGACATTGTCTATTATCTGTCTTGTTCCTGTACTTATGCATTTTGCACGTCTCAGGAAAAAAGCCACGACCAGCCTCAAGAAGTCCTCCAAAACTTTGGGGGCCTCTAGAAATATCAAGGACATGCTGCATCGCTACTCCTGCCGTCAAGCCTTCCTCTGCCCCGACAAGCTCTCAAGCCCAAGAGGCACCAGGCCCTTCCACCATGGAAGTGGATTCTGGCGCCTCTACCAAACTCGATGTTGTCGACGAGCAGGCGACGCAGGAGAGCACTGCTCTACAAATGGCTGAAGCTCCGGCTAAGTATGCCATCGGTAGAGGCAAGGTAGTAGTGGGAGCTGGTACCTCTGCCGAAGGCGGCGCTGCCGCTCTCCAGAAGCCCTTCGAGTTCCCGAAGATAGTTTACCCGGCGCTTATGCCGAGTAACACAACTCTGGTTCCTGGAGGAGTGCCGTCATCTCCGACGTGCGGTATTGAGGAGCTTCTCCGACAAGTGGATATCTTGCAAGGAAATAGCATCTCCTTTGGCAAGCTGCTAGCCGATAGTGCTACAAACCTCAAGATTATTGCGCTTGTAAGTTTTACTTTGCCTTTTGCATTTTATATGAGTATCCCACTGTAGCCCCCGAGGATGTGGACGGAAAACCATAGGTTTTGCATCTATATGCTCTAAGAGTGACTAAGTTAGAAAAAAAACTCTCACTGTAGCCCCCAAGCATTTAGATGGAACAAACTATTTCAACTAGATGCTTTAAGAGTAGCATATGCAGTGTTCATATTTTTCAATACTGTAGCCCCCAAGCTTCTAGTTGTAACTGAATTAGTTCCGACTAGATGCTTAAAGAAAAGCTAAGCAGATTCCGAGTTAAAAACTTTATACTGTATCCCCCAAGCTTATAATCGAGAACTGAATTAGATCTGACTAGATGCTTAAAGAAAAGCTAAGCATATTGCTAAGTTAAAAAACTCTCGCTGTAGCCCCCGAGCGTCTAGGTGGAAATTTTCTGACTAGGTGCTCCAAGCAGACTAAACAACGGTTTAACTTTTTCCTTTATTCCACAGAACGAGAATGCTCGGAGGGTCATGCCCAACGACAAGTACCAGAAGATGCGCGCAGATCTTGAAGCCGAAAAGGGTAAAACTGCCATCTTGAAGGAACAGATCATCAAAAACAAGAGTCTGTTTTCTTTTGTGCGCATTCCGTCTTGGTTTTATGCCTTCATTCTTCGAGTACTCACTGTGTACTTTGTTTTCTCCGACTTGTAGAGCATGTTGCCAATGCCAAGGATATTGTCGAGCAGTCCAAGCACATTCAGCAGCTGGACAGCAAGAACAAGATCCTTAAAAAGGAGAGGGAAGAAATGCTGAAAATGCATGAGGATTCCATGAAGGCCCTGCAGGAATCCGCCTCCGCGGAAATCAATCGCTTGAAGGAGGAGCTTGCGATCTTAAAAGATCAGAAGCAAGATGATGATGAGCAAAACCATCGCCACGACGAGGCATATAAGCTCCTCCAGCAAGAGAAAGAATCCCTGGCGGATACCCTCTCACAGGCTAATGCCAGCATCTTCAGTAAGATTTCTCCGCCTTGTATTTCTGTAGTCTGGATACTTTGAATTGTTGCACTCATGCGATTCTTGTCGGAATTTGCAGCCCCTATGGGTTTAACCAGATCGCCTCCTCCGGCCAAGGAATGCATGGTTCTTGACGGCAACTTTATCAACACCGCCATCACCCAAGCCAAAGAGATCGCCAAGCCCCTCCAGATACACATCAAAGCCTCGGACTCCGTGGCAAAGTACTCGGAGATTCTTCGCCGAGCCCCCGAGCGTATCACAAGCTGGAAAGCTTCATGTGCACGGGCTGGCGCAAGAATGGCGCTGTCTATGGTGAAGGCACACTATGAAGATGCCGACATCGACACGGTGACCTCTGGCATCCCCGACGTTGATGATGACGGCAAAGAAATTGATCACGAAGCCATCCTATCATCACTCGCAGGTTATGACACTAGAGTTGCCGAGTTGGTGGATATCAATGTCTTCGTGCCCATGAACACCATTGACAGCGTCAACCAATATTCCTCCGAGTCCCACCAAAGTGTCGATGCTAAGGGTGATTCTGCGGCCGATGACGATGCTGCTTCCAAGTCTCCTGCGCCCAAAGAATGAAAAACACTTTGTAATATTTGTTTCACCTTTGGTGTATGCGCGGAAAAGAAACTTGATGATGTAACTTAAGGCGGAAAACAAAGGTTGTTATGTCCTGCTACTTAAGAACTTAGTTCCCAGCATGTATATATTTTTTAAGCAAGTGTTGGCTTATCCATTACTTTGGTTCTTATGCTTGACTTTTTGTGAGTCGAAACCATGCGCTTAGGTGATGATTCACAATGGCACCGTCAATAACCTAAGCACAAAATCGCCGACAATAAGTGCCAAAAGTCACTACTCCAGAATCCACATAAAAACAAGAAAGAACGTGTAGACCAGAAAACTTAAGCTGACGCCCGTAGGCGGAATTTTCACAAGTGCAAAATTCAATACTTGTGCATAAAGGTTTTACATGATCCAAAAATGAACACTAAAGGAGGTAGAAGACTCAGAAATATGAGTGAACCAAAGAGCTTTATTTCATTGATCATATAAGAGGTACACAATTAGATAAAAAATGCTAAGTGTAAAAAGGACGTAGTTGTGCTATGTTCCATGGCCGATCAAGCTCTGGGTAGTCATCATCCGGGTCACGTCGCTTACGCTTATGATCCTCGCTGGGTCTATCCTTTAGTTCACGATTGTCAACAAGGTAGTAAGACCCATTGAGCAGCGCCTTGCTTATGATGAACGGTCCTTCCCATGCGGGGATAATTTGTGTGACTTATTCTGCTTAAGTCGGAGCACCAAATCCCCCTCTTTAAATGAGCGATGCCGAACGCGGTGACTATGTTAGATGCGTAGCTTCTGCTGGTAGATGGCGGATCTTTGGCATGCCAAAACGGGCTCCTCCTCGAGAAGGTCCACATCTAGGCGTCTGGATTCTTCAAGATCATTCTCGTCATAGGCGGCAACTCTTGGTGCATAGTGGAGGATGTCGGAGGGCAGGATGGCTTCTGCTCCATATACCATGAAGTAAGGGGTGTAGCCGGTAGATCTGTTGGGTGTAGTTCGTAAACTCCACAGCACAGATGGCAATTCTTCCGCCCAGGCTCCAGCTGCTCTATGTAGCGGTGCCTCAAGACGTGGCTTGATTCCTTGCAGAATTAATCCATTGGATTGCTCAACCTGACCATTGGATTGTGGGTGTGCCACAGATGCAAGGTCAAGTCGGATGCCTTTCTCCCAGCAATATGCCTCCACTTCTCCGAGTGATAAATTGCTGCCATTGTCGGTGATAATGCTATGTGGGAGACCAAATCTCACCACTAGATCTTGGACGAACCTTAGGGCAGTTGCCCCATCAATCTTTCTAATGGGTTTAGCTTCTATCCATTTAGTGAATTTGTCAACTGCTACAAGCATGCGTAAATCCACAGGGTGCCGTTTGTAACGGTCCCACCATGTCCAGCCCCCAGACTGCAAACGGCCAAGTTATTGGTATTGTTCGCAGTTCTTCAGCAGGAACATGTGGTTGTCGGGCATAATACTGCATCCCATGCATATCTCAACCATCTTGTTGGCGTCCTCCTTCGCGGTGAGCCAGTAGAATCCTTGCCAGAAGGCTTTCGCGACCAACGATCGAGGAGCGGTGTGATGCCCGCAATCTCCGAGATGGATTTCCCGTAGGATTTCCATACCTTCCAGCTGGGAGACACACTTTAGGTATACACCAGTAGTGCTCCTTTTATAGAGTTGCCCATTGATTATGGTATAACCCTTGGCTCGTCGTACTATTTGCCATCTTTCGACTTCTTCATCGGGAAGAGTTCCGTGTTTGAGATACTCCATGAACGGTTTTGTCCAAGCCGGAGGGACCTTAGTAACCATGCTGATGAAAGAGTCACCTCTATCCGGGTTGTCGATGTCGGTGCCCTTCACGGATGGTGTGCGTAGATGCTCTAGGAAAACTCCTGGCGGAATTCGCTTGCGCCCTGATCCAAGCTTAGACAGCAGATCAGCCGCCTCGTTTTGCTCCCTAGGCACATACTTGACTTCGTAGCCCAAAAAGCTCTTGGCTATCTCGTCCACTTCGTCTCGATATGCCGCCATTATAGGGTTCCTCGCATTCCAGGTGCCAGCCACCTGCTGGGAAACCAAGTCGGAATCTCCACAGCAAACTATGCGCTTGATGCCAATATCCTTGGCTACACGTAGTCCATGAATGAGTGCTTCATACTTCGCCATGTTGTTTGTAGCCTCGAAGTGGATCTGTAGAACGTAGTGTAGCTTGTCTCCTGTTGGTGACTGTAGCAATACACCATCCCCCGAGCCGTTGAGAAGCTTTGATCCGTCAAAGTGCATCACCCAGTACTCTGTTTCTAGTAACGGAGTAGCGTCTGGCATCTCCGTCCAATCTGCAACAAAATCCTCTAAGCCTTGTGACTTGATAGCGTCGCGTGTCTTGTATGTGATCTCGAAGGCGGCAAGTTCAATGCCCCACTTCATGACCCTTCCTATAGCATCGTTGTTATTGATAATGTCGGACAGTGGGGTCTTGCTCACCACTGTGATTCGGTGCTCCTGAAAGTAATGCCTCAGCTTCTGACAAGCGAGGAATACTCCATAAGCTATCTTTTGGTAGTGCGGGTAACGCTACTTGGACTACGTCAAGACCTCGCTTACGTAGTAAACTGGTCGTTGAACTCCGTGCTCATCGCCTGGTTCCTTCTGCTCTACCACAACGACGATGCTAATTACCCAGTTGGTTGCCGCCATGTAAATTAACAGGGGCTCACCAGGCTCAGGTGCTGCAAGGATGGGCGCTGAGGAAAGAAGCTCCTTGAGCTGCTTCAATGCTGCATCTGCTTCATCCGTCCACGTGAATCTGTCCGCCTTTTTCAGCAACTTGTACAGCGGCAGAGCCTTCTCTCCAAGTCGGCTGACGAACCGACTAACTGCTGCAACACAACCTGTTAGTCGTTGAATGTCCTTTAGGCATGTCGGACGGTTTATGTCTAAAATGGCCTTGATTTTCTCCGGATTGACCTCGATTCCACGTTGGGAAACGAAGAAGCCCAACAATTTGCCGGCTGGAACCCCAAAGACGCACTTCTTGGGGTTGAGCATCATGTTGTATTTCCGGAGATTATCAAAGGTTTCTTTTAAGTCGGAGATTAAGTCGTTTTACTTTTTAGACATCACCGCAATATCGTCCACATAGGCGTGAACGTTCCGACCAATTTGGTCATGGAGGCAACGTTGCATTGTCCGTTGGTAAGTAGCACCTGCGTTTTTCAGCCCAAAGGGCATCGTCACATAGCAAAACGTGCCATAAGGGGTGGTGAACGAAGTGGCCAATTGGTCCGACTTCCTCATCTTGATCTGGTGGTATCATGAATATGCATCGAGAAAACACAAAAGTTCCGAGCCAGCCGTCGAGTCAATGACTTGGTCAATGCGAGGCAAAGCAAACGGATCTATGGGACATGCTTTGTTCAAGACGGTGTAATCAACGCACATTCTTAATTCATTGGTTCCCTTTTTGGGGACAAGTACAGGATTGGCCACCCATTGTGTTTGAAGGACTTCTCGGATAAATCTAGCCTTAAGTAACCTAGCTATTTCTTTGCCAATGGCGCGTCTCTTCTCATCTCCAAAGCGTCGTAGAGGTTGTTTCACTAGTTTGCATTTTGGATCAATGTTTAAGCTGTGCTCGGCAAGTTCCCTAGGTACACCTTTCATGTCAGCAGGTTGCCAGGCAAAGATGTCCCTGTTCTCACGGAGGAACTCGATGAGCGCGCTTTCCTATTTGGGATCTAGGTTCGTCCCAATGGCGGTGAACTTGGAGGCATCGCCTACCACAAGTTCCACCGGCTTGGTCTCGATGGCGGCCCTGAACGCAGAAGCGGAGTTGGAGATCTGCTTCTTCGACACGGGCATCTCTGAGTCATCGACCTTACTCTGGATCTCCTTGAATTCTTAGCTGTAGAGGACAGCTTCTGCAACGGCTGCTTCGTTGATCTCGCAGTCTCTTGCCTTGGTAAAGCTTCCGGATACGGTGATGATGCCGTTTGGTCTGGGTATCTTGAGTTTGTTGTAGACGAAGCATGGCTTGGCCATGAACGTGTGGAATATGTCGTGGCCGAATATGACGTGGTACACGCTCTTGAAGGGGACCACCTCGAAGTTCATGTGCTCTTGGCGGTAATTATTAACATCGCCAAAGGCTACCTGATGTGTAATGCACCCAAGGGACCGAGCCTCCCGACCAGGGACTACGCCGTGGAAAACGGTGTTGGTCCGCCTTAGGTTTGCCTCTGTCAAGTTCATCTTCTGAAGTGTATCCAGGTACATGATGTTGATGTTGATTCCACTATCCACCATGCACTTGGTGAACTCCACGCCTTCAATCAATGGGTTGATGACCATGGCGTACTGGTTCTCCGTGGGCACAAGGTCTGGGTGGTCCGTCCTGTCCCAAGTTATTGGAACCTCCGACCAGCGTAGGTACTAGGGGACTGGGGGAAGAGTACCCATCAGGTTCTTTAGAGAGGTCTTCTGTTGTCGGACGGTGGGGGTGCCAAGGAAAGTGTGGTAGACTGGGGCCTTCTTTGCGAAGGGGTTCTTGCCCTTGTCGTCGCTCTTGGCGGCGTGCTTGGGGTCAACGTCCTCGTCCATGTCACTTGAATCCTTGGACTCCTCCTTCTTCTTCTTCCCCTTGCCCTTGCCTCGCGGTCTGT
The DNA here is from genome assembly GCA_916181665.1 of Avena sativa. NCBI lineage: Eukaryota > Viridiplantae > Streptophyta > Magnoliopsida > Poales > Poaceae > Avena > Avena sativa. The sequence continues at coordinate 105,296,968 of OV702280.1, forward strand.
TCTTCCGACTTCGCTTGTAGCCGGACTCCGGGTCTTCCTTGAGGTTGTTGACGAACTTGTAGTGTCGATTGGTATGGGTGGCTTTGCCGTTGACATCGAGGTGTACGAGGCATGGCATATCGCGGTACTCCTCGTAGGTTTTGGGAAACGCGGAACGGCGCCGCGGTGGTTTCACTTCCTCGTTGCTGCCCACGACCAGCTCCCCTTCCTCGGCCATGTTGTCCACCTTCTCCTCGTCCTGCAAAAGTCATAGCGACCATGTCGGTAGATTGCCTTACTTCTGGAGCGGTCTTCCACTTTGTACTGCTGTTTCTCCGAACTTGAGTTGGAACGGCCGTTGCCGGCAATGAGCCGCAAGAATCGTCGTCGGCAGCTGCAAACTCACTAGCCAACTAAATCATTTGGTTCAAGTCAAGATGGTGATTGTCATGCAAGCGCTTCAGCTTATGTCGGAGCAACGTGCCCCTTTCCAACCCATCGATGAAGGCGGCCATGGCGGTCTGAGGATGCACTCCTGCGTAGGAATTTTTCATATCCAGCCAGCGGGAGAGGTAGGCACGAGATGTCTCATCTTTCTCTTGCACGCACCGTTGTAGACCGCCCACAGTGCAGGGACGCTTGTATGTACCCTCGAATTTCTTGGTGAACGCTTCTTGCATGTCCAGCCAGTTGTAGATAGATTTCTCCGGCAAGTCGTCGATCCATTGACGGGCTGTGCCTGCCAACATTAACGGGGAGGTACTTGACGACGATGTTGGGGTTGCCTCCGGCAATCTCCACCGCGTTGCCGTAGTCCTGCAACCATGTGGCTGGCTTGGCAGTGCCGTCATAGGGCTTGATGGTCTTGTCAATCCGGAAACCTTTGGGGTAAGTTGTGGACCGTATTGCAGGTCCAAAGAAACGTGGTCCCAGGTATGATCCTTCGCGGGCCTCGTGGATCTTATCGATCCGCGAACATGCATCGTATGGCTCCGGGTTCTTCTTCGTTTTGTCAACAGGGGATGGGCTGCGTGAACGACGCGGGCCTGCTCCGCCATGGTGACTGCTTGGTGGTGACGGAGACGGAGGTGGCGGTGGGTTAGCCTTCTTGCTGTTACCCTCCTGCGAAGCCTCGCGCCTGTCACGGTTGCTTGTCGGACGCAGAGGGTCATGGCGTGACCTGCTCTTGTGTCCTTGGTTGCGCTCTCCGTCATGACGGGTCTGCTCCGCGTTGTCGCGGATGATGGTGCCGCACTGCCTTGGTGGGGGCATATCCGTACGATGGTGAGCCTTGTAATCTTCGTGATGTCGGGGAGATCGGGGCGGTGGCGATGGGCGACGAGGTCGGGCCTTTTCTCCGTGGTCGGAGGATATGGGGATGGCATCCTTCCTGTTGCGTGCATCCCTCCGTCTTTGTTCTGACGAACCCGTCTGGGACCCGACATCTAGAGGAGATTTGTCCCTTGGCGGCCTGTACTGTCTAGATTCGCAGAGCGCTGGATTAGACTCAAGCCTCTAAGAGGTGGCCTTTTCCAGCTGCTTCACCGCCTTGGCCACTAGGTCGTAGACCTATTCCACTGCCTCAGGCGATCTATCTTGCTCCAGAAGGGTCTTGGCGACGGCGAGGTTAAGGAGTGGGGTGGGCATCACCTGCTTTCCTTCACTGTCAATATATGGCTTGGCTTGTGCCGGCTTCGAGGGAGCCCATCCTAGGTTGCGCCGTACACCAGGATCATTGATAACGCGAGCCGGAGATTTCTTAGCCTTCTGCTGCTGTAGCAAAGTCTTGTACTCGGCCTCCATTGCTCTAGCCTTCTCTATGGATTTCTGTGCATTGACCAGATCTCGATCTAGTTTAGCGCCTTGCTCCGCGATGGCTTGCGCCTCCTCCAGCAGCTACTGGCGCTTCTCGTCAAGCTGGGTCATGTTCCGGATATGAGCAACAGTTAGTGGCTCGACAAGGAGATTGCCGTACATTACTCTATCAGCTGGAATAACTTGGGCTGCTGCCGATGTAGATGCTGGAGGCGGCACGTTTGCGGTGTTATTGTTGCTCGGGCCGGTGCCGAGTTCCTGCGGCTGATGCACTGGGTTAGGCGGAGGAGGCATGACCTTTGCGCAATCATCGTCAGCAGCAATAAGTGGCCCCTTCCCCTTTTCCAGCGCCGTAGGCGGAGCTCGTCCAGGTTGATCTTCATCCATCGCCATCACAATGGTGACAAACACCCCTCAGGACGTGACGGCGTTGTTGGCTTGCTCGTCGCGCGAGTACTCCTCCTCCATCTCCTGCATAGCGGAGTCTAGCTCTTTTGGACTGAAGTCTATCTCCTCTGAATCTGCACTGAAATCAGCATAAAGCACGTCAATGACAGAGTCGGAGGGTGCCATGACTTCCTCGATGACGGGCGGTGGAGGTGCAACGTGCTCGACGATGACTGGAGGTGGTGGTGCTACTGCGACGATGGCGGCGGGAGGCGGCGGTGGTGGCTGCTGAACCGGAGGTTCTCCGTCTCTGAGCGCAAGCTCCATCTGGGCTGCCGCGTAGTTGTTGACGGTGCTCACCATCTCTTCGAGGGTAAGGCGTCCTGTTGCCTGCTGCCATCTTAAAGAATGTCGGAGAAGCGTGCCGCGGTCCAGTCCTTCCACGAGGTGATACAAAGCGTTATCATCAGGGTAGTGGGCTAGATCGGCTCATATACGGAGCCACCTGGCCAGGTAATCGCGGGGGTTTTCGCCGTCTCTCTGAACGCAGCGCGCCAGATCGAAGATGGTAGCCACGCCGACGAACTTGGATATCTGCTGTCCAGATGCACGGACGAAGCCGGCGGATTTGCAGTGACCTTCCACCTTTATATCCTACACAGGGGCGGTTTGGGTGGGCCTTGAATTTTTCCGATCTTTGTCGGCAAACTCTGAAGAGAGATCCGACATTGATCCTTCCGCGAAGATATCCTGCCCGTAGGAGGTTCGTGCGGGTCATGATGTTTTCCGCTCTTTGCCGACAAACTCCAAAGAGAGATCCGACATCGATCCTTCCGCGAACGTATCCTGCCCGTAGGCGGTCCGTGCGAGTCTTGATTCTCTTCCGACTCCCAGGGAACTAGTGCCCGAGTCGGTTTCGCCGATGAAGAGGTGGATGTCTCCGATAGGAACGATCGAACACCGCGTAGGGTTCGTCTTCGCCGGGATCCAGAACTCATCGGGAGGGACGATCGGAACGTTGCCGGAGAAGAGAACGCGACTGATGGCTATGGTTTCGCTGATTCCCGCGAAGATCTTGGTCCTCGCCCGCTGAAGAGCCTGAAGCGCCTCTTGCCCCACGGTGGGTGCCAACTGTCGTGGTATTGCCAACGAGTACGCCATGGAGGGGTCCTCATGGTGCGTGTTTAGAGATGTGGGGTAAGGCGGACGGTTGACGGGTACGAGGTAACACAGCTTACCCAGGTTCAGATCCCACAACAGTGGCGGAATCCTACTCCTGCTATAAATCACTATAAGGGCAATGCGCCGAGTTACAGAGATGTGTTCGCTTTGCGAGGTTGTCTGAAGTTGTATGAGATTGTGCCCTAAAGGCTCCCATAGTCCCGACTTATATAGTCGCTAGGTCCTAGGGTTACAGGGAAAAGTCCTAGTCGGACAGGTTACAGAGTCCTACACCGTCTATTCCTAGTATTGTGTATCTTGCACTCCAAGGCTCCGGGTACGCTGGTGACTCCACCGTAGCCTTCCTTTATCTGGCATGGGCCTCCCTTTTGTATCCACCTAACTGGTCCGCCCAGCAGGCCATAGGCCATGCTACCGACTATGGGCCACCCGGGTTAGTCGGATAAGAGACATGCTATGGGGATACCCATATAGCATATCCCCAACACAAGCTGTGGGCAAAATCTCTTCCTTGCCTTAAACACATAATTGCAAAATTTAATGAGTCCATTGATTTATTAGACTTGTTGGAAGAATTCAGGACCCTAAGCATCTTTCAGTGGAATCTAAGAGACATACTCAAGACTCACCTGATACAATTACTTCAGAATAAAAGGACATAATGGAAACAAAGAGGAAAGATAAAATGGGTAAAACTTGGTGACAAGAACACAATTTTTTTTCATGCCAAAGCAACAACTAGCTACAGAAATAACTATATCTCCATGATGAAAAGTGAGAATTCCTCTGATATCTATGATCATGATGGAAAGTCCAGCATTCTTTGCAATGATTTTAAAGGTAGAATGGGCTCCTCTGATAAGCCAACAATGCACTTTAGCTTACCAGAGCTGTATAATGGTCACATGGATTCTGATACCTCTGCTACCCTGGAAGCCCCTTTCTCAGAAAAGGAAATTGAAGAAGTCATTTAAGATCTACCTAATGAGAAATCTCTAGGGCCTGATGGCTTCAACAATGAATTTATCAAGTCCTGTTGGAACATTATTGGAGCAGATGTTACTCAATTGATTCGGGATTTTTATCATGAAAATATTTCTCTGGAAAGCATTAACTCTGCTTTCATCACTCTCATTCCAAAGACTAAGTCCCTTATCCATACTAATGATTTCAGGCCAATTTCTTTATTGAACAGTGTGTCCAAAATCATTACAAAACTTCTTGCCAACAGACTCCAATCTATCATCCTCAAGCTTGTGCATAAAAACTAATATGGTTTTCTCAATAATAGATCCATTAAACATTGTCTAGGCTGGGCATTTGAGTACCTCTTTCAATGTCATCAATCAAAGGAAGAAATTGTAATTCTAAAGCTGGACTTTGAAAAAGCTTTTGACAGAATTGAACACTCCACCATTATAAGCATCCTGGAAGCAAGAGGATTTGGAACCAAATGGATTAATTGGATAAAAATTATTTTCAATACTGGGAACTCATATGTACTCCTAAATGGAGTACCTGGAAAAAAGTTTTACTGTAGAAGAGGAGTCAGACAAGGTGATCCCTTATCACCTCTTTTGTTTGTGCTGGCAGCTGATTTTCTGCAAACCCTTATAAACTCTGCCATAAATAAGAATCTTTTTAGCCTTCCCATCCCTTGCCCTGCTTGTCCTGATTTCCCTGTGATCCAATATGCTGATGATACCTTGGTTGTCATGAAGGCTGACTCAAAACAATTACTTTGCCTTAAATCAATGCTGAATTATTTTGCCACTTCTACTGGGATCAAGGTTAATTATGCCAAATCAAGTATGATGCCTATCAACCTAGAACCTGAAAGATTGCTTCATTTCTCTTCTACCTTTGGCTGTAAGATGGGTAGCCTCCCCTTCACATATCTTGGACTCCCTCTCAGCCTTAACAAGCCCTCTCTGGAGTTCTACCTTCCTATGGTGCAGAGGGTTCAATTTAGACTTGGAGGAATTGCAGATTTTTTGAATTATGGGGGAAAACTTCAAATGGTCAAGTCAGATTTATCATATTTACCACTCTTCTTCATGAGCTCTCTTGATGTTCCCATTACAATCAAGGAGCAAGTAGTTAAATACATGAGACACTGTCTATGGAGAAAAAAAACTGCTGATGTTCAGGCTAAAGGCACTGCAATGGTTGCTTGGACAAAGGTTTGCAGGCCAAAGAATCAAGGTGGTTTGGGAGTTCTTAATCTTAACATCCAAAATACTGCTTTGCTACTCAAGAATCTTGATAATTTTTTTGACCACCATCATAACCCTTGGGTTCATCTTGTTTGTGAATCTTATTATAACCAAGGTAACCTCCCTGGTTATCAATTGGAAGGATCCTTCTGGTGGAAGGCCCACCTGAAACTCATTGATGCCTACAAGGAAATGGCTAAATGTCAACCTTGAGATGTAAAACTGCCTATTTCTGGTCTGACCTGTGGGATAAAGAATGTATGCAATTTCACATGCCCCATGTGCTCTCCTATGCAAAGAACACCAGAATTACTGTCAAAGTGGTTATTCAGACTGAATATCTTGAGGATCTCTTTAATCTTCCTCTGTCTCAACAAGCTTTTTCTGAGTTTGAACAACTTGAATTGAGATGCCCACAATTTAGTCAGTTGGCAACACCTGACAAATGGACCTACATTTGGGGCAGTGACAATTTTTCTGTTAAAAAATCCTATGAAGTTAAGGCTGGCTATCAACCTGCTCCCCTCACTTCACCTGGATTTGGGGTTCTTCTTGCCAGGCTAAACATAAATTTTCTTCTGGCTACTTCTTCTAGATAGGCTAAATAGAAGGAACCTTTTCAAAAGGAAAAATTGCTCTCTACCAGACTATAATTGTGCAATTAGAAACTGTCACTCAGAAGAAACTTTGATTCACCTTTTTTGGAACTGCCCTTTTGCTGCTGAATGTTGGGATTACATTTGTCCCCATAGAGATCATAGACTCTCTGTGTTTGAGGCTTTCCAAGACATAAAAACCAGACTCAAGCTTCCCTTTGCCATGGAGATAGTAATTTTAGCTGCTTGGGGAATTTGGATCTGTAGAAATAACAAAATATTTGAGAATTTCACACCGGAATTCTCTACCTGGAAAGCAGTATTTCTGCAAGAAACGAGTGAGTCAAAATCAGAATAAAAAAGAAGCATGGCCCCCAATTTGATAGCTGGTTCTAGACACAAGTACATTAGTGGGTTACTTCTAGTAAACACAATGTAACGTCTGTAAAGATCTAATCCATTGTAACCATGTACTTACTGCTTTGTACTATGTTGCTATGACTATATAATAAAGAAAAAAAGCTATAGTGGGGTTTCCCTCCCCTACTGTTTTACCCTCAAAAAATATACATCTTCACTGTTACCTGTTTACTTTCTTTAAGCCACCATTACCTTCCACACCATACAGTTAATCCTTTGTTTTTAGCAAACCGGTGAGATTGACAACCTCACAGTTCGTTGGGGCAAAGTCTTGAGAATGTGTTGTGCAGGTTTCCAAGTTGCTATCAACACCTTTGGGTCATTTCTTTCCTCCTACTGGTTCGATAACCTTTGTTTCTACTGAGGGAAAACTTGCTGCGGTGCTCATCATACCTTCCTCTTGGGGTTTCCCAACGAAGCTCTACAGTGATATGAGCTACACATTATTAGCAGGCAGAGGGCTGGGGAGGCGTATTTATAGGCAGGGCGCATGCGTCCCGGTTTGTAACACAAACCGGGACTAAAGGTATGCAGTAGGACACATGTCCGATGTGATACCTTTAGTCCTGGTTTGTGTTACAAACAGGGACGCATGCGCCCTTACGAACCGGGACGGAGACCCCCACGCCCCGCCTCCCGAGCGATGCACCGGACGCTCAACGTGAGCAGTAGTCCCGATTCGTGGAAGAACCGGGACGCATGCTCTATATGAAAGTGCCTTTTTCTACTAGTGATAGGAGGCGGACAACCCCAATATGCTGGTGCCACTGGAAAAATAGGGCTGCTGATTATACTAATTTCCTCGCAAACTCTCATTCCCACTAGAACCAGAAGGAGACCTCGAACGCTTATTACCTCCAAGCCGATTAAACACGTTATCGGACTTGCTGATGACCCACAAGTATAGGGGGTGTATCGTATTACTTTTGATAAATCAGAGTGTCTAACCCAACAAGGAGCAGAAGGTGTTGACAAGTGGTTTGGATGAGGAATACACTGTAAATACTAGCAAACAGATTTTTAGGGGGTTTTGATAAAGCAGAAAAATAAAGTGCAAGTAAATAAAATACGACAATAATTGCAGCAAGTGGCCCAATCCATTCTTCAGCAAAGGACAAGACGGTTGTATTACTTATGAGGACCAAACATTCTCGAGGACACATGGGAATACTGTCAAGTGCTTTCGCTTCATATAGTTGATTAATCTTCTTTAGTTGGATAAGTGTTGTGTGGGTGAACCTATGCTAATGTACCGACCATACTTGGACTAGTACATAATTGTTATTATACCCCTTGCAAGGATCCGCAACTACAAAAAAGTAATTAAGATAAAAACCAAACCACAACATTAAACTCTGAGATCCTACACTCCCTTGTGTAAAGGTTTCCTAAAGGGGGTTTAGGTTTCTGTCACTCCGGCAACCCCCCAATTAGTAGCCAAATACACAATGCATTCCCCTAGGCCCATAAATGGTGAAGTATCATGTAGTCGACGTTCACATGACACCACTAGAAGAATAACACCACAACATAAATATCAAACCATTGAATATTTCTCAACACAATTCCACTACTAACAACATGACTTCTCCCATGTCCTCAAGAACTAAATGAACTACTCACGAGACATCATATGGATCAAGATCAGAGATGATATAATGATAAGTAACAATCTAAAAATGAACAATAATTCAATGGTTCCACTCAATAGCATCAACTACAATAAGTAATCAACACCAGGAAAGTTTACCCTAAGAACTATGCAAGATTCAACCTAATTGCTACAGCAGGATAGAGTGGTGTTGATGGTGCCGGTGAACATGATGATGATGATCCCGATGAAGTCTATATTGATGACGATGTTGATGGCGACGATCTCCCCTCTCCGGGAAGGAATTTCCCTGGCAGATTTCTGCCTGCCGGAGAGCTCTTTCTCTCTCTGTAGTTTCCGCCCCGCAGAGGCGACAAAATCTTTCTCTGGTCGCTCCCCGAGTCGTAGGGTTTTGGGGGGATGATATAGGCAAAAGGGCGATGCCAGAGGTGGACCAGGGTGGCCACACCACCTAGTTGTGCAGCCCAGGGGGGCGGGCCAGGGGGTGGTGTGCACCCCCTGTGGCCCATCTCCACTTCCCCTTCTGGCTACCTTCGTCTCCTGGAAAAATAGGGATTTCCATATATTTTCTGGAATTTTCTGATCTTCGCGAATATTGCATCTGGACACCGCTTTTTCCATCCGAATCCTGACTCCGGCAGTTCATCCTCCAAAAGTCATCAAACATGCAAATTAGATGAAATAACATAAGTATCACCTCTTAGTATGAAATATATCAATGAATAACAGTAAATTATAATATAAAATAGTGATGCAAAATGGACGTATCACTTGTGAATGTGTATTTTCTAGCAGCATACTAATAGTCGGCTTTGGTCTTGGAGCCAGTTTCTTCCTTCCATTAACTTTGCACACTCCTACTTCTGGATTTTTTGGCTTGATCATCCTCGTAGGAGCATTATTATCAACAATATTCTTCTCTTTCACGGACTCGACCTAATCTGACCGAATAAGCATCTTCTTTGTCTCAACTTCAATTATATTGATAGGAAATGGATCACTATCGATCTTCATGGTAGAAACTTCTATAAATGTCAATCGTATGTCACTAATGGCCGATTGCACCTGTTGACGAAAATTATTACAATCATAAGTAGCATAAGAAAAGGAATGGTGCCACTTACAATATGCTCATCTAGCCAATTCTTCTCTACTTGTAATTACATGACCCTCTCTCAATCTAATTAATTTTCCTTGCAACAACATATCGAAAATTCTATCATATTTGCTAACATCAAAAGTGTATCTAATTTCTTCTATTATAGCAGGCGTAGGTTTCAATGCAGAACATGAAAAAGGTTTTGACTTAGATGATTGAACCCATTCGGCTACACATATATCAACGTCATGATCACTAGCCGAACTATCATCACAATCTATAGCATTAAATTGTGTGGTTTTCCTTCTCCTGATTAACATCTAAAAATTCTTGACGTTCTAACTTATCCTTAATATGAGTGAGCAAACCCCAAAAAGCAAGATCAGCTAAATTCTTTTCGGCTATGTTAAGGCTAAAACAACGGTTTTTGACATCTCTAAACCTCCTAATATACTCATGAACACTTTCATTATATTTTTGCCTAACCATAGTTAAATCTAAATGTCGAAGTTCAGTTTCATCGCTATAAAACACTCATGAAATTTCTGCTCCAATAGCGGCCATGTCAAAATAAAATTAGGAGCAAGCGATGTAAAACAAGTAAATGCAGTTACAGACAAAGACAAAGGAACAATTTTACCCTATAAACATCAGATGTGCTCACATCACTGCATTGTGCTAAAAATTGCCCTATGTGTTCAAAAGTTGATCTACCGTCCTCCCTCATAAACTTAACAAAATCCGGAATTCTAAAACCACAACGATATGGCGTCAAGTCAAAATAATCAGGATATGACTTTTGATATGCACGTGCTCTACCCTTAGGTCCTAAACCAAATTCCCTAAGTATATTAGAAAGTTGAACCTTAAAACTATCAGTGGTTTGTGGAGAACTATTTTGTGGAATGGATGGAATAAAAGTCGCATCTCAGGCAAAGCAGTTTGATTATATGTGGTTTGCTGGAGAGATACGTTAAAATATGAATCCGGTATCGTCCCATAAGGAACCCCAGTACCAATGGGTGACAAAGGTGGTGCATTATATGCTACCGTTTGATAACTAAGTCATTGCAAATTGGAGTTAAAATCTATCCTTCCGTTATGACTGTTGTAAGCGTGTGGAACCGAAGTCGAAACTATTGTAGGAGCAACACTAGGTACAAAATTATGGGCTGAACTACTAGGCTAGTTTGATTATTGTTTAAATTAATGTGAGGTTATGCTATATTAACCGGTGTACCGGGTGTATACGTATGACTAGATAAATTAACGAATTCATTATTTTTCGGAAGCCCCGGCTATTCATCATTTATTTGTAGCACCAACGAGCGAATCTGGCGAGATAAACTATTTTCAATTTCCTTACTGAACTGCTCCTTAAACTCGCCAAATTTACTAGCTAATTGAGTAACTGTATGTGACGCATCTGCCATATCAGAACCATACTTGCTAGCTACACGTTAATTAGATGAGCAATATCTTCGGTTGAGTTAATTACCTTCGCGTTGAGTACCGGAGGGTTTGGTAGCGTTACCTTTTTCATGACGCTGCCCCTTGTCTCGAAGTACCCACTCAACTTCAACTTCAACGCCTCATCCTTCTACTCTTCAAGCTCCCGCTCGAGTTCCAGCCGCATGTCTCTAGACATATTATCGAGTGTGATTGGGATGGTGTTGTCCAGGTTGAGATCGCTCGTGTCCTTGGTATTGAATTTCATTGTGTGCTTCTTGATCTTCTTCCCCAGTGGACTTGTCAATTGTGCAATCGCAAAAATCTGTCTCGTAACACCAGGATAACAGTCGTGCTTTCTTGATGACGAATGAATGATTTTCGAGAAAATCAACAAAGAATTTCTCACTTTCGTGGCGGAGATCCGACGGTTTTTAGGACAAAAACGGCAAAAATCCAACCAAATTCTAGATTGCTAGAGTTCAGCTGGAGAAAACGAACGGAAATAGACAGTATAATAAAAAAGTAGATGTGTTTTTTGATAGATCAATTGTGTTTTTTTCCTCCAATCAGCGTTGGCCTATTTAAAGGCACGGAGGACTTGCGTACAAAGCATATCTTGGTAACTCTAAAGCTAAACCGAATAGGAAATAGCTAAACCGTACGAAGCCATATCTACATACAAACACTTTACCTATTTATGAATATAATATTCCGGCCACGGTGGTAATCATACTAAATAGTAACGATTGATCGTTCACCTATCATATCATTTGATTCTTCATGTTGCACTTTCCAAGCCTCCTTCAGCTTTGACATCCGAGTATTCAACCTGTCGAAGGTAGCGATCAACTTTGTATCTTCAAATATCTCTTAGTCTAGCAAGGACTTAATCTTCTAGTACATACAAAATCCCTGCTGCAATTCTTGAACAATTTAATAGTTATTTAGCTCGATCAATAGATCAATTAATTTGGCAGATCATAAAATTAACTAGACAAATTATGACATCGACAATTTTTTCTGTTTTCCATGCTACAAACCCATCAATGGTTAGCAAAGAAATTAAGGTTGCCAGACCGGACCAAAGCATCACTCTTAGTGATTCCTCATGCTCCTCGAATTATGTACCTCATCTTTGATATCAACCGTGTTACTTGAAAGTCGTCGATTCACTATATAACAAGTTCTTACCCATGTAGATCTATGGATCATATTGTCTGAATCCTTAAATAACACAACAAATATTATGCATAACATGGATTATCATTCATAGTATCAGTAATAATAACAAGTCTCGCAAATAGATGAACAATAATATAGGCACATCGCATCTCACCAATCCCTTACATCTTCCACGACCTAGGGGATTTAGTCGCACATGAGAGGGGAATAACACATAAAGACAATTATTTTTATATAAAAGGATTTTATCTTGATATTACCGCTCCAAGCCACAATAAGATGTGAGATCAAACTAATACAAATCCTTAGTTACAAGTATGAATAGAGTTTCAACCCTATTCCTACATGAATGAGTCTCTCTCTCTATATATTTGCAAAGGGTGATGATGGTGGAGTTAAGCGCCTTCACAAAAGTTGTTCCTTTCAAAGATACCGAGGTGGTGGCGCTTGGTACAGTCATACTGTATGGTCATTCTGACCCTATCGATGGTCATTAAGTTTGTTGTGCGTTTGACTGAATTGTTCCAATTATGTAATGGTAAACGTTATCTATCAAAGCCGATGGAAAACGATATGTCGGGATTCTCCAACAACATCCATGTGGCCACTTCGCTGCCTTCAACATGCCAGACTTCCCAACCGAACTTATAGCAGCTTACTCCTCGAAGGATAGCATCGATGATGCCTTATATGCTCGTCCATGTGGCCACTTCAGTGACTGGCCTCCGCTGCTTCCTCCATACTGCCGATCATGATAAAGCAAAGGTAGAGAAAGCAAAGGTACTATGACAACGAGCTTCTTCTCTTGTTATATTGTCTATATGAAAGATCAAATTTCACATAATATATGAGCAAATCTTTGTATCCCAATCTTGGTGGAAAGATGTCAAATTTGCGAAATCAGATTTGTGTATAGATGCATGTCTACCTTCCATGTGCCCTCATATGTGTTGTGATATACTAGCACGCTATATGTGTTTAATACCTCTACATGTTTCCTTTCCTTGTGATATATGTTTCTATTACAATTGAACTTTGCTTCAACCATTAGTATCCATACTTAGTTATTTTTATTATTTGTATATGGCAATATCAGTTTGTGCTTCTTATATTTCGCATTGTTGTTTCAAACTGGTTGTGTTATCTTTTTTTGGTTCATGCCAACAATGTTCCAAATTTTATCATTGGTTTTGAATAATAGTTGTGACTACTAACATGGTCATGTGCATATTTTGGCTTCAGCACGCCAGGAGCGTGATTCCTCCGCAGCAATGGCGATGGCAATGATCGTTGTATCGTAGCTTGGGAGGGTGATGTGCACAACACCTAACCTTGTCTGGTAGCTTCATGATGGCATGAAAGAGATTGAAGTTGATGCGGGTATCGTCTCACACTTGACCACCAAAAGTCCGCCATGGGAGCTACCATCAAGTGTGTTTACTATCCTCATGTCTTGTGTGCACCGTCATCGTGAGTAGTGGCATGGATAGCATGACTCGCCATTTTATCCATGACATAGAAACAAAGGTGATGAGGGTTCGACTCGTCAATGCCCATTGTTATGGACTTGGGTTTGGAGAAGAAGGGGAAGCTGGAGATCACGGAACGGTTAACAGACTCACAACACGGGGACAAGAGGTTTACTCAGGTTTAGGCCCCCGGAGGGAAAATCCTACTCCTACTTGTCTGTTCTTGGTTTATGGCGATGCTGGTGATTACAAGGGTGTGCAGATGCAATATGGCATGAGGTGTGTTCTAGGGTATGAGGTGAGAGACACTGCAAGAAAAATTTCCTGTTACAACGAACAATTTTCGTCGTTGAAGGTCTGTTTTTTGTGGTTGAAAAGCCTTCTACGATGGATGAACATCGTGGTAGAAGCCCCGTCAAAAATTATTGTACCACGGTTTTTTTACCATGGTAGATCGCACCCTTCGGCCACGAAAAGTCGTTCCGTCGTAGATCTTTTTGCTAGATGTGTTGACTGCTGACGTCATTCAAACTGCCACGTGGCAAACGCCGTTAACGGCCAGTTAGCATTATGAAATTTCAATGAAACCATGGTAGAAGATAGACACATGAAAAGCCTGATAACTATTAAGTGGTCCGACCCATTAGGAGAGCCCAACAGTATCATGGCCCATTACTGTTTCGTGTTGCACTATTACAAATGGGCCCACAGGTGCTGCCCGCAGCGGCCCGTAAATTTTTGGGCCCTTTACTGTTCTAGGAAAAAATGTTTGTGGTTGGCCCTTTACTAAGGTCCGTAAACGGTCGGGCCCGTTACTATTCCACCCTACACTGTTTGAATTTGGGCCTGTTTGGACAGCTCTCTTTGTACCGTAGCCATTATTTCCCGTTGTTGTGCAGTCATGTACTGTTCAAAACGGCCCATTTATGCAATCAGCTACGACCCGTAAACTTTCAGATACGTTAATAGGCCCATCAATGTCCTGCCCATATTCGGGCCTATTACTTTTTTGGCCTGGTAGGTTTCTCGGCCTATTACTATTCCTTTATAGTCCAACTTGGCATGTTACTGTTCCGGCTTGCTACGACTATGGCCCTTTTCTGGCATAGCTCATTACTGTTTTGGCCATTTAAGCTTCTGACACTTTACTGTTCTGGTCCATTACTGTTCTAGGGCTGTTATTGTTTTGGCCTTTTACTGTTCTTATGGATACTGTTTCGGCATGTTACTGTTTTGGTCGGTTACTGTTTCGGCATGTTACTTCTTTTGTCGGTTACTGTTTAGGCCTGTTACCGTTTTGTCCATTTACTATTACTAAGCATGCCTGTGGGTCGGGCCTGTTAATTTTATAGTTTCTCCATTTCTGGAGTCATTTCCGATATCATAAAAGGTGTACAACTTGTGAGAATTTTTACTGTTCGTCGTCGGCCTAATACAAGATGGGCAAATACAAAGCATGATATTGTACCCTAATCGACCTGGCTCGCGCAGGTTTAGAACCGCCTACCGCTATGTGTGGACGGTGTCAACTAAATGCCTACACGTCCTATGCGATTTATCTAGATATTGCATCAAATATAAACTACTTAAAATTATTACAAATTATCAACTCAAGGGAAAGAAAATTCAGCATTTCAGTTTACAATCGAGTTGATAGCAGTCCTCAATTTACTTTCTCCATCTATCACATGCATCTCCTTTAGAGTGACATCTACATTCGAAAACAACCTTGAGACATGATCTTGCAGCCACCTCTTTGGTGGCAATAGCAATAATTGCACTCTGAAACTAAGTAATAACAAGTTAATATATCAAACAAGACAAACTACTTATTTAGCTGATATGACAGGAGCTATGAAAACTGGAGTTTACTACTGGTCAATAGTTTAAATATATTGACCATCACGTCAAACAAACAAGACAAGCAAGCATTAAACAAGTGTGCCTACCGTGAAATGAGAAATATAACAATGTATGTGGTTTAGAATTTCAGCAAATATAAATTAGCTAGGTCATATCAACAAATATATATAGAAGAATAAACCAGACAATGGAATGCAGTTACTTTCGTAGCTAAGAATGAACGCGATAGAAATTATAACGACATCACGCGAGAACTTGTAGAGCAGGAATGCAAACCACAAATGAACTATACAGTAAAGGATAGTTATGTCGTTGCTTACGACGAACCAGAACCAGATACAAAATATAATGACGTCGCTTGCGAACCTATAGAACATGACAGGCAAGCATTAGACAAGTGTGTCTACAATGAAATGAGCAATCAAACAAAGTGTTACTTAAAATTTCAGCAAAAATAAACTAGCCAGGTTATTTCAACAAATATATATGGAAGCATTTGTATATCCTGGAAAGCAAGAGATGTTGGTTGACTCAGAATTTCTGTCGTACCTAAGAATGAACCAGATAGAAATTATAATGGCATCATACCAGAACTTGCAGAGCAGGAACGCAGACCACGAATGAACTACATAGTAGAGGATAGTTATGTCGTTGCTTATGATGAACCAGCACCAGATTAGAAATATAATGGCGTCTCGAGCAAATCTGTAGAATAGGATAAGCAAGCATTAGACAAGTGTGCCTACAATAAAATGAGCAATCAATAAAAGTGTTTCTTAGAATTATAGCAAATATAAACTTGCCAGGTCATTTCAGCAAATATATATGGAGGAACTCGTTTATCCTGGAATGCAAGAGATGTTGGGTGACCCATAATTTGCGGTGAGCTACACAATAGGAATGCAGTTACTTTCGTAGCTATGAACCAAATATAAATTATAATGGTATCATAGGATAACTTGTAGAGCAAGATTGTAAACCACAAATGAACTATATATAGAGGATAGCTATGTCGCTGCTTAATACGAACCATTAGATATGAAATATAATGGCATTTCTTGTGAAACTATAGAATAGGACAGGCAATAATTACACAAGTGTGCCTACAAATGAATTGACAAATCAAACACAATGTTTCCTAGAATTTCATAAAATATAAACTAGCCAGGTCATTTCAACATATATATATATATATATATGAAAGCCGTAGTATATCCTAAAATGCAAGAGACGTTGGTTGACTCAGAATTTGCGGTGAGCTACACAATGGGCATGCAGTTACTTTTGTAGCTAAGAATGAACGAGACAGAAATTATAATGGCATCATGCGAGAACTTGCAGAATAGGAACACAAACCACGAATGAACTACATAGTAGAGGATAGTTATGTCGTTGCTTAGGATGAACCAGCACCAGCTTAAAAATATAACGGCGTCTCTTGCAAACCTGTAGAAGAGGAAAAGCAAGCATTAGACAAGTGTGCCTACAATGAAATGAGCAATCAATCAAAGTGTTTCTTAGAATTTAAGTAAATATAAACTGTCCACGTCATTTCAACAAATATATATGGATGCAGTCATTTATCCTGTAATGCAAGAGACGTTGGGTGATCCAGAATTTGCGGTGAGCTGCACAATGGCATGCAGTTACTATCGTAGCTAGGAACCGTATATAAATTATAAAGGCATCATAAGAGAACTTGTACAACAAGAATGCAAACTACAAATGAACTATATATACAGTAGAGGATAGCTATGTCGCTGCTTAGGAGGAACCATTAGATATAAATTATAATGGCATTGCTTGTGAACTTGTAGAACAGGACAAGCAAGAATTACACAATTGTGCCTACAAATGAATTAAGCAATCGAACACAGTGTTTCCTCGAATTTCAGCAAATATAAACTAGCCAGGCCATTTCAACAAAAATATATGGAAGCAGCAGTATATCCTAGAATGCAGGAGATGTTGGGTGACTCAGAATTTACGGTGAGCTACACAATGGGCATGCAGTTACTTTTGTAGCTAAGAATGAACAAGACTGAAATTATAGTGGCATCATGCGAGAACTTGCAGAGCAGGAACACAAACCACGAATGAAGTACACAATAGAGGATAGTTATGTCGTTGCTTAGGATGAACCAGCACCAGATTAGAAATCTAATGGAGTCTCTTGCGAACCTGTAGAAGAGGACAAGCAAGCATTAGACAAGTTTGCCTATAATTAAACGAGCAATCAATCAAAGTGTTTCTTAGAACTTCAGCAAATATAAACTGGCCAGGTCATTTCAACAAATATATATGGAAGAAGTCGTTTATCCTGGAATACAAGAGACGTTGGGTGACCCGGAATTTGCGGTGAGCTTCCCAATGGGCATACAGTTACAGTCGTGGCTAGGAACAACATATAAATTATTAAGGCATCATAAGAGATCTTGTAGAGCAAGAATGCAAAGTATGAATAAACTATATATCTAGTAGAGGATAGCTATGTCGCTCCTTAGGACGAACCATTAGATATTAAATATAATGGCATTGCTTGTAGACCTATAGAACAGGACAAGAAAGCATTATACAAGTATGTCTACAAATGAATTGAGCAACCGAACAGAGTGTTTCATTGAATTTCAGCTAATATAAACTAGCCAGGTCATATCAACAAATATATATGGAAGCATTAGTATATCCTAGAATACAAGAGATGTTGGGTGACTCAGAATTTGCGGTGAGCTACACAATGGGCATGTAGTTACTTTCATAGCTAGTAATGAACGAGACAAAAATTATATGGCATCATGCAAGAACTTATAGAGTAGGAATGCAAACCACGAATGAACTACATAGTAGAGGATAGTTATGTTGTTGTTTAGGATGAACTAGCACTAGATAAGAAAATAATGACACCATGCTTGAGAACTTGTAGAAGAGGATGTACAAACCAACATATCCAGTGTCCCCTTTTGAGCTCTATGCAAAGAAAAAACAAATAGTCAATGTTCCATATTTTAAAGATCCATATTGCAACAACAAAATTATAATCGAACTAGTATAACGAGTTTAAATGGGTACTACAGGATAGCAAAACAATGCTAGGGAGGAAATAATAGAAGGAATTTAGCTCGGGACGAAACTAGATTAAGTAACTGGGGAGCAGGGCATCCATACTAATATTTTTCACTGACTTTACATTTTGCAAGTACTACACAATAGCAGACAATTACTATTGTAGGGAGTAACTAAGAATATCTGCATGACAAAATAACAAGCATGTGCATGACTTGAAATTTCTAGAGCTATGAATGCAAACCAACTTGTCATGTGACCTTGTATGTAGCACAAAGAACAGGCATGCCAAATGACTTTTGTGTACTAGCACGATTACAAAAATGCAGTTCACTGCAACAGGCTTTAACCTGCTATACTGCTGAGAAAACAAAAGGGGGTTGGAGATTTGGTTACCTTGGTCGGAGAGGCGTCTAAGCATCATCGAGACCGTGCGGGTGACGTCCAGGTAACCGAGGGTGTTACGGTTGTGGGGAAGAAGATCTTGGGCGGTCGCGGAAGCAGATCTTAGACGGTCGATGTCGTCTTGAGTAGGATGGACAAGAGCGTCGCTGAGGCAGATGCGGTGTAGCAAACAGCGACGCCCGTGCAGCTGGTCTGAAGCGATGGACAGAGAACTCCTTGAACTAGATCCCTCCGGTGGACACCGGTGAAGTGGCTCCTGTACGGTTGGGTAGCTTTCGGTGGCGGGAAAGCAGAGCTTGAGCGGTCGACGATGCCATTGGCGTGGTCAGCGAGAACACAGCTCTGGTGAAGTGTGAGAGAGACCCAGTGAACTAGATTCGGTCGGGTGGGCGTCAGCGAAGTGGATCTACGGCGGTAAACGAGACCGCAGCTCAAGCGGCTCAAGCCACCGTGGAATTGCCATCGGCCTGTGCGCGCAGTGGTCGTGGAGCTGAGGGTGTGGGGGGAGGAGCCTGGGATTTTTGGGAGGGGCCAGCATGAAAAACTGCGCGAATTAGGGACAATGGAGGTGAAAAGGACAATGTAGCTTTCCCATAGGGCGTCTGAACAATCGGTAAAATGGTAATTTAAAGTCAAAAGTTTTTGAAACGGAGGGGCGCGAAATGCTAGAAGGTCAGTGTGTGATTTTTCCGATCGACTGAGATTTTGAATTTGGCTAGCGTCCATCTAATAATAATAGAAAAATGGTACTCCCCGGGTGGGAGATTTGGCCTCAAAGATTTTGAAACGGTGGGATGGGAAATGCTGCAAGGTCGGTCGGTGATTTTGCCGCTTGAATGAGATTTTGAATTTGGATAGCGTCCATGTACTAGTACAGTAGTACTACTACTAGTAAAACATTAATGTGATACTAGACCGTACGGCTATCTGGTCAGGAATTCATGGCCGAGAATCACATCAACTAATCATCCATGACCACACTGGAGTAGAGTACTAGTCACTCCCTCCTACCTATTTTTTTAGGTTCATCCAAATTTTGACAAATCCAAATCGACTAATATGGGTCGGAGGGAGTAATTTTTCTAGGAATTCCCATATTGTGTTGCGTATCATGCATAGAATCGTTAGTTGGACCGTTTTTTGCCCATGTAGCAACCCCCGCATTAACTTGCCAGCAACCGAACATAAGAGAGTGATTGCTGATGACCCACAAGTATAGGGGTTTGCAATAGTCTTCGAGTGTAGCATTACCCTATTTATTGATTCGACACAAGGGGAGCCAAAGTATACTTATAAGCCTTAACAATTGAGTTGTCAATTCAGCTGCACCTGGAAATAGTTCTTGCTCATAGAAGTTTATCAGTAGCAATAGTTTTGTAGTAGCAATAGCAAAGCAACAGCAACAGTAGAACAAGAGCAATAGTAACTATAGTAGCAAACAGTAGGATATGAGTGCGGTAGGCATAGGGATGGATGGACGGGCGTTGCATGGACGAGTCTAAACATGTAACTTCAAGGTCTAGGGAAATTGAAGATAAATAAGATAAATCATCCAAGTACTAAACAATCATAGGCATGTGCTCCATATATAGTCATGCTTGCTCGCAATGAGAACTTGCACAACATCTTCTGTCCTGCCAGCCCGTTGGGAACTACTGGCAATTAAGGTGCTCCTTTTAATAGAGCATGGGAGCAAACCATTAACACTCCATGAACACATGTGATCCTCACATCACAGCCATCCCCTTAGGTTATCCCAATTTCTGTCACTTCGGGTCCTTTGGATACGGACAATGATATGTGTGCACAACTTGCAGATAAGATCACAAACAATACTATCATAATGAATTAATAATAAGTTCAGATCTGAGATCATGGCACTCGGGCCCTAGTGACAAGCATTAAGCACAACAAATTGCAACAAAGTCAAATAGCACTAATAGACATACTAGGCACCATGCCCTAACAATCTTATTCGATTACACGATAGAACTCATCCAATCCCTACCATCCCCATAGCCTACAGTAGGAGATTACTCACTCCTGGATGAGGAAAACAAGGATGGTTGATGGAGAGGCGTTGTTGATGATGATGGCGATGATCCTCTCCAAATTCCCTATCCCGGCAGGGTGCCAGAATAGAGTTTCTGGTTCCGAATCACGGTTTCTAGTGGTGGCGGCGCAACGGAACTCTTTCTGGAAAAACGTCGAACCCCCCTGAGTTTTTAGGTCAAGAGGCAAGTTATAGGCAAAGAGGGAGGCCGAGGCAGTGCCTGGGGAGGCCACACGCCCTCCAGGCACGCCCTGGGCCCACCCGCACGGCAGGGGGGTGTGGGCCCCTTATGCCTCCACTCCGTCTCGTATTCTGGATCCGTGAATCTTCTAGTGAAATTGGATTTTTGGCATATTTTCCAGTATTTTTACTGATAGTTGATTTTATGCACAAAAACTAGACACCAAGGTAATCCTGCTAAAAATAGCGTCAGTCCGTGTTAGTTTTATCCAAATCACACAAGTTTAAAGGAGAAACAATAGCAAAAGTGTTCGGGAAAGTAGATATGTTTTGGACGTATCAAATCCCCCAAGATTAGCTTATTGCTTGTCCTCAAGCAATTCAGTTGAAAACTGAGTGCGATAAAAGACTTTCACGAACACATTTGCTTCATATGATGTATATATTCTCAACACAGGAGTAGATACTTAGACAATTCATAATAAGGAGTATGCAACTAAGTCTACTCAATAGTCATTGCAAGCTATGAAGAGATTCCAAATCAATAATAATAAGTAGCATGAAACATAAACATAAGAAACATTGCAATGCTCGTAAGAAGGTATGATAGAGTGGTATCTCGCTTGCCTTTGTTTGTAGAGCACAAAATAAATGCCAAGGCACCTCTGAAGTTCAAGTGAAGACTACAAGTAAAGATATCAGAGATACAAGAATCAAATTCATGACATAATTAACCAAGTTTTGAGACAAGCACATTACACTAAGAATGACAACTATGCTCTCAAAAAGGTGCTCAAAGAATAAGTGGTGACTCAAAAAGGAAGTGAAAAGGTTTTGAAAAGTTTGAAAGGCTTCCAGATGTTGAAAATAAGGTACTCATTAGCTTTGATCTCTCATTGCCCCTATCATAGGCATCTTTAAATGGTTAATGGTGAAAGTGAGGTCCAATATGAGTTATATGCTTGACAGACCATAAACTAAAAATCTCACGTCCCTTGAATATGAGGGCCGCTCCTCATTCTACTCAACTTTAGTAACCGGCAAGTTCTTGTCATAGTAAATACATGCGTATCATAGAGAACCGCCAACGGGGTACCCCTTGCACATGATATAAGGAGCTATCCCATAATCAAAATGACAAGGCAAGCAGACAATGAGCATCTTAGCAATCTTTTTATTTGCTATTTGCATAGGTTTTTATTGAGGATGCTTCACATATTACTCATTATGGTTATGATACAAGTTTCCACCATGATTAGGCATGTCTTAGGCTAGCGGCCCAGGCATTTCTCTAACACACACACACACACACACACACACACACATATATATATATATGGGGTAGCGCTATTTGACCCCCAGGGTATAGAATAGTTATTCTACACCCACCCTCTATCTTTAGAACTGTATATTATTTTTACATCGCATAAATTTTGTCTTACCTCGAGAGTTGAGAAGAACATAAGAAAATATAGATATGTCATATTTTTTTGTTTACATGCCGTATAAAAATACGATGTAAAATGTGTATTGTTAGTGTTTTTTACACTATAATTACTCATAAACTATTTTTTTACGTCAATTTTTTATGTTATAGATGAATATGAACATAATTATTTGTATACAAAACATAAATTTCTAAACATTACAACATAAAGTTATGTGGGGTGCAAAATAACTATTCTACATCCTGGGTGTCGAATAGGGGTTCTATATATCTATATATATATTACTCCATGAACTTACAAGATCCCCTTTTATTTCACACCGACGACATCCGCAAACAAAAGAGCATGATATCAACTGGATATGTATCCATAAGTGTTGAAAGCGTTCCCCATGACAACACAGTTCTGCTAACTCCCAGCCTATAATTTGCAAGCATATAACTTTCATAAAAAGTCACAATGGTTCAGGTTTATTAAGTTCAAGAAATAAAGTGTGCCATCAAGTTCGTGAGAGCTTTACTAACTAACTTTCTCAAAACAGTCAAACATTTTAATTGGAAGAAAACAAGGCATAATAAATATGCGCGGAATAGCAAATGATGCTAGTAGGTAGGTATGGTGGACACTGTGGCAATATTGGTTTTGGGGAGTTGGATGCACAAGTAGAGCTCATACTCAATGCAAGTGAAGTCTAGAAATAGAGAGGGAGCGAAAAACGAGAGAGCAATAACTATCATAATCATGCTTGCAACAAAACAGGACTAATTATGGCATGAAAATGATACAAGAACTCTAAGACAAAATAATTCATCGTGACCTACTGACTATTGTTCAGTCATATGCATGCGTGAGCATGTGCCAAGTCGATTCACATGAAACATTTAGAGGAGGATACCACAATATCATACCAAGTTATGAATAGAACAATGCAAGGAAACATTCATATGACATGCTACAAACTATTAGCAAGCTGAAGCTAATCATAAGGGAGAAAGAACTACTAAGCATTCATAAATAACATACACCTCACATGAACAGACTAAGCATGATCACAATGATGAGTATATGTACAAAAATGAAAACAAATAGAGTTCGCTACCAGCCACTTACCACACCTCAAGTTGTCTTAATCTTCATTATTGCCCTTCACTTGTGTGACTTGAATAATAACATGAAACCAAACTCACTGAGGACTGTTGAACCCTGCAAAGAACTTCACAAAACCAAACAAGAACAACAAATATTTTTGGTGTTTTTGATTTTTAAAGCAAGCACACAAAGCAAAAAGAAACAAAGCAAAATCTTTTTGGATTTTTTTAATGCAAACCAAAGCTAAAAAGCAAAGAAGCAAACCAAGATAAACAACGAAAATATTTTTGGTCTTTTTGTGTTTTAAGAAAGTGGAAACAAAAAACCAATAAGAAAGTGAAACATGGATATACAAAGAACCACGAAACATGATGTATAGATGAGTGTGATGCCGGTGTACCTCCCCCAAGCTTAGGCTTTTGGCCTAAGTGGGTCTCAACTCCATGGTGACCAAGAAGGTGCACCTCCATAATACGATGAAAGGGCCCCTTCGTCCTTGTATGGGCTCGAGGACGCTCCTGTGTAGTGCACGGAGGGGTCATATGAGGGCGCGTCCCCCTAGTAGTGCCCGTGGAACCCACGAATGCATAGCTTCTCATCCATCTCCTCCTTAGAGCGTGACTAAGGTCCCTGGGAAATACTGAACAAAGTGGTTTGGGGCAAAGGAATTTCCCTGTCTTCCCCGTTAGTAAACGTCATGCTATAAACCAAACTATCAATGGTAGAGATAGCAGTGAAAAAGTGATGTGCTTTCATGGCAGCTCAATCAATCCTCTGAGGAGCCAAAACTATATCATTTGTATCAACAGAAAGGTCTAAGGAAGCAACAACACGTGCAATAATAATACCCCCATAAATGGGTCCCTTAGAAGCTAAGCGACGAGCAATGAGAGAACCAAGATTATACCTGGTTTCATTGTTGAGTGCAGCAGCTAGAAACGCCAAATGATAGTTGGAAATATTGCTAGTGTTCTCCCTACCAAGAATACTAGTGGCAAGATAATAAGCAAAATATCTGATGGCTGGGAGTTGAATATTTCTTACCTTTCCGCGCTGGGCTCTGCGGTCATCATGATTGGTTATCTCGCGGTAGAGCTCCAACAAATCAGCGGGTTTGGCTGGAATCTTCTTCACCATTCCAGTCCTGCCAATACCCAAGGTTTCGCAAAATTTCTTCAATGTCATGAAGATAGGCCTATTATAGATTTTGAATGACACGTTTGGCTTGAAAGGGCTGTTAGAAAAGGAGAAACTCTCCACAAAGGTTTTGGTGATCATATCGTACTTCACAGTCTCATCCTGCATATAACTAGTTAATCCAACCCTCCGAACCAAAGTTAGGAAATCATTGAGAATCCCTAAAGCCCGCAAAAAGGTAGGACAAGGAAAGCTAGAAGGGTGCGCATACCCCTCATCTCCCTTGTCGCCAAAACGCGGTGTAATGAGATCCTTATTGTATGATGGCCTAGATCGGGAGAATGATCTTGAGGGCCTTGTCCTCCTAGGTGCATCACTCTCAAACACTTCTCAAGATACATAGACCGCCATCCAACTGCATCTATGACTAGAAGTCCACCTTCAGGTTATCATTTGAACCCCCTCCAGTATTAATTTGCAAGCAACAGACAACTGCTTAAGCAAAGTGTGTAAGGTAAACAGTCCACATGTTCCATGAACAAGAGACCTTTGTTTTCTCCCTAGTAGCAATAGCACATCTACAACCGAAGAGATTATTGTCACTTCCCATGGAAACTAGAGGCATGAACCCACTATAGAGCATAAATACCCCCTCTTGGAGTCACTAGCAACTACTTGGCCAAGATAGCTACTAACAACGAAGAGCGTGCAAGATCACAAACAACACAAACATGATAGAATCATAAAGACAAAACCATTAATCAAACCAACATAATAATCTCAATATCCATTGGATCCCCGCAAACACAACATGCACGATTACAAATAGATTAGATCTTGATCATGAACGGAGCTCACAAGATCTATACATGAAATCACAAAGGACGAGATACAACCATCTAGCTACTACATGGACCCATAGTCCAAGGTGGAACTACTCACGCATCATACCGGAGAGAAGGCCTCCGGGATGATCTCCCCTCCGGCAGGGTGCTGGGAAGACCTTCAGATCCCCCCCCCCCCGATCTAGGGATGACGGTGGTGGTGGCTATAGACGATTTCATGGATATTTGATCGGGTGCTTAGGGTTTCTGCATCGGGGGCTTATTATAGGCGAAGGGGGAGACCGAGGAGGCGGCCAGGCTAGCCAAACCCTATCCAGGCGTGGGGTTGGGCCCACCGTGCCTGGGGTGGGTCTGGCCCCCCTGGCTGGCCCCTCCGGCTCTCCTCTAGACTTCTTGTTCCCCACGAAAAGTAATTGACTTTAGCGTTTGTCCCGTCCAATTCCGAGAATATTCCTTTACTAACTTTTCTGAAACCAAAAACAACAGAAAACAGGCATCTAGCACTGTTGCAATTTGTTAATAGGTTAGTACCAAAAAACATGTAAAAAGCACCTCAAAGTGTAGACAAGCAAAGCAAAGTAGATACAAAACAAGCATGGAGCATCAAAAATTATAGATACGTTTCCAACGTATCACCCAGTCAGAGAAAGAGGAGCAGCCAGTTCCGGCTACGACAAGGCCTTGAAGAGTTATCGACATAGGCATGTAGTATTACTTGTAGTCCAAGTTGTACCTAGTTACCGACTCTGTAACGTAGCCGGATAGGTCTCTCCTATAACCCTAGGTCCTGGTATCTATATAAACCAGCCCTATGGGAGCCTTTAGGGGACAACTAATCGTACAACACCACAACTAACTCGCACAGGCGAACCTCTCTTGTAATCCGCTGTAACATCCATCTTACGCCGATATATTACTGGGTTGCTAGCAGGATTAGGATCTGATCACCGCAGTCAGATCTGAACCTGGGTAAACTTGTGCTCACCTCTCCTGGAACATCCGATGTCTCACACCCCATCTTTCCAACGCCACTAGGACCCCCTATGGCATACTTGTTGACAATCCGATGACAGTTGGCGTCCACCATGGGGCAGGTGACCTTGGAGCTTCGTTCCAGGCGGAATCTGCGCGTGCAGGAATCGGCAAAACTATCGCCATGGGTCGCGTGGTCTACTCGAGTGATGTACCTCTTATACTTCACGACGAGACCTGGATTTCGGCTTCAAAACCCGTGACGACCTACATAATCATGTTTATCAGCGAGATCGATATTTATCTTGATTTCGCTGAACCCGCCCAACCCACCCTTGAGGTGATGACCATGGCGGAAGAAAAATCTAGATCTACTTTGTCCACAGAGGCGGGAGAGTTCAATATCCCGGAGAAAATCGAACCCACCCAGCCCACTCCCGTAGTGGAAGAAGAGGTGGTAGAAAAATCAGGATCTGATATCCCTGGCGAGATCAGATACACGTTCGAAGAATACATCCACTACGGATCCGGCCCTGCCGATGTCGTAGCAGAAAAAGAACTCTTGAGGAGCAAGATAACAGAGATGACGATACGCCCCTACATCTATTATGAAGCAATCACCAACATCAAGGAGAACTTTGAGATGGCAGAGGCGAAAACCAAGTTGTACGACTACCTCAAGAACATAAACAAGAAGAAGCACTGTTTCATGTACCACATAAGCTCTGGATCCGACTATGTCGATGCTGGAGCCGGCAGCGATTCAGTCCTAGACGTAATCGAAGAAAACACCGACTCACCTGGCTCCCCTCAGGAGTCAATAACGTCGCAGGAACTTCAAGACTTCGATAAGGAGATGGAGGAGTACGAGCAAGAACACGCTTCCAAACCAACACAAGGTGAGCCAAAATTTCTCCTAGTCCATATGATAACATGGATGAAAGCTACACCTCACAGGATGATATGGATACCGGAGATTCCTCCGAGGTCCACAAGCCAACCACTACGGAATGTACTGACGGAAGATTATTCCCTGGTACCGGACCAAAAGCCGTCTTTGCCACTAGTACGCCCGATAAGGATACTGGGTAGTCAAAGAAGAAGAAGAATAAGAATCCGACACTGGCAGAGCCGGATGTTGATGAAACCAACGAAGAAAAAAGTTGCTTAAGGGATTGAGATGGAGAATCAGGATGGAGATCCGATTAATACCACACTGATCGACCCTCCTGTGGACGGGCACATCGTCACCAAGGATGCACATGGGATTTATGGAGATGCTCTCACGATTCCAATCCCAACGGCTTTGGATCTTACCCCGGAGGCGCTGGAGAAAAGGGCTAAGGACCTAGAAAAACATCGGTTGTTTCTGCTCGAAGAGGCCGCGCGCATCATCGAGCTTAGGCAGCGGTTAGACAATGATCCTGCCAAATATCAGTCAGATTTCAAGCGACACCCAAACAAAACAAGGGGAGGTCCGTTTCTTGCCAACAAGAACCCGGATATCCACAAAGATATATTCGACAGAAAAACTGGAGAGAAGATCCGAGTCTACAGCACGCCGTTGGAAAACGCTGATGCATCTCGAGCCATCCTCACGAACAATCTGTCTCCACAGAAGGTCCGGCAGTGCGTCGTATTGCTGGACAAAGGATTAAAGCAGCAGAAAACGGTCGCGTCATTCAGTGGCAAGCTGGCCTCAAAGTAAGAATTTTGCCACACTAGCGCTGACCAAAGCGCTGATGGAAGGCTCCACAGGGAAACAGATCAACGCAATCATCCCCGTGGAGAAGAAGGGAAACAAATCAACGCAATCAACGTAATGCCGGACGAAGAGATGATCCGGATCATCCTGAATCAAGTAGGGACGGCGCCCAAAGAAACCGGCATCAGAGTTAGCATAATGAGGCTCCACCACCACCACGTAACCCAGCCGGAAATAATCCACCAGGGCCACCATCACCTCCTGGCAGCGACCATGAAGGATCCCGACATAGCCATGGAAGCCGCAGGGGCAGAGGCCGCAATGGTGAGAGGAGAAACAGAATCTGACTCCGCCGCACAGAAGCCGTGAGCGTCCAAGGCGTAGATTTCTCTCGCCAAACGATGCTCGCCATCGCATTGAATCAAACATAGAGGCGCGACGGCACGGGAAATAATATGTGTACGTGGGACCCAAGTGCTTTGGCCCACGCATACGTCGGACCAAATTTTCGGTTGACTTTGCTATTGCGAAACACATTCAGCCCTACGATGGCGCAGCTCAACCAGATACCTGGCTCCAGGATTTTTTCCAGGCTTGCTGCATCGCCAAAGGAGGAAACGACCTGGTCGCAGTCCGATATCTCCCGCTTATGCTGAGGAAGACGGCTCAATCTTGGCTCAATGAACTGCCAGAGAATTCAATTCATAACTGGTACGATATGCAAAGTGCATTCATTTTAAACTTCGAGGGAACATACAGGAGGCCCTACATAGTCGGACACTTGCAGCATTGCATGAAAAGACCCAAAGAAACCTACCGGGATTACCTCGGACGCTGGATTTACACGAACAACTCCTGCGAGGGAGTACACGAGCAAACTTCGATAGAAGCCTTCATTGCAGGAATCCTAGTTGGATTTTTGCATCACGGACTGAAGCGTGACCACGTCATAGATTTGGGAGAGAAGATAGAGACGACAAGTAAATATGCTGACCCAATGATAATTCAAAAGGGCTTCTAAATATTCTAGCCAATCCAAATGCGGCCAAACAGCCAAAACAACAAGCTCAGAAGCGCGAAAACACCTCAGAAGATAAACCGGCTCCGGACAACATAGATGTCAACGCAACATTCGGATCTAGAGGACGAGGAGGGTGCGGAGGCGGCCGGGGTAGAGGCCGTGGAACATCCCGAATCTAGGGAAGAGGAGACCAGCAACCCGGAAGAACCTATACATGGGCTGACATTGCCAACAATCCCTGTGTCCACCACTTGGATAGTAACGGAGGATCTACCCACACAAATGCCAATTGTCGTTTCAATGATGACATCAAGAAATACGAATCCGCTGGCTACAGAGCCAAGCGACGAAAAGGAAAGGAGACCAAGGAAGATTCTGACATGGAATAAGAGGATGCCGCAGAGCCCAAGTCAGATGGAAAGAAGAATTTTCCGACTAAGAAAGACACATACGTCTGCTTCCTTGGATCCCATCCTGCCAAGCAAAAGAAGGAGGTTCTCTGTGAGCTCAATGCGACGGTTTCGGCTGTTCCACATTTTCTGGACTGGTCGGATGTTACTATCACCTTTGATCGCTCATATCACCCGAGGAAAACACATCGTCGGGGAAAGTATCCACTGGTCATCAGTCCTCTTATTGATGGCTATGAGTTCTCTAAAACACTCATGGACGGTGGGAGCAGCATTAACATCATCTACATCGAGACGCTCCACCGCATGAAGCTACATGAGAGCCAGTTGAGTTACAGTAGTGTGACTTTTCATGGCATTGTTCCAGGTATACAGGAGTATTCTCTGGGTGAGATTACTCTGGACGTGACATTCGGGACCCGAGACAATTACCAGACCGAGCAACTCTCTTTCGAGGTGGTACCGTTCGAAAGTGCTTACCACACCATCTTCGGGCGTCCGGCTTACTGGGCGTTCATGGCTTGTCCCTGTTACATCTACAACATAATTAAAATTCTAGGTCCAAAGGGCATAATCACCATCCGGGGAAATCCGAGGAAGGCGTGAGAGTGTGTTGAAGGATCTGCTGCCTTCACTGAAGCTGTTCTACACGCCTAGGAGTACCAGGAGATCAAGAAGACCATCAATCCATCCGAGATGCCTGCTACGAAGAACGAGGTGCTGAAGCCAAGTTTGCAGTTCAAGGCGTCGGAAGAGACGAATAAAATGTCGCTGATGGAAGATGATCCCTCCAAGACGAAGAACACAGGGTAGGCTTAGACCACACATAGGAAAGCACGCTCGTCGAGTTCCTCAAATCTAATAGTGACATCTTCGCATGGCATCCTTCTGACATGACTGGAGTACCTAGGGAACTTGCCGAGCACTCTCTTATTTTGTACCATGACGCTAAACCCGTCAAACAGTCCTTACGACGATTTGGTGACAAAAAGCGCAAAGCAATAGCCAAGGAATTATCCCAACTAGAGTTAGCCGGATTCATAACAGAGGTCATCCATACAGATTGGGTGGCAAATCCTGTACTCGTCCCTAAAAAGGACACCATTGATTTAAGGATGTGTCTTGATTATATCGCTTTGAACAAGGCATTCCCAAAAGACCCGTTCCCTCTGCCAAGTTATCGACTCAACGGCAGGGTCAGCATTACTCTGTTTTCTCGACGCATATTCCAGATATCACCAAATACCGATGAAAGAGTCGGATCAAATTAAGACGTCTTTCTTCACGCCTTTCGGAACCTTCTGCTATAAAACTATGCCTTTTGGCTTAAAGAACGTAGGAGCAACATATCAACGTACTATGCAACAATGTCTCAACGATCAAATTGGACGCAACATCCATGTATACGTAGATGACATAGAAGTTATGTCCAAAAAGAAGGAAACTTTAATTTCTGACTTGGAGGAAACTTTTGCTAGTCTATGAAAATTCAATATGATGCTAAATCCGAAGAAGTGTTTCTTTGGAATTCCAGTCAGAAAATTGTTAGGTTTCATCGTTTCTGAGCGAGGCATAGAGGTGAACCGGGTCAAAATCAAGGCTATACATAATATCACCAGGCCGACTCGCCTGAAGGACATGCAACATCTCACCGGCTATATTGCAGCAGTGAGTCGGTTCGTCAGCCGGCTTGGCGAAAGAGCCGCACCTTTATACAAACTCTTGAAGAAAACCGACAAGTTTGTCTGGACCTAGGAAGCTGAGACCGCCCTGCAAAGTTTGAAAGACCTACTTTCAAACCCACCAGTTCTCGTAGCGCCAAAACCACAGGAGCCTATGTTACTCTACATTGCAGCGACCAACAAGTTCATAAGTGTGGTAACAGTAGTAGAGTGCGATGAAGAAGGCCACGAGCATAAGGTACAACGTGCAACTTATTACCTGAGCGAGGTCCTGACAGATTCGAAACAACGGTATCCACACCATCAAAAACTAGCCTATGGAGTGTTCTTTGCATCCAGAGAGCTACGCCACTATTTTCAAGAGCACAAGATCAAATTGGTGAGAACCTCTCCCCTGCGAAATATAATCAATAATCGTGACACCACAGGACGTGTCGCAAAGTGGGGAATAGAGCTTGTAGCTTTCGACATTGAGTACAAGCCGCATATAGCAATCAAGTCCCAAATACTTGCCGAATTTGTTGTTGATTGGATAGAAACGACATAAAACACAAGTCCTCTAGACTCAGAATTTTGGACCCTTCACTTTGACGAATCAGAAGCACGAGCAGGCTCGAGGGCTGGCGTGGTGCTCAAATCACCCCAAGGATATAAGTTGTTCTATGTGTTGCAAATACACTTTGCAGAAACTAACAATATTGCCGAGTATGAAGCATTGCTGCATGGAATACGCATGGCCAAAAACATTGGCATAACAAAACTCATGTGTTATGGAGACTCGGATTTAGTTGCTCAACAAGTATCCGATATCTGCAATGCAAACAAGCACATGGCAGCATACAAAGCTGTTGTGGATGAACTATCTATATCGTTCGAGGGTTTTGAGGTTCAACACATCCCTCGAGCAGAAAATGAGGAAGAAGATGCTCTATCAAGAATAGGCTCTACGCGGAAACAAGTACCGAATTACACTTTTTAGAGCATTTAAGGGTCCCCTCTATAACCGGAGTTCATGAGGACTATTCGACAAAATCCAAGTCACCTTTAAGAGCAGTTCTGGCTGCAATACCCAGCTGGACAAAACCCTATCTGAATTTCCTAATAGAGAGAAAATTTCTTGGTCTATAGTGCAGAAGCAGTTCTTCCAAGCAATTTAATTCATCAGTTTCCACGAGTCAAAGAGTATATCAAAGAGGATGCAGAAGTTTCTCAACAAGATGATCTCGATATAATAGAATAAGTACGCGTCGTTGCTGAGCAGAGATCTACAACCTATCAGCAGAAGTTACGCAAGTATCATAGTTAGAGAGTTCAAAATCGTTCTTTTAGAAAAGGCGATTTGGTTCTCCAACTTGTGCAAAAAAATAAAGCACAAACTTTCCCAAATTTGGGAAGGACCTTTTACGATTAGCAGATTTCTGCATAATGGGTTTTACTATTTAAGCGATATGAGACCAGTCAAGGAAAGACCTGATACTCGGAAGAGAAAGAGAGCTGATGGTAGCATAGCTACATACCCGGATGAAATAGACCGTCCATGGAATATTGCACATCTATGTCCCTTCTATTCTTAGTTATATTTCCTTGTAATCATATATGTACATGTTCAAAGTGAAATAAAGTATTCGTTTTCCTCATATATTATCTTTGAGAAGTTTTTTGCCATGTTATTTCCAAAATAGCATGTCATTTTCAAAAATCCCAAAATGCTTGAAAGTACTTTATGCTCATGTTCGTTCTGGCTATGACTTTTGAATATCTAAAAAATGTTACCTTAGGGTAAACAAATTCAATTTATTGTCTACACTTTGGTTTTTTATCTGATTGCTTAGACGCGGGTATTTTTCGAGTAATGAGTTATTAGTACTGGAAGCCGTATTTGTTTCCGAGTTTAAACTGGTTTATCAATTCTGCTCCTTTGCTCGGCAAGTTTCCGTGCTAAAGGTTGGCCGGCCCATGAAAGGGACGAGGCAGAGAGCAAGATAAAACGATAAGTATAGGTATAAACCAAAAGTTCTTTAGAAATTTTCAAGCACATGCATAAAATATATAAACTAAGTGATATGATAGTAAGAGCATTAGTTTTTATAGACCAGCACAAATCAAAATATTGTTTCCATCATTACATTGCCGAAAGTTCAGAATAATGCATAAAAACTGTTTATGCTACAGAGCCAGGTGGTGGTGATGAAGAAGGTGGAGCGCTGGAGTCGAAAACATTATCGCCCTGGACCTTAGACTCGGAAGCTGCTTCAGTGAGGCTCTCTTCTGGCTCTTGGGGCGAGGGAGGCATGGAGACGGATCCGAAGAATGGCATTGCATAGTTGGTAATCTCCTCCACACGACAAGCATAACCTTCACATGAATCTTGGATAGGCTTGATGTCCTGCGGGTTACCCTCATCGTCCTCCTCGGCAATACCCTTGGTGACATGCTAGATTTCCATCTCGCTATGGTGGATCATCACCATGGTAAGAGCAGTCTGAGCAGCAGTCCGAGCGTAGGAGATCTTCAAGTCCTCGATAAGCTTCGGAATCTCCTTGGCCTTGTCCCTCACCTCTTGCACTAACATCGTGTACAAATCGGAAAGCGTGACCGACTCGCCAGCCTCTTCAAGAGTCTGGTGGAAGTCGAACAAGATATATCTGACGAGCTTGATGCGCTCGACGAGAGGTTCAGAGGTAGGAGAGTTGGAAAGATTCAGGGGGCTGGGAAAGAACCAAAATTCAAATTCGACTGAAAATAAAGTCGAAAAATCGACAGAAAATGTAAGTCGGAAATCTTACCTAGCACTGAATAATTTCAGTAGGCATGCTCCTCGCGGAGGCTGTTCAGTTCACTCTCTGTGGCCTGGGATAGATCCCTCTGACTATCAAAGTCCTTCCGAAGATCATCCAACTGTTTATCTCGGAGGGCCAGTAGCTTCTCGAGCCTCATGGTCTCATGATTGCTTGACTCCAGGACAGCATCTATGGATTTCTCTGACTCAGTAGTGAGCTTCTAAAGCTTGTTTTGGAGCTCAGCATTCTCCAGTTCTAACACCTTGAAGTTCGCGGATTGCTCCACCATCTTGCTGGACTCGCATAACAGTTATGCAAAATGGAAAAATATCAGTCGGACAAAACAAGTTTGACTATGAAAAAATCTAACTGACAAAGAGGAAGTCGGAAAAGTTTACCTTCTGCTTCATCTTTCTCAACTTTTAACTTTGAATTATCAAGGGGCAAGGATTTGATATCCTTGTGTTTATTACAAATATTCTTGAGCAATTCCTGGTTGGAAGATACAATTTTCTGTAAGTTTAGAAGACGGAATACAGTCAGATGTCTACTAAGACTCGGGCTGCAAATTTATCTAAGTAAAAATACAACACGAGCCTTGGGGCTACACTACATCGTTCTTTTGCAACCTATAAGCATCAAATCAGATCCAACGATGTTTATCCAGATTTATGCTTGGGGGCTAGAGGATATGATAATAAAATAAATGCAAATAAGAATCGGAAACATACAATGTGATCCAAGTGCATCTTCTCAAATCCGAGTTTAGTGTTGTGAAACACTTTCTCGGCAAGGGAGAGGGAGGGAACATCCATCGCTGGGAGTTCGCCAGACTCTATCTTAGCATCCCGGACCAAAATTTGGTGCAAGAGGCTGACCAGCTTGACGTCCTCCTGCTCCTGACTTGCTTCCTCTACAGTTAAGGTTTGCTTCTCAAGACTAGACTGAGCCAGCTTGAGCATCTCTTCCTTATTCTTCCTCTTCAGGCCAGAGACAGCAGATCCAGCCACTTTATCCAATGTTCCTGTAGATATTACCATGGGATCATTACCCTTGACGAGTTCACCCTTGTTAGTTGCCTGATCACCAACGGTGACCAGGGCTTGCGAGATGTTGGCAGCGTTAGGAGAGATGGAAGCCTCCTGTGCTGATGGAGTACTGGATGGAGTCGGTGGCGGCATGGTAGGGGAAATAACAAGCTTCTACTGACGCATTTGCTTGCCCGGCTTGCTGTCCGGCTTGGTCTTTCTCTTCAAAGACACTTTAGCTCTAGAACACAAAAATCCAAATATCAGGTGTTCTCTAGAGAGAAATAAAGGTACAAGGTGCTAAAAACAAAAGACATGGTGCTTACTTTTTAACTACTGGAAACACTTGGTACCAGCATTGATAACAACTTCCTTCGCCTTACGCTTCTTGGAGGTGGAGGCGATAACTTCTTGCACCTCATCATCCTCCATCGCCTCCGAACCGTCTGAAAGATAGCCCTCTAGTGGATCTAACTCAGACTCGGGGAGTTTCTCGAGCTGACAAAGTCGAAAAACATCGATGAAAATAGAGTCGGAGAAAGAACAGAAAAGAACGACGAAACGCAAAAGCAGAGTCAAAATATTTACCGGAGTCAGAGGACGATTGGATGTAAACATCTTCATGGAGACATCCGGAACTTTTCGTTCTACTCTCTCCTTGATCAAATACCTCATGAGGGTCCTGTAATCCTTGGTTGGAATCCGGTTCAGGCTGACCCGCATGCTGTCCTTCTTATCTCTGGTGAAGGTGTGCATGAGGCGATCTCCGTGATGGTGCAGTGGCTAGATCCGGTGAAGGTGTGCATGAGGCTGTCCTTCTAGGCCCTTGCGCTTCATCAGAAACTCAATCCACCTCTTGGCGAGGATCAAGATATCCAACAGTTCTGGCGCTTCCGCATCCCATGACTTCTGGTGGGGGGCGGCACCATCGACGAAGGCCGAAAGACCTTTCGCCTTTCCACGAGCCGGAGTGTCCTTATGATAAAATAAGGTTCTGTCCTAGCGTTTGACGGATTCGCTAGCATTAATCCTAGGATAAACTCAGTTTCTATTAAGGACTAAGCTAAGGGTGCCGGTGGTGTAAGGAACACCTGCGCTAATGGATTTCTTTCGGGTACCATAGTAGTACCGGAAAAGGGTGAGACTTGGACTAATACCACGAAACCCCTCACACAGAGCTGCGTGAGTGCTAAGCTCGAGCAGAGAGTTGGGAGGGAGGTTATGGACCTGCACACCGTAATGATTGAGGACATCGACGAAGAAGTCCAACAGTGGCAGGCTGAGGCCGCGGTCTACGTGCGTGCCAAATAGCACCTGCTCGCCGTCGCGCGGGGCGGGAACGGCGTGCCCTAAGGCGCTCTGCCATGCGCCGGCGATGATGAGTCCTTCGTCCTCCATGACTTGGAGTTCGGCATCGTCCATGGTGCTAGGGATACGGAGGCCCGCTCTTCTTCTCATCCGCCGCGGACGAACCCGCCACCACTCCTGAGCCCGAGGCCAATGCCATTGCTCTTGGAGAAGAAGGACTGGTGGGAGAGAGAGATTTTTTCTTGAGGCGTGTAGATGGGAATGGCTGCAGAGCGCTCGAGCAGTACGAGGAGACAATGAATGAATCGGTGGAGAGATAAATCTGAGAGAAGGGTTTTCTCCTATCTTTTATTTACCTCTGCGTCAAGTTTCGTGCGTTGATACGCGCGATTAGTGCCACGCGTATAGGAGAGAGGTGGGTAACTTCCTTGTGACTCATCCACCCCCTCGATTCTCGCGTGGGCATTGCAACGACATTCTTTTCCATAAGGAATGGTCCCACCAACGGTCGTGTTGACGGGTCTCGTGTCAGTGATAGGACCTAGTCTGAAAAGTTGTTAGCCTGCACGCCGCAGTAAAATCCGGCCCATGTTTCAAACTGAGTGAGGAAAAAACTGAAGTCAGTATAAAACATATCAGACTCAACTGATTCGAAATCCTAAACTAATAAATGAATTTCTTAGGAACCCTTCAATATTCTCAATACGAAGAAACCATCAAGCCAGTCGATTTATCTGACTTTGGATCTTGGAGACTTCTGGGGACTACTATTGGGGATATACTTTCCAGGTATATCCACAGGACTCGCTGACTAGGGTGGCCCACCAACGGGTTAGAGATTTGCTTCACGGGTGGCCCAGTCAGACAAAGAGGAGGAGACAATTCCGGCTACGACAGAAGAGTTACCGACTTAGACTTGTAGTATTACTTGTAGTCCAAGCTGTATCTAGTTACCGACTCTGTAACGTAGCCGGATAGGTATCTCCTGTAACCTTAGGTCCTGGTATCTATATAAACAAACCTTATGGGAGCCTTTAGGGAACAACTAATCGTACAACACCACAACCAACTCGCATAGGCGAACCTCTCTTGTAATCCGCTGTAACATCCGGCTTACGCCGATATATTACGGGGTTGCTAGTAGGAGTAGGATCCGATCACCGCAGTCGGATCTGAACCTGGGTAAACTTGTGCTCACCGCTCTTGGAACATCCAACGTCTCACACCCCATCTTTCCAACGCCACTAGGACCCCCTACGGCATACTTGTCGACAATCCGACGACACCCACATCAACAAATCAAGACTCTTCATGCTCTACTTTTCTATTCATTGTCCTTCAAGAATTTCAATTCTTAAGTAATTGAGAGCATGCCAAAAAAAATCATTAATTTATCGGGCTGATATGGACACTCGTGGCATCACTAAGGTTTTTGTTCCTTTTGCATAATGATTACTCATGGAGTTCCATCATGTCACAACTACCCGAGAGTGCCAAGAATCTTATCCATTATAGCATTGCTGCTGCATATGTTTAATAAACTCATAGCCGAAATCTAGGAGTTTCCTCCATGAAGATCGTTCGTAGGCGAGCGAAGTTGTTGGCATCCCATGAAGTTTGACACGCATAAAGCTATCTCATTCTTATGATTTACAAGTCAAACTTTGGCATGCTCACAAAAACCGCTAAACATTAATTCAGTTGAACATATCTTTTTAAAGAGAGCTATCAAGTCAATCATTATTTTATGTGGTGTTGAGTGTCTCTAAGAATAAGCTTTCAAGACTAAACCTGCGAAGACCCAGCATACCAATGCATGATGCAGTACACTATAGTCGTTGACATAACACCAATGAAACACCATTCACTAGTATTACACCCCTTAGAGTGGTACAACAGAAACACAGCAGGTCCAAGACATGACTATAGGTTACAACTCAACTCTTTACACAAGATCCAGAAAACACTCCAGGTTAAAGAGAGAGAACGAAACTTCTTACAAAGAAGAATCAGAAATAAAAAACTCAAAACTATCATACTAATAAGACTAGTATTTGAACTATTGGGGCATGCATTGCTGCTATTGCATGTCACATCCCAAGATTTTCCAAATCTTGTAATGTGAAAAATAAATAAACAAAATAAATAATTGTTGAAATTTTAGGGTGAAAAGAAACTTTTGTTTCTAATTGGAAACTTAAAATCCCATCTTGAACAAACTTTAATTAAAGCTTCAATCCAACAAAATCCAAATCAAGAGAAATGCATTCCTCAAATGAATGTATCTTGAAATTTAAACACTTGGAAAATAAATCCAAACCCTAAGCCCTAAGGGAATAAAAATTATTTCCAAGTTATCTCCAAGCCTATGGATTTGATCCATATAAAAATTTGTCAACAAACATTTACAAAAGATCAAGAATGACAAATAGAAATATTGTAAACTATAGAAATTGGTTTCACTTAATTTGGAGCCATAAATAAAATCTTATGAATTTAATAAGATAAAGGAATTGAATTCCCAAAGCTAATAAAGCACTTATCTAGAAATCCATACCAAATGATGAGCAAATGGTCCTAAAGGGATTTAAAAGGATAAACAAATATTAAATGAGATTTTACAACTTGGAATCACTAAGTTTGGATCCCTAAATAAAAAGATATGGATTTTATAAGATGAAGGAAGAAATATTAAATAAGGATTATTTAAAGACCAAATTAAATCTTGGCCACGACCATAAGCAAATGGAATGAATATAATCCAAAACTAAATAAAATAAAAGGATGAAGAATTTCCAAATAAAATAAAATGGCATTAACCATTCTATACCTATTTTAATAAAGACAAATCTCTAATAAGAATGATCATTTAAATCATGAGAAAATAATATTTGGAATTTACCCAAGTGGAAGAAAAGTTGTTTAATTTACTTAAATAAGATCAAAGAAATTTCCAAATAAAATTTATGGAATTAAAACTATATTTAATTTCATTGGAATAAAGACAAGTACCCAATTTAAAATGATTAATAAATCATATTAAAATTATTCCAAATAATTCAAAGTGAATTATTTTGACATCCTTATAATTGAATAAGAACCTACTGAAAAGAGTTGGAAGGCTTTAGAAATTTAAATGGTGTTTGAAATTATTATTAAATCTTATTTGATTTAAAACAAGGGCCTAATTAAATAATTAAAAGACCCCAAAGAGAATAAAAAATTTATTCAAAAATTGATTTCAGAATGTATAAATAATCAATGTTTGAATCCTCACAAAGTTTGAGAGAAATTTGAATTCAAATTGATGTTTGAAATAATTAAACAAAATCAAAACATAAATTAGAAATGGAAAAAAGAGAAAATCATTCAGAACAAAAAAAAGGTGAACAAGGTCGACCCAGCCAGCAGGCCCAATTAAGCCCAGTCCAGCCCACTCCTTCTCTCCCGCAGTGAAATGTTTTTCACCGTAGACAGAACTCGCAGAGTCAATGACTAGCTGGCCCCACCTCTTCTCTCTCTCACTCGCTGCCGCCAGACCCCACCGCCAGCTCCCTTCGTCCTCACCCGCGCGAAGACCCCGCTCCTCTGGCCGTTTCTCAGGCGATGAATGCCGGTGTTAAATCCCCATCAATCCCGTGCTAAAACCTCGCCGCGACCGCATGTATTTAGTCTCCCTCTCTCCTCTACCATTCCCCTCTGCTCCTGTCTCCCCTCTGCCTCCAGGCTGTCCCTGATTCCGTTTACAACCTCGCTGCCCCGACGAACTACTCCGGGCAAATGCCGACAACTCTGTCCACCCCTCCGCTCCCAGTACCCACTGGATTGCTCCCCATCTCCCTACGAACCACCCAGTGACACTAGCTCACTCGCGCGCGTGCCAGAACATCGGCAACGTCTTCACCAGTGCGCCA
The DNA here is from genome assembly GCA_916181665.1 of Avena sativa. Classification (NCBI taxonomy): domain Eukaryota; kingdom Viridiplantae; phylum Streptophyta; class Magnoliopsida; order Poales; family Poaceae; genus Avena; species Avena sativa. The sequence continues at coordinate 105,337,280 of OV702280.1, forward strand.
CCGACGACCCCCGCAACTCCGTCACTCGCGCGTGGCCTGCAGCCTCGCCTCCGACGACTCCCGAACGTGCTGACGCCAGGAGCATCTCCGGCGAGGAATTCCGACGACACCCGTGCGCCCCTTGACTAACAAAGACCACGTTGAGCATCAGTACATCGTGACGATTCTGGTGAGCATATCCCCCACTCCTCTCGCTTCCTGTAGCCACCGCAGCACCGCTAGAAGAGCGCCGCCGCCGCGCACCACAGTCGTCGCGCCGCCAGTTAGTGGCAGGTTAATGATAGCCGTCCGATCTAGATCCTAGAGACACGATAGAATGACTAACCTAAGCGGTATGGAGCCATCCGCACCGTGCGATTTCATTTTAATCCAACGTCTCACAGCGCGCGATCCAGCTGAACCATTTTTGTCCAATCAAAACAAGACACATGTCTTAGAGTCTGTTTTAAAAACAGGATTTGTTCTATTAGATGTTTAATTTTGTAAAATCCATAACTTTCAAATCACACGTCCAAATTTTGCAAATTTTATATCAGTGGAATCAGCAAGACAAGTACTTTCTGATCATGCACTTTTTTTTTAGTAAAATGCTTCTGTTAAGTTGATTGTTTTTGCAGAAACTTGTGTAGGCATATTTGGAATATAAAATTTGTTCAAAAATGATTTTTGAGATAAAACCTTTGGCAAATGTATTGTTTTGAACCTACTGACCTTAGAAACCAACTCATGGATTTGAAAATGTATTTGTTGAAGCAAAGGAATAAATCTTTGATTTAAACCATTTCTAGTCAAATAAAAATATTGTTTATTTGTTAAAAATGCCTTTTGGAGAAAACCTTTGGGAAATGTTTTGATTTAAATTCTCTGACTCTAAACACAAGGTTTTATGATTTTAAAACATACTAGCTAAATGCCCGTGCATTGCTACGGTACTTTAGTTTTTTCTTGCATACATAAACATAATACACATGAGAATTCACGTGTATGAAAATATAGCATTATAGTATTTCTAATACGTACATTAATATCCCACTTTGTTTGAAGCGCATTTTGATTATAGCAATAATTCAATGTTTTATGTATAGACGCCCATCTTGATTACTCTATATATCCTGCAATGGCTTGTCTCTAGCAGCTCCTGCTTCGGTTCACTCGTATCCTCATGCTTTCTCCCATCTGGATCAGGCTCCTACTGAGCTCAGAGTTGTATGATTTTCCTTTTATGCTTGTTTTTTTGCATGCTTCAGTATGGTATTATTATGCCATCATCACATAGATTGTTTTTTACATAAACATTGCATAAAACATTTAACAATAATTTATGAAACACAAACCCCAAAAAAATCTTTGCTAATTATCCTAGAATTGTATACTCTTTTCTCCCTTTTCTAATTTTTAAAATAAAATCAAATAATAATATGTCAAATGCTTTTCTAATTTCTTTTAAAAAATTGAAAACTAAAAATAAAGTGATTAAGCAACCGGATGGCCCAACCCAACCCAAGCTGTCCCAAGGCCTAGACCACCACCGACGCCACCAGCCCACCAGCCCATCTTATCCTCTCCCGCAGCTCTATCTAAAGTTTATATTTATCAATAATTTATGACCTGTCCAACATATGTCAGAATAGCTCAAAACATATTACATTGTATAAACATTGTTTGGGCATTTACAATTTAATTTTGTTTACGGGAAGCTCAACTAATCTCGTAAGAAAGATGATAGACTTTGCTGATTGTACTATTTCTCTCAAAGGAAAACATGAAACAATTAGAGAAAATGAGGTGATGATACACAATCAGTATTGTCCTAGAGTAATAAGCACCTTTGTCAAAAAAAGGAATCATGGAACATGCGGGGTTTCTCTTTCAATTTTGGTGTGCTTCTGACCATTGTCCAGATACAGAATAAAATTACAGTAAATAGCAGGCATCTTTAATGAAGAGCTTGTCTAGAAAACACATAAGTGCAGAAAGACGAGACAACCATAGCTTTATTTTCTTCATATGGATCCCTAATGCGCTTGGATCTCTTGTCAGTTCATCAGATTATTCGGCAGCTGAAGATAACAAGTGAGCGATGCAGGATTCAAGAGCACGAGCAACCAGATCGATGCAGCTTACACCTCTGACGGCCGTACATGGTGTGCGCTAGCTAGGACTCAGACGTCTACATCTGGAAGATCAGCAAGAGCACGTAACAGATCAGGAGAACTTAGGTCAGTCTAATGTAACGAGAGATTGAAGTGGGGATTAGAGGAACTAAGTGCACTGAACCATGAAACTGGTTCAGGGGAATTGACAAGCAGGTATGAGGACAAGGACTTACACAGGAGCCGGATGGAGATGGGTCTTGGGAGGCGGTTGTTGACCAACAAAGTAGAACCGTAGGCGGCGGTGCTGCCTGGGGCGAGCATGGTGGCTCGCCTTGCGGTCGCCGCTGCCGGCAGCAGATGGATCAGGAGGGTTGGGGGAGATGGATGCCCAGGGGTCGCATGGTTGAAGGTTCGCCGTTGCCATTCCTTCGCCGGCCGTGGGGGTTGTAAAACAAGGCGAGGGGGAAGGGTCACCGGGGAGAGGTGGAAGGGCCTGGGAACGGTCATTGGTGGCCACAAAGAACAGGAGGTGGAGGCTACCTGATGTCGGGGCTGTGCCGGCGGCCGGAGACCGAATCATCGGCGAGAGTGCTCCAATCTCGGACGGAACCGGCGGCACGGTGGGGCTGCAATCTGGGATGATGTACCGGCGGATGGAGACCGAATCGTCGGCGGCAGGGCGTGACGGCGGGATCCCAACGTCGGGCTCGCTCGCGGGCGGGGACTGACAGGAGGGGAAGATGGTGAGCAGCGGCGCTGCGCTAGCGGCGGGGCTCACGAGCGAAGGAGGCGCCTCCCGCTGTGAGGAAGGAGCTGGGTGGGGAATCACGTGCGTGGGTTGGTTCGGACCGGGAAGGCCTGCGTGGGTTTGACTTGGCGGTGGCAGGGAGGGTTATTTTGCCAAATTGTTAGGGGCAAAATCGTCAATTTAGGGCAGACGAAAATTCTTGCAGGGTGACGAACGGTCCGAATCTTTTTAATAGATAGATAGCTAAATGCCCGTGCGTTGCTACGGGATAACATACAAATCATATATACAGAAATAACCACGCTTATATAGACCATAAATTTTTCTCAACCAAAAAAGCTTCTCATATCCTAACTATACCAAGAAAAACGGAATTCGTCTATGTTCCAATCTATTGATATTTTCTTACATGTCGATCAATTCTGAAAGTGTAACTTGAATTTATGAGGAGACAATAATTTCTAAGTAAATCGGACTTTTTACACATCTCCCACAAACCTTACGGGCTCCTGAGATAAGCATTACTCCCTCTGACCCATTTAGTTGACTTGGATTTGTCTAGATTTGGATGAATTTAGACACTATTTAGTACGTAAGTTTATCTAAATTTTGAAAATACAAGTCAACTAATATGGGTCGGAGGGAGTACTACAATTTATGAGAAGTATTATTTTGTTCCGTCATGAAATGAATACGGGCAATTCCATTGTCCCTCTCAGTATCTACACTCACATAAGATGTTTTCAAGCTGTCTTTCTCATGCTCATTGTGATGATATCTCCAGCCACTCCTTCCAGCTTAAATATGTACCATCGTGAGACCAAGAATCAGAATATTCATCTTGACTTTGAGGTACAGTCTGCCTCCACCAGTATATTGTTCTTAGTTAATGCATCGTTGAAGTGTCATGAAGCTTTGACACTACTAAATCTTTGTCTTCACGTTAGCAGATATATCTGAAAAGCTTAAGGCTGAAAGCATTAATCCGGTCACATTAAGCTTGATGGTATAACATTGGTGCTCCTTTCATAAGTAGTAATTTTTGCCGAGAAGTTGGCTAAAAGCATCAATCCGGTCACATTAAGCTTGATGGTAAAACATTTGTGCTCCTTTCTTAAGTAGTAATTGTTGCCGACAAGTTGAAGCTGCTCTCCGTCCATTGACATTTGCTGCTGAAGAATACAGGCAGATCTATCTGGATACAATGCCAATAATTCAAATTAACTGCTGAAGAATACAGGCAGATCTATCTAGATACAATGATGTATCTAGATATTATTTAGTGTATAGATACATTCAAATTTAGACAAATTTGAGACATCCTTTTTTGGGTCGGTGGGAGTAACTAAGGTTGACTTACATCATTTGGTAATTCTGCATTCCATTATTTATTTTTTTGGAAAAGAGTATATATTAATATCACAAGGACACCAATTACACCCAGCCTCTGCAACAACGCATGCCCTATCGGCTCTACGGATGCACACAACTCAGAAAAAAGAAAGAGAAATTACAAAAAAGAAAAATCCCGCTACAGAGAACTAATCCTCAAAGAAACGACAGTGACACCATCAGAACAACACCAGTAGTCCTCCACTCCAATAACAACGCCTTCAAGAAGGAAACAGTGCCCAAGCGCCGTCGTTGCCCGACCAAAGGTCATAGGTTTTCACCCTGAAGAAAGTCCTTACTCACAAAACAATGCCTTCAACAAGGTCATTGCCAGGCACAACCAGCTAAGGCCAGACCTTGGATTTTCACCCTGCAAGATAAGACTGGGGACTCCCCTGTGTTGTCTTCCCGCACCAACAGTCGCTGCAATGAGTCCCAGATCACGCAGCCAGATCTTCGTCGCCACAAGAACAAAAATCACCATCGCTACCCTCAAATTTCCGCTTTCCTGACATTCTCCGTATCTGACATCACCATGGCTCAAAGCATGGCACTTGGTGGGAACAAACAACAGAGCTTCGCAACGCTCCCGCTGAAACCAAACGGCCAGAAAAACAAGGTGCGCGCGACCGAATACCTTCCGATCCAGCAATCTCCAGGCATGAAACGCCCATGGGAGTTCGCCGGCAGAGCCTTCCGGAACCCGCCTCTCTAGACCAGATCAAGGAGGGCAGACATCAAGCAGATCTTCGTCTTCGTGCGAAAGAAATCAAAGGACCACCTCCTTTATTAGATCCGACACGGCGATCCCCACACCGCCGGCCGGTTTCCGGAGAACGGATCGAGCAGGCAATTAGGGTTAGAGAACCGATCTAGGTCTTCCAGCGGAATCCCATCACCGGCACCTCCTCCACCAGATCGCCACACAAGGAACCGCTGCCTCCACCCTGACCAAGGGACGCCGCCCAGGTCCTCGCTTCAGCCTCCGCCGCCGCCGCCCCAGCAGCTCCGGCTTCCGCCTCCGACGCACCGCCCCCCAGCCACCTTCGGCAGCTAGGCCCGCCGCCACCGCGGGGGGGCCGGCGGCAGCGGCGGCGATTGGATCTGGATGGGGGCTCTGGCGGCGGCTGAAGTCTCCCCGGCGGCGCCCTGGGGAGCGTCGCGAGAGGGAGGGGGTCCGGATTTCCATTATGATGTTAGCAGCAAAGAACGAGGAACTCAATATGCTCAACTTCTGTATCAACCTATATGACCCCTTTAATTATGTGGGTGCACTTCTATACAGTGTACATCGTACTGAATTTTATCTATAAGATTTAGTATGATGTCTCGGTGCACATGGGGCATAAACATCATATTCATCGTGATACAGAAAGTAGGAAATTCAGTACCAGAACTAATATTTCCTCGAGTGTGAGTCTAAAGGTTTAGATAGTTGTCACATTGAAGAATTATCATTTGCTTTAGTTAGTCCCCATGGGATTTAAGCCACGCATCCATCCTGGATGTAGTATTTTCCCTCTCGGGGACCGGAAATTATCTTTGAATTCAGGGGAAGACTCTTCTCGTTTGTTTCTTCTTGTTGGTGTTGGAAGTACCAATCGAGATCCATCGATTTGGAGATAAACTCGACCCCCAAGAAAGCATGCTGAAAATAAATGCATGTGCGACCTAGGAGTTATGCTATGCTAGGCTAGCTGAAACTAAATCGAGTCAACATAATCTAGTGTGAAAACTGAAAACCAAATCATACATGTAGCTAGGCTATCTGAAACCACAACGAGCAGCACTGGAGGCATGCCCAAATCGAACCCAACTACCAGCACTACAGAACGACGGCTATGCAAAACTAAGACTGCCGCATCGATTGCTGCGCGCAGCAGCTATCCAGGTGGGTGTTTCGCAGGGGCAGAGGACTGGGTCAGAGGCCGTCCACACCAGATCCTCCGGAGTGGGAGACGACAGGGAGGATTCTGCCACGGCGGCTGGGCAAGGGCGTGGCGGCGGGGGCGCGGCGCGGGGATGGACTGCCGGGGATGGGGAGGGATCAGGAGGTCTGTACATAGCTGGAGGGATCTACGCGGAGGCGCCGACTTTCCGGGCGGCCGAAGGGAGCGGTGGCTGGGGTGAAATTGCATCTCCTCCACGCGGAGGCGCCGACTTTTGGGCGGCCAGAGGCCGGAGGGAGCGGCGGCTGGTGAGGAGGATGAGCTCTGTTTGCGGCCAGAGGGAGCGGCGGCTGGGGGAGGAGGATGAGCTCTGTTTTTGATCGGTAGCGGTTCACTATTCGCTCAGCGGTGGTATACCATGTAAAAATCATGAATAAATAGGGGCAAAATCGTCTTTTACTGGCAGACGGAAAATTTGGCTGGCGACGAACGGTCCCAATCTTTTTAATAATATAGATTTTGATGAACCCTATAGATTATTACCTTATTAAAAGCATTTCTCAACCACATAAAATAATGCTTTGGTTTAAAAGTAGTATATAGATAAAAATCTTTTGCAAATGGTTTTGCCACTTTATAAAATGACCAATAGGTGTTTTCAAATGTTTATAACCTATTAGAAACCACTTTTTCCAAATAAAACAATCTTTGGCATGCTTGCATGCATTGTTTTGTTTCTATTATTTTATGTGATGTTGCTTGAGTGGTAGATTCAATTTGTGCCTTGCTTGATTGAATTGTAGTAATTTGAAGAGTGTGAATATTGCAAGATCAAGGAGTGAACTTATATTCTCTACCAACAAGGCAAGTGATGCTTCATACTTTTGTCCCATTATTTTCACTATGCATTAGTGATATTTCTAAGTAGGACTTGCATGGAATTTTTGCTAAGTGTAAACTATGCCATGGGAAATCCTAGTAGATGAAACCTTAGTAGAAATTTCCTAAGTTAAGATTCCTACTACTATCATGCTTAGCTTAGCTAGTAGAAAACAAGGGTGGATTATATTCATGCTATGGAATATTTCTAAGTCAAGGTCTTATGTTTTGTTTAATAAAACAACTAAGTGAATGAATCACCTGGGTGGAATGGAAGGAATGGTTTGTGTTGAGTGGTTCACAAGGCCCATTTCTATGGTTTACCTTGTGTATCTCACTTGTGGATGGCCACCCAGGAACAAAGAGATTTGAGATGTCAAATGTTGAGAAGCTTCAAGTGCAGCCACGTGGCATTATGGGCTCTGTCTGGATCATATAGGTTGCAATAACTTAGCCAAATGGACAGTTGGTGGTAGGGGAATGATAGGTTGGAACGCGTCCATTCTGGTCTAAGGGAAGGCTTCTGAAAGATCTTGTCTTGGTGAAACCAAGTCTTGTGGGGAAAGTGCAGCACCTCTGCAGAGTGTAAAATCTAAGTACTTAGCCATGTCCCTGGCAAAGGACAATTTGAGCATCAAGACATGGAAGCTATCAAGAATCTCCTCATCCCAATTTCTAAGCTCAAATCTTGTGGTTGAACAAGGGTTGAAGGATCACCAATTTCTATTGGGAGATGCCTTGGGTGTTTTTGTCAAGCAAAAACTTAGTGTTTTCAAATGATAAGGAAAATCTATTCTGAGCAATGCAAGCCTAAGCTCCACTTAGCCAAATGCGTATAGATGATAGACTCCACTATACTACCATAGTATCACTTGCCAATACAATTCAAATGTATTGACCCTTGTGGCTGTAACTTGTTATGTTGCAGATTTGTTTTATATTAGTGAAGTTTAATGATTTGGATTACAAGTCTACAACCAACATGTCTGCCTGTGGCACTTTGAAGATGAAGGACCCCATGCTATTGTTATATTCTGCTGCATTGTAATGAGATAGCCAAATGAGCTATGTAAGATGTAATAAATTATTTTATTCCTGGTTATAAAGTTGCAATATGACCTTTGTTTCTTGATATTACATCTTAACTGTGGATGCTAGCTATTGATCCAGGGACTAGCATTGTAAACACAGGGATCTCTACCTTATTAAAGGTTGGGAACCTTACATTGCAATACTCTACAGAAGTAGGTTCTATGGCTAGATATTATATTCCTATCTAATCCGCAACTTCACTTCACTTGAGTAGATGTATATGTTGATTTTCTTGACTTCATTGAAGAGCTTGAGCTTTTGATGATGATTCCTAGAGCATAACTTGATGTAGACGTCGTCTTAATGGCTTCATAATCTAGCAAGGGTTAAGAAGATACGTTGAGTATGAGCGTACTCAGAAAGTTCACTAGAAAAGGAGTGTTTGATGCACTATATCAACAGCCACAGACCATAGGTCGTAGGCAATGCAAGTTTTTGTAAACATTTCTTCAAAGGTTGCTTTTATTCTGAAAAGCTATGTTTGTCAGCCTTCATGGGTTTACTAGATCTTTAATATAGTTCCTTTGCCGCTGCGTTCGTAGCTCCTTCCCGGAATAGGGAGTAACAAGTTACAGTTCTTACACTCTGCAGAGGTGCGTCACTTTATCGATGAGAGATCTTAGGTTTTTTGCACATCCGAGTTATAGGCTCGTTCCCACTTCCTTGGTGTGAGGCCCAGACTAAGATCCAAGCCAATCACTGCCTTCTCCGCGACCCCGCATGTCTCCTTGGTGTACGCCAGCCCACCTACTGAATTACGGCAATTGGCAGTATATACCGTTTAGATGCCGGAACTATCGTGGGACGTTGTGGGTTCCCACCCATATGCTACATATCTCCTATGAATTACCAATAAATGCACGCTACGGAGATAATAGCCACGACCAACACATCCGTCTCCATGCGAGAGGGAAAAGATACAGCTGACTTCTCCGTCCCATTCCAAATCTCATGGTCAACGCGTAATATACGGTGCAAGAATCACTTGCGACATTGGTTGTTAAGTCCTAGGTGCCCTTGCTAGATTACAATACCATACAACAGTAATATACACAAATGTGGAATGCTACCCAAAGACTACATATATAATAATGGCCTTATCTTCAAATCTTACTTTACAAGTATAGGCATTTATAAGGAACTTAAGTATTCCAACTGCCAGACTTAATAGATTAGTTGATCAGCCTAGATCAGTAACCAATAGTTGACATTATTATTATCCAAAAATAGTGTTTTCTGACCTTTTTGAAATGCAGGTGACGACAACACTAGATTTTCAAAATACTTTACATAAAATAATCAAAGGACATGAGCAATTGTGAACTTGCGTTTTGTGATTGCAAGATTATGAAGTCACGGTCTTCGAGACAATATAAGATCCAATTTCTGAAATCAGCACTATTGGTATCATAAGGACTATTGTTTAAAGAAGCAAAATGCTATTGTGCATAGTAATGTAATGCAATTTGATAAACTCGAATCCCCGGAATAATTGTTGATCTAGGGTTTGGATACAGGGAATGGTTCCTTTAGAATGTGTTGTACTTTTAGATAAGCTTCACACTTGTTTCTCTTATTAAGGCTTGTGAGTGTGTGTGAAACAACATGTAATTACAATACCATACAACAGTAATATACAAAAATGTGATATGCTACCTAAAGACTACATATATAAGAATGGCCTTATCTTCAAATCTTACTTTACAAGTATAGGCATTTATAAGGAACTTAAGTATTAACAATCCTGATATACAGGTAAAGTTTAAAGCAATGTGATTATGATTAATTGTCATCTATTGACTATGATGAAAGTCTTTGAGTTTAGGTGTTAAGTGTTGGATATATTATCGTAAGACTTGTTGTTTGAAGTGGCAAAAAGAATAACATTTGAAGAAAAGATTTCTTTTCTATGGTTTAAACAATCTTTGTGGTTAATCAAATGTGGTCTATGTTGTTTGTGCTTGCTTAAATATTTTGTACTTGAGATGCTTTATGACTTAATTATAACAGACTAAAGTTAACTATAAAACACATAACAAGGTTTTAGCATTATATTTAAAGGCTTGTAGACTTAAAGTTAACTTTAAGAACATAGATGGGCTTCAGGTGTAATTCTTATGATATTTGTATGTTGTTTACTTTATATTTTTTCCTAGGGTTAACTAAGATTGGTAACACTTTTACTTGGGTTATGTTTTCATTAGAGTATGATTGAATAGAAGTATTTACCTTCTTATAAATGGGTGGTAATAATTTGTATCCAAGGAATAATATTACTTAACTACTTATGAATTCACTATAGTGTTTTGGTATGTGTATAAATTTGTGATTGAAACAATGGTAAAAGGTTCTATTTGGTTGAAAATATCATTCTTGAATATTTTATAATTGATAAGGACCTTTTTAGAAAATGATCTACACTTATGGTTGAATGATAATTCAATAAAATTGTATTCAAAATGTGTTGAACGATTTTGACTTCACATTATCAGTATTTAAAACTAATACTATTTATTAGACTTTATTTGACTAATTTTAGAAATATTAGCTATTTTATTTACCCTTATATGAATTATTAATTAAGGAAATTAGGTTTAAATTCAATTTAGTAGGGTATTAAGTTTTTATTTACCTCAAAAGTGGAATGTTATATTTTTAACATGTAAATAATATTTTTGTGATCATTTTGGTATATCACATTTATTTTTCTGATTTGTAAGGTCTAGGGAGTCTTACTACAACAGGGTTTTAACCTTTATTAGACAATCGTTGTGGCCAGAAGACTAATTTTCGAATTGTCATTGTATGGTTCATACTGGTATTCCTTCTGAAGATTTGTTTTGAACACATTTAGTCCATACTCATCGAAATTTCTTGTTCCTCCACACATGTCCAATTGGATGTGCTTTATTCCCTCTTAAGGGTTACTTAAGAGTTGTTTCTTTTAGAATTAGTCTGTTAGGATTAATCTATATTATCACCCTCAAGCTTTTACTTTAGAAGGATTTAGATAGTCTTTTATTATTACCTTAAGTACTTCTTCAACTTCCATTTAATAATTGTGAAAGACCCCACCTTTATAAAGTTAAAGGTCCCTTGCAACGGTAGTCCCTGGATCAATTGCTAGCATCCACAGTTTAAGATGAAGTACATAGAAACAAAGGTCATAATTACATCATCACTCTAGAGATAACATAGTCTTTTACAACTCCATAGCCATAGGCTAGTACAAGAGTTCAACTTAACAAAATAAAGTAAAGTCTTCATCTTCATTTGACACAGGCAAACATGTTGAGTGTAGACTCATAACCCTAATCATCATCAGAGTAACCTGCAACATCACAAGTTACAGCCAAAGTGGGTCAATACATTGGAATAGTATTGGCAAGTGATACCTTAGTAGAATAATAGTTTCTAGCTTCTATATGAATTTGGCTAAGTGTAGCTTAGGCTTGCTTTGCTCAAAATAGGTTTTACCTATCAGTTGAAAACACTAAGTTTTTGTTTGACAAAATCACCCAAGGAACCACCAATAAACATTGGTGAACCTTTACCCTTGTTCAACCACAAGTTTTTAACTAACAAATTGGGATGAGGAGATCCTTGATAGCTTCCATGTCTTGATGCTTATTTTGTCCATTTCCGGGGACACGACTAAGTACTTAGATTTTACTTCTCGAGAGGTGGTGCACTTTCCCCACAAGACTCGACATGCATCGAGACAATATCTTTTAGAAGCCTCCCCTTAGACCAAAAGGTACGCGCTCCAAACCTATCACCCCCTACCACCAACTATCCATTTGGCTAAGTTATTGCAACCTATATGATCCAGGGAGAGCCCATATTGCCATGTCGCTGCACTAGAAGATTCCTAATAGTTGGCATCTCAAATACCTTTGTTCCTAGGTGGCATTACACTAGTGAGATTCACAGGGTAGGCCATGAAATTGGGGCCCTGGTAACCACTCAACAAAAATCCTTCCATGCAATTACCATTTCGCCCAGGTGTTTCATTCACTTAGTTGTTTTGTTAAGCAAAAAACATAAGTCACAAGACTTAGTAAAATTTTCCATAGCATGTATACTTATATACCACCCTTGTTTGCTACTAGCTAGGCTAAGCATGATAATATAAAAAGCATCTTAACTTAGAGAATATTTCTACCAATTCTACAACTACTAGGAATTCCCATAGCATAGCATATAGATACTTAGCAAAAATATCATGCAAGCCCTTTACAAAATATCCCTAGTGCAGAGTAAAATTTTTGGGACAAAGACATGAAGCACCACTTGCCTTGGTAGTTGGGGGAGTAGCAACAATCCTCACAATCACAATCACCACCAGCACCAAAATCTACACATAAAATGATAGCACCAAATGTATATTCCAAACAATCAAGCAAAAATATATGAATGCATGCAAATGCCAAGTGATGATTTTTCTCAAACCAAACAAGACAAGTAAACAGTACTAAACACTAAACTAAACATTTATACACTAAATAAACGTAATTTGGCTCTTAAAACATTTTCTAAATAATATTTATACACAAAATAAGCCTACAAATGTATCCGCATAAAATTCCATTTTAATAGAGACAAAATACAAAACCAATACTACAGGTGTGTAGGATTTATTTTTCTGATTCCAATGATATAAAATTTGCAATTTTTGGCCAAGCAGATCAAAAGTTATAGATTTTACCAGTTTAAACATTCAAAAATCATTTCTGGAATTTTTAAACAGACATGAAAGGCCACGTGGAGTGTTTCTATTGGCTGGTACCGGTTCACACGGATCATGCTCTGTGGACCACAGGATTAAAAGTAAATCCCATGGCTCAGATCTAAAGAAAACGTTTCGCCTAAGTGTTCTATCGTGGCCACTGGATCTGGATCTGACGGCTCATCTTGCTCTGACCAAGATCTGGCGGCGCGCGAGCCGACAACGGCCGCGGCGCTACTGGTAGTTATGTTCCGACGAGGCTAGTGGTTTATGGGAGATGTGTAGGTGCTTACCGAGCTCGCGTGACAATGGTGAAGCTCGACGTGGTCTTTTCCTAGACAGGGGCTCACTGGCACGACGTCGATTGCTCATCGAAGTTGGCGTCAGCGTCGGGCTCGCTCGGGTGTGGATGATGTCGATGCTACAAGGAAGGAAAAGGCAAGCTAGAGGTGGCAATAGATGCACACGAGTGTGGCGAGTACACGCGTATCAACCAGAAGGGTTAGGGCGGTCAGGGTTTACCGGAAAGGTTCGTCGGAGTTGCTATTTTCCTCGGGTGCTCACAAAGCTTGACAAAGTCTATGACCTGGGGCATTTCAGAGCAAACAAAAGGGGTGAGGAGATGCGCACGGGTCTGACAAGAATGCTCGTAAGAACGAGAGGTGAAGGGGAGCACAGGGCTCACCGGAATAGGTCGCCGGAGTCGTTCGGTCCCGCGGCGGTGCAAGAAGGAATTCGTGGAGCCTGGCGGTGCTACTGGTTGGCTGAGTTGGGGGAAATGGTCGCGAGGAGGAGGGGGTTAAGTAGCCGGAGCTGGGCGGGGAGTTACTCGGTGAATCAATGGCAATTACTCGCGTAATCAACGGCAGTGACAGGGGAGGAAACGGGCAGCGAGCTGGTCGCGGGCGGATTTGGGGACGACAATGCTTACCTGGCGTTGGGTCCACCTGACAGTGAGGGGGGGGGGGGGTGTGCGCGCGGGTGAGAAACATAGGGGAGAGGGGGAAACCCGGGTGGGCTTAGTGGGCTAGATCTGGGGCTAGGCCAGAATGGCAGCGTCGGCCTTTTTCTATTTCTTTTCTCCTTTTCTATTAGTAATTTGATTTTCTGAATCTAATTTCAAATGAATTTCAAATGAGTTTAAATTCAAACCGCCTCTGAATTTTTGTAGTGTGATCCAACTATTCAAACATGTGTAAAACTCACTTGTTTACTTAATTACACTTAGGTCCTTTGAAAATAAAAAAATAAAACCAAGCCTCATATGATTATATATAATAGGCATATGAATGGTTTTAGTTTTGATTTTTGTTTTGAAAATCTTTGTGCAGGCTTTGCATTAATATTTGAAGCACTCTTGATCAAAACAAGGTATTCTCATACTTTAGTTATAAAATAGAATCATTGCCTTTCTAGCATAAAAATAATAGGCATACAAATGGTTTCTAATTTTGAAATCTTGTTTGAAAATAGCCAAATGCTTATGAATGCAAGCATGATGTGCAAACTTTATAAATCATGATTTTTTGGATGTTACAAATCTAACCCCCTTAAGTTGAATCTCGCCCTCGAGATTCGGATTGGCTAGCAAATAGGTGAGGGTGATCTTTCTGAAGGTCATCTTCTCTTTCCCAAGTTGCTTCCTCCTCAGAATGATGGTTCCACTGAACTTTGCAGAAATTTGATAGTCTTAGTCTGAGTAACTCTTTATGTAGTCTCAAGAATCTTGATAGGTTTCTCCTCATAGGTGAGATCACTTTCCAACTGGACCTCTTCCAAAGGTATAGTATCCTTCAAAGAAGTCTCTTCCATCTCCGGATGGCATTTCTTCAACTGACTCACGTAAAACACATTGTGAACAGCAAATAGTGATTCAGGCAATTCAATCTCATATGCCACTTCTCCTTTACGACTCAGAATCTTGAATGGTCCAACATACCTTGGTCCCAATTTTCCTTTGACTCCAAACCTCTTCACTCCACGAAGTGGTGATACTCTAAGATAAGCTCTATCACCCACCTCATAGGTGACTTCTCTACGCTTGGGATATGCGTAGCTCTTCTGTCGGGACTGTGCTATCTTTAATCTGTCCTTTACCAACTTGACTTTCTCTTCAACTTCCTTGATTAGTTCTGGCCCAAACAAATTTCTTTCTCCGACACCACTCCATAGCAATGGTGTAGTACACTTCCTTCCATAGAGAAATTCAAACGGTGCCATCTCAATACTGGCTTGATAGCTGTTGTTGTGAGAGAATTCTGCGTAAGGTAGACTTTCATCCCGGCTAGCACCATAGTCTAGGGCACATTCCCTCAACATATCCTCTAGAATCTGGTTGGTCCTTTCTGTCTATCCATCAGTTTGAGGATGAAAAGCAGTGCTGAATTCTAATCTCGTTCCCAATGACTCATGGAGTTGACTCCAAAAATGGGAAGTGAATTGAGTTCCCTTGTCCGACACAATACTCTTGGGTACTCCATGTAGACACACAATCCTATTCATATATATCTTGGCTAACTTAGCACTTGTATAGGTTGTCTTTATGGGTATGAAATGAGCCACTTTAGTTAGGCGATCTACCAAGACCCAAATAGAATCATATCTGGATCTAGTCCTTGGCAGTCTGGTGATGAAATCCATGCCAATCTTGTCCCACTTCCAATGAGGAATAGGTAGTGGTTGTAACAATCCTGCTGGTTTCTGATGTTCCTCTTTCACTCTACTACACACATCACACAAAGCAATATGTTCTGCAATGTCCTTCTTGAGATTATTCCACCAAAATCTTTCCTTCACATCCATGTACATTTTGGTGTTACCCAGATGAATGGAATATGGTGAGTTGTGTGCCTCTTGCAAAATCAGTTTCGGAAGCTCCGGATCTTGCGGAATGCAGATATGTTTTCCATACCATAAAGTACCCTGTTCGTCTTCATGGAATACTTTAGCTTTACCTTTGCTAATTTTTCCCTTAATCTCCTCAATTTCCTTTTCTATATTTTGGCCTTCCCTGATCCTGTCCAACAATGTGGGTTAAACATCCAATGACATAGGATGCCCCTCTGGCACTATCTCCAATCTGAGATCTTTGAATTGGCACACAAATCATCTGGCAATTCTCCCTTAGTGAGGCCATTCACATAAATCTTACAGCTTAATGCATCCGCTACATCATTTGCTTTACCGGGGTGGTATTGCAAACTCAGGTCATAGTCCTTGATGAGTTCTAGCCATCTTCTTTGTCTCATGTTCATTTCTTTCTGAGTGAAGATATACTTCAAACTCTTGTGATATGTGAACAGTTTGCAATGCTTTCCCAAAAGATAATGTATCCATGTTTTGAGTGCATGGACAACAGAGGCTAACTCCAAATCATGAGTAGGATAATTCACTTCATGAGTTTTGAGTTGTCTAGAGGCATAAGCCACAACTTTCCCTTCTTGCATCAAAACTGCTCCTAATCCTTGGTGAGATGCATCACAAAACACTTGGAAAACTTTGCCAAATCTGGCAGACATAAGACTGGTGTTGTCACTAGTCTCTTCTTCAATTCTTGGAAACTGAGTTCACATCCTTCAGTCCAATCAAATTTCTTGTCTTCCTTAAGTAACTCCGTCATTGGCTTAGCTACCTTTGAGAAATTCTCAATGAATATTCTATAGTATCCTGCCAAGACAAGGAAACTACGTACCTATTTCACTGACTTAGGAGATTCCCACTCGGTTGCAGCTGACACTTTTGCGGGATCAACTGCTACACCATCTCCTGACACAATATGTCCGAGAATTCCAACTTAATTCATCCAGAATTCACACTTGCTGAATTTGGCACACAACTTATGCTCCCTAAGCTTCTCAAGTATCATTTGCAAATTTTCTTCGTGCTCTTCATTGCTCTTGGAGTAGATCAAAATGTCATCGATGAAAACGACAACGAACTTGTCAAGAAATTCCATGAACACCTTGTTCATCATATACATGAAGTAGGCTGGTGCATTTGTCAAACCAAATGGCATAACGGTGTACTCGTACAATCCATACCTAGTGGTGAAAGCTATTTTAGGTATGTCTTGCTCTCTAATCTTTAGATGAAAATATCCTGATTGGAGATCAATCTTTGAGAACACTCGGGCTCCTTCTAGCTGATCAAACAGATCATTTATTCTAGGAAAAGGATACTTGTTCTTGATAGTTACTTCATTGAGTGAACGGTAATCTATGCATAACCTTTGAATTCTATCTTTCTTTTCAACAAACAAAACTGGTGCACCCCAATATGAAGAACTTGGTTGAATAAATTCTTTCTGCAACTGTTCGCCAAGCTATTTCTTGAGTTCTTTCAACTCATCAACTGACATCTTGTAAGGTCTCTTTGCTATTGGTCTAGATCCTGGCAGTAAGTCTATCAAAAACTCAACATCTCTATCTGGTCGCATTCCAGGTAATTCCTCCGGATACTCTCTCACAATTAGCACACTGTCTATGCTAACCCCCTTAAGAGAATTTAGCTTACTCCCTTTTGATTCAAAGTTAGACTTGAATCTTATCCTTTTATTATCCTGGGTTGTAAGTGTGACATTACAATTGGCGCAATCTAGTACTCCTTCGTACTTAGTCATCCAATCCATTCCCAGAATGACATCCAATTCTTGAGAATCTAGGATTATCAGACTGACTGGAAACTCATGCTTCCCACATTCTATCACTAGACCACGACATCCAAGGCTCACTATCATCTCTCCAGCGGGAGAGATTACTTTTATAGGACACCCAATATTTTAAGTTGGAAGTCCATTTTTCTCAACAAATTCTCTTGATATGAATGAATGCGATGCGCCAATATCAAAAAGAACAAGTGCTGGAAAATAATTGAGCTTGAACTTACCAGCCACAGCATCAGACTCTTCATATATTTCTACCACATTAAGGTGGTTCACTTGTCCCTTCTGGAAAGGGTTGGGCTTGTTGGTTCGTTCAACCTTCTTTTCTAGGCACTCATTTGCATAGTGCCCCATCTTCTTACACTTGAAACAGTCAACCTGACTGATATCTCTCTTTGTAGGGTGACTTCCACTTCCACTGTGGTGGCTATTGTGTCCACTCTTGTGGCTCTTATACTTGTCATTATCATGACTGCGATGGTGCTTGTTGTTATGATGACGGTTGTGGTTGCGGTGGTTGTTGTATTTTCCATGTTTGTGGAATCCAGAACTTCCACTATCATCATGATGGGAACGCTTGTGAGACGATCCCGAGTTGTGCTTATCAAAGCTATGCTTCCTTTTTCTGCCCTCAACCTGTTTTATCTTGTTTTCCAAGATGGTAACCTTGTCACAATGTGATTGATAGGTTGGGACATAGGCAACAGACAGCTGCAGGTTCAACTCATCATTAAGTCATCCAAGGAATTTCTCTTTCCTCTTAGCATCAGTATCAACTTCATCCGGTGCATAGCGCGCCAGATTGTTAAATTCCTCAATGTACTCAGCCACACTGCGGTGTCGTTGCTTCAGGTTATGGAACTCCTTCTTCAAGTTCATCACTCCGGATGAGATGAGAGCTGTACGGAATCCATCCTCAAAAATGGCCCAAGTCACATCCTCAAGGGGAGTGGTGATCTGAAAGTTGTCCCACCAGGTTGCTGCTAGTCCTACGAGCAGATGTGCTGCGAACCTTACTTTTTCCTCGTGCAGCCAACAGTCACTAAGTCCTTGTTCATTGAATGTAACCAGTCATTGGCTACCATTGGATCAGTGGTTCCTGAGAACTTTGCAGGCCGTAGTCTCAGAAATCTGGTGAGCATATCAAATGCTGGAGGATTATTCTGATTGTTGTTGTTGTTGTTGTTGTCCTGGTTCTGGTTTTGCATGAACTATGTCATCATCTGCATCAGTTGAGCTTGTCCTGTCATTAATTGCTGCATCTCGGGAGTGACGTTATTGTTGTTGTTATGGTTGGGGCTGGCACGATGGGGAGGCATTTGTGGTTTCAATAAGGATAAGAATAAGATACCCATAGATGCTGAACATGCACAATACATCACATAGAAACAATCACAATAACCAATCTCATAATAACATAAAGTTTGAACGACATAACAACAAGTTTTGAAAATGCAAACACATCATATCAAGCCATCCACATGTTGGATGGTCATTGCGACTCAATAATCAAAGTACAGTAGATGAAAGATAGTCGAGTAGTCTACACTAATCCTCCATGTCGACCTCCATGTCAACAAGGGTAAGACCTGCATTCTCCATGGTGGTCTTGTACTCCTCAACACTAGTGGTCAAGGCCTCAGTCTTGGCCCTAGTAGCCCTCTTCTGTGAGCGAAGCCTCTCAATCACTCCCTGCTGGTGCTCAAGCTCGAAGTCCTTGGCCTCTAACTCTTCCTTCATCTCCCTGATCTTCTTGTTCCTGTCTTGGACTCTTTTCTCATGGCTCTTGAACTTCTTGTCCTAGCTCTCAAATCCGGCCTCCATCTCTTTGACGATCTCGTCTTGCTCCGCGAAGATCTTGTCCTTCTCCCGCAGCTGAACCTGGAGCTCGTCATTGCTAAGCATGACGTTGGTCCTATCAGTGTTAAGGTGTCTAATAAGACACTCTAGGTCCTAAAGGTACAGATGAATTAGCTCCATTGTCTCTCTAGTAGTGTCATGGTACTCTATAGCCTCACCCTCCTCGTCGCATCTCCCGAACGGGTGAAAGTAGAGACCTCTAAGCTCGGTGGAGTAGCTCCCAACCAGGCGTCCAAGTAACTCCTGCATGACTACATCTAAGCCTCTCTCCTTGTCATCATGCATCAGCTTGAAGGTGATAGCCTCCATGGGTGGCTCCGCCTGGCGTCCCGGCTATGTGACTCTGAAGCCCCAAAGGTCCTTCCTCTCAAACTTGGTGAGCTGAAGTGTCGTGATACTAGGTAGTGGAAGGTTGAGCACACTAGTCAGCTCTATGAGACGAGAACCAAAACGAGTTCCATTGAACTCCTCGGCGGTGCTGATAACAACGTTAGGCATCTATTGTATAATATAGAGAAAGGTTAGAATCAATACAAGTAGAGAAAAACTCACAAGACAAAAGAACACAAGCACATTTTTATCATCAAACACACAAGTCATGGCATACAAGATCCAAACATAACTTAGGAAAATTTTTGGCGAGAAAACGACAAGTGTGGTGGTCCATCTAGCGGAGTACATTACAATCCCCACTCACTTGCCAAGTTAGCTATCAGGGCATCCCTAGAGGCAATCTGTCGATCTTGCTCACATGATTCCATTGCTAAGTCTATGATGTCTACTCTGAAACGATGTTTAGCAGCCTCTAAGTCTTGGCTATGCTTCTTCTCTTCTCTAAGGTCATTTTTAGTGTTGAGCATTCTACACTTGAGTCTGTCACCAAGCTCCTTGATGGCATTCCAAGCTGCATTCCTTTCAGAGTCAAAGAATGACTTGTGCATTTCTGAATTGGTGATCATGCAGAATCCCGACTCCTTGTGGTTTTCTTCCTTGTTTTTGTATAAGTGAAGTTGCACCCACCAGTATTCTTCTCCTTCATCCATCACGGGAAATCCCTTGTACACTGCTTCTCCATGTATTCCCATGGTAACCATGAGGTTCTTGAGTGCTTTGGGAAACTCCGTCTCACACTCCAAAGTCATAGTCATGAGTGGTCCCTTCCCCGTGACTTCGTTGATGGAGTTCATCTACAATGAAGATGAAAAAGAAAATTAGAAAAGTTTACGAGAAGAAAAGACAAGTGTGGAATTTTTGCAAAGAGTGGCATTTTTCCTTAGTGGTTTTCTTATTCTAATCCAACCTAGGGTCATAATCCTATAGGCAACACAGTGCTCGAATACCATCTGAAAGACCCCACCTTTATAAAGGTAAAGGTTCCTGTGATTGCAATGCTAGTCCCTGGATCAATTGCTAGCATCCACAGTTTAAGATCAAGTACACAGAAACAAAGGTCATTATTACATCGTCATTCTAGAGATAACATAGTCTTTTACAATTCCATAACCATAGGCTAGTACAAGAGTTCAACTTAACAAAATAAGGTAAAGTCTTCATCTTCATGTGCCACAGGCAAACATGTTGAGTGTAGACTCATAACCCTAATCATCATCAGAGTAACCTGCAACATCACAAGTTACAGCCATAGTGGGTCCATACATTGGAATAGTATTGGCAAGTGATACCTTAGTAGAATAATAGTTTCTAGCTTCTATATGAATTTGGCTAAGTGTAGCTTAGGCTTGCTTTGCTCAAAATAGGGTTTACCTATCAGTTGAAAACACTAAGTTTTTTTTTGATAAAATCACCCAAGGAACCACCAATAAACATTGGTGAACCTTTACCCTTTTTCAACCACAAGTTTTTAACTTAGAAATTGGGATGAGGAGATCCTTGATAGCTTCCATGTCTTGATTCTCAATTTGTCCATTTCCAGGGACACGGCTAAGTACTTATATTTTTCCTTCTCAAGAGGTGGTGCACTTTGCCCACAAGACGCGACATGCATCGAGACAAGATCTTTCAGAAGCCTTCCCTTAGACCAAAATGGACGCGCTCCAAACCTATCACCTCCTACCACCAACTGTCCATTTGGCTAAGTTATTGCAACCTATATGATCCAGGCAGAGCCCATATTGCCATGTGGCTGCACTAGAAGCTTCTTAACATTTGGCATCTCAAATCCCTTTGTTCCTGGGTGTAATTCCACAAGTGAGATACATAGGGTAGGCCATGAATTTGGGGCCCTGGTAACCACTCAACAAAAATCCTTCCATGCAATTACCATTCCACCCATGTGTTTCATTCACTTAGTTGTTTTGTTAAGCAAAAACATAAGTCACAAGACTTGGTAAAATTTTCCATAGCATGTATATTTATATACCACCCTTGTTTGCTACTAGCTAGGCTAAGCATGATAATATAACAAGCAGCTTAACTTAGAGAATATTTCTACCAATTCTACAACTACTAGGATTTCCCATAGCATAGCATATAGATACTTAACAAAAATATCATGTAAGCCCTATACAGAATATCACTAGTGCATAGTAAAAATATTGGGACAAAGACTTGAAGCACCACTTGCCTTGGTAGTTGGGGGAGTAGTGTCAACAACCGGATTTTTCAATCCTAGATGCCTGTTATGCCATACATCGCAATCCCAGGATTACCATTTTTGCGAGTCATAACAGAATTGGATACCATAGTACATCATCCATTACAAATGATACATAAGTTCTTACACAAATAGGGATCTCATGATCCAGTTCTTAATACAACATCAAGCAGCGGAATACGTATTAATAACGGTAGCATAGGCGAAGCTCCATCTTCGGGGTCACAGGCAATGCTGACGATGGGAGATGATCCTAGTTGTCCTAACCTTCCTGGGGTCCATCTTCTAGGTACTCCTCTTCATAGTCTAGCCATGGGAATAGCCAGGGACAAAGCCATGGGTACTCTTTAAGTACTCGCAAACTAATACTAATAGGTAAAGGGGGTTTTTGGATAATAGGACACTAGGCTCTAGGGTTGTTTTACAAAAGCCAGATTTATCTCTACTAAGTTCTAAAGCTAGTCACAATTTTATAACTCCTAACTAGGAACTTGTATTTCATATCACAACTCTGTTGTGGTCAAGTCAAGGTCTTAGTTCATTTCACAGGTCATTTTGAAAAGTCTGACGGGGGAACAGTATGGCCACTCCAACTGTCCATAACCGCGGACGCGGCTATTCGAATAGTTTGACACTCTGCAGAGATTGTACACTTTCACCACAACATTCGATACATCCGTCAGGAACAAATCCTGAATTCACCATACTCAGTATGCGGATAATCAATCCTAATCTTTCAATTACACGCCCTAGAATAAGCACCTCTCCTGTGAGTTTGGCCTCCCAACCATGACCAACTGTCATCTTGGGTATTGCACATGTGGACAATCTTCACAAGGTAGCCTCAGCTCAGACCTTGGCCGTGAGGGAACTAATACTAAGGAATATAAGTTTTTAGTCAAGACCTACCCAATATTCGGGTATTGTGGTTATACGATAAAATTGGAATGGTATCGCATCCAGACAACCATCAGTTTTATAAAGGGCTAAGGCTCATGCCTCAACATTTTTATCACCAAAATTCTCAAGTGTTTGGAAACACATGTCCAAAACATTTCAATAGAATGATCCATCATTCCAAGGTTTTCATAACCATTTTTCCACCAAGTAATATCTAAAAGTTGATCAAGTTTTATGCTTAGCAATAGCATCTACAGGTGGGGGTAGTACTAATGAGGGGTGGTAACTAGTGGAGTTTCAACTAAGTACAACCTCATGTCTCAGGCTGATGTCAAGGTTTCTAACTTAGGCCAAATTTTATGCTCTTTATGCAACCTTCAGCATCTTTCCAATATCTACCAGTCACTTAAGTAAACTCTAAGTAAGCTTTGATAAAGAAATAAAGTAAGAAGTTTGCAAGTAAAACTAGGATTGGTTTATCAAGTGGGTATGATCACATATGCTTAAGGCATATAGTAGTCATAGAACAAGTATGGGTTTATTGCATCAGTAGGATATCTGGCAAGGGTTAGCTTGCATAGGTCAACTTGATTAGTAAGGCTTGCATCGGTGTAGTATCAGCTTGCATCAATATCAGTATAAGCTTGCTAAGTTGCAAGTGTTAGCTTGCAAGGTTACTAGCTTGCCTTGTGCAGAGCAGTGGTTGAAGTTCTCCTCGGCTTCTTCTTGTAGTATCCTCCTTCCTCCTCATATCCTTGGTCGGTACTAGCGTCTATGAATAAATACGAGGTGCACAATCACCAAACAATACTTAACTACTTGCAATTATCACACACAAGGGTCCTATGGATGATCTAGCATCATCTCTAACATTACAAGGTTAAGTCTTGATTTAATTCCTTTTATTTTTAGAAAAGTAATTTCTACTCATTGAAAAACTACTTAAGATTTAATATTCTCCAAACCCAACATGGGATCATGTTGACACATGTCATCACCACATATTGTAGTCCATGGGAATGTGATTTAAAGTGGTGTCACAATTTAATAAGGTTTTACCCTTTTATTTTAATTAATTAAAGTGGCTAGAAATTCTTATGTAGCATTCTTTTATTACTTGAACATTATTTCTGCAAGTAAACATATATATTTTTATATATTCTGAAAGGTATGGTTAAATGTGATTTTGAGAGTTGGAATCAACTAAAAAGCTATTATGGTTTAACTTTGAAAAAATGTTTGAATGCAGAAAAGCTTCTCCCTTGTTATTTTTACCATGGGTGATCTATATATCCAAATGACTTGAATCCAATGGGCTTGGATTCAGCATTCACAGACCTTTCCAACAAAATTGGTTTCATTCAATTTGGTGCACTGAATCGATCTGGGTTGATTTTTGAAGTTGGGTACATAAGTGTGTTTGAATTGAAATAGAAAAAGGTTTAATTTGAATAACTGGGCTGCGCGGGAAAAGTTACTGGGCCGGCCTGCTAAGCGTAGTGCTCCCGCGGGCTGCTTAAGTGGGTGTCCCCACTCGTCAGTGACACGGGGCTGGGCGAAGCGGTATGGGGCGACGTGGATCGTTCGATCTAGTTCTAATCTAACGGCTAGGAGTCATCGTCGACGCGAGACAACACCGGCGAGAACGCAACCTAGCGCGGCCAGTGAGGGTTGCTGGGGGCTCACCGGGTACTGGCGAGGGTCGGCGAGGCTGGCGAACGACGAAGTCGACGACGGCTAATATCCTGGTACCGGTGGCTTCTCCTGGGGCGTCTCCAAACGCTGGCTCCCTTCTTCTCCAGAGGTGGCGGGCTCTAGTGAAATTCTGGCGGGGTGGTGCTTGCCTTGCTCTGAGAATGGTGTGGCACGATCAGTGAGGAGAGGGGAGTGAGATGGTGTGAAGAAATCGTGCGGGGGTGTCCTCTATTTATAGTCGAGCGAGGGGACCATCGGGGCGCACGGTGAGCTCGTCGCGGGCGAGGTTACAGGCGGCTAATGGTATGGGCAAGGGTAGGGGACGGTGCGGTGTCTCCCGGCGATGCTCAACGACATGGTCTCGAGGCATGGGGCGGTGTGGTTTGGTCTGGAATGGGCGGTGCTCTGCGCGGCAGAGGCAGCATCTTCGATGGCGGGCGGTGGCTGTGTGGCACGGGGCGGCAAACGGGGATGTTTGGCGGTCTCCTGGGTCGGTGGGGATTGTGTATGCACGCGGCGAGGGCGGCGTGCGGTCTGTGGGCTTCGGTCGAGGGTCATGCTCTAGCGCATGCTCGGCATGGTCTCTGGCGGTCTGGGCGCTGCTTGTGCGCGTGGTCCAGGGCTTGGTAACACTCGCGGCTGGGACAGGTAGTGGCGGTGGATGGTGGGCTGCCTCCCAGAAAAGGTTGGCAAGGCTAGTTCTTCCTCTAGCCTGCTGTCCACCATGGGGTGACAAGGGGGTGCTCGGCTGTTCACCATTGATGGAAATGGCAAGCTCACAGGGGTGTTGGTCCTTAGTTAAACTTCCTAGATGATCTACTGCTGTGTGTGAGCTAACTAGGGAACAAGTTAGGCCAATTTTACTGCACACTATAGTGTTTGATGTTTGTTTGATTTGTGTATGCAACTTGTTCGATGAAATGGCCGCATGAAATCAAGTTTTGAATTTTGAAAAGATTTTTGGTGGGTTTCCTAGATTGGTGCTGGTGAGTCTGCAGATGCTTGGGTTTTGAAAGTTGAGCTTGTTTGAGTGGTTTTTGAAAAAGTGGGATCTTCCCATGTGACAAAGATTCAATTTTGAATTGTCATTTAAACTATGCATTTGAAAGTTTCTGGATGATCACAAAGTGGGCCTTGATACCTTGTTATGATTACATTCAAGGGGTGCAAAGATCCAGAAAAGTTTCTGTTAGGTTCGGAAAGTTTGAGACAGCCAAACTAGGCATGGGAGTTAAATTGGCCAAAATGACCATTCATTTCATATATGTGTTTTGATTTACTTGTCTTTAGGAAAAGTGTGGGAAATGTTTTAGATGATGTTTATTTCACCTAAGAAACATTTTACAAGCTATGAAACAAACAAACAAGGTGGTTTTAAAGGATTTCAAAATCCATGCATACACATATGCATGCATTCATGATTTCATTTAGAAAAGTTTTTGTTAACCCTAATTTTGATGATTAGAATTTGATGATCCAAGCTTAGTATTTTTGGGATGTTACAAACCTTGCCCCCTTAAACAAAATATCATCCCGAGATTTGAAAACGGACGAAAAGATTACCTAGGATTTGAAGAGATCGGGAAACTCCGTCCTGATGTGATCTTCGCGCTCCCAGGTAGCTTCCTCTTCTGTGTGGTTGCTCCACTGAATCTTGAGAAACTTTATGCTTAGGGTCCGGGTAGTTCAAAAAGCTTCTTCCAAAATACGGATGGGTACTTCGGGATAGGTCAGGTCATCGTTGATCTCTATGGTCCGGTGATCGATATTCTTGAACACTTCGGTCTTCTCGGGGACTTCGAGACACTTGCGAAGTAACGAGATATGGAACACATTGTGCACGGCTGACATCTCTCCAGGTAGTTCCAATTGATACGACACTTCTCCTCGACGGTTCAAAATTTTGAAAGGTCCGATATATCTGGGGGCTAACTTTCCTTTGAGTTGGAAATGCTGCATTCCCTTCAATGGCGACACTTTCAGATAAACAAAATCTCCTATATTGAAGGCGAGGTCTCGACGTATCTTGTCGGCATAACTCTTCTGTCGGGATTGGGCGGTCTTGAGGTGCTCATGAATCTTGTGAACCTTCTCTTTTGCTTCTCGGAGGATGTCGGGTCCGAAAATCTGACTCTCTCCTACTTCCGACCAGTTCAAAGGGGTGCGACACTTTCTTCCGTACATGAATTCAAATGGGGCCATTTGCAAACTGGCTTGGTAACTATTGTTGTAGGAAAATTCTGCAAAAGGCAGACAGTCTTCCCACTTGGATCCATATTCTAGAACACATGCTCTAAGCATATCTTCGAGTATTTGATTTACTCGCTCCATTTTTCCATCGGTCTGAGGGTGATACGCGGTACTGAAATCTAGGCGGGTTCCTAAACCTTCTTGGACATTCTTCCAGAATCTCGAGGTAAATTGAGTTCCTCGATCCGATACTATGTTCTTGGGGACTCCGTGCAAACTAACGATTCTAGCGATGTATAACTCCGCTAGCTTCGAACTCTGATAGGTGGTTTTGACGGGCAAGAAATGGGCAACTTTGGACAATCTGTCCACTATGACCGAAATAGAGTCATTTCCCCTACTAGAAGTAGGCAGTCCAGTGATAAAGTCCATTCCTACAGAATCCCATTTCCATTCCGGAATTTGCAAAGGTTGCAACAATCCAGCGGGTCTTTGATGTCCTGCCTTGACTCGCTGACATATATCACACTTGGCGATATAGCTTCCGATTTCTCTCTTCATCTTATGGCACCAAAATTGCTCTTTCTAATCTTGATACATCTTAGTTCCTCCGGGATGGATAGAATAAAGAGTATCATGAGCCTCCTTCAAGATCACTTCTTTCAACTCCGAATCTGCGGGTACACAAAGGCGTCCTTTGTACCACAGAACTCCTTCTTCGTCCTCGGTGAATCCGGGTACTTTGCCTGTACCGATACGACGCTTGATTCCGTCGATACTGGCATTTCCCTTCTGCACCTCTTTAATATGACTGATCAAAGTGGGATGAAGTTCTATGCTATCCAAAAATCCTTCACTTACTAACTCCATTCGAAAATATTCCATCTCCTTGTGCAAACTTGTTTGCTCCTTCAAAATCATGGAGTTCAAGCGGCATGGCAATCTGCTAAGGGCATCGTCTACCACGTTGGCTTTACCAGGGTGATAGTGAATGTCCATGTCGTAATCCTTGATTAGCTCAATCCATCTTCTCTGTCTCATATTCAACTCCTTCTGAGTGAATATATACTTTAGGCTCTTGTGATCCAAATAAATATCACAACGATTTCCCATTAGGTAATGTCTCCATGTCTTCAGGGCTAGGACTACTGCTGTGAGTTCGAGGTCATGGGTTGGATAGTTTTGCTCATGTTGCTTCAATTGTCGAGATAGATAAGATATAACGTTGCCTTCTTGCATTAGCACACATCCGAGACCAATCTTGGATGCGTCACAATACACATCGAAGGGCTTCGTGATATCCGGCATGATCAAGATTGGGGCTGAAACCAATCTCCTCTTGAGTTCTTGAAAACTCGCTTCACATTTGTCGGTCCATTCAAAATTCTTGTCCTTCTTCAGCAATTGGGTCATGGGTCGGGCGATACTCGAGAATCCTTCTACGAATTTGCGGTAATATCCCGCCAATTCGAGAAAAGCACGAACTTGGGTTTGAGTGGTTGGGGCTTGCCAATCTTCTACATCTTTCACTTTGGCAGGGTCAACGGCAATTCCTCTGGCTGATACAATGTGACCGAGGAATCCTACCTCCTGTAACCAGAATTCACATTTGCTAAACTTGGCATACAACTGATGCTCTCTAAGGGTTCCAAGAATGGTCCTTAGGTGTAGCTCATGTTCTTCTTCTGATTTGGAATAAATCAGAATGTCATCGATGAAAACAACGACGAACTTATCCAGGAAGTCCATAAAAATCTTATTCATGAGGTTCATGAAATAGGCGGGGGCATTGGTTAATCCAAAAGACATGATTGTATACTCGTACAATCCATATCTGGTGGTAAAGGCAGTCTTTGGAATATCCTCTGCACGAATTTTGAGTTGATTATAGCCAGTTCTAAGATCAATCTTAGAAAATACCTGGGCACCGGTCAACTGATCAAACAAATCTTCTATCTTGGGCAAGGGGTACTTGTTCTTGATGGTGACATCATTTAACTTCCTATAATCCGTACACAAACGGTTACCTCCATCTTTCTTGTCCACAAATAAGACAGGTGATCTCCATGGTGACGCACTTGGTTGAATCAATCCAATTTCTAGCATGGAATCCAGTTGCTTCTTCGGTTCTGCTAGTTCCGACGGGTTCATACTATAGGGTCTCTGGGCTATGGGTCCTTTTCCGGGGATTAGTTCGATGATAAACTCGATATCCCGATCTGGGGGCATACCAGGCAAAACATCTGGAAATACATCGGGGTATTCACAGACTATCCGTACTTGGTCAATGGTAGGTTGGGCTAGACTCTTGTTACACTTGAATTGGCGAGGTAAGGTTTCAGATATATGCTCGACTGATATTCCGGTGGTACTGGTCATGGTGATGGCTTTCCTAGCACAGTCATTCAGTCCCTTATGTTTGGACATCCAATCCATTCCTAGTACTACTTCCAAACCTTTAGTTCCGAGTACTATTAGATTAGCATAAAAATCTATGCCATGGATTCGGATAGGGACGGCTTTGCAAATTTGCCTAGCCTTGGTGGTTGATCCGGGAATTTGCACAATCATAACATGCTTTAGTTTGGTTGGTTGAATTTTACTAGTGCAGGAAAATTCTTCGGTGACAAATGAATGCGAGGCACCATAGTCAAACAACACTCTTGCAAGTACTGAATTAACAGAAAACATACCCAGCACGACGTCTGGCGCTTCCTGAGCTTCTTCAGCATGCATGAGAAAAAGATGGCCATTGCGGTTGAGTGAATTCCCTGGGGCAAATCTTCTCCCTGGCTGGACACGACGCTGCTGCTGAGCTGGGGCATTGGCTTCAGGGGCTTGTAGCATTCTTCTTGTTGGGGCACTCGCTGGAATAGTGACCTTTATTTCCACAGTCATAACAGGTCACTTGTGACTTGTCCTTGGCTGCGACAGGCACAACATTGCTTCTAGTCCTCGGGGCAGTGTTGGTGTTGGCGGTAGCATTGTTGGTGTTGAACTTGGGTGGGGCACGGGTGAAATTGCTAGAGTTGACGGGGTTGTTGTGATTTCCTCCGGTTCTAGGGTTTCCACGGTTGGGGTAGGTCGGACGGGTCATAAGGGGTCTGTTGGTTCTTGGGGCAAATCCTGGAGATGGGTTGGGGCGATACTTTGGGGTCTGATGGGTTCCTGGTTGATGCATCATGCAACGCTTGCGATTCTCATTGGCTTGGTTGATCTTTCCTTCCATCTGGATAGCAGAGTCGACAAGGGGTTCAATATCAGCAAAGGGGATATTGACTAACACCGTCTGCATCTCGTCATGCGGACTATTCAGGAATCTTTCTTTCTTCTTGGCTTTGGTGTCTATCTCGTCCGGCGCATACCTAGCTAATGACAAAAATTTGTCACGGTATTCCACTACAGTCATCCTTCCTTGCTTCATTTCTCTGAACTCGTATCTCATTATCTTGATCAAACCTGGTGGCACATGGGTTCTGCTAAGCTTGACCTTGAATTCCTCCCAGGTCATCATCTGGCCTCCGGTCATTGCACGAACACTGTTCCACCATGCCCTGGCATCTCGGCTAGATAATGGGTGGCGAACAGGACTTTCTCGTTGGCTTCCACTCCGGCGACTTCTAGGTTGTTTTCCATGGTTTGCAGCCAATCATCGGCATCTAGGGGTTCTTCTGACTTGGTGAAAACAGGTGGGTTGGTATTCTGGAAATTTTTGAGCTTAGATCCATGGTTGTCCTGATTTCCGTGGCCTTGGTTATGGTGGGCTAGCTGGGTTATCTGTTGCAGAGTGGCTAGGTTGGCTTGACGTTCCGCTCATTCAGCTTCGTGGTCAGAAGTCAACATTTGCAGGATCTGCAACATCAGGTCCGGGGCTGAACCACTTCCTCCACGTGGCATCTGAAGATTGAGATAGATCATGAGAAAAGAGGGAAATTTCTAAGGTTTTGGGTCTTTGAAGAGTTTTAAAGGTTTGACTCAGATTTTTTTCTAGCAACTTGCTTTTTCATTCATTCATTCACGCGATACAACACACACCACAACAAGGAAAAACAGATGGTTTTAAGAACCATTCTGGAATCTACGATACAGTGGGACCGACTACTACTCACTATGCTAGTGCTCAGTGCTACTACTCCTTGGAGTCTGTGGCTTCATCATCTTCATCATCATTGATGAAGGCGAAATCATCCTCATCGGTGAAGAAGTCCATGGCCTGATCCTCCAGAAAATCATCGTCATCGCTGAGATAGGAGTAAGGGTCTCCACGAAGATCCTCTCTGGCATTCTCCGTTTCCTCCAACTGCATGTCTCTCTCGTGGATGGTCTCCTCCAAAGATGAGATGCGGTGGCGAAGACGGGCAATAATGCGCTCCTTCTTGTCGAGCTGACGGCGGCGAGACTTGCGATCCTTTGCTAGCATGGCTATGGTCTGATCCTTCGTCTTGATGATGGCAGACTTGTGGTTGCAATAGTCACGGCAGTTGTCCAACTCCTGCTGACGATCATACATCATGAAGCTAAGGTGGTCCAATTGAGTCTTCAGCTCGGGGTGGTATGGGGCTTCTAGTGGTTGTCCATTTGCATCACACCTTGGGCAAAACTCAAAGCGAGTACCCTTGATCTGATTGATGCTCTGCCCACACAGACGGTAAAGAGCTTCCTGCATTGCTCTGGCAAGTCCATCGAGCCAGTTGTTTTCCCTCAAGGTAAACTGAATTCCCTCCGCAGTGGGAGGTTCAATCTTTCCTCGGAGACTTGCAACAATTAGCCACTGCAGATCTTCTCCTCCTTGATCATTGAGTTGAGCCCCAAAGAACTCGGGGTGCGGACGCTCCAGAAGTTCCAAAAGCTGATCCAGATCCCTCTCAAAGATAAGGTCTCCTCCATCCCCAAGTTGGTAAAACTTGCTGTACTTCACGTCCATCTATAAAAATAGAGGATGAGTAGATTAGCAGAGTGATCAAGTGTGTCAAAATTTTATGTATTTTGCAAGAGTTTTTGAGGAACATGAATTTTTATGAAAGAATCAAAGGGATAAGAATGAGAATAAGTTTTTGCAAATATTTGTTTTCTTTGGTTTTGAAACTAAGTTTTTGGTTCAAACGTCCAGTCTAACTAGGGTCTCCTATGATCAGGATAGCTCTGATACCAACTTGTCAACACCCGGATTTTTTAATCCTAGATGCCTGTTATACCATACATCGCAATCCCAGGATTACCATTTTTGCGAGACATAACAGAATTGGATACCATAGTACATCATCCATTACAAACGATACATAAGTTCTTACACAAATAGGGATCTCATGATCCCGTTCTTAATACAACATCAAGCAGCGGAATACGTATTAATAACGGTGGCGTAGGCGAAGCTCCATCTTCGGGGTCACAGGCAATGCTGGCGATGGGAGATGATCCTAGTTGTCGTAACCTTCCTGGGGTCCATCTTCCAGGTACTCCTCTTCATAGTCTGGCCATGGGAATAGCCAGGGACAAAGCCATGAGTACTCTTTAAGTACTCGCAAACTAATACTAAAAGGTAAAGGGGGTTTTTGGATAATAGGACACTAGGCTCTAGGGTTGTTTTACAAAAGCCAGATTTATCTCTACTAAGTTCTAAAGCTAGTCACAATTTTATAACTCCTAACTGGGAACTTGTATTTCATATCACAACTCTGTTGTGGTCAAGTCAAGGTCTTAGTTCATTTCACAGGTCATTTTGAAAAGTCTGACGGGGGAACAGTATGGCCACTCCAACTGTCCATAACCGCGGACGCGGCTATTCGAATAGTTTGACACTCTGCAGAGATTGTACACTTTCACCACAACATTCGATACATCCGTTAGGAACAAATCCTGAATTCACCATACTCATTATTCGGATAATCAATCCTAACCTTTCGATTACACGCCCTAGTATAAGCACCTCTCCTGTGAGTTTGGCCTCCCAACCATGACCAACTGTCATCTTGGGTACTACACAGGTGGACAATCTTCACAAGGTAGCCTCAGCTCAGACCTTGGCCGTGAGGGAACTAATACTAAGGAATATAAGTTTCTAGTCAAGCCCTACCAAATATCCGGGTATTGTGGTTGTACGATAAAATTGGAATGGTATCGCATCCAGACAACCATCAGTTTTATAAAGGGCTAAGGCTCATGCCTCAACATTTTTATCACCAAAATTCTCAAGTGTTTGGAAACACATGTCCAAAACATTTCAATAGAATGATCCATCATTCCAAGGTTTTCATAACCATTTTTCCACCAAGTAATCCCATCTAAAAGTTGATCAAGTTTTATGCTTAGCACTAGCATCTACAGGTGGGGGTAGTACTAATGAGGGGTGGTAACTAGTGGAGTTTCAACTAAGTACAACCTCATGTCTCAGGATAATGCCAAGGTTTCTAACTTAGGCCAAATTTTATGCTCTTTATGAAACCTTCAGCATCTTTCCAATATCTACCAGTCACTTAAGTAAACTCTAAGTAAGCTTTGATAAAGAAATAAAGTAAGAAGTTTGCAAGTAAAACTAGGATTGGTTTATCAAGTGGGTATGATCACATATGCTTAAGGCATATAGTAGTCATAGAACAAGTATGGGTTTGTTGCATCAGTAGGGTATCTGGCAAGGGTTAGCTTGCATAGGTCAACTTGATTAGTAAGGCTTGCATCGGTATAGTATCAGCTTGCATCAATATCAGTATAAGCTTGCTAAGTTGCAAGTGTTATCTTGCAAGGTTACTAGCTTGCCTTGTGCAGAGCAGTGGTTGAAGTTCTCCTCGGCTTCTTCTTCGTAGTATCCTCCTTCCTCCTCGTATCCTTGGTCGGTACTAGCGTCTATGAATAATTACGAGGTACACAATCACCAAACAATACTTAACTACTTGCAATCATCACACACAAGGGTCCTATGGATGATCTAGCATCATCTCTAACATTACAAGGTTAAGGCTTGATTTAATTCCTTTTATTTTTAGAAAAGTAATTTCTACTCATTGAAAAACTACTTAAGATTTAATATTCTCCAAACCCAACATGGGATCATGTTGACACATGTCATCACCACATATTGTAGTCCATTGGAATGTGATTTAAAGTGGTGTCACAATTTAATAAGGTTTTACCCTTTTATTTTAATTAATTAAAGTGGCTAGAAATGCTTATGTAGCTTTCTTATATTACTTGAACATTATTTCTGCAAGTAAACCTATATATTTTTATATATTCTGAAAGGTATGGTTAAATGTGATTTAGAGAGTTGGAATCAACTCAAAAGCTATTATGGTTTAACTTTGAAAAATGTTTGAATGCAGAAAAGCTTCTGCCTTGTTATTTTTACCATGGGTGATCTATAGATCCAAATGACTTGAATCCAACGGGCTTGGATTCAGCATTCACAGACCTTTCCAAAAAAAATTTGGTGCACTGAATCTATCTGGGTTGATTTTTGAAGTTGGGTACAGAAGTGTGTTTGAATTGAAATAGAAAAAGGTTTAATTTGAATAACTAGGCTGCGCAGGAAAAGTTACTGGGACGGCCTGCTAAGCGCAGTGCTCCCGTGGGCTGCTTAAGTGGGTGTCCCCACTCGTCAGTGACACGGGGCTGGGCGAAGCGGTATGGGGCGACATGGATCGTTCGATCTAGTTCTAATCTAACGGCTGGGAGTCATCGTCGACGCGAGACAACGCCGGCAGAACGAAAACTAGCGGGGCCAGTGAGGGTTGCTAGGGGCTCACCGGGGTACTGGCGAGGGTCGGCGAGGCTGGCGAACGACGAAGTCAACGACGGCGAATCTCCTGGTACCGGTGGCTTCTCCTGGGGCGGCTCCAATCGTTGGCTCCCTTCTTCTCCAGAGGCGGCGGGCTCCGGTGAAATTCCAGCGGGGTGGTGCTTGCCTTGCTCTGAGAATGGTGTGGCACGATCAGTGAGGAGAGGGGAGTGAGATGGTGTGAAGAAATCGTGCGGGGGTGTCCTTTATTTATAGTCGAGCGAGGGGACCGTCGGGGCGCACGGTAAGCTCGTCGAGGGCGAGGTTACAGGCGGCTAATGGTATGGGCAAGGGTAGGGGAAGGTGCGGTGTCTCCTGGCGATGCTCAACGACATGGTCTCGAGGCATGGGGCGGTGTGGTTTGGTCTGGAACGGGCGATGCTCTGCGCGGCAGAGGCGGCGTCTTCGATGGCGGGCGGTGGCTGTGTGGCACGGGGCGGCAAACAGGGATGTCTGGCGGTCTCCTGGGTCGGTGGGGATTGTGTATGCACGCGGCGAGGGCGGCGCGCGGTCTGTGGGCTTCGGTCGAGGGTCGTGCTCTGGCTCATGCTCGGCATGGTCTCTGTCGGTCTGGGCGCGGCTTGTGCGCGTGGTCCAGGGCTTGGCAATGCTCGCGGCTGGGACAGGTAGTGGCGGTGGACGGTGGGCTGCCTCCCTATAGCATCCCATTTGTCTAACAACTGT
This sequence comes from Avena sativa, assembly GCA_916181665.1. Taxonomy (NCBI): domain Eukaryota; kingdom Viridiplantae; phylum Streptophyta; class Magnoliopsida; order Poales; family Poaceae; genus Avena; species Avena sativa. The sequence goes on from OV702280.1 coordinate 105,372,479, forward strand.
AATGCTACTTGGTTTAGTAATATAATGGCTACTTCCTACATATAATTGTTGCATCATCATGTTACCATGCTCATGTCATCATGCCACCTTGCATTTGAGCATCACACAAAACCCCTTTTGTTTTGGTTCTTATCTCATATGCATTATTATTTGTATTTGCCTCTGTATATTGTATTTGGTTCTTGATATATTGTTAAATGCCCAAGTTGAGTTGGGGGCATATCTTTTATTGACTCCACCACTCTTTCTTTCACCACTTTATAATTCCACCATCCAATTAATATGAGCTTGGCATTTTAATTGAGTTTACTTCTAGCTCATGTGGGTTGGGTGGATCCCACTCATAATCTTTTTCTTGGCCTTACTCCATCTTTGGGGATGCACATAAATAAATGCCATGGGATATTATTTTGTTTACACAAGATAAAACCTAGCATTTAATGCATTTGCATGGGCCATGCAACCATCACCAACTTCGGACATCTTTGGTTTTATTTGAACTCTTGAGTGGGTCCTCTCTGTCTTATTCCTGCTTTTGGGCTTGATCCATTTTAATCTTGCTCATACCTCATCACCTATTTTCTTCTTTCTCTTTTGGCCATCTTGTTGAGCTTGTGTGGATCATGCTTGATCTAATCAAGACACCAAACCCTCTATCTCTCTCTCTCTCTCTCTCTCTCTCTCTCTCTCTCTTAACCTCTAGCAAAACCCTACCCCCCCTAAACACCATACCCCATCAAACCCTAAACCCTATCCTCCCTCTTTAAAACATCCCCCACCCATGCATGATCAGGTGGACATGTAGGCATGCACAAGCCCTAAACCCCTCCCCCTATCTCTAACCCTCCTACCACTCCTGGTGCTTAAACATGGGCACACCTTCCCTCTCATCTCACCTCTCTCTTAAACCCTAAACCCGAGCCCCTCTAATCCAAACCCTAAACCTTGTCTCTTGTTCTCTCTTGCCTCTCCTCATGGTCAAACCCACTGTTCCATATTCCCCTGAAAATGTGCAGCAGTTTTTGAATTTAGGAGCTGGTTTAAATTTGCATTGGAATAAAAACAAGCAAAACAAATAAAACAAATAGGAAACAATAAAGAGGAGAAAAACAAACCTGGCAGCAACCTTGGGCCCAGCCTAGCAGCCACCTGGCCCGTTTCCTCGCCCTCCCTCTTGGGCCGGCCGTAGCAGCTCTCCTCCCCTGGCCCGGTACCCCTTCGCTCCCAGACGCCGTTTCTTGTTCCTCTTCCTCCGTCGCCACCTCCCTCTCTGCCTCGCTAACGGGAGGGATCTGGTAGCTGTCGCCCCGTCAGCCGCGTCATCCCCCATCCTCTTCTTATCCCCAAGCCACGGAGGCACCCCCTCGAACCCTAGCCTCCCTCTTCCCTCCTCTCCGCCGCCATCCCCTACCTCTGCTCCCAGCTATGCTCACCCTGCCCGAGAGCTTCGGCGAGGAGAGCGTCGCCGCGCCGTCGCCTTGATCACCGTCTGGAGCCGGAGGGCGTGCAGGCGGTCTTCGTCGACCACCCCGCGAGCTCTGGGGGGAGATGGGTGTGGCGCCTGTGCTTCCTCTTCTTCCTGACTGTCTCCCGCCGTCGCCGTCATCACCTCCGACCACCCCCATCCTCGTCTCCCCCGGGAATCGAGCGAGGTAAGGACCCCCTCTCTTTTCCCCATCTTCCCGCCTCGCCTCCATCGCTTTGTTAGCGTAGCCACCGCTGCGTTTCTTCCTCCCGGACGACGACTGCACTTGCGCCGCTAGCTCAGGAAGCTTCCCTGTTCCCGACAGTTTCAGCAGAAACTTTTCGGGCACCCCCGAGATTCGTGTTCTTCCGGAGTACCTGGCCCTTCTCGTAAGAAAACCCTTGAACAACTTTTGTAGACCCTGATCCCCTCTCCAACTTTGGTCCTTGTGGCATGTTCAAATTCCCAAAGGATTCGTCGCCAACGTCCACCGAAGATCGGACGATATCACGACATTGCTGCTCTTTTCCTGTCCGTCCGTCAGTCTCGCGCGCCTCCTAGTACCTCTGTTCCTCGCCAGATCCCGGCCTCTGTAGTCCTCCGTTGGAGAAACCATAAAAACGAGAGTTGTATCTCTGTGTGGGATCTACACTTTTCGTTTTTACACCATCCCTAAATACTGCCTAGATCTATCGCCATCGTCGCCCGAAGATGGAACCAGCTAGCCTTTTTTTCGAACAACCGATCAGTTCGTCAGAGTCTGGATCGACCACGCCTGGCAGTTTTGGACGCAGGTCCCTGGACTTCTCGAGCTCTCAACCCGCAGCCCTCCCAGCCGGCAATTTTGTAAAAAGGCTCCCACGCTAGTCTACCCTCAACCCGCGGTCCTCAGCCACCTGTCCTAGGCCCAGTCAGCGCCCGACCCCACATGTCATCGGTAGTGGCTAGATGGCCTGAGTGCGAAATGTATTTTTCTGTATCTGTTTTGAATTCTTTCTTTTTAAAATAACTCAAATTCAAATTCAAAATACAAATCTGTTTAAAACTAAATAAATTCATAACTTATTCCTGGTTTGGAATTTGAATTCAAACCTTATATGAAAAATGTTTTGTTTTTGAATGTTAATTCAAATCTTTATTCAAATATTTTCAAAACTAATTTAAAATAGTCAAACCTTTGACTTTGACCTAATATGACTAATTTTGACTTAAAAATAAAATTAAATTCATAATTCCAAATAATACAAATAATATATGTTTTGGAATCAGAAAAATGTGAGGATTTCAAATATGCTATTCAAAATCTTATTTGAATACTTTAAAATTCAAGTTGTGCAAAATTACAAGAAAATGCCCCTAGACTTAATTAATTAATGACTTTTGTTTTATAACTCCGAATTCGACAAATGATATGTCTAAAATGATCAGATCGACGAGACCTTTCTGTTTATGCTATCCATGACTTCAATTGCAGCATGCATCATATAAATATATAGTATACAGCAACTAATATGACAATAAAATGTGACCAAAACGCAATAAAAATGTTATTTCTTGTATTCTACACCTCACCCATGCCATGCTACATTATTGCCATGCAACTTGTGCATCATTCATCATGGCATGATTGTTTGCTTGACGCATATATTCCTATGCTTGTGCACTTTATTTATGTTGGCCCTTGTTTGTTTGGTTCTTCTTCGAATAGACACTGAGCAGGGGATATATCAAGAGAACCAGGAGCACTACCCAGATCCGTCTCTCGCTTCAACTGAGTTGCCAGGCAAGCACTACCACATGCTTGCATACATACAGTACCTATTGCCTCTATCTTTCTCTTGCATCATTGAGTCTCGATTGCATTAAACTGAATCCCAAGTATTGCATCGCCTTTACTTTTAAACCCCACCAAGCTTGTTTCCCCATCCCATGAGCCATTACTACAGGAGTTGTTTGAGCCATGCGAGTCGTAGAACAGCATGTGTAGGGTATGTGAGAGTCTGAAGGATAACGAGGTACCTAAACAACCTAACCTGAGTAGTAATGGGATAACTAATGAAAGTGGCACCGGTGAGCAATATCTGCTATTTGGTTTTTCCTGCTCACTTGTGTCCCGTAGGACCCCGAGTACTTGAAACATGTTCCTTGAATATTCGCGCAATCCACATCCGGGAGGCTTATGGGACCCCCCTGAGCCAGAGCTTGATTCATTCTTATTTCTTGGGGCCACAAACTAGTTTGAGGTTTTATTTATGATCCTGTACTTATGCCATGCTTTACTGCTTTATGTACGATTGTGCGAGGAGCACACTGTACTGTTTAGGTAAGCGGAATGTTTTCGCGGTATCGACAGTCCCAGTTTTGGGTTCCCAGTCGTTTACAGCCATTGTCGCAAACCTTGAGTCCGTCTCGGAGTCAGCTAGCTTCGTTGCGGGTCTACTCAATGGGGTGGCCCCCTGAAATAATTCTGAATCCTGTGATTGCTTTGTCGTGAAGGCCTCGTTGGGTTTTGATTTGGTTTTTCCGAGGTTGATCGAGTGTGTGTTGCTATTTGTGCACCCCTGCAGGGTAAAACTTTCTGAAAGCCGTGTCCGCGGTTATGGACGACTTGGAGCACAGTTTCTCGATCATAGACAAGCATAACTAAAGTACCGCTTTTAATTTGACTAAGTAATTGACTAGTAAATAGTGCAACACTCATGGAATGGTTAATAAAATTGCCAACGGATGGGGGGGTTGTTCGTCCGCTTCCTCGTTGGTAAGCGAGGAGGAGGATGGATCTGTGGATATTACTGTTATAACTGCTGTCTTTAATTCACGGACATCCGTCTATCTTTGGTTAGGCGGATGGTTAGCGAGTATCTATAGAACTGTTAGGGTTTATATTTTGCTGCAATTGCGTCCACCCCAGGTTGTGTCCCCTTTAGAGGCATAAAGACTTGCTGAGTACCCTTAGGGTCTCACACGATAAATTATTGGTTCAGATGAACAGGTACACTCGCAGGACGGATACTGGGTGGAGGAGGCTGACGATGTGGGCAACGATCGTTCGGTGTAGAGATTCCGGGAACGGGGATCCGTGAGATCTGTGGGCGGGATGTGCTTATTTATGGGGCATCTTATGCCAATTTGCTTCTTATCCGTACTCGGATCTTGTTTGTCGCTTCCGCCTGATACTCTGATGTGTGATGTATGAGGAAATATCCTAAAATATTATATTTATCTAGGTCATTTGAATCTTGCCGTATGGCGTTGCTATATTTCCTTTCTTTCTAGATGGTATGGCTCTGATGTACTATTGTATGGTGGCTTGCATACATACTCATTTGTGTATGTAGTTGATCCCTTCGCCTGCCGATTACACCGCCCGTACTTGCCCCGATGATTGGAAATGGTTGGGACGGCCGAAAGGTCTACCCGTGAGTGGCCGTTGGCCCCACCGTACTATTTCAACCATTTCCGCTCGTCCAGGCTTGTATCTAGGAACGTAATTCACCGAGGTAGTTACACTCCCAGACAAGGTTGGCAAGGCTAGTTCTTCCTCTAGCCTGCTGTCCACAATGGGGTGACAAGGGGGTGCTCGGCTGTTCACCATTGATGGAAATGGAAAGCTCACAGGGGTGCTAGTCCTTAGTTAAACTTCCTAGATGATCTACTGCTGTGTGTGAGCTAACTAGGGAACAAGTTAGGCCAATTTTACTGCACACTATAGTGTTTGATGTTTGTTTGATTTGTGTCTGCAACCTGTTCGATGAAATGGCCGCATGAAATCAAGTTTTGAAATTTGAAAAGATTTTTGGTGGGTTTGCTAGATTGGTGCTGGTGAGTCTGCAGATGCTTGGGTTTTGAAAGTTGAGCTTGTTTGAGTGGTTTTTGAAAAAGTGGGATCTTCCCATATGATAACGATTCAATTTTGAATTGTCATTTAAACTATGCATTTGAAAGTTTCTGGATGATCACAAAGTGGGTCTTGATACCTTGTTATGAGTACATTCAAGGGGTGCAAAGATCCAGAAAAGTTTCTGTTAGGTTCAGAAAGTTTGAGACAGCCAAAGTAGGCATGGGAGTTAAATTGGCCAAAATGACCATTCATTTCATATATGTGTTTTGATTTACTTGTCCTTAGGAGAAGTGTGGGAAATGTTTTAGATGATGTTTATTTCACCTAAGAAACATTTTACAAGCAATGAAACAAACAAACAAGGTGGTTTTAAAGGATTTCAAAATCCATGCATACACATATGCATGCATTCATGATTTTATTTAGAAAAGTTTTTGTTAACCCTAATTTTGATGATTAGAATTTGATGATCCAAGCTTAGTATTTTTGGGATGTTACAAGTAGCAACAATCCTCACAATGACAATCACCACTAGCGCCAAAATTTACACATAAAATGATAGCACCAAATTTATATTCCAAACAATCAAGCAAAAATATATATGAATGCATGCAAATGCCAAGTGATGATTTTTCTCAAACCAAACAAGACAAGTAAACAGTACTAAACACTAAAATAAACATTTATACACTAAATAAACTTAATTTGGCTCTTAAAACATTTTCTAAATAATTTTTATACACAAAATAAGCCTACAAATGTCTCTGCATAAAATTCCATTTTAACCGAGAAAAAATAAATTTATTTTTTTGATTCCAATGATATAAAATTTGCAATTTTTGGCCAAGCAGATCAAAAGTTATAGATTTTACAAGTTTAAACATTCAAAAATCATTTCTGGAATTCTTAAACAGATAGGATAGGCCACGTGGAGTGTTTCTATTGGCTGGTACCGGCTCGCACGGATCATGCTATGTGGACCGCAGGATTAAAAGTAAATCTCACGGCTTAGATCTAAAGAAAACGTTTCGCCTAAGTGATCTATCGTGGCCACTGGATCTGGATCTGACGGCTCAGCTTGCTCTGGCCAAGATCTGGCGGCGCGCGAGACGACAGCGGCGGCGCCGCTACTGGCAGTGATGTTCCGGCGAGGCTAGTGGGTTAGGGGCAACATGCAGGTGCTTACCGAGCTCGCGTGACAATGGTGAAGCTCGACGTGGTCTTTTCCTGGACAGGAGCGCACTGGCACGGCGTCGATTGCTCGTCGGAGTTGGCGTCGGCGTCGAGTTCGCTCGGGTGTGGATGTTGTTGATGCTACAAGGCAGGAAAAGGCAAGACTGAGGTGGCATTAGATGCACACGAGTGTGGCGAGTACACGCGTATCAACCAGAAGGGTTAGGATGGTCAGGGTTTACCGGAAAGGTTCACCGGAGTTGGTTTTTTCCTCGGGTGCTCGCAAAGCTTGACGGAGTCGACAACCTGGGGCATTTCAGAGCAAATAAAAGGGGTGAGGAGATGCGCACGGGTCTGACAAGCTTGCTCGTAAGAACGAGAGGTGAAGGGGAGCATGGGGATCACTGGAATAGGTCACTTGTCACATCCCAAAATTTTCCAAATTTTGAAAAAATAAATAAAAAAATAAATAATTGTTGAAAATTTAGGGTGAAAAGAAACTTTTTGTTTCTAAATGGAAACATCAAAACCCTTCTTGAACAAAACTTTGAATAAAATGGAATCCAACAAAATTCAAATCAAGTGAAATGCATTCATCAATAAATGTATCTTGAAATTTAAACATTTGGAAAAGTAAACCAAAACCCAAAAACCCTAATAGAATAAATCATTTCCAAGATCACTCTAAGACTAAGGATTTGATCCATATAAAAATTTGCCAACAAATTTTTAAATGAACAAAAATGTTAAACAAAAATATTATAAAACCATAGAAATTGGTTTCATTTAATTTGGAGCTATGGATAAAAACTTATGAATTTACTAAGATAAAAGGAAATAATTTCCAAGGCTAATTAAACTCCTATCTAAAATCCATACCAAATTGTGAGCAAAATAATCCTAAAAGGATTTAAAAGGATAAACAAATATTAAATAAAAATTATACAAATTGGAATCACCAATTTTGGATCTATAAATAAAAAGATATGGATTATATAAGATAAAGAAAGAAATAAATAAATAAGGAATATTTAAAAGCCAAATTAAATCTTGGCCAAACAAATGGAATAAAAGAATCATTTAAATAAAATTTATATGGAATTAAAACCATATTTGAATTTATTGAAATAAAGACAATTGCCCAATTTAGATGATTAATAAATCATATTAAAAATATTTCAAATAATTTAAAGTGAATTATTTAACACCCTAATAAATAAATAAAACCTACTGAAAAAGGTTTGGTGAAAATTAAGATTCAAATAAGAGTTTGAAAATATAATTAAAATCTTATTTGAATAAAGGCAAATGTCTATTATAAATAAATAATAAACCATAAATGAATAAAATAATTATTCTAAAATGGTCTTTAAAATAAATGTCTAAACACAATAGAAACTTACTGAAAAGATTTGAACTGAAAAAGGGTTTCAAATCATTTGAATGAATTCAAAACAGAAAATTAAAATAGAAAAAGAAACAAAATAAAAAAAGGGGGAAAAGAACCAGCCCAGCCCAGCTAACCCACTCTATTCCCCCCTGAAACGTTTTCTTTCACTCAGCAATGCACCCGCGCAGACGCTGACAGAACGACCCCACCGCACCCCTCTCTTCTCGCTGACGCCCAACCCCACCTGTCAGTCTTCGTCTTCACCCACCGCGACCAGTTCGTCCTCCCCCCTCTCGCCCGTTTCTTCTTTGATTTCGCGGATGAAATTCGCATCAATGCGTGCATAACTCTGCCAGTGACCTCTCCATCTTAATCGCCTGCTCCCCCTCTCCGTTCCCCCCATTCGCCCGCACAAAACCGCCCCCAGGCTGCGCCAATTCCTCGCTGCAAGCCACTAACCCCGACGAACTTCCGGCGACGATTCCGGCCAAACCTTGCCTCCCCTTTCTCCCTGGCCTCCACGTGCCTACTGCCCAGCCTCTTGCGCATCTCCCAGTGCCGCCCGCTTGGACGCGCGTGCCCTGTAACATTGGCAACCTCGACGACAGAGCGACGCCGTTGTCTGCATCCTCTTCGGCGATGTCCCCAGGTAAAGTTCGACCGCGCCTCCCCTCTCCTGGATGCACCTGTACTCGTCTCTTCTGTGCGCAGCTAACACACCCTTTTTCATGCCTTAGCGTGACATGTACCCTTGCCAACAACGACGAACAGAGACACCCGACGCCGTTGTCATCTCCGGTGAGCAATCACCGCCGTTACCGTGCGCCCCTTCCCCAACCAAGAACACGTTGAGCATCAGCGATATCACACGAACACTGTGATCCATTCCACTCCTCCTCTCTCTTCATGTATTGTCGACACCGTCACCATCTGAGCACGCCGCTCCAGCCATCGTCACAGTGCCGCCCATCTCTGGTCAATCTTCTGTGCGCCGTTCGATTTAGATCCTATGGACGCGATAGATTACTTAAACGAATCGTTAAGTTTGCATCTGTGCCACACGATCTGCTTTTAATCCAATGCACAACACCGCTCGATCCAGACGAATCGGTATGGACCAATAGGAACACACCACGTGGCCCTAGCTGTTGTTTTAAAAATAGAAATGTTCTATTAGATGTTTGAATTTGTAAAACTCATAACTTTAAATCCACCTGTCCAATTTTTGCAAACTTTATATCATTGGAATTAGGAAAAGGAATTCTATCCAACCATGCCCTTTGTTTAGTAAAATTGCTTCTGTAAAAATGGTTGTTTTTGCAGAAACATGTGTAGGCCTATTTTGAGTATAAAATTTATTCTAAAAATGTTTTTAGGGTAAAATCTCTTGTAAATGGTTTGTTTTGAACCTACTGACCTTATAAACCAACTTTTGGATTTAAAAATATATTTTGTGACACTTAGGAGTTATTCCTTTGAATAAAAGCATTTCTATTTAAATAAAAATGTTGAATATGATTTAAAAAGGATTTTTGAGTAAAACCCTTTGAAAATGGTTGGAATTAAACTCTCTGGCCCTAAACACCAAGTTTTTGGATTTAAAAATGTATTTGGTGAACCCTAGAAAATTATTACTTTGTTTAAAGGCATTTCCAACAAAATAAAATGTTGCTTTGATTTAAAAATGGATTTTGGATGAAACCCTTTGTAAATGGAATTGTTTTAAAAAATTATTACCATAAACATTAATATTTGTGTTTAAAAGACATTTTGTCTAACACTAGAAATTATTCCTTTGGTTTAAAACATTTCTAGCAAAACAAAATGATTTAAGGTGGCCATTTTCACTAACTTAAATGGTTTTTCCACGTTTATAAATGACCAATACGTGTTTTAAAATGTCTATATCCTATTAGAAACCACCCTTCCAAATAAAACAATATTTTGCATGCTTGCATGCATTTCTTTGTTTTTATTATTTTATGTGTTGAATTGTTTGATTGCTAGATTGAATTTGTGCCTTGATTGAATTGTAGTGAAATTTGAAGAGTGTGACTATTGCAAGATCAAGGAGTGAACTTATATTCTCTACCAAAAAGGCAAGTGGGGCTTCATACTTTTGTCCCATTATTTTCACTATGCATTAGTGATATTTTGAGTAGGACTTTCTTGGAATTTTCTAAGTATAAGCTATGCCTTGGGAAATCCTAGTTGATGATGCCTTAGTAGAATTTTACCTAAGTTAAGAGTCTTGCTACTATTATGCTTAGCCTAGCTAGTAGAAAACAAGGGTGGATTATACTCATGCTATGAAATATTTCTAAGTCTATGACTTGTGTTTTGTTTAATAAAACAACTATGTGAATGAATCACCTTGGTGGAATGGTATTTCTTGGATGGATTTTTGTTGAGTGATTACACAAGGCCAGGGGACTGGTGAACCTTGTGTATCACACTTGTGGAAACCAACCTAGGAACAAAGAGATTTGAGATGTAAAATGTTGAGAAGCTTCAATTGCAGCCACATGGAATTATGGGCTCTGTCTGGATCATGTAGGTTGCAATAACTTAGCCAAATGGACAGTTGGTGGTAGGGGATGATAGGTTTGGAGCACATCCATTTTGGTCTAAGGGAAGGCTTCTGGAAGATCTTGTCTCGATGCATGCCGATTCTTGTGGGGAAATTGCACCACCTCTCGGGATATTAAAATCTAAGTACATAGTCGTGTCCCCGGCAATGGACAATTTGAGCATCAAGACATGGAAGCTAACAAGAATCTCCTCATCCCAATTTCTAAGTTAAAAACTTGTGGTTGAACAAGGGTTTAAGGATCTTCAATCTTTGATTGGTAGATTCCTTGGGTGATTTTGACAGACAAAAACTTAGTGTTTTCAAATGATAAGGAAAATCTATTTTGAGCAAAGCAAGCATAAGCTCCACCTAGCCAAGTGCATATAGATAACAGATACCACTATTCTACCATAGTATCACTTGCTAATACAATTCAAATGTATTGACCCTTGTGGCTGTAACTTATTATGTTGCAGGTTTGTTTAATGTTAGTGAAGTGTGGTGATTAGGATTACAAGTCTACAACCAACATGATTGCCTGTGGCACTTTGAAGATGAAGGACTCCATGCTATATAGTTATTACTGCTGCATTGTAATGAGATAGCCAAATGAGCTATGTAAGATGTAATGAATTATTTTATTCCTGGTTATAAAGTTGTATTATGACCTTTGTTTCTTGATATTACATATTAACTATGGATGCTATCTATTGATCCAGGGACTAGCATTGTAAACACAGGGATCTCTACCTATTAAAGGTTGGGACCTCTACATCGCTGGAGTCGTTCGGTGCCGCGGCGGTGTAAGCAGGAATTTGCGGAGCCTAGCGGCGCTACTGGCTGGCTGAGTTGGGGGAAATGGTCGTGAGGAGGAGGGGGTTATTTAGCCGGAGCTGGGCGGGGAGTTACTCGGTGAATCAATGGCAATTACTCGCGTAATCAACAGCAGTGACAGGGGAGGAAACGGGCGGCGAGCTGGTCACGGGCGGGATTTGGGGACGATGATGCTGACCTGGCGTTGGGTCCACTTGACAGTGAGGGGGGGTGTGCGCGCGGGTGAGAAACAGAGGGGAGAGGGGGAAACCCGGGTGGGCTTAGTGGGATGGATCTGGGGCTGGGCCAGAATGGCAGCGTCAGCCTTTTTCTGTTTCTTTTCTCCATTTCTATTATTAATTTGATTTTCTGAATCCAATTTCAAATGAGTTTAAATTCAAACCACCTCTGAATTTTTGTAGTGTAATCCAAGTATTCAAACATGTGTCAAACTCACTTGTTTACTCAATTACACTTAGGTCCTTGGAAAAAAAACCAAGCCTCATATGATTATATATAATAGGCATATGAATGGTTTTGGTTTTGATTTTTTTTTTGAAAATCTTTGTGCAAGCTTTGAATTCATCTTTGAAGAACTCTTGAGCAAAACAAGGTATTATCATACTTTGGAAGTAAAATAGAACCGTTGCCTTTCTAGCTTAAAAATAATAGGCATACAAATGGTTTCTAATTTTGAAATCTTGTTTGAAAATATCCAAATGCTTATGAATGCATGCATGATGTGCAAAATTTATAAATCATGATTTTTGGGATGTTACAAATTGACTTAAGGTTTGAGTACTACTACCTTGAAGTAAACTTCGATCTTTCATCAGACATACTTCCGAAAGTACCTTAATAATGATGACTTCTTTTAACCTTATGAAAATAAGGCTTAATGTTGTCATAGTTTAGTATTTCTTCTCCAACCTTTACTATGGAATTCAGATAACATTACTTCTGTTTACTGTTTACTCTCCCCCTTAGGGTTTACTAATGGTCTCTATACTGCCTATATAGTAACCATTGGCTTTATAACTAGAATATAGGTCTTTGTCTAGCTTATACTCTACCTTTTGAAGGTTTCATGAAAGAACTTATGGTGTACCCACACAATTGTGGATCTCCGTAGTAAAATTTTAACATTATTTGTCTTAACTATTGTTTGGACATTCTATCTTTGGTAAACTTGCTTTCGCGAGGTGTCTCGAAAGACGGTTGCTTTAATGTTTCTACTCCTTTATGTCTTCTCTAACTTAGGCCAAGTTTTATGCTCTTTATGCAATAATAAGATGATCTGGTTAACTAAGTCAACCAATTACCAGCTGCGGACAAGATACCACCTGCGAAACATCCTAGGGTGTACGTATTACCCTGCGGTTTTTGACATACTTCTGGCATTCTCCCTGAATTTTCAGAGCTTAAATACCATTTTGGTTACAAAGCTTCTTCTTTGTACTAATTCATGATGCTTCCATGAACTTGGTACTAGTACTTCATTAACTTCTTAGCAACATCACCAATTTTTGGGTGAACTTAAGTTCATTACTTCTTGCTCCATATATTCCCTACATTAATCTTCCTTCTTATAGCTGACTAACAATGATCTGACCTTGATCCTTTCTTCAGATTGTGTTTATACTCCTTATACTTGGCTTCACTCTTAATGTAAGCCTTCATCTTGGTCTTTGGAACTCGTCACTCCCTTACACGAATTCCCTTTTCTATCTAGGTCTATAACATCAAGTAATAACTGGATGTTGCAACATGCATTTGCACACCAAGTCAGACTTCATGTACAGACCTATTCAATCAAGAACATCCAAGAAAACCCAATAAATCCAAATGTGGTACATATAACACACAATATTCTAAGCCCGGAATATAGTAGTTGAGTATAATATCTCTAGAATTCAGGCTTAGTTGTGTAGTATATGACACCTCCTCATATAGGTTTACATCGTGATACTTAGTACATAGGGTCAATCTATCCTTTGTTTCAATCTTTACCCAAATTGCTCAATTGCAATAAGATAATTTTAAACAAAGTGGTTTCACTTTGGTTTCGACTAACCTTTTGTCTCACTTTTGGAATGGCTAAAATAACCAACCTGTCATTATTTAGTAAACTATCCTCACAAAATATCTTCAAAGGACTAACCAAATTCTTAAACAAGAGATTATTGGAAATTTCTAGCACCTATGACTTCTATCATGGTTCTAATTTGTTCTATACTAACTCCATTTCAAGATAATTTACTAATTACTTTTAATATTTATACTCTCATCATTGTTTCGGAGCTAATCTCACCATGATCTTGTTATGTTTTACCTCTTTATCATGATTTACGAATTAATCTAACCATGATGACTTTGTTTCTCACTACACTATTATTAAGTCTTAACATAATTTCACTTCATCACGTAGAATTCTCAAGTGAATCCCACATGATTACTACTCATTACATCAACATTTATCCTAATGATATTCATCATGTTGTCTTTGGTTATCAACTAACCATAAGATTCCACTGTCTTACATGAATTCTAGGGTTAGGCTACACCATTAAGACTACTTCAATTGATGTCTAAAACTTGATCTAACTCTATTGTGATCAATTGGCTTTCTTAATGAATCTTTGGGTTATGTCTCCTTACGAAGACACTAAATAACACTTTCCTAAGAGAAAAGATGGATAACTACTCCTAATAAAGATGACATAAGCATCCAAATTAAGTGTGACAAGGTTATCCTCAAGTGGATACTCATCACCGGCCATAAGAATATTTGCTTTAGGTAAGATGGCTCCTATAGTCACTATCCAACCTAAAGATCTTCCTAAAAGGGTTTTAATCCTAGGGTCAAAGCATATGCTCTGATACCAGCTGCGGAGACCCAGCATACCACTGCATGATGTAGTACACTATAGTCCTTGACATAACACCAATGAAACACCGTTCACTAGTATTACATCCCTTAGAGTGGTACAACAGAAACACAGCAGGTCCAAGACATGACTATAGGTTACAACTCAACTCTTTACACAAGATCCAGAGAACACTCTAGGTTAAAGAGATATAAAGAATCTTCTTACAAAGAAGAATCAGAAATAAACAACTCAAAACCTATCATACTAATAAGACTAGTATCTGAACTATTGGGGCTTGCATTGCTGCTATTGCAATACTCTATAGGAGTAGGTTCTATGGCTAGATATTATATTCCTATCTAATCAGCAACTTCATCTTCACTTGAGTAGATGTATATGTTGATTTTCTTGACTTCATTGAAGAGCTTGGGATTTTAATGATGATTCCTGGAGCATAACTTGATTTAGACGTCGTCTTAATGGCTTCAGAATCTAGCAAGGGTTGAGAAGATATGTTGAGTACGAGCGTACTCAGCCAGTTCAGTAGAAAAGGAGTGTTTGATGCACTATATCAACAGCCACAGACCATAGGTCATAGGCAATGCAAGTTTTTGTAAACATTTCTTCAAAGGTTGCTTTTATTCTGAAAAGCTATGTCCGTCAGCCTTCACGGGTTTATTAGAACTTTCATGGAGTTACTTTCCCGCCGTGTTCGTAACTCCTTCCCGAAATAGGGAGTAACAAGTTACAGTTCTTACACTCTACAGAGGTGTGTCACTTTACCCATGAGAGATCTTAGCTTTATTGCACATCCGAGTTATAGGTTCGTTCACACTTCCTTAGTGTGAGGCCTAGACTAAGATCCAAGCCAATCACTGCCTTCTCCGCGACCCCGCATGTCTCCTTGGTGTACGCAAGCCCACCTATTGAATTACGGCAATTGGCAGTATAGACCGTTCGGATGCCGGAACTATCGTGCGATGTTGAGGGTTCCCACCCATATGCTGCATATCTCCTATGAATTACCAATAAATGCACGCTACGGAGATAACTGCCACGACCCGCACATCCGGCTCCATGCGAGAGGGAAAAGATACAGCTGACTTCTCCATCCCATTCCAAATCTCATGGTCAACGTGTAATATACGGCGCAAGAATCACTGGCGACATTGGTTGTTAATTCCTAGGTGATGTAGTCCTATGTAGTGGTATTCCAACTGCCAGACTTAATAGATTAGGTGATCACCCTGGATCAGTAACCAATAGTTCACATTATTATTATCCAAAAATAGTTTTTCTAACCTTTTTGAAATGCAGGTGATGACAACACTGGATTTGCAAAATACTTTAAATAAAATAGTCAAAGGAGATGAGAAAGTGTGAACTTGCCTTTTGTGATTTCAAGATTATGCACTCACGGTCTTCGAGACAATATAAGATCCAATATCTAAAATCAGCATTATTGGTCCGGTAAGGACTATTGTTTAAATAAGCAAAATGCTATTGTGCATTGTAATGTAATGCAATTTGATAAACTCGAATCCCTAGAATAATCGTTGATCTAGGGTTTGGATATTGGGAATGGTTCCTTATTAAGGCTTGTGAGTGTGTGTGAAACAACATGTAATTACAATACCATACAACAATAATATACACAAATGTGGAATTCTACTCAAAGACTACTTATATAAGAATTGCCTTATCTTCAAATCTTACTTTACAAGTATAGGCATTTATAAGGAACTTAAGTATTAACAATCCTGATATACAGGTAAAGTTTAAAGCAACGTGATTATGATTAATTGTCATCTGTTGACTATGATGAAAGTCTATGAGTTTAGTTGTTAAGTGTTGGAGGTATTATCGTAAGACTTGTTGTTTGAAGTGGCAAAAAGAATAACATTTGAAGAAAAGATTTCTTTTCTATGGTTTAAACAATCTTTGTGGTTAATCAAATGTGGTCGATGTTGTTTGTGCTTGCTTAAATAGTTTGGATTTGAGATTCTTTATGACTTAATTATAATAGACCAAAGTTAACTATAAAACACATAACAAGATTTTAGCATTATATTTAAACACATAACAAGATTTTAGAATTATATTTAACAAGATTTTAGCATTATAGTTAACTTTAAGAATATAGATGGGCTTCAGGTGTAATGCTTATGATATTTGTATATTGTTTGCTTTATATTGTTTTCCTAGGGTTAAGTAAGATTGGTAACACTTTTACTTGGGTTATGTTTTCTTCAGATTATGATTGAATAGAAGTATTTACCTTCTTATAAATGGGTGGTAATAATTTGTATCCAAGGAATAATATTACTTAACTACTTATGAATTCACTATAGTGTTTTGGTATGTTTATAAATTTGTGATTGAAACAATGGTAAAAGGTTATATTTGGTTGAAAATATCATTCTTGAAGATTTTATAATTGATAAGGACCTTTTTAGAAAATGATCTACACTTATGGTTGAATGATAATTCAATAAAATTGTATTCAAAATGTGTTGAACGATTTTGACTTCACATTATCAATATTTAAGACTAATACTATTTATTAGACTTTATTTGACTAATTTTAGAAATATTAGCAATTTTTTTTACCCTTGTATGAATTATTAATTAAGGAAATTAGGTTTAAATTCAAGTTATTAGGGTATTAAGTTTTTATTTACCTCAAAAGTGGAATGTTATATTTTTAACATGTAAATATTATTTTTGTGATCATTTTGGTATATTACATTGATTTTTGTGATATAAAAATATTAAGATATGATTTTTATAATATTTATTACTATATAAGCACTTAATAAATAATAGATATTTCATTAAGTTAAATAATAATACATGATTATGGTATTAAGTTAAAGTTCTTATTTTTCTAATAATTTGATATATTGTTAATATTTTTAGCATTTACCATTATTAAATTATGAATTATCAAAGTTTTATTACTTATAAAACCTTTATTAAATAATATTTATTTATATAATTAACAAAATAATGTTTGATAGTAGTGTTAAGTTGTAGATTTTATTTTTCTGAAAATTTTCATATATTAAACACATTTTTCTGAATTATGAAACAATAGTTATTGAGTTTATAAGGTTTAATCATTTTTTGAAATTTTTAATTAAACAACTAAATGGGTTTATGAGGTAATGTTGATGTCATCATGAGGTGAGGGTTTTTCTCATCGGGGCTGGTTCTAGCCCCAGTCATAGACTGGTGGGTCACATGCCACATGGGCATGGACCGGTCAACAGACGTGGGCATGACACCAGCCTGGTCTCCACCACCAGAATGAGGTCGCCCGCGATGAACTACTATGCTCCGGCGAGCAAGGTTGATGATGTCGGACAGAGGGGACCAAGGCGAACCTATTGGTGGTGACACCGCTCTATTTTGGTCACCGAAGCTACTCCGACGACCAACAACGGTGGTGGCCGACGGCGGTACATGACGGAACGGCGATACACAGCGAGAGGGAGAGATTAGGGAGGTCCATAGGGACCGGTAGCTCACCCTTATGATGTTGAGGTGGTTGATGATGACGATGGTGCTCCGATACGACCTTATTTTCATGAACTCCGACGATCACCGACAAAAGTAAATGGTGAAATCTGATCCTTTCCGAGCTCCCCTTGGTACTGCGTTCTTCTTAGATGATCTACACGTGACAACGCTTCTCCTCGTCCACTCCACGGACTCTGGGCTGGTCTCTACTGGCGACGAGGCATGGCTCCGGTGATCTAGGGGTTCGGTGTTCTATGCGCGAGAGAGATAGAGAGAAAGAGAGAGAGTGATACGGGTACGAGTGGATAGAGGAAGGCGTGGGCATTCTTATCCTCATCCTCACTGGCGGCGGCGCGCATCGTAGCCCGTCGAAGATCAATGATGGCCGTGACGCCACGCGACTGCTTCTGCCGGCAAGTAAGACGATGAGGAATATAGGCTAAAGAGGTATGGGCTACTAGTGGGCTGGTGCTGGGCCGAAGTGGGCTATAGCCAAGTGAGCGGACGGCGGCTGTTGCTGCAAGCGAGCGACGGTTAAGCCAGTGAGGGAGTGGGACGTGGGCCATTGCTGACTGCTACTCCTTTTCCTTTACCCTTTTTTATTTCTGTTTTCTTTTCTAGCTTTGTATTTATACATTTGTTTTAAGCTTTCTAGGAATTCTTATTTAGAAAATTGTAAGTTTATGGAAATGGACTTAAGATTCTGGTAAGAATTATTTTTATAATAATATATTTTATTGATTAACTCTTTTTCTACTCTCATATTCATAATCATATGAAGGTTATTATATTAAATAGAATAAGTAGAAATTAGGGTTTTAGGTTTTAGGATTTGTTTATGATCCTATAAAATGATTTTTATTTTTTGCTCTTAATGAATGTAATGAGAATAGTTTAAGATAGTTAAAGGTATGCAAAGAATGTATCCATATTTATTATTATATAGCAATCATTATATAAGATGATTTAATTATTTAAGGTTCTTAGAATGGTAAATTCTATTATTCAAAATCTTCTAAACAGCTGAATCCTAACCACCCCACTTCTTTAAAATATGCATAAGTGATTTCTGGAACTAGTTATCCATTACTTTCTTAAGTGTGGTTAATATATGGATATATTATTGGGGCATAATGGTTTATAACAATTTCCATTTATGTGGTACATATTATTTAGAGGTTTGAAGGTGGCAAGGATTTGCATAAGTGATTTGCTATAGAACTTATGGTAGAATATCCTCCAAGAATTACTATCTTTAATACTCTATAAGTATTAGTTTTATCTATATACCTTTATATAATGAGATTAGGTAGGAGCAATCCGTCTTGATCTACTCAAGCAAGGATTACCTATTATCCTAAATAGTTTCTTCCTCATTAGTGCGGGTGGCTCCTAGTGATAAATGTAATGGTTGCTGATGAGCATTAGTTATATGATAAAGGTAATTCATTTACCTTGCAGTAATTGTTTAGGTTTCGGAAACATGATATATATAATGATTTTGATATGGAGTGACAAAGTTTTGGTTAATAGCTTCTCAAGAATTCCTTTCCTAGATATACCGTTGCTTCATATCCATCATCATGTGTTAACTTGATCAGCTTTACTACATATACTTTTACTAATCACTTCTCCCTCTAAATCCATTTGTAAATCCAATGAGCTTGATATTAAATATTTTTATAATCTGCTCACATCTATAATTGGGTTATATCAAACTACTTTGATAATGATAACCTCTAATCCACTAAGTAGTTACTTCTAACTCCATTCATACACTTCCTTCATCATCCATCACTAACATTACTCCAAGAGATCTATATTTCCAATTCTACTCTCCTACAAAGTTTACTATCCTTTAAGAGGAATGACACTACTTCGATAACTCCATTCTACTCTAGCTTCAGCTTAACCATACTATCTTATCTCTACTTGATTCCAGTAACTCAGACATCAACTTCTCATTATACCATTGTGACTTGTCATCACTAACCTTGGATAATATACCTATACTAGGGTTTAATCATGTTCTGTCCACCAATGTCACTTATACATGATATAATCATTCACTCTTAGTGACTTAAGCATGATCATTATAATCCTTCGATCATTTATTGTTTAGGTTTCCCGTTGGCTAATCAAGGCTTTCACCAATACAACACTACAGTTGTATTATAATTATCTTCTTAGTATCTCTATTTGATTAAGAGATATTATTCATTGATTATGGCTACTTGATCCAATAGGATTACTCCTGGTAACTATCTTCAATATTCATCCTTATGATCCTCTTTGTTATCCTACAAATATATATTGCAGATAACTCTTCTATCATTTCAGGAGTGAGTTAACTCCATTAATTATCACATGGATCTTATTCCCCAAGAATCCCATCCTAAAGATGATACCTAAAACTAGGATTACTACTTACCTCTGCTTACTTCTTTCTTTATAGGCCCTAATCGAATGCTATGATAAGGACAAGAGTTGATAGGTCAAGAATTGATAGGTTAAGAATTGGTGAATCAATAGTTGATTACTCAACATTGATGTAAAACAGATATTAGGATAAAGTTCAATAAAGATGATAAGGATTGATATGGAAAGAAAGATATATGGTGAATGGTCTTGAATTGGTTTCCTTCCTACTCAATACAACTAAAGGGTTAAGATGAAGTATTACCATGACCCTCGTGGTATAAATATATAAGAATTAGATAGGTAAATATTTAATTATTAAATTCTTTTTACTTGAGTTGTATCCTTAACCTAGTATTCAGGAGTTGTTATAGTGAATACTATAATATGATCTCTTAAGGATCTAATAATAATCATTAAGCAATGTGTTGTGGTTTAGTTTTATTATATTTGATCTACCTTTAGATCGAATTATCTTTACCCAAAAGAAGTTTTTAGCAAAGGTCATTTTGAAACTTATCGCAGTCAACTTGATGATCTACTTCAATTCCATCAAGTTGAGAGAAGCTTCAATCACTTTGTCAAGTTTTGTTCAAAAGCGAGAAAATTATTCGGATTTTCTATGCATGATTGCAATGCACACTTCTGGGTTCAGCTTATTTCTATGCTCTAATGCTGGGATGTTACAAAACACTACAATACCCAAGTCTTTAATTGTAAGACATTCTTATTTCAATTGTTTAGCAAATTTTTAGGCAAGACTTTGGTTAACTACAAGAGCTGGAACAAAACATACTCAGTTAAATACCCATGCAAACAAAATTTTACTATAATATAAAGACTCACTCCACCGATATAACATCTCAACATTACTACTAACTAGCATGGGTTTCTCAAACTTCAAAAGTGGGAAGTCATAAGGCATACCTCTCATGTTTGGTTCCACTTCTCTCTTCCCTTTTATTTGTTTCTTGGAAACTCGAAGTCAATCACTCTCCTGTAAATCAATGAGAAATTTGAGGCAGAAAGTTAAAGAGATAGGGAAAATAAAGATAAACGAAGAAATATTTTTGTGGTTTTTGAGAAGGGGGGGTAAAGGATAGAAAATTGGCGGCAAAGCTCAGCTTGAAAATCTCAAACAAAATAAAATAACTAGGATAAAGTGTTGGGGAAACCAACACGAGTGCTTATAAACTCAAATAAAAGCATAACCTCGAATATAAGATAAAGCAAATAAAAACCAAAATATAAAACTTCCCCAAGCTTAGGCTTTTGCAAGCCCTTCAAATCACTGTGGTGGGGGAAAAGTTGTAACTCCAGTCTGCAAATCGAGTTAAAAGGTTACTTGTTGTTTCTCGGAGGTTTAGGGCGAGATTGTGCATTCCCTCCACAGTTCCTCCAAGTTGATAAGTAGTGAACTGATTTTGTGGTTGATGCTCCTGATGAGGTAGTTCTTGCTCCTCCTCTTGGTCCTCATCTTCATCCGGCATCTCCTCCTCGGGTTGGTGTTGATAAACTTGCAAGTAATAATGCACATGTCCTTCCTCGATAGAGAAAAGAGAATTAGGCAAAGGAGCGGGATAGAGACGCCTAGCTCCAGCAATATGCAGATAATAAACATCACCTCTCCTAGTAAGCATTCCACAAGCCCTCAAAGTAGAGAAACCAACACATCGCTCACCTAGCACCGGATGTAACTCACCTAGGTCGATTCCCAATGCATTGTCAAGCACGGTGATGACGCCTCCACAGGTGATTGATCCTTGGCTTTGGTTGGATTGGTACTCCAAGTAGTGCACAGGTATTGCGCCCAAGTGAAGTGGCAAGTTGTCATAGTTGAAAGCAGCTTTTGCGACGATTAAGATGTCCTCCTCATCGGGTCTTCTAAACTCATTGCACGCCTACAAGGTGTTAGCAATAACATAGAACAAATAGCGAATAGCAGGATGTTGAATATTCTTCCCTCTGTTGACTCTAGAAGTGAAGCTCATTCTATTATAGCAGTGTTCAGGGGAAGGTTCCACGTTGGTAAAAGCCGTGCGCAGAGAATTGAGATCATTGTTGGGTAAACCAAAAAAATTATACCATTCATCAAGTGTTAGAGAATAATTATTGTTCATGAGTCGGAAAGAAACTAGCGGCGGAAAGAGAACGTGTCTGGCTCCTTGTGTTCATCTTCTAAAAATAAAAGAGATAAATATAAAACTTTTTGATCCAACAGTAATAGTCATAGCATAATCCTCATCATAGCACACTAAAGAATCTCCACAACATATTAATCTAGGCAAGATAATCATGGCAATAGTTCAAATATAAGTCTCACCTTAGATTGATAATGACAATCGATTAGAGATGAATTTCCAAAAAGCAATTAGAGGATCGGAGGAGAAACATATCGTAGATCACTTGTGTGCGAGGAATTCGAATGAAATGGAGCATGGGTGAAGATCCCTTGAGGTTTTGAGAGAGTTTGGAAGTAGAAGAGAGAAAAAGGATTGTGTCTTTGATGTTTTGGGTATCTCCCCGAGCATTTAAGTGGTCGGACGCAACTATACGGCGACAACTATATGACGGGAACAGGATGTTCCGGCCGTATAGTTGGTCTGACAGCAAAATTTTAGGGTTTCCTAGGGTTTCTGTCAAGTGGATATAACTATACGGCGACAACTATACAACCGAAACTTTTGTTCCTGCCGTATAGTTGCTCGTGAAACCTTTTGTACTCTGGGATGAAAAATTGTCGATGGGTAACATAACTATACGGACGCAACTATATGGCGGGAATTTTTATTCCCGCCAGATAGTTGGTCGTTAACCTTTCTGTACACATCAAAAAAATTATATTTCTTCGAGGATTACTTTTTAGACTAAAACTTAGAGAAACACCTTGTTTTGACAGAAAAATGACAGACTAAAATTTCGACCAACTATGGCATATATAAAACAGGAATTTTTAGTACCGGTGAATCTCTTCCTCTCACTGGAGTTTTCTGGGACTCTTTATTCTATATAAAACTTAAAATAAAATTTAAAACTTGACTCAACCTTTATGTCACATGGGTTGCCTCCCATGCAGTGATCTTTTATGGTCAATAGCTTGACCTTGGTATTGCTCACTTAGGCCATATGAGTGGAACACCCACTCCGAAGTAATTGGACTTCAAAGTAATGTCCTCCTTATCGTATTTCTTGGCTTTCTTTTTCCTGGGGAAATGAATAACAAAAGTATCCCACGAAGGGAATTTAAGCTTCACGTTCCCTTCATGCAAATTGATTAAAGCCTTATTAGTTCTTAAGAAAGGGCGGCCTAATATTATAGGGGTAGTAGCATCTTCAGGCATGTCAACAATAACAAAATCAATAAGAGAAGGACAACCTTTAATGTAAACTAAAGTATTTTATTTAATCCCTACTACTTGTTTAAAGTAGAATCTGCTATATGTAATTTTAGCTCGGTGATTTCAAAAGAGCCAAGATTCAACTTGTTAAAAAGACTCTTTGGAATTGTTGAAACACTTGCACCTAGATCACATAGTGTAGCTATTTCATTATTCCCAATTTTAATCTTAATAGTGGGCTCAAATATATCATCTCGCTTAACAGGCAATTTTTCAGCAATATTCTTATATTCTTCTTCAAGATCACGTACCTTTATTGCTACCTGATTAACGAAGTGTTGATACATGGCTTCTTCATTTCCTTCACTTACCGGAATCTTGACATTGATCGTTTTTACAAGGTCTTCAACTGTGTAGTTTGGTGAAGGAGCATTGCTATAATCAAGTTCTTCGAGCTCCTCCCTTTGGATTCTTATCATACTGAGGTCTTCAACTGGATTGGGCTCAGCTTTACCTGCAAATTTAGCTAGAATGAGAGGTTGACTCTTGGTTATCTTACCTAGATGTGCCTCAATGATCCTTGTTCTTTCTTGGAGGTCCTGCAAATCATTTCTTAAACTAACATCTTGGTTAGATAATTTACCAAGCATAGCATCATGATTCTCCATAATTTTGACTAGAATATTGTTTTTCTAATTTTGTGAGTCCATAAAAGCTTTAAGAGTTTATTTGAGACTAGTATTGCTTGATGGCATATTATTATTAGAGTTACCTGCTGGACTAGAGTAATGTTTTTGAAAGTTTGGATTGTAATTCTTCTTCCAAGCAGGGTTATAATCATTATGAGCTATGAAGTGTACTTCTTCAATAGTGGGTTCAGGAGTAGCTCTTACCGAGGTTTCTTTACCTTTAACGTCTAATATGATCTCATCCAACTTAGCATTTAGTTCTTCATTCTCTTGAGGTGTAATGGAGTTCACCTTCTTTGTATTTGATCTTTCTACATGCCATTGGGCATGGTTGTCTTGCATATTGTCTAGAAGCTTCTTTGCTTCGGTAATTTGTTTACCCATAAATGTTCCTCCAGCTGTAGTGTCTATCATAGACTTAGAAACAGGGTTAAGAGCATTATAAAATAAATGGAGAATTAACCAGACTTTCATCCCATGGCTGGGATAGTTTCTCATGCATTCTTTCATTCTCTCTCATGCAAGCGCTAGTGGCTCGCGCTCTTCTTGTCTAAAACTAGTAATATTAGATCTGAGTTGCATAGTCTTTGCAGGTGGAAATAATTTAGTCATAAATAAATCAGTACATTCCATCCATGATGCAATAGTATTTCTAGGCAAAGATAACAACCATTCTTTTGCTCTTCCTCTAAGAGAGAAAGGAAATAAGCGCAACTTGACCGCATCAGGGTCAACATCTTTAATGGGCATCATATCACATATTTCAGTGAAACTATTTAAGTGCATACATGGATCTTCTATAGTAGAGCCTCCAAATTGATTATGTTGAACCATACTTAAATAGTGGGGCTTAATTTCATAATCTTTAGCTGCAATTGCTGGCTGAGTAATAGGAGTATGCAAATAATAATCTTTAGGAGTTGCAAACTCCCCAAGCTTCTTTTAAGCCATACTTCCTATGTTTTTGTATTTTATTAAACAAGTACTAATGATGATAAAGCAAGAATTAAAAAGACTAACTAATTTTTTTGGTTTTTCAAATAAAAATTGAAAGCAAACTAAAAAAATTAAAAACGAGAATTAAAACTAGCAACGTTCCTACTAACCTCACTAGGGTAGCTATTTCTTCCCCGGCAAGAGCGCCATAAAAAGGGTTGATACCTTCGATCCGGATTACGGATGTAGTATAGCTCTTTTTCCCTATTAGAGCTAGGTTTATCGAATCCTCAGGAAGCATAAAACAAAGTGAGATTACTTAAACGGACCTTCGAGAGTTTTAGAATTTCTATTGAGATTACTTAAATGGACCAAGAGTTTGCGATCTTGTTGTTGTTGACGATGGAGAGAGAGAGGGCCTAGGGTCTTCGGTTTTCACCAGTATCTGTGCAAAACATCTGATGGAAATAATAGATAATAATAAAGTACTCATGTAATTGTTAGAGCAAGATAATTATATGTGGGCAGTGCATCCATATATTTTATCGCCTCCACAACCGCTTATGGCAATAACCTGATAGTCTCATCCATAGAATAAAGAGAACTAATGATATGCATAGTGATGTCACTGTTAATCCCAAGTAAGTTCCTCACATACAGCCGTACTACCCTTTCTGTCACTGGGGTCCCTATCATGCATATCAGTCGTTACTCACACTCCCTTTACCTGGATCAATCCTTGGGGTCTTAGGTACCTGACAAGTCCTTAGATTGAGGCAAGAGAGGATACTACAATCATCATGTCATACAAACTAATACATGATCCCATCTATGATAAATAAAATGCACAAAATCTACATGGCTAGGCCGAAGCCCTTAGCCCAAGGAGAATTACTCAGACATAGGGATGAAATCGACAATCATAAAAATTGTAATAGAGATCATAGATTTGATAGCAAATAGTCTTACAATGTTGCCAATTGGAGATGAGATCTACTATTACAAGTGGTGGAAGATGGCTATGGTGGTGGAGAAGGGTTTAGAGGTTTAGATCTAGATCTATTCTTCCGGCATGGCAGCAGGGAGAGTTTAGGGTGAAAGAAGTGATGTTGTGTAGTTGGGGCTTATTTCTCGTCACCTGAGGCCTCTTTATATAGGGGTCCCTTCACGAATGTTGTTCTGTTTGACCTAAGGAGGTCGGTGCAAACTATACGGCGGCAGGCCGTATAGTTGGTCGTTAGGCTTGCAGTAGCCCTCACGGCTCCTGGTTTCTTTGGCGTGTTGGAAATCTTGTATCTTTGACATTTATGTAGTGATTCCCGTCATAATACGTCATTATCTGTGCAGGCAAAAATAGCAAGAAAGGATTGCATACCCCTTTGATCATTAGGCATTAGTGGCAGGTTTTAGAGAGATATTTCATCAAATATATGAATAATATCTAGTTTAAATGCGGACGTGGATGGCTATATTTCACAGTCATCAATAAGCGATCCTTTTTTGCGTTCACCTCTTATAAGATTTTTTTTCAAGTTCTGTTTCTCCATCTACTTGTTTACCTTGATTGAATCTCTGTTTGTTTACCTTGACTAATTATCTTCTTCTCCTCTCTCCCTCTCTCTCCCCCTTTCCGTGTCTCTGGAAAGTACTTTTGCATTGATAGCACAACTGGTGGCCTCCTTGTGCTTGGACAGAGGGTGCAACCATACAAGACGGTTGTACAACCCCTTCTCGGGCGCTATCAAGCGCCTGAGGGTGGAGATACCGACCGAGCAGGTGGATTTTGTCGCTATGATGATGTTCCCGCCGTTGATGGTGTTTACATCAAACCATCAGAACACCATCATTCGGTGGGCGGATGAGGGCACGGAGGAAGGCAGTCGCCCGGTCTTTGGTGAAGGGTGGTACACGCCGAATGACTTCGCGGAACTCCGAAGCATGACTTCTTACGTTGGTGATGTTTTCATCACAAACAGATACATGTCTGTCCTCTCGACTATGCCTGGTGCTGCTCATGGAGATGACCAGATGCAGCGCTCCACACGGACCCTGAAGATGCATGCCACCATCCCAGGCCCTATTCCGGGCTGCCGGTACCCGGAGAATTGTTTTTACCTCATCGAGTTCGATGGGGAGTTGTTGTTTGTTGTGAGTAGACCAGTCTACGGTGGCAAGCCCGTTGTTTACCAGGTTGATTCATAGAACCGTGTCCTTCAGCCGGTTAGAGGCATCGGCAGTCGTGCTCTCTTTGTTGCTGACAATCGGTGCATGTGCATCGATGGTGACAGGGTACCCACGATGCAGCCCAGCAGCATCTACTCTCCGGACCTATCCCAGATTAGATCTTACAACTTTGAGGCTTTTGTGTGGGAAGAGGAGCCAAGGGTTGTCCATTGGTATGGAGTAGGAGTATTATGGATCAATGACCGTCCTTTCGAACTCGATCGATTGCTGGCGGAGTATTGCATAATCGTCGAGCATTCTGTGATGCAGATGGTGCCGCCTTATGTCGAATATGGTACCACCCACTACGGTTACTATGACGGCTACCTGTCAGATTGATGGATCATGTGGGTCTGGTCCTGTTGTATTCTATGTTTGTGAATTATATGCAAGTGCAAGTTGTATGTTGTGTCCTTCATACAATGGATGTTCTATGTTTCAAAAAGATCTATGTTGTACCTCTTTCAATTTCACTGTTTTTTCTATGTACGTGTAGTAATTCTGATACATTCTCGGTTTGTAACAATCCTCAAACAACATACAACTGCAAATTAGAATCCTCAAACAACTTAAAACTTTGAATTACAGTAGATTATTACAATCCTCAAACAACTTACAACGGAAAATTACAGTAGATTGTTACATTCCTCAGTAAACTTACAACAACTTACAACAGCGAATTAATGTTGCATCAAAGTCTAGAACAACTGAGAAAACATAATAACTCATGTTACAGAAAAGGTCTTTATGTAGCTTCCATCGCGAGACATGTAACAACTGGATTCCCATGAGAGTTGCAGATGAGATTATTAAGTATGTTATGCGTCAAAGTTTTTCTATTTTTCAGTTCATTCAAGTCTTTGTGTGCTAGGGTGATTACTGAATCTGTTTTGTTGGCTTCTTGCTCAATAATATCAAGGGAATCTTGGATGGCATCCCCAAATAATCTTTCGGCTGGAATAAGAGGGTCAGTGGAAGGAGTGTGCCATGAGCAATAGGTATTGTGACTGCTGCTATCTGAAACAAACTCTAAACTTGGAGAAGCGGGTCTTTGTTCGGCATTCAGAGGGATATTTGCAGCCTGAAACAAACACAAAACAAGTTATAACAGCATTACCAAGCAATCACATCACTATGGATTTTAAATATGTCAATACTGCGATATGAGGAAGGAAGCAATTAACAGTGGTGTCTCAAACATCTATTTCTTCTTGAATAACTGGACAAGTTGACGCCATGGAGCGATGCGAGAATGTGCTGCTCTATGAAATGACTGCTCTACTATAAAATGGCTGAGGCCAAGAAAAATCAAGTTACTTTAACAGAAGACTTGGTAAACAAGCTACAAGTTCATTTCGAATAAATTTGAAAATATTTCACCAGAAAAAAATAACAATGCGAGTATTCAACCAAAGTACCTGATGCAAACTGATTAAACTAAAATGTGCAGAACATGAAAAAACGAATATGAAAACTAAGGCCTAGTTTGGCAGCAAAGTATTTTTGAAGTATTTAGAGAATACTTCGGTTTTTTAAAATACTAAAGTATTGAATACTTCAAGGTGTTTGGATCAAACAAATATTGTGGTTTTAAAACTAAAGTATCCTCCAAAACTATGGTTTTTTAAAAGAATTTGAGAAGAAGGTCTGACCCTCTTTTTTCCAAAACTGAGAAAGGAAGAAAACTGTAGTATTTCTTTGTGAGGCGTTGAAATACTTTGGTTTTAAAATACTTCAGTTTTAGAAAAAACTTTGCTGCCAAATTAGGCCTAAGCCATTATGTTTCTCATAAACTTGCTAGAGACTACACAACAAAAGCTGCCACTATTTTAATCATAGGGGAAAAAGAGTACCTCAATCTACCAAAATAGACCAATTGTGTGCCTCGAATATACTAGATAGATCATTCCATACAAACAATGAAACAAACTATCATACACTGGGTTATTCATGAACAGCTAGATCATTTCAACGGTTCAGCGGCATTAGAACAAAACAACTGAATCATCATGTGCCTCGTATTAAAATGGCCAGTTCATGTATCTATGATACACAGTAGATACAAGAGTGGGATGAAGGGCACATAGTTCATTATGATACATGTGTATTATACGGGATCTAATCGCTAGTGTGGTCTTGTTATTATTATCACCCAACTCAGATGCTATACACCTGGTCTCTGCATATCCAGGAAATTGAACTAAGCAAATGGAACAAAAGCAGACCATTGTGAGGCTAAAATGTTTTACGGAAGTTTTTGGCCAAAAACATAAAAACAATACAGGAAAATGGTAAATTTAAGCAATCAAATGTGTCAAGGACCAAAGTTGTGTTGCCAAACTTCGGGTGTGTGTGTATGGGGGGCTTACGTTAGGCGTTGCACGAGTTCTACGGTGGATGTTGTGGATGGGCGGTCTATGTACTCCAATGTTTCTCCTCTGCATAAAGGTAAGGCCAACTGTAAATTCAAACATGTTCCATCATGATATAAGTACGAATAAAGTGAGACAAAAGTGATGGGGTCTTACGAGATTATAGGATCCATTCACTCTATGATACTATGTGCAAATAGGGGCTGCTCGTTGCATAATAACAGCAAAAAGTTAGTACAGTATAGCAGGACAATAGCAGGATGGAAAATACTCGTAAATCGGCAAACGAGGAATACATTGTATAAACATATCTCCTGCGGAAAGGTACAATAGAGAATGTAAATAAATATGTTAAGTGGCTAATAATTCACAAAGAAATATACGTAAAAATAGTTCAATGTGTAGAGTTTAAGCCTAACTACAATGAGTTAATTTAGTAAATTACAGGTATATCAAGGAAAGAAACTGTTGAATAGGAAATTTAGCACGAATATAGTATATTGACAAACAAAGCAACTCGTGCAGGCAGATCAGGTTACCTCGGTCGAGGTGGCGTCTAGGCCTCCTCCGCATCCTCGCGGGTCACGTCGAGGTCGCCGAAGGTGCTGCGGTTGTAGTGGGTGTCGACGACGGGGAAGCAGATCTTGAGCGGGCAAGGAGAGAAGTAGAGTGCTAGACCACAGCATCCGTGGAGCAGATCCGGGGCGGTCGATGACGTGCTCTGTGCGTCGGACGAGAGGGTCGATTGAGAAAATCAGGTGTGGCGAGTACGCCAGCTTAAGTGTAGTGGGGATGTTCCGGCCGGTGAAGTATTCTTGGAGGAGAGAGGGGCTAGGGCTTTGGATCCGTGTGTGTGTGGGTGAGGTGGGGGAGGGGGTGGCCAGGTGGGGGGTTGTCGCAGGTAACTACGCCTACTACTAGTACTATAGTGGAAAAAACCGAGTGAAGCCCCCCACCTACCGAATTCACTAGGGGTCCAATGGGAATTCCAAAATAATTTCGGGGCACCAATTATGTCCGGATAGAGGGGATATTTTACCACTTTATTTTCATTTTGAATTTGGTCATGGTCCATGTACTCCCTCTCTACTCAAAAATCCAAGATGTAGTCCCTCTCTATTCAAGAATCCAAGACCGTACTCCCTCTCTGTTCAGAAGTCCAGC
Source organism: Avena sativa (assembly GCA_916181665.1). NCBI lineage: Eukaryota > Viridiplantae > Streptophyta > Magnoliopsida > Poales > Poaceae > Avena > Avena sativa. The sequence goes on from OV702280.1 coordinate 105,403,265, forward strand.
ACCTCAAGTGCTCAACTGATCATCCATGGTCGTACACCCAATGTTCAGGAATCTCCAAGAAGAATGGATATTGTGCAGCCATTGCCAAGGGATAATTAATTAGGAGTAGCAAAAAATAGATGTTAATAAAGGTGCAGCAAATTTCGTAATCACTAGGACTAAATCGAAGTACGGTATGAATAGTTATATCTGTTTATCTCTGGTGCATGCCATAGAAGTGAGCAATTACATAAAAGTTGTAATAAACTCCTCAATACTCCGTAATAACAGTAGCAACAAACTTAGTTTATGTCCAAAATGCATCGTTGTGTGACACCCCCGGGATTAGGGCTAAACAAATCCCAGACCTCTTTCTGATATAAGCTTAACCTTGAGCTCGAGGTTATCCAGTGAAGAATCGATAACACAGCAGTGACCCTACGACACAAAATTTATTACAGCAAGCTCATAACTTAGCAGAGAACCAAATTATTACAAGCAGAGGTCACTGACCACAAATATCAAACAACGGAAGGCAAATTATGCTATTAAGTATAGCAAACTTAACAAATGGCCTAAGAGGCCTGAAGCATAACGATGACATCCCAGCCCATAGATTCCAGGCTGCCGGCCGGTAACCCCAAGCTACCCGTCGGTGTCATGTAGTACTAATCTCATCTTCAAGGGGAACACTTACTCTGCCAAAAGTATCAACAAAGCAAGGGTGGGTATAGGGTGTACTCCGCAAGACTTATGGCTGGTGGAGTTGTTTTGCATAAAGCCATCTTTATTTACAAAACAAGAGGGAGAAGAAGCTCTTCTAGTTAGAGTATTTTAAAAGGGGATAAGAGAGTGACGTCTCCGAAATATTGATCATCGTCTTTTCATATCCACCAAGTCATCATCACATACTAACTAGGATCACCCCCTCGTACCCATGAGGAAGCATCCTTAGGCACACGTTGATCTGCCAAGTTTTAAGATTAGGTTCATGTTCTCTATGATCTTAGAATCTGGTCACCAAGCGTTCATAACCGTGAACATGGATTTTCGAAAAGATTTAACCCTGCAGGGGTGTGCAACTTTACCCACACGTACTAACCTTCTCTTAATGCCACTAGATAAGCCCTCTTCATTGGAAGGCCGGCAGAGGGCGGTTAGACACGACTTTTACCTTACTTTTGCCTAAATCCATGAGTCTCCAAGAATGGGTTACATTAGCCCATATCTCTATGACCAATGATCGGGAGTACTCCCGAAGCCTCCTTCCTCCTTGGTCACGCCCTATATGATGCACCATCTTCAGCCCATCCAAATATGCAGATGCCAAATAGCTAACTACGGACTCATGGATCAGACTAGGCAAGTTAGTCACTCGTGAGGTTTTCTAGGTCCCGTGTAGTTGTACGCTCGTCTCGGTTCCAAAGGCAAGAACTCGGTTCCTAGTGGTGGCGATCATGGGACTTGAAAAACCACATCCCACTGTGGCCTCCCATACAAGCCTTACATGTTTAACCTCATATCACCTCATCAATATATCTTGATCTCCTGTCATACTAGATTCTCTGCATTTGATACATCATCCACCGTAGAATGGTATGCATCATGGTAGAATTGAAATGCTCTCGAAAACATAGGATTATATCATGGTGGGGCTTTGCTTGCCTTTGCCTATTGATAACCAATAAAACGATATTCGGAGGCCTTGTACTTGACTTGGTTACAGTTGGTCAAGTATTGGTCTTCGATCTTCGACGGTGTTGATCTCGGTCTTCAATCTCGATCTCGATCTCAATATCGTATTCTAATAGGAAGAATCAAACACCAAAAAGGAAGGGGAAACAATCAACAATGGCATCGATGCAATGCTAAAACAAGAATGATGATATGACAAGTTAAATTGTATTGAATTTAAACCCTAAAGAATGCTCGACAACTTAATCGGGGTTCTGAGGGGTGAAAACCCTAACTCAGAAAGCTCCTGTTAAATGATGAAGATTAGTCGGCTATTCAATGGAAATCCCATGTCCCCCCTCCCACCCTTCCACCGTCTAGCCTAAATCACCGGCGATCTCTGTCGTCGGTGCCCTTCCTCCACTTCTATTCCGATCATCCTCCTCCCCTTCTCCTACGCTACATTCTCATACCGACTGTGATCGCTTGATCCTTTCGTCCACCTTCCCTTTAGATACTTTAGGTTTTGATCTAATGGAGGGTCTCCTTCATTGGCATTTCAATCCTGGCCTTGCAATCGAAAAGGAAGTACGTTGGCGCTTCAGATCCCCTGTTCATTTTGAGCCATATCAAGGTTCAAAGGAATTCTTTCTGGTTGTCTCGTTCTCATCTGCGGCATTCACTCTTACTGAGGAATATGTTGGCCTAGCTCTCCAATGTTGTTTGTGTGGATCATGTTCTGGTTTTAGAGTTTTTCGGCTCAGTGATCGGCGCTTTCTCTTCTTCCTGGCTTCAAACAAGGTAGGACATTTTATTTATGATCTCAAAGATCGTGTTTGGCCCGATTTTGTTTGCCACTTTTCTCTGTTCAGAGGTGTTCATCCCCGGGTCACATGTTTTCCTAAAGATCCTGTATTCAGGATGGACTCAGAGATTGTTGAGGTTTCCCAGCGTGGTTCTTTGAATTGGAATCCAGTACTAAATTTTTTATAGGATAGTGTTACCAGGGATTATCAGTTGCCGAGGGTGCCTAATGTTCTGAAGGACAGTGGTGATCAGCATTGCACAAAGATCTCTTCCTTGCAGAATCAAAAAATTATCAAATTTGGTATGTTTGAAGGATCTGTTATTTTCCCTGAATCGCACGTGCCAGTCAAAATTTTTGCTGGTGATTTATTCAAAGTAAGGTATTTCAATTCTATCCCCAGATCTATGTTTTTGAATATACTTGATCTTAGGCATGCTGGTTATAGTGATCCTGAAATTGTGAGCGTTGTTACACTGAAATCGGTCCCGCCCAACGACTTCATTTTCAAAAAATTGAACTTATGCCCGAGATGCTGGACTTCTTCTGGTACGGCCCATCTTCAGAAAGGGGGGAATGGTTGGTCTGTCAGCCCAGCTTTCCTAAGACTTGGGCCTGAAAAAAATTACATGTCCTAGTTGTGGTGTGGATGGACATTCTGGTCCAAATTATTCTTCGAGGAAAGTCTGAAAAAAAAAACCTGCCTCTAACTGCCTAAGGAATGATTTGATCAGACCAATTAATGATGATTTATCTCAGTTGAAACTATTTCCTTTATTATCTCCTAAACACTGGGTTGTTAAACGACCCCCCCAGGTGCGTAGGAGTTGGTCCCTGAACAAACAGAACAAACAGAGCTTGCCTCTTCGTCTCCCTTGCAGCTTGCAATAGTAAACCCTCCTGGTGGCGCTTCGGCGATTGTTTCTAGCTTCGACATGGCCACATTTCCAGTCAATCCTCTGGCCTTCCTCCCGGAGGGTATTTCTATCGACCATGGTCCGGCCAATTGCAAGGTGAGAACTGATTTGGTGGTCACTGCTGAGCCTCCTTTAAATCGCGCCAAAGTTACCATTGCTGAGACAAATAGATTCATCCCTATCCATCTGCGTGAGGAGATGAGAACAACCCTTAGAGGCCTTCTGATTGAAGCTGGTCACATTGTGGATTCTTTTGCTGATCACCCTTTTGGTTTAGGGTCCTATACTTTCAGGGATGTGCTTACTGCAGACACGATTGTGGGCTTAACTTTTGAGATTATTGACATCACTATCGTCACCTTTGTTAAGCATGATAGGGCCAAGAATATGAGGTTGACTAGTTTTAGTAGAGCAATCTGGGTGATGTTCCTGGGTTTCCCTTTAGATTATCAGATTGACTCTTATATCTGTAGTGTTGTTGAAGACTTTGGTTTACTTCTGAATTGGCAGAATCCAAATGGAAATGACCAATATGTGCTTGTTAAGGTTAAAATAGTGGACCCAAAATTTGTCCCAAAAACTTTGGTTATGCATAAGCTTGGTGGTGATAGGTTGAGTTGGGTTGTTCCTGTAGTGATGCTGAGAAGTGCTGACTAGAATGCACATATTCACAATGTGCCCCCTCCTCCTGAAGATCCTGCCAACAATGACCCTCATCCACTCTTTGGAGAAGGACTTACTGGTGAGCAGATTTTTCAGCAACAAGTTGCAATTTGGTTGCAGAACAACATGCAGCAGGGTCAAGCACATGGGCAAATTAATCATGGTGCTGGTCAGGCTTTGGCTGTTAACCTGCAGATTCAGGATGGTGGAAATCAGCTGCATGGGCAAGTTAATATTCAGAATGTTCCATAGATGGTTGATGTACCCCTGATTAATTTCCAGGCTATTTTGAGAGAACAGGGAGTGAGCTTTGAATCTGGTGTGGATCCACCTTCTGGAAATGTGGTTGACAGTCCTATGCAAGCTTGGCATGAGCATGTGATGGAGGAAATGGCTGTAAGCTCTCCTGTTAATAGAAGCTTGTCCTTTGATCTACTGATGGTGAATCACGACCACTTCTTTGCTGCTAATGCTCTTGCACAATTCTCTGTGGCTAAAAAGGTTTACAATAATGTTTTCCACCCAAGCATTGTTTTGGAGAATAATAATTTGTTCTCTCAGTATTATAAGTTGCCTGCTAGCGTGTCCTTTGAGTTATTTGTGGAGCCCTTTCAGATGTGGGAGAAAAACAAAAGAAATAGGTTCACTGACTGTGGGAGAACCATGGAAGTTCAAGATATGCTGGACTTGTGTGGTCATGAGAAGACTGTTGTTTCTGAATTCCCTTCTGAAGATGGTGACTCTCTGTCTGTCATTTCTTTTGACAATTCTATGGATTTGGGCCAGAAAAGAAAGCTGGACAATGCCATTCTGGTGGAATCAGGCACCCCTATGTGTACTGATCAAGTTAGAAGGAGTGCCAGATCAACTAGGTTCAGAGGCTTCAAACCCAGGAATATATCTGATACCAAATAAACTATCTCTAAAGTGAAGGACATTATTGTACCTAAAGTGAAGGATAAACAGAAGTCTAAGAAAGAGTCTAGTTCTATGAAAGATGATGTTGTTCCACCTCTCACTCATGTTCCCATGTTGCAAGCAATTGGAATCAATCTTTGTGGAGTGCCACCCTCTCAAGTTACATCTGTGATGCTGCTCCAGGCTCCTCAGGATGAGGAGGTTTCTGAAGACTAGCAGATTCTCCAGTGCTGCTACTTTTGTCATCTTTAATTCATCCCTTTAAGTATTGGTTTGTTTTGTGCTAGAATATTAGAGTACTTAATGCTAGATATAAGCAGTTAGCTCTGCATAATGCCATTGTATCCAATGGTTGCTCAGTTGTATGCTTGCAAGAAACTAAAAAAGACTTCTTTGATATTTCCTATATTAAAGAATGTTGCCCTGCTAGCTTTGATGAATTTGTGTATCTGCCTTCTGATGTTGCTTATGGTGGTTTGATAATCATTTGGAAGAGTTCAATGTTCTCTGGTCTTGTGATGCATTTTACTAAATTTTCTTTATCTATGCACTTTACTTCTACTCAATCTTCTCAGTCTTGGACTTTGATCAATATTTATGGCCCATGTGGGGGATCTGATAGAGGAGATTTTATTACTTGGCTTTTTTATTTGAAAATCCCAGATGATGAGGACTGGATTTTAGTAGGAGATTTTAATTTTATTAGATCTCCTTAAAATAGAAACAAGTCTGGTGGAAATGCTATGGACATGATGATTTTCAACAATTTCTTAAGAGAACAACATTTAACAGAGATTCCTATTAAGGGTAGAAGATACACTTGGAGTAATATGCAAGAACAACCATTAATAGAACAGTTGGATTGGTTTTTTACTTCCATGCATTGGACTCTCTCCTACCCCAATACCATGGTTACCCCACAAAGCAAACTTATTTCTGACCATGTTCCTTTGGTTTTGTCCATACAATCTTCCATACCTGCTACAAAAATCTTCAGATTTGAAAATTTCTGGGTTGCTCACCAGGGTTTTAATGAGATGGTGGCTCAAAGCTGGAATAAGCCAACCTATAAGGGGAATAGTGCTTCTAATCTTAATGCTAAATTCAAAAGGTTGAGATATGATATTAAGAAGTGGAGCAGGTCAATTTCAAAACTCTCTATCTGCATTGAAAACACAAATAAAGCTCTTTTAGAACTTGATAATATTGAGGATTTTAGAGGTTTTCTATCCCTGTAAATAACTTCAGGAACATTCTTAAAAGCTCATCTGATTAAAATTCTTGAGTACCAGAGACAGTATTGGAAAAAAGGTGTACAATTAGATGGACAAAGTTTGGTGATGAGAACTCTAATTTTTTTTGAGCTTTTGCTACTGAGAGGTATAGAAGAAACTCAATCTCTCATCTAAATTTACCTGATGGGACAGAGGTGAATGATCATTCTGGTAAATAAAAAAATATTTTTGAAACCTTTAAGGCAAGACTGGGCACAAAGAATAATCCTCAAATGAGATTTAACCTTGATCATTTGATTCAACCTATTCCTGGCCTTAAGGAACTTTCTGCTCCATTTACTACTAATGAAATTAATGAGATCATAAAATCTATGCCTATTGATAAGGCACCAGGGCCAGATGGGTTCAATGGACAGTTTCTCAAAAGCTGCAGGCAAATTGTTAAACATGATATATATCAATTATGTTTCGAGTTCTATGAAGGAAAATTGGACCTTGAGAGTATCAACATGGGCTTCATTACTCTCATTCCTAAGGTGGCCATTCCACTGTCTGTGAATGATTATAGACCCATCACTCTGCTAAATTGTTGCCTTAAGATTATTACTAAGCTTTTAGCCAACAGATTGTAGAAAATAGTCCTGAAGATTGTTAACAAAAATCAGTATGGTTTTCTCAAGGGCAGGAATATTCAGGATTGTCTTGCATGGGCCTTTGAGTACCTATTTCAGTGTGAATCCTCTAGGAAAGAAATTGTTCTGTTGAAACTGGACTTTGCTAAAGCTTTTGACACCATTGAGCATAGTGCCATGCTGAAGATAATGAAACAAATGGGCTTTGATGAAAGATGGTTATCTTGGATATCACTACTATTTGACTCTGGTAAGTCATCTGTTTTGTTGAATGGCACTCCTGGCAGCCAATTTAATTCTCTTAGAGGAGTTAGACAGGGAGATCCCTTATCACCTTTGATTTTCGTACTTGCTGCAGATATGCTTCAATCAGCAATTAACAAGGCCTTCAGAGACGATATCTTAAAAGCCCCTTTCTCTGCGAATTTTGAGATGGATTACCCTGTTGTGCAATATGCAGATGATACTCTAATTATACTTCATGTCTGTCCTATTCAATTTAGTGCTATGAAAAAAATTCTGGAGGATTATGCATTATCCACTGGTCTTAATATCAATTTCACCAAGTCAATGATGATCCCTATTAATTTAGCTAGTGATTCTGTTCAGAGATTAGCTAATTCTTTTGGATGTTCTGTGGGGAAAATGCCATTCACTTATCTGGGGCTACCTGTTGGTACAACCAAACCCACTATAATTGAAATGATGCCTCTTGTTGACAGAATAGAAAGGAAAATGTCTGCCTCTTTCTTGATGATGACTTATAGTGGAAGAGTAACTGTTATAAATTCCTTATTGTCCTCCATTGCTATGTTTTCTATGTGTTCTATACATATACCATCCAAGATAATGGAACACATAGAAAAAATTCAGAAACACTGTCTTTGGAACAAGAAAACTGAGGAAGGAGAAAAATGCAGTTCCCTAATTGCTTGGGATAAAGTTTGTAGACCAAAAGATAAGGGTGGTGTTGAAGTTCTAAATCTAAAAATTCAGAATGAGGCATTTCTCCTAATTTTTTTACACAAGTCCTATAATAAGGAGGATATACCCTGGGTTGGTTTGGTGTGGAAAGCTTATTATCTGAACAAAATCCCACATGCAGTGGACTCATGTGGATCTTTTTGGTGGTAGGATGTCTGTAAGCTCTCACCGATTTATAGAGGAATTTCTCGATGTGAGATTGGCAATGGTACCACTGTGTTATTTTGGAAAGACAACTGGCTTAATGAGACAGCTTCAGCAATGTTCCCCAGATCTTTTTCTTTTTGTTTGAAGGAGGATGTGTATGTACAAGAATTTCTACATACCACACATCTGTCACAAAGCTTTCACTTACCTCTTTCCCAGAGGCTAAACAGGAGGTCAGAGATCTTCAGCAGCTTGCTTCTGATCTGGATTTTGGGAATCACAGAACAGACTCATGGATTTACACTTGGGGCAAGGAATACAAAGCTAAATTCTACTATAACTTCTGTTTTAGGAACATAGTTTTGCATGAAGCATTTACATGGATATGGAAATCAAGATCAATTCCAAATATCAAATTTTTTTGTTGGCTGTTGTTTTCTGACAGATTAAACATAAAAACTTGCTGAAAAGGAAACAGCAAATGCTTAACTCAGGATATAATTGTATTCTCTGCCAAGATAATATGGAGGAAACAGTGGAACATCTTTTCTTTCACTCCAGTTTTAGTAGGAGCTGCTGGTCATTGCTAAATATTACTTGGGTTCAGCCTGGGGATCGTTTGGACATCATTGCTGAATCGAAGAAAAGAGATAACAGACCAATGTTCTTGGAAATTTTTATGTATGCAGCATGGAGTATCTGGAAAGAAAGAAATAATCTATATTTCAATGGCATTATACCTGAAGTTCTATCCTGGAAGAATAGGTTCAAAACCGACTTTGGATTACTGATGTATAGAACAAAGGAATCTTTACACCATGTCTTATCAGCTGTTCTAGCCTCTTTGTAATTTACCTTCTTTTTACTTACCTATGGCTGCTGATACTAGATTACACATGTAAACTGTTGTAAACTCTTTTGCCCCTTTATTGGGGTTTTATTAATACATATCGAGAGGCCGTAGGTCCCATTGGGATTCTACTGTCTCGGGTAAACTCCGGATGTATATGAGAGGGATTAGTTTGTTCTTCTAATTAAACTTGTAATGAAAGTTGTTGAACAATGCATGATTATAGCTTAAATATATAGATCTCATTTTTTAAAACATTTTGATATATTATACACATTTTTCTGACTTAATATGAATTAGTTATTGGATTTACAAGTTTTATTCAATTTCTGGAATTAATAGAGGGGTTTATTGCATCATTATGACATCATCCAGGACTAGGAGATATTTTTCACTGGGGCAGCGCTTACCCACAGTGGCTGACAGAGGGGCCCATGGCCACCTCGGGTGCCACACGGGCAAGGCAGGGCCCAGCTGGGTTTGACTAGAGCTGACAGTGCGCATGCTGGCGTCATGGTGACGTCAACGCGGCGTCACGCCGGCGGTGGCCTCCCAGGTGGACGGCGGGGACGGCGGAGCACAGCGAATGGGGCAGCGCGGAGGTGTGCGTTCGAACAAGCTCGATGGGACGAACCTAAAAATGGCGGCGCCACCCTATTTGGGTCATCGGAGCTTCGCCGGCAACCACGTGCAGCGGCAGCGTATGGCAAGCTATGGCGTGGGCGAGACACAAAGCGAGAGAGAGAGGGTTCGAATGGGTGCCTGAGCACCGTATGCACACCTTGGTGCTGATGGACGGCTCGGGGAGGACAGGCGAGGTCGGGAGCAACGACGATCTAGACTACGACACTCAGACATATGAGGGAAGGGGCGGTCGGTGAGATCGTTTCGAGGCTCCACTCATTGATTCCTTTGGCAGGGAGATAGAGCGCATCACGGTGGTTCTTCCAGTGTCCTCGTCTAGGCACGGGGAGGCCTAGAACGACGGCAACGGCCAGCTATCGGGGCTAGGCTTTCAGCCAGCTCGCAGAGAGGGAGGAGGAGAGCGCTAGGAGAAAGGGGAGAGGATAAGACCAGAGGGGAGAGGCAGAGACTCGTCGACATTCTTATCCCCTCGCAGACGTGGAACGGCGGCGGCGTGCATCGTGATGGCGGCAGGCGGCATCTGCGTGGCCACGCAGCTGCTTGGAGGCGAGGAGGAAGACATATTCAAAACCATAGGTTTTGATGGTTTTCAACATATTCAAAACCATTTTGAATTTCTTTTCAAATAGAGGGGAAGAAATAGGGTTTTAGGGTTTGCATTTTATATTCTTTGCATGCATTTTATAGTACATGATGCTCATGAATGCACAATCAACCCTAAATAGTATTTAAAGCTAAAACTAGGGTGTTATAGCTCTATCCCCCTTACGAGAATCTCGACCCAAGATTCCAAAGGTAGGAAGAGAGACAGAGAGAGCAAGAAACATGATCACTCTAAAGATAAGAGGGAAACACACTAGACACCACATAGAGTATCTCATGGTCAACTCATGGATGGAGTGTTTAGAAACAATTCTGATATGACAACCATGAAACACGTCAAAGTAACGAAGGAAACAAGAGGAGAAGGTTTCAAGTTGTTAGATAGATGGTCTTCATAAGGGTTGAAGCCGTGGAACTTACAGGAGGTTTTGAAGCTTCTAAAGAAGAAAGTTTCCAACAGAAAGATCATGACCACAGACTTCGAGAGGGAACCTCTACTAAACAGCTTAAGTAGAGATTTCGGGTTGTAGAGATATGGATCAATAAAACCAAGCTATTGAACTACTGTTGAAAGAGAAGGGTCACTTTTCATTCAATAGAAGGCTTAAGACAGAAAGGTGTTTTGTGGCGGGGACTCATAAGAGTCACAAGAAACATGTAATCAAGAGGAACTACAGAATACCAAAATCATAGCCACTCTTATATAGGGGTGGGCATTCGGTCTATACCGAAAATTCGGTTTTTGCGTTTTGGTCTCTTTTGAATTCGGTCACCTGGATTTGAGAACCGAATTAAGCTGAGAATTTTTACTGACCGACAGTTTCGGGTACCAGGAAATTCGGTATTTACTTCGGTCATGACCGTATTGTGCATGAGAGGCTGATACCTCGAGAATATAGCTATTGGGTATTAACTTAATAGATGAAATTACTTGATGGACTCCCGCTTGATAGCTTAGGACTAGGAAAAAAGGCAGCAGATCGCTTGGTCTGAACTAGACTACAAAGAAATCATATAATAGAGAAAGAATTGACCTCACGTTGCAGGAGTTACTTGATGTGATGTCGTTCCAGGTGTTGTGTCATCCCTACCGCCGTCGATGATGTGTCTAGCTGCACTGGTGATGCCTGTCCTGCTCCAGTGTGTAGCTGTAGGACTGCAACTAGTTCTTCTACGCGTTTGACTTCAAGATCAGCAGCTGAAGTCGCCCCACCGGGGCAGGCAACAGACGCGGCGGCGGAAGGTAGTGAGCGGCGGCGCTGTTTCCAAATGCGATCTTCTAGAGCTGGGCGCGTTAGGACTGGGCGGGGCAACTAGGAGCGATTCAGGGCGGGGAAGTTGCTTATCCAGCGCAGAAGTGGGAGATGATCGAGGGATTTAGGGAAGATCTACAGTATTTTTCTAGTGGTCCTATGCCTCTATGCCTTTAGGCCTCACCAATGGACGAGTAGGGACTGCAAGACTGGGCCTCAGACACTATAGGTCGGTCTATTCGGTCGTTCGGTCCGTTGTGTACTAATGCCCGAATTTCTAGTAATAATTCGGTCTTAAAATAATTTCTACCTAATTTTTCAATCGGTCTTTTCGGTCTCGGTTAGTTCGGTTTCGGTGTCAGTCTTCTCGGGTTCGGTTTTCGGTCATCGGTTTTTGTGCCCACCCCTACTCTTATAACATGGTTGAGAAAAAGAAGGAAACTCTTTATTCATCTAGGTTTATCAAAATCTTTGCCAAAGATCATGATATCACTTTACACCACTAAGATGAATAGTTAAGAAGATTCCTGATGACACAAGAAGAAAGAATCTTCATTCTCGGACTTCAATTACTTATCACAACAAAATGCTTGACATCATAAAAGGGTCTGGAGGATCAACCAAGAGACATTTAGCAACACTACTTTAAATGTTCTCCTTTATGTTCGAGACACAAAGCATCAACTAAAGGTCGAACTTCGGATAGAAAGGAAACCATAAGCACAACTCCTATAATAAATCATAGAAGAAGCCTCATGAAGAGTGGTTGTTATTACTGAATCAAAAGAATATGACAAAAGGTATCATTCCAGCTAATTGTGCCAAGCATTTCAACAATCTTGCCAGATTTACAAAGAAACCTATGTCAAAACCTTGAGGAACACCAACCATAATTGCTTCTTGTGATTCAGCTTTGGTTAGGTGGGATGATACTTCAGACTCAGCATGTCCGAATAGAAAGTTTGCAACATTTACCGCAAAGGTAAAGTTACTAGATTCTCAAGATATGGACTACAGCGTGAAGCTCCATAAGATGATCTATATTGCTATACCCATGTATTTAGAAAATTGTCGAAAGACAACTGTACACACATGAGGTACTACCAATAAAACACACATATATCCTTAAGGAACGGGGATAACTCTACTTGAATCCACGGCGACATCTTTCAACAATTGCACGTGAACTGAAGAAGGTTACTTCTAACATCCAGAACGCATACTTCGATATGATACGAAGAAGGTTCTCGAAATTTTCCAACATTAATGCCAAATGTTCCATATGAATATTGTCTAGCATGTAGAAGATAAGAATGTCATTGATGAGCTCAATAACAAACTTATCAAAACACTCCAAGAAGATGGACTCGTATGTTTCCTGAATGAGGCAAACATATTGGTCAGACCAAAGGACATGAAGATGTACTCATGTGAAACATCACAAGTAGAAACAACATCAAGATAGTCCTTGGAACTGAGTTTGATTTGACAATATCCCAAATCAGATCAAAGGTAGTGAAGATAACATATCCACGAAGGAGATACTATCTTTCTTCGACACGAACAAAACTAGACAACCCTTTAAGAAGGAACAAAGGCGGATAAAACTTTTGTCTTACAACTCTCCAAGTTGTTGTTTAAGCTCAACCAACTAGTTCAGGGGTATCCAGTATGGATCCTTGGAGAAAAGAGCAGTTCAGATAACTTGCTTGCTCAGGAATTTGACAAGACGGTCATGTGGCAACATGGCGATACTTCTAGGAAGACATCTAGAATATCACGAACCACCGATATGTCACTTAGTTCGAGAGGAAACTTTCTTGGTAAGGCAAGCAAACATAGTCTTAGAGCTTCGGCATGAGCCTAACTTTTTGACAGGAGAGAGTGCACCAGAATGCAGGACTAGGTAGCACCATCATTCTTAGTGATAGGGTTAACCAAACATGCTAAGAGTGACACAAGTATCCTTAGAGATCAAAACAATGATAATTTATAATAATCTCAGATAGCCACATTATTACGCACACACATCACTCATGGGCATGGAAGCTCAAGGAAGGGTGGGTAAAGATGTGTAAAAACATCACTTCATTAAGGGGTCATGGAACTCAGCATGACCTCTTAGTATAAAAGAGGGTGATACTTTAAGATGGAACCGATAGAAGCTAATCAACGCCTTTGATCTGCAGATTACAACACTTTAACCTAGTCCTAGATATGACGAGGTACTCGAGTTTGTTTCTCCTGACATTCCGAAATGGTTTGTCATGACAGACCTCAATAGTGTCTTACATTGGAAGACACCGATGCACATTTACTATTTGGCTACCAACTGGTAGGCAAAGGTCAGAAAACAACAAGGGAGAAAGAACATGCTCAGGAGGGAATCCCGAGATGTGGATGCATAAGTCAACAATCTTCCGAAAACCAATGCGTAGAAGAGGTAAGGTGTGGTAGAGTAACGAGTATAGATGCGAGACTCTCGAGGAGTACTCTTGTCATGATCTATTTGGTTCCATTAAGGAACATCTGCCATAGCATGTGGTAGGGGAAATCATCAGTTGTCACAATTCAATCGCGACAAAGACCACAAGCTTTAAGACTAGAATTGTATTACCAGCCATCCTGAGGTAATGTGTGAACATTAACGACAGGGGTCAAAGGATTGGATCTTGGATTAAAGATTAGCGTCATGTACAAGATTCACAACACCAGAATCCAGCACAATTGGGGATCTTCAATTCAAGTCCAAGGGTTAAAACCCAAAGAAAGGAGTAACTACTACATGTGTGACATAGTGTACACTCCAATATAGTAATCATGAGGTAGCTTCCAAGAGAAGAAACGACTTCTTAAGTACCCCACAAACGAAAAGGAGGCACACGAGGTGAAAAGAAACCTCGAAGCCTAGAGCAGAACACCGTGGAACCAACAATATAATTTTGTGGGCCGAGAAGATAGAGAGATCATGATAGAAAGGAATCTCTCATGTGAACATGAGCAAAGGGGAACAAGGAATTCACAACACACACAACTCTAGAGAACTCAACACTAGGTCAACTGCCTTACAAACGACATACCAAGAAGGCACCTAAGATTTGAAAGAAAGGAAGAGATATCAAAACTATTCCAAAATCAACACCAGATAAGATAACCCAGAATTAGAGCGAAACTGGATATGGAATAAAAGAAGCATACTAGAGTTTTCGCAAATACTTTTCATCTTTGAAATAGTTTTCACAAGCTGTAGACTCAACATCGACCAATATCAAGGTTTTCCTACGGTCGGTACTGCTCTGATACCAAAACCTGTGACACCCCCGGGATCAGGGCTAAACAAATCCCAGACCTCTGTCTGATATAAGCTTAACCTTGAGCTCGAGGATATCCAGTGAAGAATCGATAACACAACACTGACCCTATGACACAAATCTTATTACAGCAAGCTCATAACTGAGTAGAGAACCAAATTATTACAAGCAGAGGTCACAGACCACAAACATCAAACATTGGATGGAAAATTATGCTATTAAGTATAGCAAACTTAACAAATGTCCTAAGAGGCCTGAAGCATAACGATGACGTCCCAGCCCATAGATTCCAGGCTGCCAGCCGGGAACCCCAAGCTACCCGTCCGTGTCGATGTACTACTAATCTCATCTTCAGGGGGAACACTTACTCTGCCAAAAGTATCAACAAAGCAAGGGTGAGTACAGGGTGTACTCTGCAAGACTTATGGCTGGTGGAGTTTTTTTTGCATAAAGCCATCTTTATTTATAAAACAAGAGGGATAAGAGGCTCGTCTAGTATGAGTATTTTAAAAGGGGATAAGAGAGCGACGTCTCCAAAATATTGATCATCATATTTTGGTATCCACCAAGTCATAATCACATACTAACTAGGATCACCCCCTCGTACCCATGAGGAAGCATCCTTAAGCACACGTTGATCTGCCAAGTTTTAAGATTAGGTTCATGTTCTCTATGATCTTAGAATCTGGTCACAAAGCGTTCATAACCGTGAACACGACTTTTCGAAAATATTTAACCCTGCAGGGGTGTACAACTTTACCCACACATACTAACCTTCTCTTAATGCCACTAGATAAGCCCTCTTCATTTGAAGGCCGGCAGAGGGTGGTTAGACACGACTTTTACCTTATCTCTATGTCGAAGGATCGGGAGTACTCCCGGAGCCTCCTTCCTCCTTGGTCATGCCCTATATGATGCACCATCTTCAACCCATCCAAATATGCAGATGCCAAATAGCTAACTACGGACTCATGGATCAGACTAGGCAAGTTAGTCACTCGTGAGGTTTTCCAGGCCCTGTGTGGTTGTACGCTCATCTTGGTTCCAAGGCAAGAACTCGGTTCCTAGTGGTGGCGAGCATGGGACTAGAAAAACCACATCCCACCGTGGCCTCCCATACAAGCCTTACATATTACCCTCATATCACCTCATCAATATATCTCGATCTCCTGTCATACTAGATTCTCTGCATTTGATACATCCTCTACATGAACCAGCACTGATAGCTATGCATGGCTAAGCAAGACACAAAGATAATCTCTAGCAGTGCACACAAGCCAAACCTAGTTATGCTAGGAGCAATGGATCAGGTAATATAAGCTCAAAGGGAGTAATGCAACAAATAGGATACTCTATCTATCGATAAAAAACCACAGTAGAATCATATGCATCATGGTAGAATTGAAATGCTCTCGAAAACATAGGATTATATCATGGTGGGGCTTTGCTTGCCTTTGCCTGTTGATAACCAATGAACAGATCTTTGGAGGCCTTGTACTTGACTTGGTTACAGTTTATCAAGTATTGGTCTTCGATCTTCGACGGTGTTGATCTCGTTCTTCATCTCGATCTTGATCTCGATATCGTATTCTACCGGGAAGAATCAAACACCGGAAAGGAAGGGGAAACAATCAATAATGGCACCGACGCAATGCTCAAACAAGAATGATGATATGACAAGTTAAATTGTATTGACTTGAAACCCTAAAGCATGCTCGATAACTTAATCGAGGTTTCGAGGGGTGAAAACCCTAACTCGGGGAAACTCCGGATGTATATGAGAGGGGTTGGTTTGTTCTTCTAATTAAACTTGTCATGAAAGTTGTTGAACAATTCATGATTATAGCTTAAATATATAGAGATCATTTTTATGAACATTTTGATATACTATACACATTTTTCTGAACATTTTGATATATTATACGCATTTTTTTTGACTTAATATGAATTAGTTATTGGGTTTAAAACTTTATTCAATTGCTGGAATTAATAGAGGGGTTTATTGCATCATTATGACATCATCCAGGACTGGGGATATTTTTCACTAGGGCAGCGCTTATCCACAGTGGCTGACAGAGGGGGCCATGGCCACCTCAGGTGCCACGCGGGCAAGGCAGGGCCCAGCTGGGTTTGACCAGCGCTGACCGTGCGCGTGCTGGCATCATGGTGACGTGAGCGCGGCATCACGCTGGCGGTGGCCTCCCAGGTGGAGAGCGGGGACGACGGAGCACAACGAACGGGGCAGCGCGGAGCGGTGCGTTCGAACAAGCTCGATGGGACAGACCTAAAAATGGCAGCGCCACCCTATTTGGGTCATCGGAGCTTCGCCGACAACCATGTGCAGCAGCGGCGCACGGAAACCTACGGCGCGGGAAAGACACAGAGCGAGAGAGAGAGGGTTCGAATGGGTGCCTAAGGACCGTATGCTCACCCTAGTGCTAATGGACGGCTCGCGGAGGACAGGTGAGGTAGGGAGCGATGATGATGTAGACGGCGGCACTCGGACAGAGGCGGGGAGGGCCGGTCGGTGATATCGATTCGAGGATCCACTCATCAATTCCTCCAGTGTCCTCGGCTAGGCACGGGGAGGCCTAGAATGACGGCGATGGCCGGCTACTGGGGCTAGGGTTTCAGCCAGCTCGCACAGAGGGAGGAGGAGAGCGCTAGGGTAAAGGGGAGAGTATAAGACTAGAGGGGAGAGGCAGGGACTCGTCGACCTTCTTATCCCCTCGCAGACGCGGAACAGCGGCGGCGTGCATCACGAAGGCGTCGGGCGGTATACGCGTGGCTACGCAGTTGCTTGGAGGCGAGGAGGAAGACGATGAATGGGGAGGGTGAAGGGGTATGGGACAGATGGGACGGCTATGGCTGCTGTGGGCTGCACGCGGGCAGCAGGTATCATAGGGGGGGGGGTCTGGGATGGCCTGGTAGGGGTCTGGCTACTGTTTTTATTTGCAAAATTGTTTTTTCTTTTTCTGTTTTTATTTGTCCTTTTGTATTTTCAAATTATTTTACTAGTTTGAACATTCTGAAAATACCAGAACTTTATAAGATTACACAAACTACTGTGGCGCCCTTTTAGTCTCTGGGATCCATAGGTTTTAATGGTTTTCAACATATTCAAAACCATTTTGAATTGCTTTTCAAATAAAGGGGAGAACTAGGGTTTTAGGGTTTGCATTTTATTTTCTTTGCATGCATTCTAAAGTACATGATGCTCATGAATGCACAATCAACCCTTTTAGCTAAAACTGGGGTGTTACACCTTGCTAGTACCAAAATATAACGTACATGCGACTACTACTAGTACTAGTAAACTCGAGTAGTAAAATAGTACTAACTACTACTAGTTACACCATTACAGTATTGATGGGATCATTAGACGTAGATTAAGATATTTTTTTCTTGTCGATGCAAACCCACAAATATACATTGTTGGACTCTCTATGTGGCACCCCGTATTTATGGTCCGAGAATACCCGTTATGCCTGCAATTCACGTTTCCATGATCAGTGAGCCATGAGCATAACCGACAAGTATCATTACAACATCCATGAATAATGACTACAAGTACTTACAAATGTGCCATTATGGCGATACAACATGAATAGCAGAAGTCTTCAGGCACAGAGCCCATGTCATGCCTTAACCTACAGGCGACTGACTGGAAAGACGGCCTAGCTCGTATAGACGTTAGCAACTCCATCATCCCTCTTGCTTCTGAAAAGTCTGGCCAAGAAAATAGCCAGGGATAATGCCGGTGAGTACTTTGAATGAACTCGCAAACCACTTTAAGAGAACAATAATAATTGATATGCGATATGGCTGTAGTAGGATGGCTCCATGAGAGGTTCTTTGATAAACTAGTTTCTCTTGTAGATATAGCATATCTCTATATCTTTGTTGCAATAAAAACTTTTGAAAAGCCATTTTGGAAACCTTTTTGAAAATTTTTAAGAAAACACCAGTATTGGGTCACCCATTTGTTTTTTTCCTTCCGGTCATCTCATGACCAAACTCCTCCTCCTTTTTCCCGATCATCTCATGTTCAAAACATTTCCAAGCCATTTCTTTCCGAAGTCCTTTTTGAAAATAAAACCATCACCACTATACAGCCGCCAGCACAACCGTCCATGACCGAGGAATCGGCTATTCGAATAGATTTACACTCTGCAGAGGTTGTACACTTTACCCACACCATCCGATTACCTGTCCCTGATCTACACCGATCGTGGGTCGAATAACCGGTCAAGACCTTCTAGATGCCCTCTCCGATACAAGTGTCTACCCTATGAGGTTAATGCCCTCAAAACCAGGACGCCCTATATAGTCACAAGCCAACCGGAGCGCGTTTTGCACCTCGTAGGGTGTGTGCTTTCAATGAGGGGTTCATAGTATCGTCTGGCCGCCATTAGACGGTATTTACCTTCTCTAGACCGATGTTTCACATGGGCCTTTACAAGAGAAAGCCCAGCCTCTGGGAATTTGTTCTCCCCCGTAGTAGTTTGAGGCACCTATACCGGGTTAGAAAAATTTCCAGCCCCGTCCCATTTCAGAGAAATGTGGTTGCACGGGTTAATTGCGCTAGCTTCAAAACTGGCTAGACCGGCTATTTTCGTAAACATTTTTCCTCCATCTTTTATCTGGACATTTTTTAAACCAAAACCTTTCTCATTTTCAATATCACTTGATAGGACAAGCCTCACCAAGGTTTTCTCATAAAAAAATTTTGTAAGCCTTTTTCCGGGGTCTTCCCATCCTATAGTTTTTTTGTTTTGGCTAAAGCGGGGTTTCCAAAGGGGGCATGGTGTTATACACCATCTATCATACTAGGGGTAGGTAGGTATCATACAAGTGGGTTGTACCTAATGGTACTAAGGGGTAATGGTTTGGAGGAGCCAGACATTTCCCACATAACATAATAGAGTAAAACAATGCAATTTGCATAAATGGGTAGATAAAACCATGCATAGGTAAAATAATAGGACAAGGCGTATGAGCAAAAAGGTGGCTTTCCTGTGACCAGCGAGATGTCCCATGACTTCTTTAGAATACCATAAAGCCAATTACAATAATCATAAGAATAACCCAATGCTTCATTCTTCTTGGCGTCACATAGTCGCAACTATCGCCGTTATCGAGCAAATATGCAAGCATACAACAACACAATCAAAAAATTCTTACAAGCATCAATACATACAGCAAGAAATCAAACAACACAAGATATACATCAGTAGGGTGCTGGATGATTGGGTTGATTAGATCGGTAGAAGATGTGGAGACATGGGAAGATGATCCCTTTGGATTTGAGGCCTAGGAAATATCTAAGAGATGGGTTTTTGAGCAAGGACAAGTTCTGTATGATACCATTGGATAAAAATGATACCATCAGATATATATTGATAATATGAATCCAACTAAAGTGGTTTCACTATTTTCTCAATTTCCATTGATTTATAGTGGTTTTTATAGCGAATAAAACTCTAGTTTAAGGAAATAATTACCAGAGTTGTTCTGGGGTTCCAAAATTTATTTCCTTGGGTTCTTAGATAGTATTTGATGGACTGATTCAAGAGGAGTAGAAATCACCTCAGAACAATTAACAGACTGCCTTTGAGAAACTCCCAAAGACTGTACTAGATGGGATTTGTCTTTTTTATCATATTTAAAATAAAGAATATTTTGATGTGATTCCACGAAAACTTGTTAGGTATTTAGATTTCCTTTCTGTAGAAATTGTAATCACCCTTTTTGGATTTACAGAACTCAAATGGTGAATTTATTGGTGAACGAACCATGCACAGAAATGTTTAATTCACAAAAATTCAATAAAATCACAATAAATCTTGGGCTCCTGGGTTTTGGTACTTATTGGTATAGAGGTTTACTAGAAGTTGGAATTAGGTCAAAAACTCATTTGGTTTGACCTAGAGAGATTTATGAAATCAGAAATGCCCTATTTTTATTATTTTTGCTGCAGGTAATCTTGGAAGCAATTTTATGTGGGGCCAGTAGGACAATGATGGTATCGATACCACCTTTCAGTACCAATTGGGTTCATGCCATTTGGAAATATCAAACTATTTGACTTCATTTTTTAGTAATCTAGACACATGTTGGGATTTTAATTTTTTATACAATCCTAAAAATTATTAGGGCAAGATACTTGGTCTGCATGTTAGGGAAGACATTTGTGCATCTAAGGAATTTTAGATTTGGGCAGTTTGGTGCATTTTTCCTTTTTATTTGCATTTAAACCAAACTACAAAATACACTAGATCTGGAAAAAGAATAAAAAGAAAAGGGGACAAGGGCTACTGGGCCTTACTAGGGCGATTTCGGCCTAGCTCCGCGGCAACGAGTGCGCATGGGCTCCCTTTTAAAATCCGTTGGGTGGGATCCCACCCATCAGAGGGGCGACGCGGCGAAGGGGTACAGAGGCCTCCTAGCCGTCCGATTAGGAGGACAATCGACGGCTAACGCCCCTTCTTCCCCCTCGCGACCAGGCGCCAGGGCAGTAACCCGAGGAGCGGCGCCGGCGGTGCAGGGGATCGCCAGGGGAGGTCGTTCGGCGATGGAGGGGCGGCGAGGGGATGCGGCGGTGCACAGCGACTGCAGTGAGGGGCGCAACCGAGGGTTTTGTCGACCAAAGACGTTCCTGTAGGGGTTCGTACCATGGAAAACAAAAAAATTATGTTGCTTGAACACAAACAAGCCAATATCTATCTACTAGATTGTAGCAATGAGTCGATTAGAGGACTCACCCTTGAATATTCCAAAGTGGTTAACCAGAGCAAATTCTTGTGGATGATGTAGTCGTACACTTGTCGATCTCAAGATCACGTAGATGATCCTTCCGGCGCTGCGTTCCGGTAGAGCTTCCGTAGTCGGTCACAGGTTCGGTACTAGATGAAGACCTTCCTCTCCCTTGTTCTAGCAGGAAGCGAAGGTTGTAGTTCTCCCCTCCCGATTTCGGCAGCACGATGGTGTGGTGTCGGAATTAGAGGGAAGATCCTACAGGGCTTCGCCTAAGCCAGAGCAGGTTATGGTGGATCTAGGTTTTCTGGCGATCTAGGGTTTAGAGGGCCGGAGAGGAGGAGGCGTGGTGGGAGGCGGCTAGGGAAGCAACGGTGAGCCAGCGGCGCGAGGTGGCGGCAGCTGGCGGTGGCGCGACGACTAGGTGGGGAGGGGCTAGTGTTGTGTGTCCTTGTGGCACCCCTCCCCTCTATTTATGAGAGTGAGGGTAGCTTGAGAGAGGGGATTTTTAATCCTTCCCCAACTTACTCTACTAGTTGGCTTGTGGTGGAGGGAAAGAAGGTTTCATTCCTTCCTCCACCAGGATACATTGTCCCAGTTTGACTTTTTAAACTTGCCTTTTGACTTTCAATTTGGAGCTTAATTTCTTTCTTGCAGATGCCCAACCAAGTGACCTAGGACATGATTCAATCATTCCACTTATCCATGACACATTCATGTACCCTTCCCATTACGGTCCGGTGAATCTTCTAGACCCTTCTAGAACCTCTCCAATGAAATCATCGAAATCATTCCCGAACTCCGGAATTGGACTTTATTTATATGAATCTTATTCTTCGAACCATTCCGGATCTCCTCGTGATATCCCAGATCCCATCCGAGACTCCGAACAACATTCGGTCTCCCTACTTACATTCCATATCTACTAAACAACATCGAATCCTTAAGCGTGTCTCCCTACGGTTCGTGAATTATGCAGACATGACCAATACTCTTCTCTGATCAATAACCAATAGAGGAATCTGGAAATTCATATGGCTCCCACATATTTCTATAATTTCTTTGTGATCGAATGAACCACTTATATATGATACCAATTTCCCTTTGTCTCGCGATAGTTTACTTATTCGAGGTCTGATCGTCGGTATCTCTGCATACCTAGTTCAACCTCGTTACTGATAAGTACTCTTTTCTCGTTCCCGTGATATGTGATCCCTTGTAAGACAGTCACATGCTTTCCACCGAGAGGGTCCAGAGTATATCTATCTATCATATGGATGGAGAAATCCCACTCTTGATCCATGTGCCTCAACACATACTTTCCAAACACTCAATGCCACCTTTATCGCCACCCAGTTACAGTGTGGTGTTTGATGTCATCAAAGCATCCATCTGGTGATGGTGATTAGCATGATCTCATGGTCGAAGGATTTAGGTTACTATTTATCTGAAAGCTTATAGCAACTGAACTATATTAAATGACTTGATCTTTAGGCTACGCTTATCTATAGGAGTATGTCCATCACACCATTCTCCTAATGATATGATCTTGTTGTTAATAACATCTCAATGTTCATGATCAGGAAACCATGATCATATATTAACCAATAAGATAGTTTAACAAGAGGCTTTACTAGGGACTCTTTTTATGTTTACAAATCACACAAGTATTAATGTTTCCAGTTAATACAATTATAGCATGGTATATAAACATTTATCATAAGCATGAAGATATGATAATAACCTATTTATTATTTCCTCTTGGGAATATCTCCAACAGTCTCTTCAGGTCCGTGTGTAATTGCATGTATTTGCGTATCTACGCATCACTCATTCTCTAATGAGATGGCTTTGTATAAATTTGGTATTTTGGTGAGACCTTTAGTTCCTAGGGGTTAGAACATGTTGACAATACTGTCGTACAATATATCTTCATAGTATTATCCCGCTGTGAACTACACCTTGTTTGATAACAAACTACTTGACACAAATGCCCTCTTTTGCTGCTATAATAGCAGTCATATACTTAGCCTCTTGTTGTAGTATCTGTCACAATGTCCTAACTTTGCAACTCATCCAAATCCATTATGGAGCTTACTTTCCAACATATTGTGCCACCCTTAGTTTATATTGAGATAAACTTAATTTGTACTTTGTGACAAAACTAGTATGAATGTAGTACCTTTTACAATGAACTAACCGTCTATTTGTCACTTCTACAAAATAATATATTCTTAGTTCTTCCAAAAATATCATAAGAATATCCTTACTGTCGTCCAATGATCATTTATGAATCATTCTGGTATATGCTCATAACATTTAGAGCATAGGACATATCTGGATTTGTACATATCACAGTATGAGATTGAAAAATACTTTTTGTGATTGTATTCATCAAGTATCAATCAATACTTGAATCTTTGTTTCACTTACCAAGTGTCGATACACTTGAATTTTAATTTAATCCTTTATGTGTGGCAAGAACCTTTCTTGTCATTTACATATTGAACTCATTCAATATCTCATCTATGTACATTTGGCACAACCATATTAGCGTCTCAATCTATCTATATAGATATTGATGCCAAATATTCGGATTTTGCCTAAGTCTTTCATCGAGATGAAAATTTAAACATGTGTTAATAAAAGATACATCATTTCTAATCAACAATATGTCTTCCACATAATGTATTAGAAATATGCCTTAGCGCTCCCACTTAATTTCTTGCAAATGCAAGCATCTTCATTGTCTCTGATGAATTTAAACTCTTTTAAAAGTTTCATCATGGTGAAGATTCCAACTCTGTGATGCTCACTTCAACCATTGAAGTTTGCATACGCTTTTAGCATCCTTTGAATTAACAAAACCCTTTGGACTGTGTTATGCACACGTCGTAGGTAACAATTCTATTAGAAGATCTTGTTTTTTTACTCAACTACCACATAACAAAATTATATGTACTGGTTGCTACATTAATCCATCTAGACTAAATATCGCTATGAAAGATCAAATCTTGTCATAGTCAACCTTTGAACATTGTTGTGAACTCTTTCCCAACACGCCAACTATTTCATCGATGTAAAACATCCATGTCTATTTATTTATAGATCCAAACACGACGGTAAGGTCTTACACCTTTCAAGAGGGTCTTTCAAGCTCAAAGCTTGATTTCTCGTGTATGAAACTGTCACGGATTTTATGAATTCAAGCCATTTGACAGAGTCAGGGCCCATCATCGCTACTTTGCATGTAGTCCATTCATTATTGTCAAATAATGATTCAACCCTCAAATCTTGGTGTTTGATTGTTTACCCGACCTACTTGGTTCAATAGGAACTTTGTAAGACCCAACCTTTATAAGGTAAAGGTCCCTGTGATTACAATGCTAGTCCTTGATCAAATGCTAGCATCCACAGTTTAAGATGAAGTACACAAATACAAAGGTATTTATTACATCGTCATTCCAGAGATAAAAATAGTCTCTTACAACTCCATAGCCATAGGCTAGTACAAGAGTTCATAACATAAATAAGTAATGTAAAGTCTTCATCCTCATGTGCCACAAGCAAGCATGTTGAGTGTAGACTCATAACCCTAATCTTCACCGGAATAACCTGCAACATCATAAGTTACAGCCACAGTGGGTCAATACATTTGGAATTGTATTGACAAGTGATACCATAGTACAATAGTAGTATCTAACTTCTATATGAATTTGGCTAAGTGTAGCTTAGGCTTGCTTTGCTCAAAATAGGTTTTTCCTATCAGTTGAAAACACTAAGCTTTTGTTTGACAAAAACTCCCAAGGAACCACCAATAGACATTCGTGATCCTTTCAACCACAAGTTTGTAACTTAGAAATTGGGATGAGGAGATCCTGATAGCATCAATGTCTTTGATGCTCAAATTGTCCATTATCGGGGACACAACTAAGTACTTAGGTTATACCCTCTCGAGAGGTGGTGCACTCTCCCCACAAGACTCGACATGCATCGAGACGAGACCTTTCAAAAGCCTTCCCTTAGACCACCATGGACGCGTTCCAACCTATCACCCTACCACCAACTGTCCATCTAGCTAAGTTATTGCAACCTATATGATCAAGGCAGAGCCCATATGCCATGTGGTTGCACTAGAAGCTTCTAAACACTAAGTATCTCAAATCCCTTTGTTCCTGGGTGGCTTTCCACAAGTGTGATACACAAGGTAAACCATAGACATGGGCCTTGTGTAACCACTGAACACAAACCATCATACCATTCCACCCAGGTGATTCATTCACTTAGTTGTTTTATTAAGCAAAAACACAAGTCCAAAGACTTAGCAAAACTTCCATAGCATGAATATATACCACCCATGTTTGCTACTAGCTAGGCTAAGCATGATGACATGGAAAGTATTTTACTTAGATAAATTCTACTAAGATTACATCTACTAGGATTTCCCAAGAATAGCATATCTATATACTTAGCAAAATTCCATGCAAACCCTATTCAAAATATCACTAGTGCATAGTCAAAATAATAGGAAAAAAACATGTAGCACCACTTTCCTTGCTGGTTGGGGGAGTAGAAACAATCTTCACAGTCACAATCACCAGTAGCACCACAATCTACAAATAAATTGATAGCACCAAATTCTCATTCAAAATATTCAAGAAAAAATATATGAATGCATGCAATTCAATGAAATGAATTTTCTACACTAAACCATTCAATACAAACAGTACTTAACATAAAACCAACTATTTACAGTCTAAATAAACTTAAATTTTGGTTCAAAAATATTTTCCAAATAATTTATATGGCCAAAATAAGCCTATAATTGATTATGCAAATAAATCAAATTTTACAGAAACAAAATACAAATTCAAGCCCACATTAGTGTAGGATTTATTTTTCTAAATCCAATGATATATTATTTGCATTTTTTGGATAAACAGAACAAAAGTTATGAATTTTACAAGTTTGAATCTCTAATAGATTCAAAAACATATTTTAAATCTAAAACTAAGACACGTGGCTGTGTCTGATTGGCCCGTACCGCTTTGCGCGGATCGGCGAACGTGGGCTGTAGGATTTAAGTTAGATCCTGCGACTCAGATTTAAATGTACCCTTTCGTTAAGTGATCTGTTTAGATCCACTAGATCTAGATCTAACGGCTCACAGCGCTTTGACCAGGAACAGGCGGCGCACGTGGCTACTGCGGCGGCGACGCTGCTGGCGGTTCTGTTATGGCAAATACAGAGGGGGCTAGGGGTGGTGCAGCAGCTTACCAGACTCGCGGAAACACGAGGATGCTCAAGGTGGCGCTGGCGTGGGTGGGGGCGTGTTGTAGTGGCCGTGAGAGTTCACCGGAGTTGCAAGCAACGTAGGGCTCGTGCGGGCAGCGACGAATGTGATGAACAGGGTCACCCTAGCACAAAACAGAGGCATCAGGGCGTGCACAAGGTTCAGGCGAACACAATCGTTTGATTCAGAGGCCAAGGGGCGGTCGCGTCTTACCAGCATTTCTCGCCAGAGACGAAGGCTGCGTCGAGTGCTCGTGGTGGTTGATGAAGGCGACGCTCTGGATCATGAGCAGACGAACGAAGTGTATGAGAAGGATCGCAAGACCAAGGAGATCACGATAGCATGAACGAGAAGGGGCAGGGTGGACGAAGCTCACCATAATATCTTGCCAGAGGCGCTGGGGCAGCGGCGTTGCAAGCGCAAATATGGCCAGCCTAGGGGCGCTCTGGTGCTGGTGATTGAGGGGAAATGACCATGGCGGAAGGGGGTTAAGTAGCCAGCGGGGCCGAGGAGATTACGCAGGGAATCAATGTCCATTACGCCCGAAATCAACGCGGTGTTTTTGGAGGAAATGACAGTGGCGACGGGCTCTGCGCGCGCGGAGTGGGGAAGAAGATGCCGAGCTGGCGCGGGGCCACTGGGAAGTGACAGCGGGGTAGGGCTGGTACGCGTGAGAGAGAGAGGGGGAGGGGGATGCCCCGGGTGGGCTGCTGGGCTGTTTCTAGCACTGGGCCGATTAGGTAGCGTAGCGTTTTTATTTTTGTTTTCTCCTTTTCTTTTTCTATTTGATTTTTCAGAATTGATTTTCAAACCCTAGTTCAATCAAGTTTGAATTCAAACCTTCTCTAAATTTTTATACAGCGAACATTGCACTTATTTGTGTATTAAAAACTACTGTTCAATCAAATACAGTTTGATACTTTGAAAAATGAAATAAAATCATGCCTTATAGATATATAGATAATAGGTATAAAAATGGTTTTTTTTGGAGTTTTGATTTGAAAATTTTTGTGCAAGTCAAGAATGCTATGAATCATGAATGAAATGCAAGCTTTTGTAATTCATGAATTTTGGGATGTTACAAATCTAACCCCCTTAAGATGAATCTCGCCCTCGAGATTCGGATTGGTTAGCAAATAGGTGTGGGTGGTCTTTTCGAAGATCATCTTCTCTTTCCCAAGTTGCTTCTTCTTTGGAATGGTGGTTCCACTGAACTTTGCATAATTTGTTAGTCTTGGTTCGAGTAACTCTTTCTGCAGTCTCAAGAATCTTGATAGGTTTCTCCTCATAGGTGAGATCACTTTCTAACCGAACCTCTTCCAAAGGTATAGTATCCATCAATGAAGTTTGTTCCGTCTCTAGATGGCATTTCTTCAACTGACTGACATGAAACACATTGCGAACTATAGACAGTGATTCAGGCAATTCAATCTCATAAGACACTTCTCCTTTGCGGCTCATAATCTTGAATGGTCCAACGTACCTTACTGCCAATTTTCCTTTGACTCCAAATCTCTTCACACCACGAAGTGGTGAGACTCTAAGATAAGCTCTATCACCTACCTCATAGGTAACTTCCCTACGCTTTGGATGTGCGTAGCTCTTCTGTCGGGACTGTGCTATCTTCAATCTGTCCTTTACCAATTAAACCTTCTCTTCAGCTTCTTTAATCAGTTTTGGTCCGAACAAATTTCTTTCTCCAATACCACTCCATAGCAATGGTGTAGTACATTTCCTTCCATAGAGAAATTCAAACGGTGCCATCTCAATGCTGGCTTGGTAGCTGTTATTGTAAGATAATTCTGCGTAAGGCAGACTTTCATCCCAACTAGCACCATAGTCTAGGGCACATGACCTCAGCTTATCCTCCAAAATCTGTTTGGTCCTTTCTGTCTGCCCATCAATTTGGGGGTGAAAAGTTGTGCTGAACTCTAACCTTGTTCCTAGTGACTCGTGCAATTGTAGACAAAAGTGCAAAGTGAACTGAGTTCCTCTATCTGACACAATTCTCTTGGGTACTCCATGTAGACACACAATCTTGTTCATGTAGATCTTAGCTAACTTAGCACTTGTATAGGTTGTCTTCAAGGGTATGAAATGAGCCACTTTAGTTAGGTGATCTACCACAACCCAAATAGAATCATATCCGGATCTAGTCCTTGGTAATCCGGTGATAAAATCCATGCCAATCTTATCCCACGTCCAATCAGGAATAGGGTAGTGGTTGTAATAACCCCGTCGGTTTTCTGATGTTCCGCCTTCACTCGACTACACACATCACACAATGCAATATGTTTCGCAATATCCTTCTTGAGGTTGTTCCACCAAAATCTTTCCTTCACATCCATGTACATTTTTGTGTTACCTGGATGAATGGAATATGGTGAGTTGTCTGCTTCTTTCAGAATCAGTTTCCGAAGCTCCGGATCTTGCGGAATGCAGATACGTTTTCCATACCATAAAGTACCATGTTCGTCTTCATGGAATCCTTTAGCTTTCCCTTTGATAATTTTTCCCTTAATCTCTTCAATTTCCTTGTCCAACTTTTGGGCTTCTTTGATCTTGTCCAACAATGTGGGTTGAACATCCAATGTCATGAGATGTCCTTCAGGGACTATCTCCAATCTGAGATCTTTGAATTGGGCACAAAGATCATCTGGCAATTCTCCTTTAGTAAGGCCATTCACATAAACCTTACGACTCAAAGCATTTGCTACAACATTCTCTTTACCGGGGTGGTATTGCAAACTCAAGTCATAGTCATTGATGAGTTCAAGCCATCTTTTTTGCCTCATATTGATTTCTTTCTGAGTGAAGATATATTTTAGACTCTTATGATCTGTGAACACTTCACAACGTTTTCCCAAAAAATAATGTCTCCATGTTTTGAGTGCATGGACAACATAGGCTAACTCTAAGTCATGAGTAGGATAATTCACTTCATGAGTTTTGTGTTGTCTCGAGGCATATGCCACAACTTTCCCATCTTGCATCAAAACTCAAACCAATCCTTGGTGAGATGCATCAAAGTATACTTGGAAATCCTTGTCCAAATCTGGCAGACATAAGACTGGTGTTGTCACTAGTCTCTTCTTCAATTCTTGGAAACTGAGTTCACATCCTTTAGTCCAATCAAACTTCTTTTCTTTCTTGAGTAGCTCTATCATTGGCTTAGCCACCTTTGAGAAATTTTCAATGAATCTTCTATAGTATCCTGCCAAGCCGAGGAAACTGCAAACTTCTTTCACTGACTTAGGAGATTCTCACTCAGTTACAGCTGACACCTTTGCGGGATCGACAGCTATATAATCTCCCGACACAATATGTCCGAGAAATCCAACTTCATTCAGCCAGAATTCACACTTACTAAACTTGGCATACACCTTGTGCTCCCTGAGCTTCTCAAGTATCAAACGCAAATGTTCTGCATGTTCTTCTTTGCTCTTGGAATAGATTAAAATGTTGTCGATGAATACAACAACAAACTTGTCAAGAAACTCCATGAACACCTTGTTCATCATGTTCATGAAATAGGCTGGTGCATTTTTCAAACCAAATGGCATCACGGTGTACTCATACAAACTATACCTAGTGGTGAAAGCAGTCTTAGTTATGTCTTGCTCTCTAATATTTACCTCAAAGTAGCCTGATCAGAGATAAATATTCGATAACACACGGGCTCCTTCTAGCTAATCAAATAGATCGTTGATTCTAGGCAAAGGATACTTGTTCATTATAGTCACCTCATTGAGTGAACGGTAATCTATGCATAACCTTTGAATTCTATCCTTCTTCTCAACAAACAGAACTGGTGCACCCCAAGATGAGGAACTTGGTTGAATAAATACTTTTTGCAACTGTTCTCCAAGCTGTTTCTTGAGTTATTTCAACTCCTCAACTAACATCTTGTAAGGTCTCTTTGCTATTGGTCTTGATCCTGGCAGTAAATGAATCAGAAACTCTACATCTCTATCTGGTGGCATTCGAGGCAATTCCTCCAGAAACACATCCGGATACTCCTTCACAATTAGCACACTGTCTATGCTAACCCCCTTAAAGGAATTTAACTTACTCCCTTTAGATTCAAAATTAGACTTGAACCTAATCCGTTTCTTATCCGGGGTTGTGAGTGTGACAGTACGATTGGCACAATCTAGTAATCCTTCATACTTAGTCATCCAATCCATGCCTAGAATAACATCCAATCCTTGGGAATCTAGGATTATCAAACTAACTGGAAACTTATACCTTCTGAATTCTATCACTAGATCATGACATCCAAAGTTCACTATCATCTCTCCACCAGGAGAGCTTACTTTTATTGGACACCAAATAATTTCAGTTGGAAGTCCATTTTTATCAACAAATTCTCTTGATATGAATGAATGCAATGTGCAAGTATCAAAAAGAACAAGTGCTGGAAAAGAATTAAGCTTGAACTTACCAGCTACAGCATCATACTCTTCATAAATTTCTTCCACATTGATGTGGTTCACTTGTCCCTTCTGGAAAGGGTTGGGATTGTTGGCTCCTTCAACTTTATTTTCTGGGCATTCATTTGCATAGTGCCTAGTTTTCTTGCATTTGAAGCACTCAACCTGACTGATTTCTCTTTTTGCAGGCTGACTCCCATTACCATTACCATTTCCACTATGGTGGCTCTTGTGTCCACTCTTGTGGTTCTTGTACTTATCATTGTCATGACTGCGATGATGCTTGTTGTCATGGTGATGGTTATGGTTTTGGTGGCTGTTATACTTCCCATGCTTGTGAAATCCAGAACCTCCACTATCATCATTATGGGAACGCTTGTGAGACCATCCCGAGTTGTGCTTATCAAAGTTATGCTTCCTCTTACTACCCTCAACCTGTTTCATCTTGTTTTCCAAGATGGTGGCCTTTTCACAAAGTAATTGATATGTTGGGACATAGGAAATAGATAACTGCAATCCTTCGAGGAACTTGTCCTTCCTCTTAGCATCAGTATCAACTTCATCCGGTGCATAGCGCGCCAGATTGTTGAACTCCTCAATGTACTCAGCCACACCGCGGTGACGTTGTTTCGGATTGTGGAACTCTTTCTTCTTCAAGTTCATCACTCCTGGTGAGATGTGGAAAGTGCGTAAACCGTCCTCAAAGATATCCCATGTCACATCCTCAAGGGGAGTGGTGATCTGAAAGTTGTCCCACCATGAAGCTGTCGGTCCTTCAAGAATATGTGCTGCAAACCGGACCTTTTCTTCATCGGTGCAGCCAACCGTGACTAGGTATTTGTTCACGGAATGTAACCAGTCATTGGATACCATTGGATCAGTTGTTCCCGAGAACTTGGCTAGCCTCAACCTTAGAAATCTGGTGAGCATATCAAATGCTGGCGGGTTGTTGGGATTGTTGTTGTTGTTGTTGTTGTTATTCTGATTCTGGTTTTGGTTGGCCATGAACTGGGTCATCATCTGCATCAGTTGAGTTTGAGTTGTCATCAACTGCTGCATCTCGGGATTGACATTATTGTTGTTGTTGGTTGGGTTAGGATTGGCACGACGGGGAGGCATCTATGGTTTCAATAAGGATAAATACTGAGATATAACCCATAGATGCTATGCACGATACAATCACAAAGCAACAAACACAATTGTAACATCCCAAAAATACCAAACTTAGATCATCAAACACTAATCATCAAGATTAGGGTTAACAAAAACTTTTCTAATAAACCCATGAATGCATGTATATGTGTATGCCTGGATTTTTAATTTCTTTAAAAACCACCTTGTTTGTGTGTTCCATTGCTTGTAAAATGTTTCTTAGGTGAAATAAACATCATCTAAAACATTTCCCACACTTTTCCTAAAGACAAGTAAATCAAAACAAATATATTAAGTGAATGGTCATTTTGACCAATTTAACTCCCATGCCTACTTTGGCTGTCTCAAACTTTCAAAACCTAACAGAAAATTTTCTGGATCTTTGCACCCCTTGAATGTACTCATAATAAGGTATCAAGGCCCACTTTGTGATCATCCAGAAACTTTCAAATGCATAGTTTAAATGACAATTCAAAAGTGAATCTTCTTCATATGGGAAGATCCCACTTTTTCAAAAACCACTCAAACAAGCTCAACTTTCAAAACCCAAGCATCTGCAGACTCACCAGCACCAATCTAGCAAACCCACCAAAAATCATTTCAAAATTCAAAACTTGATTTCATGCGGCCATTTCATCAAACAGGTTGTAGACACAAATCAAACAAAACATCAAACACTATAGTGTGCAGTGATTCTTGCCTAACTTGTTCCCTAGATAGCTCACACACAACCCAGTAGATCATCTAGAAAGATTAGCCCTGCACTAGCACCCCTGTGAGCTTGCCATTGCCATTAATGATGAACAGCCGAGCACCTCAATGCCACCCCATAGTCGATAGCAGGCTAGAGGAAGAACTAGCTGTGCCAACCTTGTCTGGGAGGCAGCCCATCGTCCACCGCCACTCACTGTCCCAACTACGAGCGTTGCCAAGCCCTGGACCACGCGCACAAGCCGCGCCCAGACCATGCCGAGCGTGCGCCAGAGCGCCAACCGCGACCAGCGTCCCTAGACCGCGCACCGCCATCACCGCGTGCACACATGATCACCACCGACCCAGGAGACCGCCAGACATCCCCGTTTGCCGCCCCGTGCCAGACAGCCACCGCCCGCCGTCGAAGACGCCGCCTCTGCCGCGCAGAGCACCGGCCGTTCCAGACCAAACCACCCCACCCCATGCCTCGCGACCATGTCGTTGAGCATCGCCAGGAGACACAGCACCGTCCCCTACCCTTGCCCATGCCATTAGCCGCCTGTAACATCGCCCCCAACGAGCTCACCGTGCGCCCCGACGGTCCCCTCGCTCGACTATAAATAGAGGCCACCCCCGCACGATTTCTTCACACCATCTCACTCCCCTCTCCTCACTGACCGTGCCACACCATTCTTAGAGCAAGGCGAGCACCACCTCGCCGGAATTTCACCGGAGCCCGCCGCCTCTGGAGAAGAAGGGAGCCAGCGATTGGAGCCGCCCCAGGAGAAGCCACCGGTACCAGGAGGTCCGCCGTCATCGACTTCGTCGTTCGCCCGCCTCGCCGACCCTCGCCCGTACCCCGGTGAGCCCCCAGCACCCCTCACTGGCCGCGCTAGGTTTCATTCTCGCCGGAGCTGTCTCGCGTCGACGATGACCCCCAGCCGTTAGATTAGAACCAGATCGAACGATCTAAGTTGCCCCGTACCGCTTCGCCTAGCCCCGTGTCACTGACAGTGGGGACACCCACTTAAGCAGCCCGCGGGAGCACTGCGCTTAGCAGGCCGGCCCGTTATAATTTCCCGCGCAGCCCAGCAATTCAAATTAAACCTTTTCTTTTTAAATTCAAACACACTTCTGTACCCAACTTCAAAAATCAACCCAGATCGATTCAGTGCACCAATTTGAATGAAACTAATTTTGTTGGAAAGGTCTGTGAATGCTTAATCCAAGCCCGTTGGATTCAAGTCATTTGGATCTGTAGATCACCCATAGTAAAAATAACAAGGTAGAAGCTTTTCTGCATTCAAACATTTTTCAAATTTAAACCATAAAAGCTTTTGAGTTGATTCCAACTCTCAAAAATCACATTTAACCATACCTTTCAGAATATATAAAAATATATAGGTTTACTTGGAGAAATAATGTTCAAGGAATAAAAGAATGCTTCATAAGCATTTCTAGCCACTTTAATTAATTAAAATAAAAGGGTAAAACCTTATTAAATTGTGACACCACTTTAAATCACATTCCCATGGACTACAATATGTGGTGATGACATGTGTCAACATGATCACATGTTTAGTTTGGAGAATATTAAATCTTAAGTAATATTTTTCAATGAGTAGGAATTACTTTTCTAAAAATAAAAAAGATTTAAACCAAGCCTTAACCTTGTAATATTAGAGATGATGCTAGATCATCTATAGGACCCTTGTGTGTGATGATTGCAAGTAGTTAAGTATTATTTGGTGATTGTGTACCTCGTATTTATTCATAGATGCTAGTACCGACCAAGGATACGAGGAAGAAGGAGGATACTACGAAGAAGAAGCCGAGGAGAACTTCAAACACTGCTCTGCACAAGGGAAGCTTATATTGACACTGATGCAAGCTGATATTATACCAATGCAAGCTAACACTTGCAAGATACTATACCTATGCAAGCTCATACTCATAGTGATGCAAGCTAACCCTTGCCAGATACCCTACTGATGCCACAAACCCATACTGGTGATATGACTACTATATGCCTTAAGCATATGTGATCATACCCATTTGATAAACCAATCCTAGTTTTATGTGCAAGCTTCTTACTTTATTTCTTTATCAAAGCTTACTTAGAGTCTACCTAAGAGTTTGACAGTTATGCTGAAGGTTGCATAAAGAGCATAAAATTTGGCCTAAGCTAGAAGCCTTGATATCAGCCTAAGATATAAGGTTGGACTTAGTGAAACTCCACTATTTACCACCCCTCATCAGTACTACCCCCACCTATAGAGGCTAGTGCTAAGCATAAAACTTGATCAACTTTAGATGGGATTACTTGGTGGAAAAATGGTTATGAAAACCTTGGAATGATGGATCATTCTATTGAAATGTTTTGAACATGTGTTTCCAAACACTTGATGATTCTGGTGATGAAAATGTTGAGGCATGAGCCTTAGCCTTTTTTAAAACTGATGGTTGTCTGGATGCGATACCATTCCAATTTTAGCGTACAACCACAATACCCGAATATTGGGTAGGGCTTGACTGGAAACTTATATTCCTTAGTATTAGCTACCTTGTGAAGATTGTCCACCTGTGCAGTACCCAAGATGACAGTGGTCATGGTTGGGAGGCCAAACTCACAGGAGAGGTGCTTATACTAGGGCGTGTAATTGAAAGGTTAGGATTGATTATCCGCATACTGAGTATGGTGAATTCAGGATTTGTTCCTGACGGATGTATCGAATGTTGTGGTGAAAGTGTACAACCTCTGCAGAGTGTCAAACTATTCGAATAGCCGCGTCCGCGGTTATGGACAGTTGGAGTGGCCATACTGTTCCCCCGTCAGACTTTTCAAAATGACTTGTGAAATGAATTGAGACTTTGACTTGGCCACAACAGAGTTGTGACTTGAATTACAAGATCCCCCTTAGGAGTTATAAAATTGTGACTAGCTTTGGAACTTAGTAGAGATAAACCTGGCTTTTTGCAAAACAACCCTAGAGCCTAGTGTCCTATTATTCAAAAACCCCTTACCTGTTAGTATTAGTTTGCGAGTACTTAAAGAGTACTCATGGCTTTGTCCCTGGCTATTCCCATGGCCAGACTATGAAGAGGAGTACCTGGAAGATGGACCCCAGGAAGGTTATGACAACTAGGATCATTTCCCATCGTCAGCATTGCCTGTGACCCCGAAGATGGAGCTTCGCCTACGCTACCGTTACGCTTACGTATTCCGCTGCTTGATGTGTATTAAGAACTGGATCCTGAGATCCCTATTTGTGTAAGAACTTATGTATCGTTTGTAATGGATGAAGTACTATGGTATCCAATTCTGTTATGTCTCGCAAAAATGGTAATCCTGGGATTGATGTATGGCATAACAGGCATCTAGGATTGAAAAATCCGGGTGTTGACAAGTTGGTATCAGAGCCATCCTGACCATAGGAGACCCTAGTTAGATTGGACGTTGAACCAAAAACTTAGTTTCAAAACCAAAGAACAAAAATATTTACGAAAACTTATTCCCATTCTTACCTCTTTAATTCTTTCATAAAACTTCATGTTCCTCAAAAAAAAATCTTGCCAAATAGATAAAATTTTGACACACTTGATAACTCTGCTAATCTACTCATCCTCTATTTTTATAGATGGACGTGAAGTACAGCAAGTTTTATCAACTTGGGAATGGAGGAGACCTTATCTTTGAGAGGGATCTGGATCAGCTTTCGGAACTTCTGGAGCGTCCACACCCCGAGTTCTTCTGAGCTCAGCTCAATGATCAAGGAGGAGAAGATCTGCAGTGGCTAATTGTTGCAAGTCCCCGAGGAAAGATTGAACCTCCCACTGCGGAGGGAATTCAGTTTACCTTGAGGGAAAACAACTGGCTCGATGGACTTGCCAGAGCAATGCAGGAAGCTCTTTCCCGTCTGTGTGGGCAGAGCATCAATCAGATCAAGGGTACTCGCTTTGAGTTTTGCCCAAGGCGTGATACAAATGGCCAACCACTGGAAGCCCCATACCACCCCGAGCTGAAGACCCAATTGGACCACCTTAGCTTCATGATGTATGATTGTCAGCGGGAATTGGACAACTGCCGTGACTATTGCAACCACAAGTATGCGTTATCAAGACGAAGGATCAGACCATCGCCATGCTAGCAAAGGATCGCATGTCTCGTCGCCGTCAGCTTGACAAGAAGGAGCGCATTATTGCCCGTCTTCGCCATCGCATCTCATCTCTGGAAGAGACCATCCACGAGAGAGACATGCAGTTAGAAGAAAGGGAGAATGCCGGAGAGGATCTTCGTGGAGACCCTTACTCCTATCTCAGCGATGACGATGATTTTCTGGAGGATAAGGCCATGGACTTCTTCACCGATGAGGATGATTTCGCCTTCATCGATGATGCTGAAGATGATGAAGCCACAGACTCCGAGGAGTAGTAGCACTGAGCACTAGCGTAGTGAGTAGTAGTTGGTCCCACTTTATCGTAGTTTCCAGAATGGTTCTTAAAACCATCTGTTTTTCCTTGTTGTGGTGTGTGTTGTACTGTGTGCTATGAATGAATGAAAAAGCAAGTTGCTAGAAAAATCCGAGTCAAACTTTTAAAAAAATTCCAAAAACCCAAAACCTTAGAAATTTCCCTCTTTTCTCATGATCTATATCAATCTTCAGATGCCACGTGGAGGAAGTGGTTCAGCCCCGGACCCGATGTTGCAGATCCTGCAAATGTTGACTTCTGACTGCGAAGCTGAAAGAGCGGAACGTCAAGCCAACCTAGCCACTCTGCAACAGATAGCCCAGCTAGCCCATAACAACCAAGGCCATGGAAATCAGGACAACCACGGATCTAAGCTCAAGAATTTTCAGAATACCAACCCACCCGTTTTCACCAAGTCAGAAGAACCCCTAGACGCCGATGATTGACTGCAAACCATGGAAAACAACTTAGAAGTAGCCGGAGTCGAAGCCAACGAGAAAGTCCTGTTCGCCACCCATTATCTAGCCGGAGATGCCAGGGCATGGTGGAACAGTGTTCGTGCAATGACCGGAGGCCAGATGATGACCTGGGAGGAATTCAAGGTCAAGTTTAGTAGAACCCATGTGCCACCCGGTTTGATCAAGAGAATAAGAGACGAGTTCAGAGAGTTGAAGAAAGGAAGGATGACTGTAGTGGAATACCGTGACAAATTTTTGTCATTAGCTAGGTATGCCCCGGACGAGATAGACACCGAAGCCAAGAAGAAAGAAAGATTCCTGAATGGTCTGCATGACGAGATGCAGACAGTGTTAGTCAATATCCCCTTTGTTGATATTGAAGCCCTTGTCGACTTTGCTATCCAGATGGAAGGAAAGATCAACCAGGCCAATGAGAACCGCAAGCGTCGCATGATGCATCAACCAGGAACCCATCAAACCCCAAAGTATCGCCCCAACCCATCTCTAGGATTTGCCCCAAGAACCAACAGACCCCCTATGACCCGTCCAACCTATCCCAACCGTGGAAACCCTAGACCCGGAGGAAATCACAACAACCCCGGCAACTCTAGCAATTTCACCCGTGCCCCACCCAAGTTCAACACCAACAATGCTACCGCCAACCCCAACGCTGCCCCGAGGACTGGAAGCAATGCTGTGCCTGTCGCAGCCAAGGACAAGTCACAAGTGACCTGTTATGACTGTGGAAATAAAGGCCACTATTCCAAAGAGTGCCCTAATAAGAAGAATGCTACAGCCCCCAACGCCAATGTCCCAGCTCAGCAGCATCGTCGTGTCCAACCAGGGAGAAGATTTGCCCCAGGAAATTCACTCAACCGCAATGACCGTCTTTTTCTGATGCATGCTGAAGAAGCTCAGGAAGCGCCAGACGTCGTGCTGGGTATGTTTTCTGTTAGTTTAGTACTTGCAAGAGTGTTGTTTGATTCTGGTGCATCGCATTCATTCGTCACCGAAGAATTTGCCTGCACTAGTAAAATTCAACCAACC
The DNA here is from genome assembly GCA_916181665.1 of Avena sativa. Taxonomy (NCBI): domain Eukaryota; kingdom Viridiplantae; phylum Streptophyta; class Magnoliopsida; order Poales; family Poaceae; genus Avena; species Avena sativa. The sequence continues at coordinate 105,442,183 of OV702280.1, forward strand.
AAATTGAAGCATGTGATGATTGTACAAATTCCCGGATCAACCACCAAGGCTAGGAAAATTTGCAAGGTCGTCCCTATCCGAATCCATGGCATAGATTTTTATGCTAACCTGATAGTACTCGGAACTAAAGGTTTGGAAGTAGTACTAGGAATGGATTGGATGTCCCAACATAAAGGATTGATTGACTGTGCCAAGAAAGCCATCACCATGACCAGTACCACCGGGATATCAGTCGAGCATATATCTGAAACCTTACCTCGCCAATTAAAGTGTAACAAGAGTATAGCCCAACCTACCATTGACCAAGTTCGGATAGTCTGCGAATACCTCGACGTATTTCTAGATGTTTTGCCCAGTATGCCCCCAGATCGGGATATCGAGTTTATCATCGAACTAATCCCCGGAACAGGAACCATAGCCTAGAGACCCTATAGTATGAACCCATCAGAACTAGAAGAACTGAATAAGCAACTGGATTCCATGTTGGAAATTGGATTGATTCAACCAAGTGCGTCCCCATGGAGATCACCTGTCTTGTTTGTGGACAAGAAAGATGGAGGTAACCGTTTATGTACGGATTATCGGAAGTTGAATGATGTCACCATCAAGAACAAGTAACCCTTGCCTAAGATAGAAGATTTGTTTGATCAGTTGACCGGTGCCCAGGTGTTTTCTAAGATTGATCTTAGGACTGGCTATCATCAACTCAAAATTCGTGCAGAGGATATTCCAAAGACTGCCTTTACCACCAGATATGGATTGTACGAGTATACAGTCATGTCTTTTGGATTAACCAATGCCCCTGCTTATTTCATGAACCTCATGAATAAGATTTTTATGGACTTCCTGGATAAGTTTGTCGTTGTTTTCATCGATGAAATTCTGATTTATTCAAAATCAGAAGAAGAACATGAGCTACACCTAAGGACCATTCTTGGAACCCTTAGAGAGCATCAGCTGTATGCAAAGTTTAGCAAATGTGAATTCTGGTTACAGGAAGTAGGATTCCTCAGTCACATTGTATCAGCCGGAGGAATTGCCGTTGACCCTGCCAAAGTGAAAGATGTAGAAGATTGGCAAGCCCCAACCACTCAAACCCAAGTTCGTGCTTTTCTCGGATTGGCGGGATATTACCGCAAGTTCGTAGAAGGATTCTCGAGTATCGCCAGACCCATGACCCAATTGCTGAAGAAGGACAGGAAGTTTGAATGGACAGACAAGTGTGAAGCGATTTTTCAAGAACTCAAGAGGAGATTGATCTCAGCCCCAATCTTAATCATGCCGGATATCACGAAGCCCTTCGATGTGTATTGTGACGCATCCAAGATTGGTCTCGGATGTGTGCTAATGCAAGAAGGCAAAGTTATATCTTATCTATCGCGACAATTGAAGCAACATGAACAAAATTACCCAACCAACGACCTCGAACTCGTAGCCGTAGTTCTATCCCTGAAGACATGGAGACACTACCTGATGGGAAACCGTTGTGAGATTTACTCGGATCACAAGAGCCTAAAGTATATATTCACTCAGAAGGAGTTGAATATGAGGCAGAGAAGATGGATTGAGCTAATCAAGGATTACGACCTGGACATTCACTATCACCCTGGTAAAGCCAATGTGGTAGCCGATGCCCTTAGCAGATTGCTGTGCCGCTTGAACTCCATGATTTTGAAGGAGCAACCAAGTTTGCACAAAGAGATGGAAGATTTTCGAATGGAATTAGTAAGTGAAGGATTTTTGGCTAGCATAGAACTTCAGCCCACTTTGATCAGTCAGATTAAAGAAGCGCAGAAGGGAAATGCCAGTATCGACGGAATCAAGCGTCGTATCGGTACAGGCAAAGTACCCGGATTCACCGAGGACGAAGGAGTTTTGTGGTACAAAGGACGCCTTTGTGTACCATCAGATTCTGAGTTAAAAGAAGTTATCTTGAAGGAGGCTCATGATACTCTTTATTCTATCCATCCCGGGGGAACTAAGATGTATCAAGATTTGAAAGAGCAATTTTGGTGGCATAAGATGAAGAGAGAAATCGGAAGCTATATCGCCAAGTGTGATATATGTCAACGAGTCAAGGCAGGACATCAAAGACCCGCTGGATTGTTGCAACCTTTGCAAATTCCGGAACAGAAATGGGATTCTGTAGGAATGGACTTTATCACTGGACTACCTACTTCTAGTAGGGGAAATGACTCTATTTGGGTCATAGTGGACAGATTGTCCAAATTCGCCCATTTCTGGCCCGTCAAAACCACCTATCAGAGTTCGAAGCTAGCGGAGTTGTACATCGCTAGAATCGTTAGTTTGCATGGAGTCCCCTAGAACATAGTATCGGATCGAGGAACCCAGTTTACCTCGAGATTCTGAAAGAAAGTCCAAAAATATTTAGGAACCCGCCTAGATTTCAGTACCGTGTATCACCCCCAGACCGATGGACAAACGGAGCGAGTAAACCAAATACTCGAAGATATGCTTAGAGAATGTGTGCTAGAATATGGATCCAAGTGGGAAGACTGTCTGTCGTTTGCAGAATTTTCATACAACAACAGTTACCAAGCCAGTTTGCAAATGGCCCCATTTGAATTCATGTACGGAAGAAAGTGCCGCACCCCTTTGAACTGGTCGGAAGTAGGAGAGAGTCAGATTTTCGGACCCGACATCCTACGAGAAGCAGAAGAGAAGGTTCACAAGATTCGTGAGCACCTCAAGACAGCCCAATCCCGACAGAAGAGTTACACCGACAAGAGACATCGATACCTCGCCTTCAACATCGGAGATTTTGTTTATCTGAAAGTGTCGCCATTGAAGGGAATGCAGCGTTTCCAACTCAAAGGAAAGTTAGCCCCCAGATATATCGGACCTTTCAAAATTTTGAACCGTCGAGGATAAGTATCGTATCAACTGGAACTACCTGAAGAGATGTCAGCTGTGCACAATGTGTTCCATATCTCATTACTTCGCAAATGTCTCGAAGTCCCCGAGAAGACCGAAGTGTTCAAGAATATCGATCACCGGACCATAGAGATCAACGATGACCTAACCTATCCCGAAGTACCCATCCGCATTTTGGAAGAAGCCTTTCGAACTACCAGAACCCGAAGAATAAGTTTCTCAAGATTCAGTGGAGCAACCACACAGAAGAGGAAGCTACCTGGGAACGCGAAGATCACATCAGGACGGAGTTTCCCGATCTCTTCAAATCCTAGGTAATGTTTTCGTCCTTTTTCAAATCTCGGGACGAGATTTTCTTTAAGGGGGGAAGTTTTGTAACATCCCAAAAATACCAAACTTAGATCATCAAACACTAATCATCAAGATTAGGGTTAACAAAAACTTTTGTAAATAAACCCATGAATGCATGTATATGTGTATGCCTGGATTTTTAATTTCTTTACAAAACACCTTGTTTGTGTGATCCATTGCTTGTAAAATGTTTCTTAGGTGAAATAAACATCATCTAAAACATTTCCCACACTTTTCCTAAAGACAGGTAAATCAAAACAAATATATTAAGTGAATGGTCATTTTGACCAATTTAACTCCCAAGACTACTTTGGCTGTCTCAAACTTTAAAAACCTAACAGAAACTTTTCTGGGAGGCTAGATGAAGAACTAGCCGTGCCAACCTTGTCTGGGAGGCAGCCCACCGTCCACCGCCACTCACTGTCCCAACTGCGAGCGTTGCCAAGCCCTGGACCACGTGCACAAGCCGCGCCCAGACCATGCCGAGCGTGCGCCAGAGCGCCAAGCGCGACCAGCGTCCCCAGACCGCACGCCGCCCTCACCGCGTGCACACACGATCACCACCGACCCAGGAGACCGCCAGACATCCCTGTTTGCCGCCCCATGCCAGACAGCCACCGCCCGCCGTCGAAGACGCCGCCTCTGCCGCGCAGAGCACCGGCCGTTCCAGACCAAACCACCCCACCCCATGCCTTGCGACCATGTCGTTGAGCATTGCCAGGAGACACAGCACCGTCCCCTACCCTTGCCCATGCCATTAGCCGCCTGTAACGTCGCCCTCGACGAGCTCACCGTGTGCCCCGACGGTCCCCTCGCTCGACTATAAATAGAGGCCACCCCCGCACGATTTCTTCACACCATCTCACTCCCCTCTCCTCACTGACCGTGCCACACCATTCTTAGAGCAAGGCGAGCACCACCTCGCCAGAATTTCACCGGAGCCCGCCGCCTCTAGAGAAGAAGGGAGCCAGCGATTGGAGCCGCCCCAGGAGAAGCCACCGGTACCAGGAGGTTCGCCGTCGTCGACTTCGTCGTTCGCCCACCTCGCCGACCCTCGCCTGTACCCCGGTGAGCCCCCAGCACCCCTCACAGGCCGCGCTTGGTTTCATTCTCGCCGGAGCTGTCTCGCGTCGACGATGACCCTCAGCCATTAGATTAGAACTAGATCGAACGATCCACGTTGCCCCGTACCGCTTCGCCCAGCCCCGTGTCACTGACAGTGGGGAAACCCACTTAAGCAGCCCGCGGGAGCACTGCGCTTAGCAGGCCGGCCCGTTAGAATTTCCCGCGCAGCCCAGCAATTCAAATTAAACCTTTTCTTTTTAAATTCAAACACACTTCTGTACCCAACTTCAAAAATCAACCCAGATCAATTCAGTGCACCAATTTGAATGAAACCAATTTTGTTGGAAAGGTCTGTGAATGCTTAATCCAAGCCCATTGGATTCAAGTCATTTGGATCTGTAGATAACCCATAGTAAAAATAACAAGGCAAACGCTTTTCTACATTCAAACATTTTTCAAATTTAAACCATAAAAGCTTTTGAGTTGATTCCAACTCTCAAAAATCACATTTAACCATACCTTTCAGAATATATAAAAATATATAGGTTTACTTGCAGAAATAATGTTCAAGGAATAAAAGAATGCTTCATAAGCATTTCTAGCCACTTTAATTAATTAAAATAAAAGGGTAAAACCTTATTAAATTGTGACACCACTTTAAATCACATTACCGTGGACTACAATATGTGGTGATGACATGTGTCAACATGATCACATGTTTAGTTTGGAGAATATTAAATCTTAAGTAATATTTTTCAATGAGTAGAAATTACTTTTCCAAAAATAAAAAGATTTAAACCAAGCCTTAACCTTGTAATATTAGAGATGATGCTAGATCATCTATAGGACCCTTGTGTGTGATGATTGCAACTAGTTAAGTATTGTTTGGTGATTGTGTACCTCGTATTTATTCATAGACGCTAGTACCGACCAAGGATACGAGGAAGAAGGAGGATACTACGAAGAAGAAGCCGAGGAGAACTTCAACCACTGCTCTGCACAAGGCAAGCTTATATTGACACTGATGCAAGCTGATATTATACCAATGCAAGCTAACACTTGCAAGATACTATACCTATGCAAGCTCATACTCATAGTGATGCAAGCTAACCCTTGCCAGATACCCTACTGGTGCCACAAACCCATACTGGTGATATGACTACTATATGCCTTAAGCATATGTGATCATACCCATTTGATAAACCAATCCTATTTTTATGTGCAAGCTTCTTACTTTATTTCTTTATCAAAGCTTACTTAGAGTCTACCTAAGAGTTTGACAGTCATGCTGAAGGTTGCATAAAGAGCATAAAATTTGGCCTAAGCTAGAAGCCTTGATATCAGCCTAAGATATAAGGTTGGACTTAGTGAAACTCCACTAGTTACCACCCCTCATCAGTACTACCCCCACCTATAGAGGCTAGTGCTAAGCATAAAACTTGATCAACTTTAGATGGGATTACTTTGTGGAAAAATGGTTATGAAAACCTTGGAATGATGGATCATTCTACTGAAATGTTTTGGACATGTGTTTCCAAACACCTGATGATTCTGGTGATGAAAATGTTGAGGCATGAGCCTTAGCCCTTTATAAAACTGATGGTTGTCTGGATGCGATACCATTCCAATTTTATCGTACAACCACAATACCCGAAGATTGGGTAGGGCTTGACTAGAAACTTATATACCTTAGTATTAGTTCCCTCACGGCCAAGGTCTGAGCTGAGGCTACCTTGTGAAGATTGTCCACCTGTGCAGTACCCAAGATGACAGTTGGTCATGGTTGGGAGGCCAAACTCATAGGAGAGGTGCTTATACTAGGGCGTGTAATTGAAAGGTTAGGATTGATTATCCGCATACTGGGTATGGTGAATTCAGGATTTGTTCCTGACGGATGTATCGAATGTTGTGGTGAAAGTGTACAACCTCTGCAGAGTGTCAAACTATTCGAATAGCCGCGTCCGCGGTTATGGACAGTTGGAGTGGCCATACTGTCCCCCCGTCAGACTTTTCAAAATGACTTGTGAAATGAATTGAGACTTTGACTTGACCACAACAGAGTTGTGACTTGAATTACAAGATTCCCCTTAGGAGTTATAAAATTGTAACTAGCTTTGGAACTTAGTAGAGATAAACCTGGCTTTTTGCAAAACAACCCTAGAGCCTAGTGTCCTATTATTCAAAAACCCCTTACCTGTTAGTATTAGTTTGCGAGTACTTAAAGAGTACTCATGGCTTTGTCCCTGGCTATTCCCATGGCCAGACTATGAAGAGGAGTACCTGGAAGATGGACCCCAGGAAGGTTACGACAACTAGGATCATCTCCCATCGTCAGCATTGCCTGTGACCCCGAAGATGGAGCTTCGCCTACGCTACCGTTACGCTTACGTATTACGCTGCTTGATGTGTATTAAGAACTGGATCCTGAGATCCCTATTTGTGTAAGAACTTATGTATCGTTTGTAATGGATGAAGTACTATGGTATCCAATTCTGTTATGTCTCGCAAAAATGGTAATCCTGGGATTGCGATGTATGGCATAACATGCATCTAGGATTGAAAAATCCGGGTGTTGACAACAATAAACAATCACAAAATAAAGTAGATTTTCATACAACATAAACAACAAGTTTGGAAATGTAAACATAATAGAAAGCCATCCACATGTTGGATGGTCATTGCGACTCAATAATCAAAGGATGATAGATAAATAGGTAGCCGAATAATCAACTACTCCTCCATGTCAACATCCCCGTCTACAAGAGTAAGTCTGGCTCTCTCCAAAGCTGACTTGTACTCTGTAACATCCCAAAAATATTGAACTTGGATCATCAAACTCTAAGCATCAAAATTAGGGTTAACAAAAACTTTTCTAAATAAAGTTATGAATGCATGCATATGAGTATGCATTGAATTTGAAATTCTTTTGAACCACCTTGTTTGTGTGTTTCCTTGCTTGTAAAATGTTTGTTAGGTGAAATAAACATAATCTAAAACATTTCCCACAATTTTCCCAAAGGCAAGTAAATCAAAACAAATAAAATAAAGGAATGGTCATTTTGACCAATTTAACTCCCATGCCTACTTTGGTTGCCTCAAACTTTCAGAACCTAACAGAAACTTCTCTAGATCTTTGCACCCCTTGATTGTACTCATAACAAAGTATCAAGGCCCACTTTGTGATCATCCAGAAACTTTCAAATGCATAGTTTAAATGACAATTCAAAATTGCATCTTTATCATATGGGAAGATCCCACTTTTTCAAAAACCACTCAAACAAGCTCAACTTTCAAAACCCAAGCATCTGGAGACTCACCAGCACCAATCTAGCACACCCACCAAAAATATTTTCAAAATTCAAAACTTGAATTCATGCGGCCATTTCATCAAACACTTGGCAGACACAAATCAAACAAAATCAAAACACTATAGTGTGCAGTGTTTTGAGCCTAACTGGTTCCCTATCTAGCTCACAACCATCTCAGTAGATCATCTAGCAAGATTAACCAAGCACTAGCACCACTGTGATCTTGCCAATATCATCAATGGTGAATAGCCGAAGCCACCCTTGCCACCCCAGTGTAGACAGCAAGCTAGGAAGGAAACTAGCCATGCCAACCTTGTCTGGGAGATCACCCATGCCTCACCGCCCCCTCTCGACCAGACCTGCCTTGAAGACACCGACCAGAGCACCCAGGAACACCGCGCCCATGCCTCTGCCAACCGTGCCGAGCATGCGCCAGAGCGCAACCCTTGACCGAAGCCCACAGACAGCGCGCCACCCTCACCGCGTGCATACACGATCGCCACCGACCCAGGAGACCGCCAGACATCCCCGTTCGCCACCCCATGACGCACAGCCACCGCTCGCCGTCGAAGACGCCGCCTCTGCCGCGCAGAGAGTCGCGTGTTCCAGACCAAACCGCATCGCCCCTACAAACGCATTAAAGTCGTAGAGCATCGCCAGGAGACCACCAAGCGATCGCCACCACCAGCCATGCCTCTAGCAGCCCGTAGCCATGTCGCCACGGTCGCCCGCCCATGCCGTTCGGTCTGACCGTCGAGACTATAAATAGAGGACTCCCCTTCTCGAATTCTTCACACCGTTCCACTCCTCTCTCACCCAGAACCACCCCACCTCAGTCCCGGAGCAAGGCGAGCAGTGCATCGCCGGAATTTTACCGGAGCCCGCCGCCTCCGGAGAAGAAGGGCGCCATCGATTTCATCCACCCCAGGAGCTACCGCGACCACCCCTGAGTTCGCCGTTGTCGACTTCGTCGTTCGCCTGCCTCGCCTGCACCCCGGTGAGCCCCCAGCAACCCCCACTGGCCGCGCTAGGTTTCTGTCTCGCCGGCGTTGCCCAACGTTGACGATGACTCTCATCCGTTGGATTAGAACTAGATCGAACGCCCCACATCGCCCCATACCGCTTCGCACCCCCCTGTCTCACTGACGAGTGGGGACAGCCACTTAAGCAGGCCGCGGAAGCGCTACGCTTAGCAGGCCGGCCCGTTAACTTTTCCCGCGCAGCCCAGTTATTTGAATTAAACCTTTTCCATTTAATTTCAAACACACTTCTGTACCCAATTTCAAAAATCAACCCAGGTCGATTCAGTGCACCAAATTGAATGAAACTAATTTTGCTAGAAAGGTCTGGGAATGATGAATCCAAGCCCGTTGTATTCGAGTCATTTGGATCTATAGATCAACCATGGTAAAAATAACAAGGCAGAAGCTTTTCTGCATTCAAACATTTTTCAATTTTAAACCATAATAGCTTTTGAGTTGATTCCAACTCTCAAAAATCACATTTAACCATACCTTTCAGAATATATAAAAATATATAGGTTTACTTGCAGAAATAATGTTCATGTAATAAAAGAATGCTACATAGGCATTTCTAGTCACTTTATTTAATTAAAATAAAAGGGCAAAACCTTATTAAATTGTGACACCACTTTAAATCATATTCCCATGGACTAAAATATGTGGTGATGACATGTGTCAACATTATCCCATGTTTGGTTTGGAGAATATTAAATCTTAAGTAGTTTTTCAATGAGTAGAAATTACTTTTCTAAAAATAAAAGGAATTAAACCAAGCCTTAATCTTGTAATGTTAGAGATGATGTTAGATCATCTAGAGTACCCTGTGTGTGATGGTTGCAAGTAGTTAAGTATTGTTTGGTGATTGTGTACCTTGTATTTATTTATAGACGCTACTACCGACCAAGGATATGAGGAGGAAGGAGGATTCTACGAAGAAGAAGCCGAGGAGAACTTCAACCACTGATCTTCTCAAGGCAAGCTAACACTTGCAATTATGAAAGTTAGATAACCTATGCAATGCACTAAGCATGCTTGGTTAGACATATTTGATGATACCCAATCCTAGTTTTATTTACAAGCTTTCTATTTTATTTCTTTATCAAAGCTATTACTTGGAGTTTACTTAAGTGACTTGTAGATTCTAGAAAGATATATGTGAAGGTTGCATAAAGAGCATAAAATTTGGCCTAAGATAGATAATCTTGATGTCATCCTAAGGCATGAGATTGAACTTAGTTAAAACTCCACTAGTTTACCACCCCTCATTAGTACTTACCCCCACCTGTAGATGCTAGTGCTAAGCATAAAACTTGATCAACTTTAGATGGGAATATTTGGTGTAAAAATGGTTATGAAAACCTTGGAATGATGGATCATTATATTGAAATGTTTTGGACATGTGTTTCCTAACACCTGATGATTTTGGGATGAAAATGTTGAGGCATGAGCCTTAGCCCTTTATAAAACTGATGGTTGTCTGGATGCGATACCATTCCAATTTTATCGTACAACCACAATACCCGAAGATTGGGTAGGGCTTGACTAGAAACTTATATACCTTAGTATTAGTTCCCTCACGGCCAAGGTCTGAGCTGAGGCTACCTTGTGAAGATTGTCCACCTGTGCAGTACCCAAGATGACAGTTGGTCATGGTTGGGAGGCCAAACTCACAGGAGAGGTGCTTATACTAGGGCGTGTAATTGAAAGGTTAGGATTGATTATCCGCATACTGAGTATGGTGAATTCAGGATTTGTTCCTGACGGATGTATCGAATGTTGTGGTGAAAGTGTACAATCTCTGCAGAGTGTCAAACTATTCGAATAGCCGCGTCCGCGGTTATGGACAGTTGGAGTGGCCATACTGTTCCCCCGTCAGACTTTTCAAAATGACTTGTGAAACAAAGTGAGACTTTGACTTGACCACAACCGGGTTGTGATATGAAATACAAGTTCCCATTTAGGTGTTATAAAACTTCAACTAGCATTCGTTGCTTCTAAACTTAGTAGAGATAAATCTGGCTTTTGCAAAACAACCCTAGAGCCTAGTGTCCTATTATCAAAAATCCCTTTCTCTTGTCAGTATTAGTTTGCGAGTACTTAAAGAGTACTCATGGCTTTGTCCCTAGATATTCCCATGGCCAGACTATGAAGAGGAGTACCTGGAGGATGGACCCCAGGAAGGTTACGACAACTAGGATCATCTCCCATCGTCAGCATTGCATGTGACCCCGAAGATGGAGCTTCGCCTACGCTACCGTTATTAGTACGGATTCCGCTGCTTGATGTTGTATTAAGAACTGGATCATGAGATCCCTATTTGTGTAAGAACTTATGTACGGTTGTAATGGATGATGTACTATGGTATCCAATTCTATTATGTCTCGCAAAAATGGTAATCCTGGGATTGCGATGTATGGCATAACAGGCATCTGGGATTAAAAATCCGGGTGTTGACATACTCCTCCACGCTGGTCGTCAAGTCCTCAATCTTCGCACGAAGTGCTCTCTTCTACGAGCGAAGCCTCTCTATCACTCCCTGCTGAGTCTCTAAATCAAAGTCCTTGGCCTCAATCTCGGCCTTCATGTCCTTGATCTTCTTGTTTCTGTCATGAACCCTATTCTCCTGATTCTTGAACTTCTTGTCCTGGCTCTCGAATGGCCTCCATCTCCTTGACGATCTCGTATTGCTCCGCGAAGATCTTGTCCTTCTCCCTCAACTGAACCTGGAGCTCATCATTACTAAGCATGACGTTGGTCCTATCTGTGTCGAGGTGTCTAATAAGGAACTCTAGGTCCTTGAGGTACAGACGAACCGGCTCAGTCGTCTCTCTAGCATCGCCCTCATACACTAATGCCTCTCCCTCCCCGGCACGTCTCCCGAATGGGTGGAAGTAGAGGACTCTAAGCTAGGTGGAGTGGCGTCCGCAGAGGAGCCCAAGTAGCTCCTGCATGACTACATCTAGACCCTTCTCTTTGTCATCATGCATCAGCTTGAAGGAAATCTCCTCCGTGAGTGGCTCGGTCTGTCGTCCCGGCTGCGAGACTCTAAAGCCCCAAAGGTCCTTCCTCTCAAACTTGGTGAGATTAAGTGCCTTGATACTAGGAAGTGGGAGGTTAAGCACACTAGTAAACTGCACGATGCATGAACCAAAATGAGTTCCATTGAACTACTCGGCAGTGCTGATCACAAACCTAGGCATCTAATGTAAGATAGAGAAATATTAGGACAACACAAGTAAGGGAACAAGACAGTAAAATGAAAGCAGAAACATACATCATCCATAAAACATACAAGTCATGGCATATAATGTCTACCACAAGCACTCAGATTCAAACATAACTTAGACAAATTTTTGCGAGAAAACGACAAGTGTGGTGGTCCAACTAGCGGAGTACGTTATAATTCTCACTCATATGCTAAGTCTATGATATCTTCCCTTGGACATTTTATGGCGGTCTCTAAGTCTTGGGTATACTTCTTCTCCTCCTCAAGGTCATTTTTAGTGTTGAGCGTCCTACACTTGAGTCTTTCACCAAGCTCCTTGATAGCATTCCAAGATGCATTTCTTGCAGAGTCAAAGAATGTCGTATACATTTCTGATTTGGTGCCCATGTAGAATCCCAACTCTTTGTGGTTGTCTCCCTTGTTTTTATACAAGTGAAGTTGCACCCACCAATATTCCTGTCCTTCGTCCATTACTGGAAATCCTTTGTACACGGCCTCACCATGTATCCCCAAGCTAACCATAAGGGTCTTGAGTGCTTTGGGAAACTCCATCTCACATTCTAAAGTCATGGTCATGAGTGGTGCCTTCTTGACGGCTTCGTTGATGGTGGCCATCTACAAATATAGATTAGAAGAGTTTACGAGAAGAAAAATACAAGTGTGGAATTTGCAAAGAGTTGCATTTTTCCTCAGTGGTTTCTTAGTCTAATCCATCCTAGGGTCATAATCCTACAGGCAACATAGTTCTCTGATACCATCTGTAAGGCCCCACCTTTATAAGGTAAAGGTCCCTGTGATTGCAATGCTAGTCCCTGGATCAAATGCTAGCATCCACAGTTTAAGATGAAGTACACAGATACAAAGGTCTTTATTACATTGTCATTCCAGAGATAAACATAGTCTTTTACAACTCCATAGCCATAGGCTAGTACAATAGTTCATAACATAAATAAGTAAAGTAAAGTCTTCATCTTCATGTGCCACAGGCAAGAATGTTGAGTGTAGACTCATAACCATAATCATCATCAGAATAACCTACAACATCATAAGTTACAACCACAGTGGGTCAATACATTTGGAATTGTATTGGCAAGTGATACCATAGTATAATAGTAGTATCTAACTTCTATATGAATTTGGCTAAGTGTATCTTAGGCTTGCTTTGCTCAAACTAGGTTTTTCCTATCAGTTGAAAACACTAAGCTTTTGTTTGACAAAAACTCCCAAGGAACCACCAATATACATTGGTGAACCTTAACCCTTGTTCAACCACAAGTTTTTAACTTAGAAATTGAGATGAGGAGATCCTTGATAGCTTCAATGTCTTTGATTCTAAACTGTCCGTTGCCGGGGACACGACTAAGTACTTAGGTTTTACCCTATCAAGAGATGGTGCACTTTCCCCACAATACTCGACATGCATTGAGACGAGACCTTTCAGAAGCCTTACCTTAGACCACCATGGATGCGTTACATCCTATCACCCTACCACCAACTGTCCATCTGGCTAAGTTATTGCCACCTATATGATCAAGGCAGAGCCCATATGCCATGTGGTTGCACTAGAAGCTTCTAAACAATAAGTATCTCAAATCCCTTTGTTCCTGGGTGGCTCTCCACAAGTGTGATACACAAGGTAAACCATATACATGGGCCTTGTGTAACCACTCAACACAAACCATCATACCATTCCACCCAGATGATTCATTCACTTAGTTGTTTTATTAAGCAAAAACACAAGTCCAAAGACTTAGCAAAACTTCCATAGCATGAATATATACCACCCTTGTTTGCTACCAGCTAGGCTAAGCATGATAACATGGCAAGTATTTTAACTTAGAGAAATTCTACTAATATTACATCTACTAGGATTTCCCAAGCATAGCATATATATATACTTAGCAAAATTCCATGCAAGCCCTATTCAAAATATCACTAGTGCATAGTCAAAATAATAGGACAAAAACATGTAGCACCACTTTCCTTGGTAGTTAGGGGAGTAGCAACAATATTCACAATCACAATCACCACTAGCACCAAAATCTACACATAAAATGATAGCACCAAATTCTCATTCAAAATATTCAAGCAAAAATATATGAATGCATGCAATGCAATGAAATGAATTTTCTACACTAAACCATTCAAACCAAACAGTAATGAACATAAAAACAACTATTTACAGTCTAAATAAACTTAAATTTTTCTTCAATAATATTTTCAAAATAATTTATATGGCCAAAATAAGCCTATAATTTATTCTGCAAATAAATCAAATTTTACAGAATCAAATTGTAGAGGTCCCAACCTTTAATAAGGTAGAGATCCCTGTGTTTACATTGCTAGTCCCTAGATCAATAGCTAGCGTCCACACTTAAGATGTAATATCAAGAAACAAAGGTCATAATACAACTTTATAACCAGGAATAAAATAATTCATTACATCTTACATAGCTCATTTGGCTATCTCATTACAATGCAGCAGAAATAACTATAGCATGGAGTCCTTGATTGTAAAGGTCCCAACCTTTAATTAGGTAGAGATCCCTGTGTTTACAATGCTAGTCCCTGGATCAATAGCTAGCATCCATAGTTAATATGTAATATCAAGAAACAAAGGTCATAATACAACTTTATAACTAGGAATAAAATAATTCATTACATCTTACATAGCTCATTTGGCTATCTCATTACAATGCAGCAGAAATAACTATATAGCATGGAGTCCTTCATCTTCAAAGTGCCACAGGCAATCATGTTGGTTGTAGACTTGTAATCCTAATCAACATACTTCACTAACATCAAACAAACCTGCAACATAATAAGTTACAGCAACAAGGGTCAATACATTTGAATTGTATTGGCAAGTGATACTATGGTAGGATAGTGGTAACTATCATCTATATGCATTTGGCTAAGTGGAGCTTAGGCTTGCTTTGCTCAAAATATATTTTCCTTATCATTTGAAAACACTATGTTTTTGTTTGTCAAAAATCACCCAAGGCATCTACCAATAGAAATTGGTGATCCTTCAACCCTTGTTCACCCACATGTTTTTAACTTAGAAAATTGGGATGAGGAGATTCTTGATAGCTTCCATGTCTTGATGCTCAAATTGTCCATTGCCGGGGACATGACTAAGTACTTAGATTTTACAATCTGTAGAGGAGGTGCACTTTCCCCACAAGACTCGACATGCATCGAGACAAGATCTTCCAGAAGCCTTCCCTTAAACCATAATGGACGCGTTCCAACCAATCATCCCCTACCACCAACTGTCCATTTGGCTAAGTTATTGCAACCTATATGATCCAGGCAGAGCCCATAATGCCAAGTGGCTGCACTTGAAGCTTCTCAACATTTTACATCTCAAATATCTTTGTTCCTGGGTGGCATTCCACAAGTGAGATACATAGGGTAAACCATTAAAAAATGGGCCCTGGTAACCACTCAACAAAAATCCATCCATGCAAGCCCCTTTCCACCCAGGTGATTCATTCACATAGTTGTTTTATTAAACAAAACACAAGTCCTTGACTTAGAAATATTTCATAGCATGAATATAATCCACCCTTGTTTTCTACTAGCTAAGCTAAGCATGATGGTAGTAGGAATCTTAACTTAAGAAAATTCTACTAAGGTTTCATCTACTAGGATTTCTTATGGCATAATTTATACTTAGCGAAAATTCCATGCAAGTCCTACTTAGAAATATCACTAATGCATAGTGAAAATAATGGGACAAAAGTATGAAGCACCACTTGCCTTTTTGGTAGAGAATATAAGTTCACTTCTTGATCTTGCAATAGTCACACTCTTCAAATTCCACTACAATTCAATCAAGCAAGGCACAAATTCAATCTACCATTCAAGCAATTCATTACATAGAATAATAAAAAGAAAGTAATGCATGCAAGCATGTCAAAGATTGTTTTATTTGGAAAAGTGTTTTCTATTAGGCTATAAACATTATAAAACATCTATTTTTATTTATAAAAGTGGCAAAACTATTTGATATTAAGTTAGTGAAAATGGCCATTTAAATCATTCTTGTTTTTCTAGAAATGATTTAATCTTATTGTCTATTTTTTTACAAATACATTTTTAAACACAAATGTTAGTGTTTTATGGTCAAGTGTTTATTATTAAAACCATTTGCAAAAGGTTTTACCTATAAACCATTTTTATACCAAAGCAATATTTTATGTTGTTGGAAATTCCTTTTAGCAAATTAATAATTTTATAGGGTTCATAAAATATATTTTTAAATCCTAAAACTTGGTGTTTAGGGTCAGAGAGTTTAATTCAAATCATTTTCCAAAGGTTTTACTCAAAAAGTAGTTTTAACACATAAACAATATTTTTATTTAACTAGAAATGCTTTTATTCAAAGATTTATTCTTTAACTTCACAAAATACATTTTTAAATCCATAGGTTGGTTTCTATGGTCAGTAGGTTCAAAACAAACCATTTACCAAAAAATTTACCTTAGAAATATTTCTATAAAAGTTTTTATGTTCAAATTATGCCTACACAAGTTTCTGTAAAAAAACCCAATTTAAAAGAAGCAATATACTAAACAAAGTACATGGTTGGAAAGTATTTGTTTTGCTGATTCCATTGATATAAAATTTGCAAAATTTGGACGTGTGGATCAAAAGTTATGAATTTTGCAAGTTTGAACATCTAATAGAACAAATTCTGTTTTTAAAACCAGAGTCTGGCCACGTGGCGTGTTATTACTGGACGGTACCGATTCATGTGGATCTTGCAACTTGGCGCGTTGGATTTAAAACAGATCATGCGGCACAGAAACAACGTACCCTTTAGTTTAAGTGATTCTATCATGGCCGACGGATCAAGATCTAACGGTGCAAATCAGATTGACAACAAACGAGCGGCGCTGGCGGCAGCGTGCTCAGACGAGGGTGGTGCCGACGATGCAGGAAGCGAGAGAGGATGTGGGGGTGGCTCACCGAGATCGCCGTGGCGAGTAGATGCTCAAGGTGGTCTCCTTTGGCCGAGGGGCGCACGAGGTCGCCGTGGATTGCTCACCGGAGTTGCCTTCTGGCTCGGGTGCGGTCAGTCGTTGTCGGAGGCGTCGCTATGGGGTATGTGAAGACAAGAGGAGAATGGCGTTAGACGCGCAAGGAAGAGGGGAGTGCCGGAGCGTCAACTAGAGGTAAAGGGGTGGTCAGAGATTACCAGGGGGCGTCGCCGGAGTTGGAGCAGGAGGCGTTGGCGTTCAGTCTTGGTTGTTGCAGATGTTGTGGAGCACGCGCGGGCGAACTAGAGTTACTGGGTGATGCGTACGGGAGAGGGTAGTAGGCTCGGGTGGTTGAGGGGGCAAGGCGGTGGCTAGGTTCGCCGGAGTCGGCCGGAAACGTCGTCGGGGACAGTGGGGTCGGAGCAAACAATTTGAGCAGCCTTGTGGCCGAGAGGGAGGGGTGAGCGAGGGGAAATGGGGAGGAGACCTGGGCACTTTAACTTGCGTGGTCGCGGCGAGGTTTAAGCGTTGCATTGATGCGAATTAATCGTTGGCCTTCATCGGCAGAGAAACGGCCAGAGGGGGCGCGGTCAGCGGCGGTGAGGAAGAAGATGACTGCATGGCAGTGGGGTCTGGCGTTCAGCGAGAGAGAGGAATTTGCGGTGGGGTCCAGCGGTCAGTGGGTTTGCGGGTGAGAACTGCGGTGTGAACTGTTTTCTGCGGGGGAGAGGGGAAATGGGCTAGCTGGTCCTGGTTTGCTGGGCTAGGTCCTTTCCATTTTTTTGTTCTGATTCATTTTTCTTTTTCTGTTTCTTTTATTTTGTATTGAATTTTTTCAAACAATTCAAGCAACCATTTGAATTCAAATCTCTACCAAACTTTCAGTAAGTTTTAATGCTGATTAAACATGTATTTTTATGACCATTTTTAGAATAATTTATTCATTCTTTGTATGGTTTATATTTTATTTAAAATAGGCACTTGCCTTTTATACAAATAAAATTTTATTTATTTCCAAACCCTTATTTGAATTCTAATTTTTCACCAAACCTAATTCATTAGGTTTGATTTATTTAATGGGGTGTTAAATAATTCACTTTGAATTAATTAAAGTATTTTAATATGATTATTAATCATTTAATTTGGGCAAATATCTTTATTCTAATGAAATCAAATTTGGTTGTAATTCCATAAATTTTATTTAGATGATTTCTTTGATTCCATTTAAGTTAATTAAATAACTTTTATTCCACTTGGGTAAATTCCAATTATTATTTTCCCATGATTTAATTAATCATTTCTATTAGGGATTTTGTCTTTATTTAATAGAATGGAATTTGGTTAATGCCATATAATTTTATTTGAATATTCTTTATCCTTTTATTTTAATAGGAATATCTTTATTTCATTTGTTTATGGATTTGTCCAAGATTTAATTTGGCTTTTAAATACTCCTTATTTATTATTTCTTTCTTTATCTTATAAAATCCATATCTTTTTATTTATCCAAACTTGGTGATTCCAATTTGAAAAATCTTATTTAATATTTGTTATCCTTTTATATCTCTTTAGGATTAATTTGATCAGAATTTGGTATGGATTTCAGATAGGAGCTTTATTAGTTTTGAAATTTAATTTCTTTATCTTACTAGATTCATAAGATTTTATCCAAGGTTCCAAATTGAATGAAATCAATTACTATGGTTTTATAATATTTTCATTTATCATTCTTGATCATTTTAAAATGTTTTTTGACCAATTTTTATGTGGATCAAATCCATAGGCTTAGAGTAATCTTGGAAATGATTTTCTTCCTTTAGGGTTTTAGAATTTTGGTTTAACTTTTCCAAGTGTTTAAATTTCAAAACACATTATTGATGTTTGCATTTCTCTTGATTGAAATTTGTTGGATTCCATTTTATTCAAAGTTTGTTCAAGATGGGTTTTAATGTTTCCATTTGAAATCAAAAAGTTTCTTTTCACCCTAAATTTCAACAATTATTTATTTTGTTTATTTATTTTTCACATTTCAAAATTTGGAAAATTTTGGGATGTGACATTCATCTTCAAAGTGCCACAGGCAATCATGTTTGTTGTAGACTTGTAATCCTAATCAACACACTTCATAACATCAAACAAACCTGTAACATAATAAGTTGCAGCCACAAGGGTCAATACATTTTAATTGTATTGGCAAGTTTCACTACTATGTAGAAATAAGTTGGAGTCTATCAATACATGCATATTTGGCTAAGTAGGGTTTAGGCTCATTTGCAGAAAGCAATATGGTTTTATCCTATCTTTTCAAAAGTAGTTTTGATCTTTTAACAATCTTTCTGAACTCCTTAGAAAACTCCAAGTGCTTCTAATCCCTTGTTGACACCATCAGGTTTTACTTTGAGAAATTGGAATGTCGAGATCTTCCATAGCTTCAGGCCTTAGTTGCTCAGAGTTGTCCGTAACCGGGGACACGGCTAAGTACTTAGAATTTGATCTTCTGCAGAAGTTGTACACTTTACCCACATGACACAATCTCGTCTTGATGCCACCAGTGGCCACTGGATAAGTACACACCAAATGGAGTACCGGCAGATCGAGAATGTGACAAAGTCTTTCCATAGAAGTCCTCTCAATACACAATGCTAGCTTGTCTACCAAGCACCAATGTAAGGATATATTTCCAATACACAATTCTAGTTAACCTGAAGATGCCAATGCAACGGTCTTCCACTATGTAGTTGACTAAGCCATAGCCCATTTAGCATGTGGCTATACACGGAAGCCACTGTACGAGAAACTTGTTCAATCACAAAGCCATAGCATGTCTAAGCATACTACTACTATGAGGTTTTCACTAAGGAAGATGGATTTCCCAATAGGACATAGCATCGCATAATAACATAGTAGCCCTATCATGCATACTACAAAAATACCACTAAGTGTAGTGAAAATAGTAGGACATTGGTGATTGTTTCACTTGCCTTATTAGTAGAGAATATTGGTTCACTCCTTGATCTTGCAATAATCACACTCTTCAAATTTCAATACAATTCAATCAAGCAAGCAATATTCAAACTAACATTCAAACAATTCACCACATAAAATAATAAAACCAAGCAATGCATGCAAACATGCAAAAGATTGTTTTATTTGGAAAACTGGTTTCTATTAGGCTCTAATCATTTTAAAGCTCCTATTGGTCATTTACAAAAGTGGTAAAAACATTTAAATTCAAGTTGGTGGTAATGGCCATTTAAATCATTTTTGTTTTGCTAAAATGATTTAAATCAAACTAATATTTTGTAGTGTTAGCTAAATATATTTTAAAACACAAATGTTAGTGTTTATGGTTAAAGGGTTTAATATTAATCCATTTGCAAAAGGTTTCACCTAAATTCCATTTTTAAATCAAACAATATTTTTATTTGCTAGAAATGCCTTCAACAAAGTAATAATTTACTAAGGTTCATCAAATATGTTTGCATATTCCCAAAATTTTGTGTTTAGGGTCAGAGAGTATAAATCACATCATTTTCCAAAAGGTTTTACTTTAAAAGTATTTTTAAACCATAATCAATATTTTTATTTAGCTAGAAGTGCTTTTATTCAAAGATTTAATTCCTAAGTGTCACTAAATATACTTTTAAATCTACAAGTTGGTTTCTATGGTCAGTAGGTTCAAAAAATCCATTTACAAAAGATTTTATCCTAAAAATATTTTTAGAACAAATTTTATGCTCAAAATATGCCTACACATGTTTCTCCAAAAAAACAATTTTACAGAAGCAAAATACTAAACAAAGTGCATGGTTGGAAAGTTCATATTTTTCTCAATACAGTGATATAAATTTTGTAAATTTGGACGTGTGTATTAAAAGTTATGAATTTTATAAACTAAAACATCTAATAGAACATTTCTGCTTTTAAAATCGAAGTCAGTGCCACGCATCTTAATCTTACTGGTCCATACCGCTTCTGGTGGATCGTGCTACGCAGGCCGTCAGATCTAACTTGATCGCACGGTGCAGAAACCATCTTACCTCTTCGTTTAACTTCCTATCGTGACGCTCGGATCTACATCCTACGGTTCTAAACGCGATGACCACAGAGGGGTGGCGCTGGCGGTGGCTGCGCGGAGGCGGCGCACTGGCGGTGCGTTGCCGATGAACTAGGACGCGCGGGTGAGGGAGAAGAGGTTTACCAGACTCGCAGGAGGGCGGCGATTCTCAACGTGGTCTCTATTCGTCGAGGGGAGCTCGGGAGTAGTGGCTATTGCTCGCCGGAGTTCGTGGCGGTGCCAGGTGCTTCTGTTAGTCGACGGGGGCGAGGTTATAGGCCACCAGAAGGCAAAATGGAGGCAGCATTAGACGTGGGCGAGTGTGGCGAACACGAGTGCATCATCGAGAGAGAGAGGGGTGGACAGAGCTTACGGGGAGGGGTCACCGGAGAAGTGGCAGACGACGACGGCATTCGGAGGTGGTTCTTGCCGATGATTCAGAGCACGCACAAGCGTGTGAGGGGTACTGGGAGAAGCACAAGAAGATGGGGACCAGGTTCGTGTGTACTGGGAGGAAAGGGGAGGTCGGACGACGCCGAATTTCGCCGGAAAGGCTCGTCGGAGCAGAAAGTTTTCATAGGCCAATTGGGACAGCCCGGTGGCAAATAGGAGCTGGCGTCTGGGGGAAATGAAGAGGGGCATGGGCGTTTAAGGGTGCATCATCGCTAGCGAGTATTGATCATGCATTGATGCAAATTCACCAGAATTAATCGCGGCATAAACGGGAGGCGTGAAGGGGGAACGGTCATCGTGGGGTGGACGAGATGACTGACAGTGTGGGGTCGCGTCGACAGCGAGAGAGAGAGGGTGTGAGTGTGGGGGCCAGGCGTCAGCGACTGCGCGGGTGTTCGTGGGTGGAAAACGCTTCGCGAGAGGGGGAGGAGTGGGCTGCTCTGCTGGGCTCTAGATGGGCCGGATGGGTTCGGTTGCTTTGTTTCTTTTTTTTATTCAGAACCTTTTTCTTTTTCCCTTTTTGTTTTAATTTTTTGTTCAATTAATTTAAACACCATTTGAATTCAAACCTCTACCAAACTTTGAGTAGATTTTAATACTGTTTATTAACATATTCTAAAGTCCATTTTAGAATATTTCTTTTATTCTTTTAGGGTATATTAATTATTTAAAATAGGCCCTTGTCTCCATTCAAATAAGATTTTATTAATGTTTTCAAACTCTATTTGAATTCTAAATTTTACCAAACCTTTTTTAGTAGGTTTTATTTATTATTTAGTGCAAAATAATTTCACTTTGAAATATTATTTAAAATACTTTAATATGATTTAGTGTTCATTTAAATTGGGAATTGTCTTTATTTAATTAAATTTGGATATTAATAAATCCTTATGATTTTATTTAAATAATCCTTTACTCTTTTTATTAATCAATAATCTTTTATTTCATTTGTTTGGCCAAGATGGGTTTTGATGTTTCCATTAGGAATCAAAAAGTTTCTTTTCACCCTAAATTTCATCAATTATTTATTTTGTTTATTTATTTTTCACATTTCAAAATTTGGAAAATTTTGGGATGTGATAGGCTACCACCCTTATAAGAAATCTCGTCCCGAGATTTGGGAAGGCTAGAGGTTATAAGTTGGCTGGAAGACAACTAGAGTACTACCACCCTTAAAAGAAAGTCTTATAGGGTTACATTGATGGTTCACTTGACTATGGGTTCAATACTTGATATCCAAACAAGGAATCCTTATTTGACTCAACTGAGTTATCTAATCCCTGCCATCCACATCATCCAATTCTTCAAGGGTTCCATACATGTCGATGTGTTTCACATGTCCTTTCTGGGCTACATTGGAGTTACTTCCATTGGAGTTTCTAGCATCCTTTTCCTTTTTCTTCTCAGGACAGTCTGATGCATAGTGTCCAAGTTCCTTACAATTATAGCACTGCAACTGGCTAATGTCTTTCTTCCTGGAATTGCCATGTTGGTTCTGACCAAGGTCATATCCATTGTCAGTATCATTCCCATTATTATCACTTCCATTGTTGTTGTGCTGATGCTGATGTGGTCCAGAATCTCCATTGCTCTTTTTGAATGAACGCTTCTTTTGTGATGATCCTGAGTGATATTTGAGGTTATGCTTCCTCTTTATTTTCTCAACTTGATTCATCTTGTTTTCCAAGATGGTGGCTTTGTGACAGAGTGATTGATAAGTTGGGACATAGGAAACAGACAGCTGCAGGTTCAACTCATCATTAAGTCCTTCGAGGAATTTATCTTTCCTCTTAGCATCTATATCATTCATCCGGTGCATAGCGTGCCAGATTGTTGAACTCATCAATGTACTCAGCCACACTACGGTGATGTTGTTTCAGATTGTGGAACTCCTTTTTCTTCAAGTTCATCACTCCGGATGAGATGTGAGTTGTACGAAAACCATCCTCAAAAATAGCCCAAGTCACATCCTCAAGGGGAGTGGTGATCTGAAAGTTGTCCCACCATGTTGATGCTGGCCCTTCAAGCAGATATGCTACAAACCTAACTTTTTCCTCGTCGGTGCAGCCAACAGTCACTAAGTCCTTGTTCACCGAACGTAACCAGTCATTGGCTACCATTGGATCAGTTGTTACAGAGAACCTTGTAGGCGTTAGTTTCAGAAATCTGGTGAGCATGTCAAGTGCTGGAGGATTATTTTGATTTTTGTTGTTGTTGTTCGGATTCTGATTTTGCATAAACTGAGCCATCATCTGCATCAGTTGAGCTTGAGATGTCATCAACTGCTGCATCTCAGAAGTGGTGTTGTTGTTGTTGTTGTTTTGGTTGGGGTTGGCACGACGGGGAGGCATCTATTGGTTTGATAGGGATAAGTAATGATAGATAGATCTAAAGAAGTACTATTGCACAACCCAAAACAATCAAGTTCAAAAAACAATCAGCAAGCAACTATTCACTTAACAACTTATGATCTTACTCATGAGTTGAAGGAAACAACAAGTTTTCTTGAAATAATCAACCTAGTATAGTCATACCTCATAGGTCAATATGATCCATACACTAACATGATTTCATTGTCTGAGATAGTTGGTAGGCAATCTAATGTTCTCTTGGTTCTCACTTGTAGTCCTTAGTGATGTATAAGTTGAAGTCCTTGGTCAAACTAAAGTTGAAGTCAATGGTCATGGTGAAGGCTTTGTCCATCAAGTTAAAAAGGAAGAGATGTAGAACCAAAACCAAAAAGGTTGAGGAAAGAGTTTACAAGATTGTTTGTAAATAGGTTTTGGAACAAATACAACTCCTAATTTTCTAAGGGGTTTTATCCAATCCTAGGGTAACAATCCGACAGGAAACACGGTACTCTGATACCATTTGTAGAGGTCCCAACCTTTAATAAGGTAGAGATCCCTGTGTTTACAATGCTAGTCCCTGAATCAATAGCTAGCATCCATAGTTAAGATGTAATATCAATAAACAAAGGTCATAATACAACTTTATAACCAGGAATAAAATAATTCATTACATCTTACATAGCTCATTTGGCTATCTCATTACAATGCAGCAGAAATAACTATATCATGGAGTCCTTCATCTTCAAAGTGCCACAGGCAATCATGTTGGTTGTAGACTTGTAATCCTAATCAACACACTTCACTAACATCAAACAAACCTACAACATAATAAGTTGCAACCACAAGGGTCAATACATTTGAATTGTATTGGCAAGTTTCACTACTATGTAGAAATAAGTTGGAGTATATCAATACATGCATATTTGGTTAAGTAGGGTTTAGGCTCATTTGCAGAAAGCATTATGGTTTTATCCTATCTTTTCAAAAATAGTTTTGATCTTTTAACAATCTTTCTGAACTCCTTGGAAAACTCCAAGTGCTTCTAATCCCTTGTTGACACCATCAAGTTTTACTTTGATAAGTTGGAATGTCGAGATCT
This sequence comes from Avena sativa, assembly GCA_916181665.1. Lineage (NCBI taxonomy): Eukaryota > Viridiplantae > Streptophyta > Magnoliopsida > Poales > Poaceae > Avena > Avena sativa. The sequence goes on from OV702280.1 coordinate 105,466,998, forward strand.
TCCATAGCTTCAGGCCTTAGTTTCTCAGAGTTGTCCATAACCGGGGGCATGGCTCAGTACTTAGAATTTGAGCTTCTGCAGAAGTTGTACACTTTACCCACATGACACAATCTTGTCTTGATGCCACCAGTGGCCGCTGGATAAGTACACACCAAATAGAGTACCGGCAGATCGAGAATGTGACAAAGTGTTTCCATAGAAGTCCTCCCAATACACAATGCTAGCTTGTCTACCAGGAACCAATGTAAGGATATATTTCCAATACACAATTCTAGTTAACCTGAAGATGCCAATGCAAGGGTCTTCCACTATGTATTTAACTAAGCCAGAGCCCATTTAGCATGTGGCTGTACATGAAAGCCACTGTACGAGAAACTTGTTCAATCTCTAAGTCCCTGGGTGGTTTTCTTCTAGTGCACATACAAAAAGATAGCCATATAAACATGGTTCCCTTTGTTGCCACCTTGTCCAAAAATTGAGTATCCTCTTTCCACCCAGGTGGTTCATTGAGTACTTGTTTTATTATATAAAACATATATTTTTCCAATACTTCATATAATCATATCATGTATTCCATCCCAAGTCTATAGCATGGCTAAGCATACTACTACTATGAGGTTTTCACTAAGGAAGATGGATTTCCCAATAGGACATAACATAGCATAATAACATAGTAGCCCTATCATGCATACTACAAAAATACCACTAAGTGTAGTGAAAATAGTAGGACATGGATGATAGTGTCACTTGCCTTATTAGTAGATAATATTGGTTCACTCCTTGATCTTGCAATAATCACACTCTTCAAATTTCACTACAATTCAATCAAGCAAGCAATATTCATACTAACATTGAAACAATTCACCACATAAAATAATAAAATCAAGCAATGCATGCAAGCATGCAAAAGATTGTTTTATTTGGAAAAGTGGTTTCTATTAGGCTCTAATCATTTTAAAGCACATATTGGTCATTTACAAAAGTAGTAAAACCATTTAAATTCAAGTTGGTGGTAATGGCCATTTAAATCATTTTTGTTTTGCTAAAATGATTTAAATAAAAGTAATATTTTGTAGTGTTAGCTAAATATATTATTAAACACAAATGTTAGTGTTTATGGTTAAAGTGTTTAATATTAATCCATTTGCAAAAGGTTTCACCTAAATTCCATTTTTAAATCAAACAATATTTTATTTGCTAGAAATGCCTTCAACAAAGTAATAATTTACTAAGGTTCCTCAAATATGTTTTCAAATCCCCAAATTTGGTGTTTAGGGCCAGAGAGTATAAATCACATCATTTTCCAAACGGTTTTACTTTAAAAGTATTTTTAAACCATAATCAATATTTTTATTTAGCTAAAAGTTCTTTTCTTCAAAGATTTAATTCCTAAGTGTCACTAAATATACTTTTAAATATACAAGTTGGTTTCTACGGTTAGTAGGTTCAAAACAATCCATTAACAAAAGATTTTATCCTAAAAATATTTTTAGAATAAATTTTATGCTCAAAATATTCCTACACATGTTTCTGCAAAAACAACCAATTTACAGAAGAAAAATACTAAACAAAGTGCATGGTTGGAAAGTTCACATTTTTCTGAATCCAGTGATATAAAATTTGAAAAATTTGGACGTGTGGATTAAAAGTTATAAATTTTATAAAATCAAACATCTAATAGAACATTTCTGTTTTTAAAATCGAAGTCAGTGCCATGCATCTTAATCTTACTGGTCCATACCGCTTCGGGTGGATCGTGCTATGCAGGCCGTCATATCTAACTTAATCGCACGGTGCAGAAACCATCTTACCTCTTCGTTTAACTTTCTATCGTGACGCTCGGATCTACATCCTACGGTTCTAAACGCGATGACCACGGACGGGGCGGCGGCTGCGCAGAGGCGGCGCTCTGGCGGTAGCGTTGCCGATGAATTAGGACACGCGGGTGAGGGAGAAGAGGCTTACCAGACTCACAGGAGGGTGGCGATGCTCAACGTGGTCTCTGTTCGTCGAGGGGCGCTCGAGAGTAGTGGCTATTGCTCGCCGGAGTTCGTGGCAGCGCCAGGTGCTTCTGTTCGTCGACGGGGGCGAGGTTACAGGCCACCAGAAGGCAAAAGGGAGGAGGCGTTAGCCGTGGGCGAGTGTGGCGAACGCGAGTGCATCATCGAGAGAGAGAGAGAGAGAGAGAGAGAGAGAGAGAGAGGGGTGGACGGCGCTTACGGGGACGGGTCGCCGGAGAAGTGGCAGACGACGGTGGAGTTCGGAGGTGGTTCTTGTTGACGATTCGGCGCAAGCGTGTGAGGGGTACTGGGAGAAGAAGAAGAAGATTGGGACCAGGTTCGTGTGTACTGGGAGGCAGGGGGAGTTCGGACGACGTCGGATTTTGCCAGAAAGGCTCGTCGGAGAAGAAAGTTTGCAGCAACCAATTGGCCAGCCCGGTGGCAGAGAGGAGCTGGATAAAATCACAAAAAACCACCACATTTGAGGCTAGGGTTTCAAAAGACCACCAAAAAATTTAAAAGTTTCAGATTGCACCGTTTTTGGGGCGCGCGGTTGCAGCCAGCACTGATCTGGGTCTGATTCCACGCTAACGATGAAACTTACCGGTGAGGCCCAGTCTTCAGGCTTACGTGGCAGATTTGGATGGTTGGGCGTTGATGGCCGTTAACGGCACTGTCCGAACCCTAACATCATGCCCCGACCAGGTTCAACCGAGTCAGTTACTCGCAGCTGCTCTCTCTCGCGCGCACAGAAGGCATGGCGGCGGCGGATCCCCTCGGTGGCATGATGCCAAGGGACTCCAGTCATATCCCATATCTTGCATCCACATGTCCTGGCAGTTAAACTGACAGCATAAGATTTCTCACCATGACTAACTTCCCACAAGCCATCAACAGACCTACTAGATCTATACATTCTTGCCCATTTCTTGCTTTCTTCTAGCATTTCTGAATAAGTTGGTGTGATGTCCCACCTTGCCTTGGCACCTCCTGTTCTCTTAGCATCATGTCTGACCATTACTTTCTTCCTGATACCATCAAACATGGTCTTCACTGGTTTTCCTCTAATATCTAGTATCCATCTATTGAAAACTTCACTCAAGTTGTTGACAACTAAATCAGTTTTGCAGTTATAATCCATGGCATATCTAGCCCAAGATGAAACTGGTATTTCATTAGCCACTCCCAAGCTTCTACACTCTCTTCTTTCATGTTAGCCATAGCAACATCAAAGCCATTTTGTGTGTAAGAATAGCTGGCTGCATACATGTATTTTTTCAGCTCCTCACCTCTAAACCCAGTAGTTTGAAAGTTTGCATAGATGTGCCTTGAACAATATCTTTGAGGGCAGTTAGGAAATACTGTGTTTATTGCATTAAGTAGGCCCTACACAATTACAGAGAAGTTTATTGCATTAAGTAAAACAAGAGGAACCAACTGATTATGCAATAGTAGTTCTTGGAATAGTAGTTTCTATACACTTGCAATGTGACAATGTATAACAGCAAGAGGAAACACTAACCTTCTGCCTATCAGATATTATTGTATAATATCCAAACTTGCCTTGTTCACCCCCAATTGCATACTTCAGTTGTGTGAGAAACCAACTCCATGAAGATGTCTCCTCCTTGTCAACCAAGCCAAAAGCAAGAGGGAATATGTTGTTGTTCCCATCTCTTGCAGTGGCACAAAGGATCTGTTGGCCTATGGTTAGCTTCACAAAGCAACCATCCAGACCTGCAAAGAAACAATAACAGTGAGGTAATATTATGGCTTGCTGGTCACAACAACTATGCAATAATAAAAATGTACCTAAAAATGGTCTGCGGCCATTAAGAAAACCTTGTATGCATCCACCTAGACAGTAGAACATTCCATGGAATCTAGGGTTGGTGCTGGGATGCTCTACAACAAATTTGGTAGTAACAATGCATCTTGAGCCATGGTTGGTGTCAATAACTGTCTGCAAGTAGTCTCTGAGCCTCCTGTACTGTCCAACCTGATCACCAAGCACTGCCTGTAATGCTTTCTTCTTTGCCCTATATGCCATCATCTTGTGCACATCTACACCATATTTATCCTTAGTTGTCTCCATCACTGCCTCAATGCCTGTCCTTGGATCTACTCTCACACTGGGCTCACACACTTGTGCTAGCCACTTGCCTGTCACCTTGCATTGTTCACCAGATGAGGCACAAGTGTGGTCAAAGTCTACCTTTTTTAGGTAGAAAGTCTTCTCATTTTTTATTTGTGCACCAACCATTAAAAATGGACATTTCTCCTGAGCACAATGTACTATAACTCTGTCTTTGCAATTTCTGTGGTACCTAAAGTTCCTTAGCTGTGCAACATGCAGTGTCTGCACTGCTCTTCTGAACTGATACACATCTAAGAAACACATTTTCCAACAGAGCCCTTCTTCTGGGTGAATCCTGTTTTCATCATACCACACCCTTAGCTCCTTCTTCTTGGACCTTCTTTTTCTTCCTTTTGGTTGAATCCAAGAAGGTGTCTCAAACCCATCATCATCTTATGGATCCAAATCTACATCTGGCCCTTCATCATCAGAAGGAATATAATCTGCTGGTAGCCTTTTCTTTGGCTGACTGCAATGACTTCTCTCAGTTGGCCCCTACCTACCTGGTTCTTTATTCTTCCCAGAAGTTGTATCCAGCTCATAGTCTGTTAGTTCACATGCATTGTCTTCATCTTCACAGTCTGACACATCGAAAAGATCATCTGCCTCTTCATGTGCATCAGAAACTGAATCCCACTCCCACCTCTTCCTCTTCTTGAAATCATCCATGGTCTAGTTCAGATCATCATCATCTGATTCAGTTACATCATGGTTCAGCTCATCATCATCTTCATCTTCCTCCATTATAAAATCCCTAACTCCCTTGCCCTTCTCCTTAGCTCTGCATTGCTGATGCTGTTCTTCATCCATATTGTTGCTCTCTTGTGTCAACATGTATAGGAACTCTGGATCTTCAGTTAACTATGTGCACTGTTGGCTTGGCAAAATTACTCCTTCATCATCCACTGTGTACACAACAGGGTTTCCAAACTCTGAAATTGGAATTTGTTCTTCTACTGAGGCACTATTTACATTTGGTGGCAGTGTGCTTCCTCCACTGATTACAGCTAAAGTAACTTGTTTTTCATTCTCATACTGTGTAACCATCTGCTGAACCTTGCTCATTCCATCCAATAACTCCATGCCATTTATTCCTCTACCCTTCTCTCTAACATAATACATGCAGTCATTAATTCCATAGCCCTCTCCCTCAATTAAAGGTAACAGATTCATGTAGGTGATGTCTGATTCACCTATGATGTGCTCAGTATTGTCCTGACCATCTAGATTTATCCTTACATCCCATATGTCATCATCCAAACTACAAAATTGAAATAACACCCAAATTATTTGCAACAGAAAACCATAGCCTAAATCACAAAGAGAAATAACAGATAAAAGACCAAGGAAAAGAGGGGGATAACTTACTTGAGGCCGCCGCCGAATGCACTTGTCCAACGGCTACTCTGCGTCGGGTTCGCCTTCCACACATCGTCCACGGCAACGGCGGCCGCCTTCTCCGGCAAATAGAATGCAGCTTCCACGGGGTTCGAGCTCCCGTAGCAATCCTCGATGCTGGATCCTTCCATGCTGCCGGCGTCGTCTCTAGTTCCGGCGCCAGCTCTGGGTCCGGCGCCACCGGGAGGATCCGCCACCACCATGCCTTCTGTGCACGAGAGAGAGAGAGAGAAGCTGCGAGTAACTGACTGGGTCGAACCTGGTCGGGGCGTGCTGTTAGGGTTCGGACAGCGTCGTTAATGGCCGTCCACGCCCAGCCGTCCAAATGCGCCACGTAAGCCTGACGACTGGGCCCCACCGGTCAGTTTCGTCGTTAGCGCGGCATCAGACCCAGATCAGTGCTGGCTGCAACCGCGCGCCCCAAAAATGGTGCAATCTGAAACTTTTAAATTTTTTGGTGGTCTTTTGAAACCCTAGCCTCAAATGTGGTGGTTTTTTGTAATTTTCTCGAGGAGCTGGCGTCTGGGGGAAATGAAGAGGGGGAGTGGGCGTTTAAGGGTGCATCATCGCTGGCGAGTATTGATCGTCCATTGATGAGAATTCACCGGAATTAATCGCGGCAGAAATGGGAGGCGTGAAGGGGGGACGGTCGTCGCGGGGTGGAAGAGATGACTGACAGCGTGGGGTCGCGTCGATAGTGTTGGAGATATTCCCTAGAGGCAATAATAAATGTAGTTATTATTATATCTTTGTGTTTATGATAAATGTTTACATCATGCTATAATAGTATTAACAAGGAAACATTAATACTTGTGTGATTTGTAAACTTAAATTGAAGTCCCTAGTATAGCCTCTATACATCACTAGCTTGTTGGTTGATAAATGATTGTGGTTTCCCTATCATGAACATTGAGATGTTATCAACAACAAGATCATATCGTTAGGAGAATGATATGATGGACATACTCCTATAGATAAGCGTAGCATAAAGATCAAGTCATTTCAATAGTTCAATTGCTATATGCTTTCTGATACATAGTAACCTAATTCCTTCGACCATGAGATCATGCATATCACCTTTACCGGATGGATGCTTTGATGACATCAAACACCACACCGTAACTGGGAGGCTATAAAGGAGGCATTGAGTGTTCGGAAAGTATTGGTTGAGACACATGGATCAAGAGTGGGATTTGTCCATCCATATGACGGATAGATATACTCTGGGCCCTCTCGGTGAAATGTCATCCAATTAGCTTGCAAGCATGTGACTGGCTCACAAGGGATCACATATCACGGGAACGAGAAAAGAGTACTTATCAGTAACGAGGTTGAACTAGGTATGCAGAGATACCGACGATCATAACCTCGGATAAGTAAACTATCGTGAGACAAAGGGAAATTGGTATCGTATGTAAGTGGTTCATTCGATCGCAAAGTAATCGTAGAAATATGTGGGAGCCATATGAATTTCTAGATTCCTCTATTGGTTATTGTTCGGAGAAGTGTCTCGATCATGTCCGCATAATTCACGAACCGTAGGGAGACATACTTAAGGATTCGACGTTGTTTGAGTAGTTATGGTATGATGAGAAAGAGACCGAATGTTGTTCGGAGTCTCGGATGGGATCCGGGATATCACGAGGAGATCCGGAATGGTCCGGAGAATAAGATTCATATAAGGAAAGTCCCGTTTCAGAGTTGGGGAATGATTCCGGTGTTTTCATCGGGAATGTTCTAGAAGGTTCCGGAATGTCCGGCACTTCGGAGGGGAAGGGGTACATGAATGTGTCATTGCATGTTGGAATGATTGCATCGTGTACTAAGTGTCATCGCTGTTCCAAATAAATGATTAATTTAAATCCTAGTTTGCAAAGTCAAATAGCTAGTTTGAAAAGTCAAACGGCTAATATTGGAAAGAGGAAAAGAGGAGGAAGTGGGAAACCGAGTTGGGGAGGGAATCCCTCCTCCAACCGGCGGCGCCCCCTCCAAGCCGAGTTGGGGAGGGACTCCCCTCCCTCCCCTTGGCCGCCGGCCCCTCCACCTATATAAGGAGGGGCAGGGCTCCCTCCTATAGACACACAAGTCCCTCTCCTCAAACCCTAGCTTGGCGCCACCACCATAGCCGCCGCCGCCCCCCCTAGGGTTTTTCCCTAGCCGCCGACTTGGGGTCCCCGGAACCCTAGCCGCCGACTCTAGCATCCCCTCCTTGGTGTGTATAAACCCTAGAACACTGAGGACTCTCTCATACTCCACCATACTCGCTCCGGCTTAAGGCGAAGCCCTGCGAGATCTCCCTCTACTTCCGGTACCACGCCGTTGTGCTGCCGGAATCGCGAGGAGAGTGCTACAACCTCCGCTGCCTGCTGGAACAAGGGAGAGAAAGGTCTTCGTCGAGTACCGAACGTGTGACCGACTGCGGGAGCGCTGCCGGAACGCAGCGCCGAAAGGATCGTCTACGCGATCTTGAGATCGGGAAGAGTACGGCTACATCACCCACGAGAATCCGCTCTCGTTAAATACTTTGGAATCTTGGAGGGTAAGTTATTCCATCGACTCGTTGCTACAATCTAGTAGATAGATCTTGGCTTGTTTGTTTGTATGCGATAGAAAATTTTTGTTTTCCATGCTACGAAACCCTATAGTGGTATCAGAGCCGTGTCTATATGTAGATCTGTTGCACGAGTAGAACACAATGGTCATTGTGGGCGTTGATGCTTTTATTGTCGATTGCTTCTTGTGTACTTTGCATCTTGCGGTATGTTGGGATGAAGCGGCCCGGGCTAACCTTACATGATATCGTTCATGAGACTTGCTCCACGCTTGACATGCAACTTGTATTGCATAAGTGGCTTTGCGGGTGCCTGTTTCTCCTAGCATAGTTAAGATCCAATTTACAACGGGTGATTAACAATACTAGTATCAATGTTGTGGTTCATGTTCGTAAGTTAGAATGACACTTATTGAAAGCCCCAAGCACGTAAAACATGCAAAGAAAGTAGAGGCGTCTAACTTTGTTTTGCAGGGGTGTGCAGTGATGTGATATGGCCATGATTGTGATTATATTTGATGTATGCAATGTTCCTTATTGTAAGTTGGCAACCGGCAGGAGCCATATGGTTGTCTTTAATTTCTGTTAAGACCCGTGTGTCTATTCAAAGTAGTTGTAATAGTTGAAGCTGGTGGAAGACAACCATGAAGAAGCGTCATTGACCTTGATGCTATACCGGTGATGATGGAGATCATGTTCGTGCTTGAAGATGGAGATCGGAAGCACAAAGAAGAAAGGCCATATCATATCACATATTTTGAATTGCATGTGATGTTAATCCTTTATGCATCTTGTATTGCTTATTAGACGACGGTAGCATTATAAGATGATCCCTCATGCACATGAATTTCAAGTCATAAAGTGTTCACCCTTAGTTAGCACCATTGCTAAAGCTTGTTGTTTAGAAGCACCACGTGATGATCGGGTGTGTTAGATTCTACAAGTGTATACAACGTGAGCAAGCCAGATTTGCTCATGCAGAAACTAAGGTTTGATCTTGACGAGCCTAGCATGTACAGACATGGTCTCGGAACACGGATCACCGAAAGGTAAAGCATGAATCATATAGTAGATATGATGAACATGTCGATTGTTCACCATTGAAACTATGTCAACTCTCGTGATGATCGGTGTTGATGTAGTGGATTTGGTTCATGTGATCACTAAAACAATGTGAGGGATATTGTTTTGAGTGGGAGTTCACCTAGGTTAATTTTATTATTAATTTGAACTCAATTTGTCATAAACTTAGTCTAAACTATTGCAAATATGTTGTAGATCAATGGCAGCCCCTACCTTCAATTTTAATGCGTTCCTAGAGAAAGAAAAGTTGAAAAACAATGGAAGCAACTTCGCGGATTGGTTCCGCAATTTGAGGATTGTTCTCACAGCTGGTAATTTGACCTATGTGCTGGATGCACCGCTGGGTGACCCACCTGCAGCTGATGCTTCCGATGAAGTAAAGAATGTTTACCTCGCTCGGAAGAATCAGTACTCCATAGTTCAGTGTGCTATCTTGTATGGTTTAGAATCGGAGCTTCAGAAAAGGTTTGAGAATTCAGACCCATATGATATTGTCGAGGATCTCAAATTGATTTTTGAGACTCATGCGGCAATTGAAAGCTATGAGGCTTCTGAAAAGTTCTTTAACTGCAAGATGGAAGAGGGCAGCTCCGTCAGTGAGCATGTGCTTAAGATGTCTAGGCATGCAAACAAACTTCAAAGTTTTGGTATAGTGATTCCTAATGCTTTGGGGATTTACCGTGTCCTCCAATCACTACCACCAAGTTACAAGAACTTTGTGATGAACTACAACATGCAGAACATGAACAAGCAGTTGCCAGAACTGTTTGCTATGTTAAAGTCTGCAGAAGTGGAGATCAAGAAAGAGCACCAAGTGTTGTTGCTCAATAAGACCACCAAATTCAAGAAAGGCAAGTCTAAGCAGAAAGGACACTTCAAGAAGGGTTGTAAGAAAGTTACCGCGCCGGCGAAGAAGACCAAGGCTGGACCTAAGCCTGATACTGAGTGCTTTTACTGCAAGGGAGAAGGTCACTGGAAGCGGAATTGCCCAAAGTACTTGGCGGATCTGAAGAACGGCAACATCAAGAAGAAAGGTATATCTGATATACATGTTATTGATGTGTATCTCACTAGTACTCGTAGTAGTGCCTGGGTATTTGATACTGGTTCGGTTGCTCATATTTGTAACTCGAAACAGGTGCTGCAGAATAAACGGAAGCTAGCGAAGAACAAGGTGACGATGCGCATGGGAATTGGATCAAAGGTTGATGTGATCGCGGTCGGCACGCTACCCCTTCATCTACCATCGGGATTAGTTTTATACTTAAATAATTGTTATTTGGTGCCTGCGTTGAGCATGAACATTATATCGGGATCTTGTTTATTGCGAGACGGTTACTTGTTTAAGTCCGAGAATAATGGTTGTTCGATTTATATGAGTAATATGTTTTATGCACATGCACCTTTGATAGATGGTCTATTCTTATTGAATCTCGATAGTGGAAATACACATATTAATAACATTGAGGCTAAACGTTTGAAATCAAGAGATAATTCGACCTATATGTGGCACTGTCGTCTTGGTCACATTGGAGTGAAGCGTATGAAGAAACTCCATTCCGATGGACTTCTTGAATCACTTGATTTTGAATCACTTGAAAGATGCGAAGCATGTCTGATGGGTAAAATGACTAAGACTCCATTTTCTGGTATGATGGAGCGAGCTACGGACTTATTGGAAATCATACATACCGATGTGTGTGGTCCAATGAGTGTAGCATCGCGCGGTGGTTATCGTTATGTTCTTACCTTCACGGATGACTTGAGTAGATATGGGTATATCTATTTCATGAAACATAAGTCTGAAACTTTCGAGAAGTTTAAGGAATTTCAAAGTGAGGTAGAGAATCAACGTAACAAGAAGATTAAATTTCTACGTTCTGATCGTGGAGGTGAATATCTAAGTTACGAGTTTGTCGAGCATTTAATGAAATGCGGAATACTTTCACAATTGACACCGCCGGGAACACCACAACGTAATGGTGTGTCCGAACGTCGTAATCGAACTCTCTTAGATATGGTTCGTTCTATGATGTCACTTACAGATTTACCGCTATCATTTTGGGGTTATGCATTAGAAACAGCCACATTCACTTTAAATAGGGCACCGTCTAAATCCGTTGAAATGACCATATGAATTATGGTTTGGGAAGAAACCTAGATTGTCGTTCCTTAAAGTTTGGGGATGCGAAGCCTATGTAAAGAAGTTACAGCCGGACAAGCTTGAACCCAAAGCGGAAAAATGCGTCTTCATAGGATACCCGAAGGAAACTATTGGGTATACCTTCTATCACAGATCCGAAGGCAAAATCTTCGTTGCTAAGAATGGATCCTTTCTAGAGAAGGAATTTCTCTCGAAAGAAGTGACTGGAAGGAAAGTAGAACTCGACGAGGTTGTCGAACCTTCTCTCGAAATTGCGAGTAGCGCAGCACCGGAAGAAGTTCCTGTGGTGCCTGCACCAATTAGAGAGGAAGCTAATGATGATGATCATGAAACTTCGGTTGAAGTTGCTACAGAGCCTCGGAGGTCAACGAGAACTCGTACCACTCCAGATTGGTATGATCCCGTTATGAGTGTCATGTTGGTGGATAACACCGATGACCCCGAGACATATGAGGAAGCGATGATGAGCCTAGATTCCAATAAATGGCAAGAAGCCATGAAATCCGAGATTGGATCCATGTACGAAAACCAAGTATGGACTTTGGTGGGCTTACCGGATGGCCGGAAGGCTGTCGAGAACAAATGGATCTTCAAGAAGAAAACAGATGCTGATGGTAATGTTACTATCCATAAAGCTCGACTTGTCGCAAAAGGGTTTCGACAAATTCAAGGAGTTGACTACGATGAGACTTTCTCACCAGTAGCGAAGCTAAAGTCTGTGAGGATTATGTTAGCAATCGCTGCATATTATGATTATGAGATATGGCAGATGGATGTCAAAACAGCATTCCTCAATGGAGATATTGATGAAGAGTTGTATATGATGCAACCCAAAGGTTTTGTCGATCCTGAAGATGCTAACAAGGTATGCAAACTTCAACGGTCCATCTATGGATTGAAGCAAGCATCCCGAAGTTGGAATCAACGTTTTGATAAGGTAATCAAAAGTTTTGGTTTTATACAAACTTATGGAGAAACTTGTATTTACAAGAAAGTGAGTGGGAGCTCTGTAGCATTCTTAATACTATATGTAGATGACATATTGTTGATTGGGAATGATGTAGACCTTCTTAATAGTGTCAAGGAATATTTGAATAATAGTTTTTCAATGAAGGATCTTGGCGAAGCAGCTTACATATTAGGCATAAAGATTTATAGAGATAGATCGAAACGCCTAATATCATTGTCACAGAGTACAGATTTGGACAAAGTTCTAAAGAGGTTTGGAATGGAAGATAGCAAGAAAGGGTTCTTGCCCATGTTGCCCAATACGACCTTGAGTAAAACTCAAAGTCCGACATCGGCAGAAGATAGAGAAAGGATGAGTAAGACTCCCTATGCCTCAGCCATAGGATCTCTAATGTATGCCATGCTATGTACTAGACCCGACATTGCATATGTTGTTAGTTTAACTAGCAGATATCAAAGTGATCCAGGAGTGGATCATTGGACAGCAGTCAAAAACATCCTTAAGTACTTGAGAAGAACTAAGGATATGGTTCTTTCTTATGGAGGTGATGAACAGCTCGTTGTTGATGGTTACACCGATGCTAGTTGGAGCACCGATCCGGATGATTCTAAATCTCTATCTGGATACGTATTTATTTTGAATGGTGCAGCAGTTAGCTGGAGGAGTGCAAAGCAAAGCATTGTGGCGAGATCTTCAACTGAATCAGAATACATGGCTGCTTCGGAGGCTTCACAAGAAGCGATATGGATGAAAGAGTTCATTACAGAGCTGGGTGTGGTTCCTAGTGCGCTGGACCCAATGTCTATCTACTGTGATAACATGGGTGCCATAGCCAATGCGCAAGAACCAAGGTCACACAAGAAGCTGAAGCATATCAAGCTATGTTTTCACGCTATTCGAGAACATATCCAGGATGGGGATATAAAGATTTGCAAAGTACACACAGATCTGAATGTGGCGGATCCGTTGACTAAACCTCTCCCGAGGGCAAAACATGACCAGCACCAAACTGCCATGGGTGTTCGGTATATTACCATGTAATCTAGATTAGATGACTCTAGTGCAAGTGGGAGACTGTTGGAGATATGCCCTAGAGGCAATAATAAATGTAGTTATTATTATATCTTTGTGTTCATGATAAATGTTTACATTCATGCTATAATAGTATTAACAAGGAAACATTAATACTTGTGTGATTTGTAAACTTAAACTGAAGTCCCTAGTATAGCCTCTATACATCACTAGCTTGTTGGTTGATAAATGATTATGGTTTCCCTATCATGAAAATTGAGATGTTATCAACAACAAGATCATATCGTTAGGAGAATGATATGATGGACATACTCCTATAGATAAGCGTAGCATAAAGATCAAGTCATTTCAATAGTTCAATTGCTATATGCTTTCTGATACATAGTAACCTAATTCCTTCGACGATGAGATCATGCATATCACCTTTACCGGATGGATGCTTTGATGACATCAAACACCACACCGTAACTGGGTGGCTATAAAGGTGGCATTGAGTGTTCGGAAAGTATTGGTTGAGACACATGGATCAAGAGTGGGATTTGTCCATCCATATGACGGATAGATATACTCTGGGCCCTCTCGGTGAAATGTCATCCAATTAGCTTGCAAGCATGTGACTGGCTCACAAGGGATCACATATCACGGGAACGAGAAAAGAGTACTTATCGGTAACGAGGTTGAACTAGGTATGCAGAGATAGCGACGATCATAACCTCGGATAAGTAAACTATCGTGAGACAAAGGGAAATTGGTATCGTATGTAAGTGGTTCATTCGATCGCAAAGTAATCGTAGAAATATGTGGGAGCCATATGAATTTCCAGATTCCTCTATTGGTTATTGTTCGGAGAAGTGTCTCGATCATGTACGCATAATTCACGAACCGTAGGGAGACACACTTAAGGATTCGACGTTGTTTGAGTAGTTATGGTATGATGAGAAAGAGACCGAATGTTGTTCGGAGTCTCAGATGGGATCCAGGATATCACGAGGAGATCCGGAATGGTCCGGAGAATAAGATTCATATAAGGAAAGTCCCGTTTCGGAGTTGGGGAATAATTCCGGTGTTTTCATCGGGAATGTTCTAGAAGGTTCCGAAATGTCCGGCACTCTGGAGGGGAAGGGGTACATGAATGTGTCATTGCATGTTGGAATGATTGCATCATGTACTAAGTGTCATCGCTGTTCCAAATAAAGGATTAATTTAAATCCTAGTTTGAAAAGTCAAATAGCTAGTTTGAAAAGTCAAACGACTAATATTGGAAAGAGGAAAAGAGGAGGAAGTGGGAAACCGAATTGGGGAGGGAATCCCTCCTCCAACCGGCGGCGCCCCCTCCAAGCCGAGTTGGGGAGGGACTCCCCTACCTCCCCTTGGCCGCCGGCCCCTCCACCTATATAAGGAGGGGCAGGGCTCCCTCCTCTAGACACACAAGTCCCTCTCCTCAAACCCTAGCTTGGCGATACCACCATAGCCGCCGCCCCCTAGGGTTTTGCCCTAGCCGCCGACTTGGGGTCCCCGGAACCCTAGCCGCCGACTCTAGCATCCCCTCCTTGGTGTGTCTAAACCCTAGAACACCGAGGACTCTCTCATACTCCACCATACTCGCTCCGGCTTAAGGCCAAGCCCTGCGAGATCTCCCCTCTACTTCCGGTACCACGCCGTTGTGCTGCCGGAATCGCGAGGAGAGTGCTACAACCTCCGCTGCCTGCTGGAACAAGGGAGAGGAAGGTCTTCGTCGAGTACCGAACGTGTGACCGACTGCGGGAGCGCTGCCGGAACGCAGCGCCGGAAGGATCGTCTACGCGATCTTGAGATCGGGAAGAGTACGACTACATCACCCACGAGAATCCGCTCTCGTTAAATACTTTGGAATCTTCGAGGGTAAGTTATTCCATCGACTCGTTGCTACAATCTAGTAGATAGATCTTGGCTTGTTTGTTTGTATGCGATAGAAAATTTTTGTTTTCCATGCTACGAAACCCTACAAATAGCGAGAGAGAGCGAGTGGGTGTGGGGGACAGGCGTCAACGACTGCGCGGGTGTGCTTGTGGGTGCAAAACGCTTCGCGGGAGGGGGAGGAGTGGGCTGCGCTGCTGGGCTCTAGTTGGGCCAGATGGGTTGGGTTGCTTTGTTTCTTTTTTTATTCAGAATCTTTTTCTTTTTCTTTTCTGTTTTGATTTTTTGTTCAATGAATTTAAACACCATTTGAATTCAAACCTCTACCAAACTTTGAGTAGATTTTAATACTGTTTATTAACATATTCTAAAGTCCATTTTAGAAAATTTATTTTATTCTTTAGGGTATATTAATTATTTAAAATAGGCCCTTGTCTTAATTCAAATAAGATTTTATTAATGTTTTCAAACTCTATTTGAATTCTAAATTTTACCAAACCTTTTTTAGTAGGTTTTATTTATTCTTTAGTGCAAAATAATTTCACTTTGAATTATTATTTAAAATACTTTAGTATGATTTAGTGTTCATTTAAATTGGGAATTGCCTCTATTTAAGTAAATTTGGATATTAATAAATCCTTATGATTTTATTTAAATAATCCTTTACTCTTTTTATTAATCAATAATCTTTCATTACATTTGTTTGGCCAAGATGGGTTTTGATGTTTCCATTGGAATCAAAAAGTTTCTTTTCACCCTAAATTTCATCAATTATTTATTTTGTTTATTTATTTTTCACATGTCAAAATTTGGAAAATTTTGGGATGTGACAAAAATACAAATTCAAGCCCTAGTAGTGTAGGATTTATTTTTCTGAATCCAATGATATATTATTTACATTTTTTGGATAAACAGAACAAAAGTTATGAATTTTACAAGTTTGAATATATAATAGATTCAAAAACAGATTTTAAATCTGAAACTCAGACACATGGCTGTGCCTGAAACTCAGATGCCGAGCTGGCGCGGGGCCACAGGGCAGTGACAGCGGGGAAGGACTGGTGCGCGTGAGAGAGAGTGGGGATGCCTCGGGTGGGCTGCTGGGCCATTTCTGGCACTGGGCCGATTAGGTAGCGCAGCGTTTTTCTTTTTCTTTTCTCCTTTTCTTTTACTATTTTAATTTTTAGAATTGATTTTCAAACCCTAATTCAATCAAGTTTGAATTCAAACCTTCTCTAAATTTTTATACAGTGAACATTGCACTTATTTGTGTATAAAACACTACTGCTCAATAAAATACACTTTGATACTTTGAAATATAAAATAAAATCATACCTTATAGATATATAGATAATAGGCATAAAAAGGTTTTATTTGGAGTTTTGATTTGAAAAAATTTGTGCAAGTCAAGAATGCTATGAATGCATGAATGAAATGCAAGATTTTGTAATTCATGAATTTGGGATGTTACAAACTTAGACCTCCGTAACCACAACCTTTGAGGCACGTGAGCCATGAGCATTCTTGCTGCCTCCGGAACACTTTTCGAGCGTTGCACAACTTTTCATATATATCTAAGGTTTGTTTTACCTTATCAAAGTTCTATTGTCCTCCCACTTAACTTTTCACGGAAAATTCCTTCTCAAAGAAACTTGACGTTCTAAGCGATAAATTTTTTTGTCTTCGGTGTTATGGTGGAATACTCAACGATTATTCGAAATAACATACAAAGACATGTTCATCCGACTTTGGTAGTAAACATCTCACTTATGCATAGCATACCAATGTTTAAGAAAGGACAACTTGGGTTTTATCCCAAACCATAACTTTATATGGTGTCATTTGAACAGATCATGATGGAGCTCTTTTCAGTGAAAAAGCGGTGGTCTCTAAAGCTTTTAATCATTAAAATATAATGGTTGTTTTATGAATTACACCTTTGATCTTACCATGTCAAACAAGGTTTCATTGCATATCTTGATTATTCCATACTCATATGGTGTTTCGGGAAAAGCAAATCCATGGAATGATCTTACCATGTCAAATTGTAACTCAAATATCTTCCTTTATGATCCTATCATAAATTCATTATTTTCTTGTTACATTGATTTTGCACTTCATCTTGAAAGTCTTTGAACTATTCAAATGTTTCACACTTCATTCTCATCAAGTAAAATATTCATATATTCACTCAAATTTTTCGAGAAAGCATATGAAGTTGAAATCCATCGCTCTTGACTACATGTAATGGACTTCATACATCAAATATGTACAAATTCCAATAATCTAGTCATTCGTTCCCTTTTGGCCTATGAACGGAGTTTTAATTATCTCTAGGAAAGTTTCACAAGCGTCATTTGATCAAAAATCAGAAGACTCCAAAATTCCATCCACATGGAGTTTCTTCATGTTTTCTTTCCAATATCGTCAATGTCACTTCCTAAGTGATCTTTCAATCAATTTGTCTTTCGACATTTTAGCACTAGTTTTATGGATGTGATTTCTCCAATGAGATGTGATTTTGCCAAATATTTCTTAGATTTCTCTTTCAATATTTCTTTATCCTTTCAAAAGAATCTATCAACATCAATAGTGGAGCCATACTTATGACACATAGTCCAAAACATATATAGTTAAATACTAATGTCTTTGGACTTGCACTTTGAAGTTGATCGCCATCATCAAATGTTTGGTGTTCTTTCAAATTCCATTCTTTAGTAATCTTTTAGTGTAGTAAACATTTTACCTACATCAAATATTCATCCTTATCATTGAACTATTCATGATCAAGCTACTTTAGCTTATAACGGTGAATTGCGAGTATAATGTTGCTCTCCAAGACCTTTTGGAGAATTAGGACGACTAGCGTCTCCAACCTTTTGAAAATTCTCATCAAATATGAGAACATGACTTTTGCCATATTATACTCTATCATGTTGCAACCAAAACTTCGTTTCAGATATCACAATATCATTCACACATGATAGTTTCTGAAAAAATTCTTTCAGCTCCGCAATAACCTTGATATTAAAACAATCTTTTGAATATCAAGAATCATGGAGATAAACATGATATTTATATACTAACACTGGAATTGTTACTGTTGATTTAATACGAATTATTAAACTTCACGGAGTAACCGGAACTTACTGAAAGTTTGCAATTGGACTTTCAAACTTTAGATTAACACTTCAAAACAACACGGTACCAGTTCGTAAAGTAACTAACTAGAATTCTATTGTTCTATTATCTCAATTAAAAATAAGCGTAAGGTGGTAAACGGATGCCAATGACTATGACAACTATGCAAATTCACTTTGATTTAATTTATGATAAATAGTTCCCAACTTTTCATCATATTGCTGCTGAACTCCCACTCAAAACAATATCCCTCACATTGTTTTAGTGATTACATGAACCAAATCCACTATACCAAGTCCGGTCATCACATGACATGATGTACTTTCAAAGGCGAGCAATCAATATGTTCATCATATCATTTATATGACTCATGCTTTACCTTTCGGTATACCGTGTTCTGAGACCATGTCTGTACATGCTAGGCTCGTCAACATGTAACCTTATTTTCCGCATGAGCAAATATGGCTTGTTCCCATTGTATACACTCGCAGAATCTAAAACACGCGATCATCATGTGGTGGTTCAAAACAACGAGCTTTGGCAATGGTGCCTACTAAGGATGAACACTTTATAACTTAATATTTTGTGAGAGGGATCATCTTATAATACTACCGTCGCGATCTAAGCAATACAAGATGCATAAAATGATTAACATCACATGCAATTCATAATATGTGATATGATATGGACTTTCTTCTTGTTATTCCGATCTCCATCTTCAAGCACGAACATGATCTCCATCATCACCAGCGGGGAGTCAACGTCAATGGCACCGCTACATGGTTGTCGTCCACCAGCATCAACTATTACAACTACTTTGAATAATAGACACGCAGGTCATAACGAAATTAAAAGACAACCATAAGGCTCCTACCGGTTGCCGACGTACAATAAGGAACATTGCATACATCATATATAATCACAATCATGGCCATATCACATCACAGCATACCCCTGCAAAACAAATTTAGACGCCTCTAATTTTCTTTGCATGTTTTACGTGGTTTGGGACTTTCAATAAGTGTCGTTCTAACTTACGAAGAAGAACCAAAACATTGATACTAGTATTGTTAATCACCCGATGTAAATTTAATCTTCACTATGTTGGGAGAAACAGGCACCCGCAAAGCTACTTATGCAATACAAGTTGCATGTCAAGCACGGCGCATTTCTCATAACGATGCCATGTAAGGTTATCCTGGGCCGCTTCATCCCACCATCCCGCAAGATGCAAAGTACACAAGAAATGATCGACAACAAAAGCATCAACGTCCACAATGACCATTGTGTTCTACTCGTGCAACAGATCTACATATAGACATGTCTCTGATACCACTGTAGGGGTTTGTAGCATGGAAATCAAAAAATCTACCGCATGAACACAAACAAGCCAAGATCTATCTACTATATAGTAGCAACGAGTCGATTAGATTATTCACCCTCGAAGATTCAAAAGTGGTTAACGAGAGCATATTATCGTGGGTGATGTAGTTGTACACTTGATGATCTCAAGATCGGTAGACGATCCTTCTGTCACTGTGTTTCGGCAGCACTTCTGTAGTCGGTCACATGTTCGGTACTCGATGAAGACCTTCCTCTCCCTTGTTCCAGCAGTCAGCGGAGGTTGTAGTTCTCCCCTCGTGATTCCGGCAGCACGATAGCGTGGTGTCGGAAGTAGAGGGAAGATCCTTCCTAAGCCGGAGCAGGTTATAGTGGATCTAGGGTTTAGAGGGCAAGAGAGGAGGAGGCGTGGCCGGCAGCGGCTAGGGCAGCGACAGTGAGCCGGCAGCGGGACAAGGCGGTGGCGCAGCGGCTAGGTGGGGAGGGGCTGGAGTTGTGTGTCCTTGGGGAACTCCCTCCCCTCTATTTATGAAAGGGAGGGCAGCTTGGGAGAGGGGAGTTTGAATCCTTCCCCAACTCCCTCTCCTAGTTGGCTTGTGGTGGAGGGAAATAAGGATTCTTTCCTTCCTCCACGAGGATACATTGTCCCAGTTTGACTTTTCAAACTTGCCTTTTGACTTTCAGTTTGGAGCTTAATTTATTTCTTGCAAATGCCCAACCAAGTGACCTAGGACATGATTCAATCATTCTACTTATCCATGACACATTCATGTAACCTTCCCATTCTGGTCAGGTGAATCTTCTAGACCCTTCTACAACCTCTTCGATGAAATCATCGGAATCATTCCTGAACTCCGCAATTGGACTTTCTTTATGGGAATCTTATTCTCTGGACCATTCCGGATCTCCTCGTGATATCCTAGATCCCATCCGAGACTCCGAAGAGCATTCGATGTCCCTACTTACATTCCATATCTACTAAACAACATTGAATCCTTAAGTGTGTCTCCCTACGGTTCGTTAATTATGTAGACATGACCAAGACTCTTGTCTGATCAATAACCAATAGAGGAATCTGTAAATTCATATGGCTCCCACATATTTCTACGATTTCTTTGCGATCAAATGAACCACTTACATATGATACCAATTTCCCTTTGTCTCATGATAGTTTACTTATCCGAGGTCTGATCTTCGGTATCTCTATATACCTAGTTCAACTCGTTACCGATAAGTACTCTTATCTTGTTCCCGTGATATGTGATCACCTATGAGCCAGTCACATGCTTTCCGAACACTCAATGCCACCTTTATAGACACCCAGTTATGGTGTGGTGTTTGATGTCATCAAAGCATCCATCTGGTGATGGTGATTAGCATGATCTCATGGTCAAAGGATTTAGGTTACTATGTATCTGAAAGCTTATAGCAACTGAATTATATTAAATTACTTGATCTTTATGCTACGCTTATCTAGACGATTATGTCCATCACACCATTCTCTTAATGATTTGATATTGTTGTTAATAACATCTCAATGTTCATGATGAGGAAACCATGATCATATATTGACAAAACAACCTAGTTTAACAAGAGGCTTTACTAGGGACTCTTTTATGTTTACAAATCACACAAGTATTAATGTTTCCGGTTAATACAATTATATCATGGTATGTAAACATTTATCATAAGCATGAAGATATGATAATAACCTCTTTATTATTGCCTCTTGGGCATATCTCCAATAGTTCCTCGCGACCTCTCCTGTGAGATGCTCTCGGGGGATCGCCGGAGCTGCTTCCCTAGGGGCCTGTCGTGCATGCATGTTAAAAGTGGAGGCCGGGTTAGATAGAGAGGGCAGAGGGGATCCTAAAAGAACAACATGCAGAAGAAAAGGGGTTGAGGAGGGATTACCTAGCTCGAGTTCTTGGAGAAGGCTGACAGGCCTTGCTCTTCTTCTCCCAAGCATGGCAGATCTGGGGAGAGGTTGGGGAACTATGGGTGGTAGGTGGGATGGAGAGGAGCGGAAATGAGAGGCAGAGGCGTGCTGGAAGGGCCTCTGGCATATTTATCTCGAGAGGGAGGGTTCCATGGTGAGCCAGGCTGGTGTGAGTCATGGGGAGGAGGGGGTGCTCGTGGATAGGGCTTTAGCGCGGTGGAGGGGTGAGGTGGGACCTGATACACGACCAGAGATTGGAGGGAAGGGGTGGTGGTTGTTGTTGTGATGATATTTTGTAAGATATACCTCGCTCCCTCTTTACAAACACATGAGACAAAAGAAGGAGGGGTGCTACAGTAGCTAGGGATACAGTATCACTCGACCAAGGATGTGTTGAGTGCTATGGTGGGTTATTTAACAAGGTTTGGTGGGGTTTTGGGTTGGTTTGAAACATGGTTTGATTTATTTTTCAAACTTGATCAAAGGGTAGCTTGTGAGGGAAGTTGAAAAAGTTGCATAAGGCAAGGTGAGAAGAAGGTACTGGAGTGTGCATAAGGTCATTGAATAACCCTAGGAATTATTTGGGATTTTTCTAGAACTCAAATATACAAATAGTACAAAAGTAGTTTCTAGAAACTTATTTGATATTTTTTACATTGGCCAAGGTTTGTTTTTTTATGTCAAATGGTTCTGAACACCATATTACACATTACAGAATTTTATTGGAATTTATTGAGGTGGAAAAGTATTTTTAAGGAATCTCAAAAATATTTATTTTTCAAATGGGAAGGTGTAGTATGATGTATGGAACTCAATTATTCATTTAGTTGGCAAAGTGGTTTGGATAAAAACAAACTTGCTTGTATAGATAGAGATTTTAGGATTTTGCCAGAAAAAGAATTTAAATAGCTTTAGGCTCCAAATAATTATGGAAATTATTTGGCAAAAGATTATTTCCAAGTTAGATGATGTAGATTGATTCATACATCATTGTCCACTTGGGTTTTGAAGGATTTTGGTGAAATGGGAAGAAACTGGATTTTTGGGAATCTAGGGTTTTGTTGTTTTCATGCCACCTAAACATGGTTAGATTAGTGAGCTCAGAGCTCACCTTGATATAAGTGGTATATGGATGGATAGAAGAATTTATGTAGATGATCATGGAGGAAAGGTTTGGGCTTAGATGTATTTGAGGTGATATAGAAGAGATGGCAAACTTTGTTGAAAATAAGGCTGCCATAAACCATGTGGGTTTAAGAAGCACAAAGCTCCAATGAAAACAAGTGAATTATGGGTTTTTAGACCATGGTTAGTAGATCATAACCATCCAACTATTTGGTCAAGGGGAGGTGTGTTGGATATATTCCCTAGAGGCAATAATAAATATGGTTATTATTATATCTTTGTGTTTATGATAAATGTTTACATTCATGCTATAATAGTATTAACAAGGAAACATTAATACTTGTGTGATTTGTAAACTAAAATAGAGTCCCTAGTAAAGCCTCTTTATAATACTAGCTTGTTGGTTAATAAATGATTGTGGTTTCCCTATCAAGAACATTGAGATGTTACTAACAACAAGATCATATTGTTAGGAGAATGATATGGTGGACATACTCCTATAGATAAGCGTAGCATAAAGATCAAGTCATTTTAATAGTTCAATTGCTATATGCTTTCTGATACATAGTAACCTAATTCCTTAGACCATGAGATCATGCATATCACCTTCACCGGAAGGATGCTTTGATGACATCAAACAACACACCATAACTGGCTGGCTATAAAGGTGGCATTGAGTGTTCGGAAAGTATTGGTTGAGACACATGGATCAAGAGTGGGATTTGTCCATTCATATGATGGATAGATATACTCTGGGCCCTCTCGGTGGAATGTCATCCAATTAGCTTGCAAGAATGTGACTGGCTCACAAGGGATCACATATCACGGGAACAAGAAAAGAGTACTTATCAGTAACGATGTTGAACTACGTATGCAGAGATACCGACGATCATAACCTCGGATAAGTAAACTATCGTGAGACAAAGGGAAATTGGTATCGTATGTAAGTGGTTCATTCGATAGCAAATTAATCGTAGAAATATGTGGGAGCCATATGAATTTCCAGATTCCTCTATTGGTTATTGTTCGGAGAAGTGTATCGATCATGTCCACATAATTCACGAACCGTAGGGAGACACACTTAAGGATTTGACGTTGTTTGAGTAGTTATGGAATGATGAGTAAGAGACCGAATGTTGTTCAGAGACTCGGATGGGATCCGGGATATCACGAGGAGATCCGGAATGGTCCGGAGAATAAGATTCATATAAGGAAAGTCCTGTTTCGGGGTTGGAGAATGGTTCCGGTGTTTTCATCGGGAATGTTCTAGAAGGTTTCGGAATGTCCGGCACTCCGGAGGGTAAGGGTACATGAATGTGTCATAACAAGTTGGATTGATGGCATCATGTACTAGGTGCATCTCTGAACAAAATAAAGGGTTTAATCAAATCCTAGTTTGAAAAGTCAAACGCCAATTTGAAAAGTCAAACGGCTATTTTGTGAGGTGGAGGGGAAGTAGGAAACCTACTTGGGGAGGAGTTCCCTCCCTCCACCACCGGCCCACTTGGAGACCGAGTTGGGGAGGGACTCCCCTCCCCTGGCGTGCCCCCTCCACCTATATAAGGAGGGGCAGGGATGCCCCTCCAAGGACACAACACCTCCACCCAAAACCCTAGCTCCTAGCCGTCGGCGCCGCCACCTCCTACTGCCGCCGCCTAGGAAAACCCTAGCCACCGGCCTTGCCCCTCCTTGGTGCGTCTAAACCCTAGATCGCCTAGGCTCTCTCTCATAGTCCACCATACTCGCTCCGGCTTAAGGCGAAGCCCTGCGAGATCTCCCCTCTACTTCCGGTACCACGCCATTGTGCTGCTGGAATCGCGAGGAGCGTGCTACAACCTCCGCTGCCTGCTGGAACAAGGGAGAGGAAGGTCTTCGTCGAGTACCGAACGTGTGACCGACTGCGGAAGCGCTGCCGGAACGCAGCGCCGGAAGGATCTTCTACGCGATCTTGAGATCGGAAAGAGTACGACTACATCACCCACGAGAATCTGCTCTCGTTAAACACTTTGGAATCTTCGAGGGTGAGCCATGTCTATATGTATATCTGTTGCACGAGTAGAACACAATGGTCATTGTGGGCGTTGATGCTTTTGTTGTTGATTGCTTCTTGTGTACTTTGCATCTTGCGGGATGGTGGGATGAAGCGGCCTGGGCTAACCTTACATGACATCATTCATGAGACTTGATCCACGCTTGACATGCAACTTGTATTGCATAAGTGGCTTTGCGGGTGCCTGTTTCTCCCAACATAGTTAAGATTCAATTTACAACAGGTGATTGACAATGCTAGTATCAATGTTGTGGTTCTTGTTCGTAAGTTAGAATGACATTTATTGAAAGCCCCAAACCACATAAAACATGCAAAGAAAGTAGAGGCGTCTAACTTTGTTTTGCAGGGGTGTGCTGTGATGTGATATGGCCATGATTGTGATTATATTTGATGTATGCAATGTTCCTTATTGTAAGTAAGCAACCGGCAGGAGCCATATGGTTGTCTTTAATTTTTGTTAAGACCCGCATGTCTATTCAAAGTAGTTGTAATAGTTGAAACCAGTGGACGACAACCATGGAGCGGCATCGTTGACATTGATGCAATGCCGGTGATGATGGAGATCATGTTCGTGCTTGAAGATGGAGATCGGAAGCACAAAGAAGAAAGGCCATATCATATCACATATTATGAATTGCATGTGATGTTAATCCTTTATGCATCTTGTATTGCTTAGTTAATGACGGCAGCATTATAAGATGATCCCTCATGCACATGAATTTCAAGTTCTAAAGTGTTCATCCTTAGTAAGCACCGTTGCTAAAGCTTGTTGTTTCGAAGCACCACGTGATTATCGAGTGTGTTAGATTCCGCAAGTGTATACAACGTGAGCAAGCCAGATTTGCTCATGCGGAAGCTAAGGTTTGATCTTGACGAGCCTAGCATGTACAGACATGGTCTTGGAACACGGATCACCGAAAGGTAAAGCATGAATCATATAGTAGATATGATGAACATGTCGATTGTTCGCCATTGAAGCTACATCAATTCTCGTGATGATCGGTGTTGATGTGGTGGATTTGGTTCATGTGATCACTAAAACAATGTGAGGGATATTGTTTTGAGTGGGAGTTCACCTAGATTAATTTAACTATTAATTAGAACTCAATTTGTCATAAACTTAGTCTAAACTATTGCAAATATGTTGTAGATCAATGGAGGCCCCTACCATCAATTTTAATGCGTTCCTAGAGAAAAAAAAGTTGAAAAACAATGGAAGCAACTTCGCGGATTGGTTCCGCAATTTGAGGATTGTCCTCACAGCTGGTAATTTGACTATGTGCTGGATGCACCGCTGGGTGACCCACCTGCAGCTACTGCTACCGATGAAGTAAAGAATATTTATCTCGCTCGGAAGACTCAGTACTCCACAGTTCAGTGTGCTATCTTGTATGGTTTAGAATCGGAGCTTCAGAAAAGGTTTGAGAATTCAGACCCACATGATATTGTCCGTGATCTCAAATTGATCTTTGAGACTCATGCGGCAATTGAGATCTATGAGGCTTCTGAAAAGTTCTTTAACTACAAGATGGAAGAGGGCAGCTCCGTCAGTGAGCATGTGCTTAAGATGTCTGGGCACGCTAACAAACTTCAAAGCTTGGGTATAGTGATTCCTAATGCTTTGGGGATTTATCGTGTCCTCCAATCACTACCACCAAGTTACAAGAACTTTGTGATGAACTACAACATGCAGAACATGAACAAGCAGTTGCCAGAACTGTTTGCTATGTTAAAGTCTGCAGAAGTGGAGATCAAGAAAGAGCACCAAGTGTTGATGGTCAATAAGACCACCAAATTCAAGAAAGGCAAGTCTAAGCAAAAGGGACACTTCAAGAAGGGTGGTAATAAAGTTACCGCGCCGACGAAGAAGACCAAGGCTGGACCTAAGCCTGATACTGAGTGCTTTTACTTCAAAGGAGAAGGTCACTGGAAGCGGAATTGCCCAAAGTACTTAGCGGATTTGAAGAACAGCAACATCAAGAAGAAATGTATATCCGATATACATGTTATTGATGTGTATCTCACTAGTACTCGTAGTAGTGCCTGGTTATTTGATACTGGTTCGGTTGCTCATATTTGTAACTCGAAACAGGTGCTGCAGAATAACCGAAAGCTAGCGAAGAACGAGGTGACGATGCGCGTGGGAAATGGATCAAAGGTTGATGTGATCGCGGTTGGCACGCTACCCTCTTCATCTACCATCGGGATTAGTTTTATACTTAAATAATTGTTATTTGGTGCCTGCGTTAAGCATGAACATTATATCGGGATCTTGTTTATTGCGAGACGGTTACTTGTTTAAGTCCGAGAATAATGGTTGTTCGATTTATATGAGTAATATGTTTTATGCACATGCACCTTTGATAGATGGTCTACTCTTATTGAATCTCGATAGTGGAAATACACATATTAACAACATTGAAGCTAAACGTTTGAAATCGAGCGATAACTCGACCTATATGTGGCACTGTCGTCTTGGTCACATTGGAGTGAAGCGTATGAAGAAACTACATTCCGATGGACTTCTTGAATCACTTGATTTCGAATCACTTGAAAGATGTGAAGCATGTCTGATGGGTAAAATGACTAAGACTCCATTTTCTGGTATGATGGAGCGAGCTACAGACTTATTGGAAATCATACATACCGATGTGTGTGGTCCAATGAGTGTAGCATCGCGTGGTGGTTATCGTTATGTTCTTACCTTCACGGATGACTTGAGTAGATATGGGTATATCTATTTCATGAAACATAAGTCCGAAACTTTCGAGAAGTTTAAGGAATTTCAAAGTGAGGTAGAGAATCAACGTAACAAGAAGATTAAATTTCTACGTTCTGATCATGGAGGTGAATATCTAAGTTACGAGTTTGGCGAGCATTTGAAGAAATGCGGAATACTTTCACAGTTGACACCGCCGGGAACACCACAACGTAATGGTGTGTCCGAACGTCGTAATCGAACTCTCTTAGATATGGTTCGTTCTATGATGTCACTTACAGATTTACCGCTATCATTTTGGGGTTATGCATTAGAAACAGCCGCATTCACTTTAAATAGGGCACCGTATAAATCCGTTGAAACGACACCATATGAATTATGCTATTAGTTTAACTAGCAGATATCAAAGTGATCCAGGAGTGGATCATTGGACAGTGGTCAAAAACATCCTTAAGTACTTGAGAAGAACTAAGGATATGGTTCTTTCTTATGGAGGTGATGAACAGCTCGTTGTTAATGGTTACACCGATGCTAGTTGGAACACCGATCCGGATGATTCTAAATCTCAATCTGGATACGTATTTATTTTGAATGGTGCAGCAGTTAGCTGGAGGAGTGCAAAGCAAAGCGTTGTGGCGAGATCTTCAACTGAATCAGAATACATGGCTGCTTCGGAGGCTTCACAAGAAGTGATATGGATGAAAGAGTTCATTACAGAGCTGGGTGTGGTTCCTAGTGCGCTGGACCCAATGTCTATCTACTATGATAACATGGGTGCCATAGCCAATGCGCAAGAACCAAGGTCACACAAGAAGCTGAAGCATATCAAGCTACGTTTTCACGCTATTCGAGAACATATCCAGGATGGGGATATAAAGATTTGCAAAGTACACACAGATCTGAATGTGGCGGATCCGTTGACTAAACCTCTCCCGAGGGCAAAACATGACCAGCACCAAACTGCCATGGGTGTTCGGTATATTACCATGTAATCTAGATTAGATGACTCTAGTGCAAGTGGGAGACTGTTGGAGATATGCCCTAGAGGCAATAATAAATGTAGTTATTATTATATCTTTGTGTTTATGATAAATGTTTACATTCATGCTATAATAGTATTAACAAGGAAACATTAATACTTGTGTGATTTGTAAACTTAAATTGAAGTCCCTAGTATAGCCTCTATACATCACTAGCTTGTTGGTTGATAAATGATTGTGGTTTCCCTATCATGAACATTGAGATGTTATCAACAACAAGATCATATCGTTAGGAGAATGATATGATGGACATACTCCTATAGATAAGCGTAGCATAAAGATCAAGTCATTTCAATAGTTCAATTGCTATATGCTTTCTGATACATAGTAACCTAATTCCTTCGACCATGAGATCATGCATATCACCTTTACCGGATGGATGCTTTGATGACATCAAACACCACACCGTAACTGGGTGGCTATAAAGGTGGCATTGAGTGTTCGGAAAGTATTGGTTGAGACACATGGATCAAGAGTGGGATTTGTCCATCCATATGACGGATAGATATACTCTGGGCCCTCTCGGTGAAATGTCATCCAATTAGCTTGCAAGCATGTGACTGGCTCACAAGGGATCACATATCACGGGAACGAGAAAAGAGTACTTATCGGTAATGAGGTTGAACTAGGTATGCAGAGATACCGACGATCATAACCTCGGATAAGTAAACTATCGTGAGACAAAGGGAAATTGGTATCGTATGTAAGTGGTTCATTCGATCGCAAAGTAATCGTAGAAATATGTGGGAGCCATATGAATTTCCAGATTCCTCTATTGGTTATTGTTAGGAGAAGTGTCTCGATCATGTCCGCATAATTCACGAACCGTAGGGAGACACACTTAAGGATTCGACGTTGTTTGAGTAGTTATGGTATGATGAGAAAGAGACCGAATGTTGTTCGGAGTCTCGGATGGGATCCGGTATATCACGAGGAGATCCGGAATGGTCCGGAGAATAAGATTCATATAAGGAAAGTCCCGTTTCGGAGTTGGGGAATGATTCCGGTGTTTTCATCGGGAATGTTCTAGAAGGTTCCGGAATGTCCGGCACTCCGGAGGGGAAGGGGTACATGAATGTGTCATTGCATGTTGGAATTATTGCATCATGTACTAAGTGTCATCGCTGTTCCAAATAAAGGATTAATTTAAATCCTAGTTTGAAAAGTCAAATAGCTAGTTTGAAAAGTCAAACGGCTAATATTGGAAAGTGGAAAAGAGGAGGAAGTGGGAAACCGAGTTGGGGAGGGAATCCCTCCTCCAACCGGCGGCGCCCCCTCCAAGCCGAGTTTGGGAGGGACTCCCCTCCCTCCCCTTGGCCGCCGGCCCCTCCACCTATATAAGGAGGGGCAGGGCTCCCTCCTCTAGACACACAAGTCCCTCTCCTCAAACCCTAGCTTGGCGCCACCACCATAGCCGCCGCCGCCCCCCATAGGGTTTTGCCCTAGCCACCGACTTGGGGTCCCCGGAACCCTAGCCGCTGACTCTAGCATCCCCTCCTTGGTGTGTCTAAACCCTAGAACACCGAGGACTCTCTCATACTCCACCATACTCGCTCCGGCTTAAGGCCAAGCCCTGCGAGATCTCCCCTCTACTTCCGGTACCACGCCGTTGTGCTGCCGGAATCGCGAGGAGAGTGCTACAACCTCCGCTGCCTGCTGGAACAAGGGAGAGGAAGGTCTTCGTCGAGTACCGAACGTGTGACCGACTGCGGGAGCGCTGCCGGAACGCAGCACCGGAAGGATCGTCTACGCGATCTTGAGATCGGGAAGAGTACAACTACATCACCCACGAGAATCCGCTCTCGTTAAATACTTTGGAATCTTCGAGGGTAAGTTATTCCATCGACTCGTTGCTATAATCTAGTAGATAGATCTTGGCTTGTTTGTTTGTATGCGATAGAAATTTTTTGTTTTCCATGCTACGAAACCCTACAGATAGCGAGAGAGAGCGAGTGGGTGTGGGGGACAGGCGTCAACGACTGCGCAGGTGTGCTTGTGGGTGCAAAACACTTCGCGGGAGGGGGAGGAGTGTGCTGCGCTGCTGGGTTCTAGTTGGGCCAGATGGGTTGGGTTGCTTTGTTTCATTTTTTATTCAGAATCTTTTTCTTTTTCTTTTCTGTTTTGATTTTTTGTTCAATGAATTTAAACACCATTTGAATTCAAACCTCTACCAAACTTTGAGTAGATTTTAATACTGTTTATTAACATATTCTAAAGTCCATTTTAGAAAATTTATTTTATTCTTTAGGGTATATTAATTATTTAAAATAGGCCCTTGTCTTATTTCAAATAAGATTTTATTAATGTTTTCAAACTCTATTTGAATTCTAAATTTTACCAAACCTTTTTCAGTAGGTTTTATTTATTCTTTAGTGCAAAATAATTTCACTTTGCATTATTATTTAAAATACTTTAGTATGATTTAGTGTTCATTTAAATTGGGAATTGCCTCTATTTAAGTAAATTTGGATATTAATAAATCCTTATGATTTTATTTAAATAATCCTTTACTCTTTTTATTAATCAATAATCTTTCATTTCATTTGTTTGGCCAAGATGGGTTTTGATGTTTCCATTTGGAATCAAAAAGTTTCTTTTCACCCTAAATTTCATCAATTATTTATTTTGTTTATTTATTTTTCACATCCCAAAATTTGGAAAATTTTGGGATGTGAAAAAAATACAAATTCACGCCCCAGTAGCGTAGGATTTATTTTTCTGAATCCAATGATATAATATTTACATTTTTTGGATAAACAGAACAAAAGTTATGAATTTTACAAGTTTGAATATATAATAGATTCAAAAACAGATTTTAAATCTGAAACTCAGACACATGGCTGTGCCTGATTGGTCCATACCGCTTTGCACGGATCGGCCAACGTGGGCCGTAGGATTTAAGTTAGATCCTGCGGCTCAGATCTAAGAGTACCCTTTCTTTAAGTGATCTGTTTAGATCCACTAGATATAGATCTAACGACTCACAATGCTTTGACCAGGAACTGGCGGCACGCATGGCTACTATGGCGGCGGCGCTACTGGCGGTGTTGTTCTGGCGAATACAGAGGGGGCTAGCAGCGGTGTAGCAGCTTACCAGACTCACGGAAACACGAGGATGATCAAGGTGTCGCTGGCGTGGGCGGGGGCGTGCTGTAGTTGCCGTGAGAGCTCACCGGAGTTGCAAGCAACGTCGAGCTCGTGCGGGCGACAACGAAGGCGACGACCAGGGTCACCCTATCACAAACCAGAGGCATCAGGGCATGCACAAGGTTCAGGCGAACACAATCGTTTGATTCAGAGGCCGGAGACGAAGGTAGTCGCGTCTTACCAAAATATCTCGCCGGAGACGAAGGCTGCGTCGGGTGCTCATGGTGGTTGATGAAGGCGACGCTCTGGATTATGAGCAGATGAACAAAGTGTATGAGAAGGAGCGCAAGACCAAGGAGATGATGATAACATGAACGAGAAGTGGCGGGGTGGACGGAGCTCACCGTAATATCTCGCCGGAGACGCTCGGGCAGCGGCGTTGCAAGCGCAAATACGGCCAGCCTGGGGGCGCTCTGGTGCTGGTGATTGAGGGGAAATGACCGCGGCGGTGAGGGGATTAAGTAGCCAGCGGGGAGAGGAGATTACGCATGGAATCAATGTCAATTATGCCCGAAATCAACGCGGCATTTTTGGAGGAAACGATGGTGGCGACGGGGTCTGCGCACGCGGAGTGGGGAAGAAGATGTCGAGCTGGCGCGGGGCCACAGGGCAGTGACAGCGGGGAAGGACTGGTGCGAGTGAGAGAGAGGGGGGATGCCTCGGGTGGGCTGCTGGGCCATTTCTGGCACTGGGCCGATTAGGTAGCGCAGCGTTTTTCTTTTTCTTTTCTCCTTTTCTTTTACTATTTTAATTTTTAGAATTGATTTTTAAACCCTAATTCAATCAAGTTTGAATTCAAACCTTCTCTAAATTTTTATACAGTGAACATTGCACTTATTTGTGTATAAAACACTACTGCTCAATAAAATACACTTTGATACTTTGAAAAATAAAATAAAATCATACCTTATAGATATATAGATAATAGGCATAAAAAGGTTTTATTTGGAGTTTTGATTTGAAAAAATTTGTGCAAGTCAAGAATGCTATGAATGCATGAATGAAATGCAAGATTTTGTAATTCATGAATTTGGGATGTTACAAATTTAGACCTCTGTAACCACAACCTTTGAGGCACGTGAGCCATGAGCATTCTTGCTGCCTCCGGAACACTTTTCAAGCGTTGCAAAACTTTTCATATATAGCTAAGGTTTGTTTTACCTTATCAAAGTTCTATTGTCCTCCCACTTAACTTTTCACGGAAAATTCCTTCTCAAAGAAACTTGACGTTCTAAGCGATAATTTTTTTTGTCTTCGGTGTTATGGTGGAATACTCAACGATTATTCGAAATAACATACAAAGACATGTTCATCCGACTTTGGTAGTAAACATCTCACTTATGCATAGCATACCAATGTTTAAGAAAGGACAACTTGGGTTTTATTCCAAACCATAACTTTATATGGTGTCATTTGAACAGATCATGATGGAGCTCTTTTCAGTGAAAAAGCGGTGGTCTCTAAAGCTTTTAATCATTAAATATAATGGCTGTTTTATGAATTACACCTTTGATCTTACCATGTCAAACAAGGTTTCATTGCATATCTTGATTATTCCATACTCATATGGTGTTTCGGGAAAGGCAAATCCATGGAATGATTCTTCAAATCTTAGGTGTTATGCTAAAATTGTAACTCAAATATCTTCCTTTATGATCCTATCATAAATTCATTATTTTCTTGTTACATTGATTTTGCACTTCATCTTGAAAGTCTTTGAACTATTCAAATGTTTCACACTTCATTCTCATCAAGTAAAATATTCATATATTCACTCAAATTTTTGGAGAAAGCATATGAAGTTGAAATCCATCGCTCTTGACTACACGTAATGGACTTCATACATCAAATATGTACAAATTCCAATAATCTAGTCATCCGTTCCCTTTTGGCCTATGAACGGAGTTTTAATTATCTCTAGGAAAGTTTCACAAGCGTAATTTGATCAAAAATCAGAAGACTCCAAAATTCCATCCACATGGAGTTTCTTCATGTTTTCTTTCCAATATCGGCAATGTCACTTCCTAAGTGATCTTTCAATCAATTTGTCTGTCGACATTTTAGCACTAGTTTTATGGATGTGATTTCTCCAATGAGATGTGATTTTGCCAAATATTTCTTAGATTTCTCTTTCAATATTTCTTTATCCTTTCAAAAGAATCTATCAACATCAATAGTGGAGCCATACTTATGACACATAGTCCAAAACATATATAGTTAAATACTAATGTCTTTGGACTTGCACTTTGAAGTTGATCGCCATCATCAAATGTTTGGTGTTCTTTCAAATTCCATTCTTTAGTAATCTTTTAGTGTAGTAAACATTTTACCTACATCAAATATTCATCCTTATCATTGAACTATTCATGATCAAGCTACTTTAGCTTATAACGGTGAATTGCGAGTATAATGTTGCTCTCCAAGACCTTTTGGAGAATTAGGACGACTAGCGTCTCCAACCTTTTGAAAATTCTCATCAAATATGAGAACATGACTTTTGCCATATTATACTCTATCATGTTGCAACCAAAACTTCGTTTCAGATATCACAATATCATTCACACATGATAGTTTCTGAAAAAATTCTTTCAGCTCCGCGATAACCTTGATATTAAAACAATCTTTTGATTATCAAGAATCATGGAGACAAACATGATATTTATATACTAACACTGGAATTGTTACTCTTGATTTAATACCAATTATTAAACTTCACGGAGTAACCGGAACTTACTAAAAGTTTGCAATTGGACTTTTAAACTTTAGATTAACACTTCAAAACAACACGGTACCAGTTCGTAAAGTAACTAACCAGAATTCTATTGTTCTATTATCTCAATTAAAAATAAGCGTAAGGTGGTAAACGGATGCCATTGACTATGACAACTATGCAAATTCACTTTGATTTAATTTATGATAAATAGTTCCCAACTTTTCATCATATTGCTGCTGAACTCCCACTCAAAACAATATCCCTCACATTGTTTTAGTGATTACTTGAACCAAATCCACTATACCAAGTCCGGTCATCACATGACATGATGTACTTTCAAAGGCGACCAATCATCATGTTCATCATATCATTTATATGACTCATGCTTTACCTTTCGGTATACCGTGTTCTGAGACCATGTCTGTACATGCTAGGCTTGTCAAGATGTAACCTTATTTTCCGCATGAGCAAATATGGCTTGTTCCCATTGTATACACTCGCAGAATCTAAAACACGCGATCATCATGTGGTGGTTCAAAACAACGAGCTTTGGCAATGGTGCCTACTAAGGATGAACACTTTATAACTTAATATTTTGTGAGAGGGATCATCTTATAATACTACCGTCGCGACCTAAGCAATACAAGATGCATAAAAGGATTAACATCACATGCAATTCATAATATGTGATATGATATGGACTTTCTTCTTGTTATTCCGATCTCCATCTTCAAGCACGAACATGATCTCCATCATCACCAGCGTGGAGTCAACGTCAATGGCACCGCTACATGGTTGTCGTCCACCAGCATCAACTATTACAACTACTTTGAATAATAGACACGCAGGTCATAACGAAATTAAAAGACAACCATAAGGCTCCTACCGGTTGCCGACGTACAATAAGGAACATTGCATACATCATATATAATCACAATCATGGCCATATCACATCACAGCATACCCCTGCAAAACAAATTTAGACGCCTCTAATTTTCTTTGCATGTTTTACGTGGTTTGGGACTTTCAATAAGTGTCGTTCTAACTTACGAAGAAGAACCAAAACATTGATACTAGTATTGTTAATCACCCGATGTAAATTGAATCTTCACTATGTTGGGAGAAACAGGCACCCGCAAAGCTACTTATGCAATACAAGTTGCATGTCAAGCACGGCGCATTTCTCATAACGATGCCATGTAAGGTTATCCTGGCCGCTTCATCCCACCATCCCGCAAGATGCAAAGTACACAAGAAATGATCGACAACAAAAGCATCAACGTCCACAATGACCATTGTGTTCTACTCGTGCAACAGATCTACATATAGACATGGCTCTGATAGCACTGTAGGGGTTTGTAGCATGGAAATCAAAAAATCTACCGCATGAACACAAACAAGCCAAGATCTATCTACTATATAGTAGCAACGAGTCGATTAGATTATTCACCCTCGAAGATTCAAAAGTGGTTAACGAGAGCATATTCTCGTGGGTGATGTAGTTGTACACTTGACGATCTCAAGATCGGTAGACGATCCTTCTGTCACTGTGTTTCTGCAGCACTTCTGTAGTCGGTCACATGTTCGGTACTCGATGAAGACCTTCCTCTCCCTTGTTCCATCAGTCAGCGGAGGTTGTAGTTCTCCCCTCGTGATTCCGGCAGCACGGCAGCGTGGTGTCGGAAGTAGAGGGAAGATGCTTCCTAAGCCGGAGCAGGTTATAGTGGATCGAGGGTTTAGATGGCAAGAGAGGAGGAGGCGTGGCCGGCAGCGGCTAGGGCAGCGACAGTGAGCCGGCAGCGGGACAAAGCGGCGGCGCGGCGGCTAGGTGGGGAGGGGCTGGAGTTGTGTGTCCTTGGGGAACTCCCTCCCCTCTATTTATGAAAGGGAGGGCAGCTTGGGAGAGGGGAGTTTGAATCCTTCCCCAACTCCCTCTCCTAGTTGGCTTGTGGTGGAGGGAAAGAAGGATTCTTTCCTTCCTCCACGAGGATACATTGTCCCAGTTTGACTTTTCAAACTTGCCTTTTGACTTTCAATTTGGAGCTTAATTTATTTCTTGCAAATGCCCTACCAAGTGACCTAGGACATGATTCAATCATTCCACTTATCCATGACACATTCATGTAACCTTCCCATTCCGGTCAGGTGAATCTTCTAGACCCTTCTACAACCTCTTCGATGAAATCATCGGAATCATTCCTGAACTCCGGAATTGGACTTTCTTTATAGGAATCTTATTCTTTGGACCATTCCGGATCTCCTCGTGATATCCTAGATCCCATCCGAGACTCCGAACAGCATTCGGTGTCCCTACTTACATTCCATATCTACTAAACAACATTGAATCCTTAAGTGTGTCTCCCTACGGTTTGTTAATTATGTAGACATGACCAAGACTCTTGTCTGATCAATAACCAATAGAGGAATCTGTAAATTCATATGGCTCCCACATATTTCTACGATTTCTTTGCAATCAAATGAACCACTTACATATGATACCAATTTCCCTTTGTCTCATGATAGTTTACTTATCCGAGGTCTGATCGTCGGTATCTCTATATACCTAGTTCAACTCATTACCTATAAGTACTCTTATCTTGTTCCCGTGATATGTGATCACCTATGAGCCAGTCACATGCTTTCCGATCACTCAATGCCACCTTTATAGACACCCAGTTATGGTGTGGTGTTTGATGTCATCAAAGCATCCATCTGGTGATGGTGATTAGCATGATCTCATGGTCAAAGGATTTAGGTTACTATGTATCTGAAAGCTTATAGCAACTGAACTATATTAAATTACTTGATCTTTATGCTACGCTTATCTAGACGATTATGTCCATCACACCATTCTCTTAATGATATGATATTGTTGTTAATAACATCTCAATGTTCATGATGAGGAAACCATGATCATATATTGACAAAACAACCTAGTTTAACAAGAGGCTTTACTAGGGACTCTTTTATGTTTACAAATCACACAAGTATTAATGTTTCCGGTTAATACAATTATATCATGGTATGTAAACATTTATCATAAGCATGAAGATATGATAATAACCTCTTTATTATTGCCTCTTGGGCATATCTCCATGAAGGGAATATGCCCTGAGAGGCAATAATAAAGTGTTTATTATGTGTATTCCAAGTATATGATAGATGTTTATTTTGCATGCTATAATTGTATTAATACGGAAACGTTAATACATGTGTGTTTAATAAACAAACAGAAAGTTCCTAGTTATGCCTCTCTCATAAACTAGCTCGTTGATTAACAAGATGATCAAGGTTTCCTGATCATGGACATTGGATGTTGTTAATAACGGGATCACAACATTAGTGTAATGGTGTGATGAACATTCATCCGAAGTATAGCATTACGATCAAAGTCATTGAGTTTATATTGCTATAACAACTTACGAAGTGATCCTAATCCTTAGACCATGAGATCATGTCAATCACTAACACCGGAAGAGTTTCTTGATAACATCAAACGTCACACCGTAACAGGGTGATTACAAAGATGGATTCAGAACTAATAAAGTGTTATGTTGAGGCTCATGGATCGAGAGTGGAATTTGTTCATCCCGATGACGGATAGATATACTCTGGGCCCTCTCGGTGATATCACATTGATTAGCTTGCAAGCAAGTGATTTGATCACTAGAATGTTATATCACAGGAATGAGAAAAGAGTGCATGTCGGTAACGAGATCAAACTAGGTATGGAGATACCGATGATCGAATCTCGGACATGTAATATATCGTGAAACAAAGGGATTAAGATATACTAGCGTAAAAGGTTCCGACGATCACAAGAAAGTCATCGTTGAATGTGTGGGAGTCAATATGGGTCTCCAGATCCCGCTTCTGATTATTGATCCGAGAGGGGTCTCGATCATGTCCGCATTATTCACGAACCGTAGGGTGACACACTTAAGAGACACCGACATCCAATTGGAGCAAATGTTTCATGCCGAAAGAATGAACAAGCGCAGGAATTTATTTCACTAGATACCGAAACAGGTTTTCGGGTGAAATTGCATAAAGTGGTTATGCATGTGAAATAGAATTCTAGCAAGGGGTTATTTGTGAATGTTTGTCATTAAAGTAATTGACAAAATTCTGAATAAAATAAAAGAGTTTTATTTAATGAGAGTTTGCATTAAATTTGGTGGAAATTTAATGGGAATTTGAGTGGACTTTTGAGTGGAGGGAATTTAAAGGGCATTTTGTGAGTGGAGTGTCCACCCACATGAATGAAGGAGGGGAGGGGCAGCCCCCATGGCCGGCGGCCACCCCCTTGGGTGCCCCCCTCCTCCTATAAAAGGAGCCCCCCTCCTCACTTGTCTCTCACACCTCCTCGTGAAGGATCTCTCTCCCCCTCTAGAATTTATCCCCCATGGTCTCGGACTAGCGAGATACATGTTCCCGGTGGCTATTCGGCAAGAAAGAGTTGTGCTTCCGCTGCATCGCTGGAGCGAGGAGGCGGAGGTTGCTCGGTGCCTCGAACGTGTGTGCGAGCACGGATGCGCTGCTGTTTTGCGGTGCTAGGACTTCCTCTCGATCTTGAGATCGGCAAGAGATCGTCTACATCAACCACGAGTTGAACTCGTTAAGCTTTGTCGGTCTTCAAGGGTATGTTCTCTACGGATATACATCCGCCCAGTTGTTTGTATCTAGTAGATAGATATTGGTATATAGTTCACATCATAGGAAAATTTTTTGTTTTCTATGCTGCGAACCCTACACTCCAATAGTTCCTCGCAACCTCTCCTGTGATATGCTCTCGGGGGATCGCCGGAGCTGCGTCCCTAGGGGCCTGTCGTGCATGCATGTTAAAAGTGGAGGCCGGGTTAGATAGAGAGGGCAGAGGGGATCCTAAAAGAACAACATGCAGAAGAAAAGGGGTTGAGGAGGGATTACCTAGCTCGAGTTCTTGGAGAAGGCTGACAGGCCTTGCTCTTCTTCTCCCAAGCATGGCAGATCTGGGGAGAGGTTGGGGAACTATGGGTGGTAGGTGGGATGGAGAGGAGCGGAAATGAGAGGCAGAGGCGTGCTGGAAGGGCCTCTGGCATATTTATCTCGAGAGGGAGGGTTCCATGGTGAGCCAGGCTGGTGTGAGTCATGGGGAGGAGGGGGTGCTCGTGGATAGGGCTTTAGCGCGGTGGAGGGGTGAGGTGGGACCTGATACACGACCAGAGATTGGAGGGAAGGGGTGGTGGTTGTTGTTGTGATGATATTTTGTAAGATATACCTCGCTCCCTCTTTACAAACACATGAGACAAAAGAAGGAGGGGTGCTACAGTAGCTAGGGATACATTATCACTCAACCAAGGATGTGTTGAGTGCTATGGTGGGTTATTTAACAAGGTTTGGTGGGGTTTTGGGTTGGTTTGAAACATGGTTTGATTTATTTTTCAAACTTGATCAAAGGGTATCTTGTGAGGGAAGTTGAAAAGGTTGCATAAGGCAAGGTGAGAAGAAGGTACTGGAGTGTGCATAAGGTCATTGAATAACCCTAGGAATTATTTGGGATTTTTCTAGAACTCAAATATACAAATAGTACAAAAGTAGTTTCTAGAAACTTATTTGATATTTTTACATTGGCCAAGGTTTGTTTTTTATGTCAAATGGTTCTGAAAACCATATTACACATTACAGAATTTTATTGGAATTTATTGAGGTGGAAAAGTATATTTAAGGAATCTCAAAAATATTTATTTTTCAAATGGGAAGGTGTAGTATGATGTATGGAACTCAATTATTCATTTAGTTGGCAAAGTGGTTTGGATAAAAACAAACTTGCTTGTATAGACAGAGATTTTAGGATTTTGCCAGAAAAAGAATTTAAATAGATTTAGGCTCCAAATAATTATGGAAATTATTTGGCAAAAGATTATTTCCAAGTTAGATGATGTAGATTGATTCATACATCATTGTCCACTTGGGTTTTGAAGGATTTTGGTGAAATGGGAAGAAACTGGATTTTTCGGAATCTAGGGTTTTGTTGTTTTCATGCCACCTAAACATGGTTAGATTAGTGAGCTCAGAGCTCACCTTGATATAAGTGGTATATGGATGGATAGAAGAATTTATGTAGATGATCATGGAGGAAAGGTTTGGGCTTAGATGTATTTGAGGTGATATAGAAGAGATGGCAAACTTTGTTGAAAATAAGGCTGCCATAAACCATGTGGGTTTAAGAAGCACAAAGCTCCAATGAAAACAAGTGAATTATGGGTTTTTAGACCATGGTTAGTAGATCATAACCATCCAACTATTTGGTCAAGGGGAGGTGTGTTGGAGATATGCCCTAGAGGCAATAATAAATATGGTTATTATTATATCTTTGTGTTTATGATAAATGTTTACATTCATGCTATAATAGTATTAAGAAGGAAACATTAATACTTGTGTGATTTGTAAACTAAAATAGAGTCCCTAGTAAAGCCTCTTTATAATACTAGCTTGTTGGTTAATAAATGATTGTGGTTTCCCTATCATGAACATTGAGATGTTACTAACAACAAGATCATATCGTTAGGAGAATGATATGGTGGACATACTCCTATAGATAAGCGTAGCATAAAGATCAAGTCATTTTAATAGTTCAATTGCTATATGCTTTCTGATACATAGTAACCTAATTCCTTAGACCATGAGATCATGCATATCACCTTCACCGGAAGGATGCTTTGATGACATCAAACACCACACCATAACTGGGTGGCTATAAAGGTGGCATTGAGTGTTCGGAAAGTATTGGTTGAGACACATGGATCAAGAGTGGGATTTGTCCATTCATATGACGGATAGATATACTCTGGGCCCTCTCGGTGGAATGTCATCTAATTAGCTTGCAAGAATGTGACTGGCTCACAAGGGATCACATATCACGGGAACGAGAAAAGAGTACTTATCAGTAACGAGGTTGAACTAGGTATGCAGAGATACCGACGATCATAACCTCGGATAAGTAAACTATCGTGAGACAAAGGGAAATTGGTATCGTATGTAAGTGGTTCATTCGATCGCAAAGTAATTGTAGAAATATGTGGGAGCCATATGAATTTCCAGATTCCTCTATTGGTTATTGTTCGGAGAAGTGTATCGATCATGTCCACATAATTCACGAACCGTAGGGAGACACACTTAAGGATTTGACGTTGTTTGAGTAGTTATGGAATGATGAGTAAGAGACCGAAATGTTGTTCGGAGACTCGGATGGGATCCGGGATATCACGAGGAGATCCGGAATGGTCCGGAGAATAAGATTCATATAAGG
This sequence comes from Avena sativa, assembly GCA_916181665.1. NCBI lineage: Eukaryota > Viridiplantae > Streptophyta > Magnoliopsida > Poales > Poaceae > Avena > Avena sativa. Next base: position 105,508,735 of record OV702280.1, read on the forward strand.
AAAGTCCTGTTTCGGGGTTGGAGAATGGTTCCGGTGTTTTCATCGGGAATGTTCTAGAAGGTTCCGGAATGTCCGGCACTCCGGAGGGGAAGGGTACATGAATGTGTCATAACAAGTTGGATTGATTGCATCATGTACTAGGTGCATCTCTGAACAAAATAAAGGGTTTAATCAAATCCTAGTTTGAAAAGTCAAACGCCAATTTGAAAAGTCAAACGGCTATTTTGTGAGGTGGAGGGGAAGTAGGAAACCTACTTGGGGAGGAGTTCCCTCCCTCCACCGCCGGCCCACTTGGAGACCGAGTTGGGGAGGGACTCCCCTCCCCTGGCGTGCCCCCTCCACCTATATAAGGAGGGGCAGGGATGCCCCTCCAAGGTCACAACACCTCCACCCAAAACCCTAGCTCCTAGCCGTCGGCGCCGCCACCTCCTGCTGCCGCCGCCTAGGAAAACCCTAGCCGCCGGCCCTGCCCCTCCTTGGTGCGTCTAAACCCTAGATCGCCGAGGCTCTCTCTCATAGTCCACCATACTCGCTCCGGCTTAAGACGAAGCCCTGCGAGATCTCCCCTCTACTTCCGGTACCACGCCATTGTGCTGCCGGAATCGCGAGGAGCGTGCTACAACCTCCGCTGCCTGCTGGAACAAGGGAGAGGAAGGTCTTCGTCGAGTACCGAACGTGTGACCGACTGCGGAAGCGCTGCCGGAACGCAGCGCCGGAAGGATCTTCTACGCGATCTTGAGATCAGAAAGAGTACGACTACATCACCCACGAGAATCTGCTCTCGTTAAACACTTTGGAATCTTCGAGGGTGAGTTATTCCATCGACTCGTTGCTACAATCTAGTAGATAGATCTTGGCTTGTTTTTTTGTATGCGGTAGAAATTTTTTGTTTTCCATGCTACGAAACCCTACAGTGGTATCAGAGCCGTGTCTATATGTATATCTGTTGCACGAGTAGAACACAATGGTCATTATGGGCGTTGATGCTTTTGTTGTTGATTGCTTCTTGTGTACTTTGCATCTTGCGGGATGGTGGGATGAAGCGGCCTGGGCTGACCTTACATGACATCATTCATGAGACTTGATCCACGCTTGACATGCAATTTGTATTGCATAAGTGGCTTTGTGGGTGCATGTTTCTCCCAACATAGTTAAGATTCAATTTACAACGGGTGATTGACAATGATAGTATCAATGTTGTGGTTCTTGTTCGTAAGTTAGAATGACATTTATTGAAAGCCCCAAACCACGTAAAACATGCAAAGAAAGTAGAGGCGTCTAACTTTGTTTTGCAGGGGTGTGCTGTGATGTGATATGGCCATGATTGTGATTATATTTGATGTATGCAATGTTCCTTATTGTAAGTAAGCAACCGGCAGGAGCCATATGGTTGTCTTTAATTTTTGTTAAGACCCGCATGTCTATTCAAAGTAGTTGTAATAGTTGAAACCAGTGGACGACAACCATGGAGCGGCATCATTGACCTTGATGCAATGCCGGTGATGATGGAGATCATGTTCGTGCTTGAAGATGGAGATCGGAAGCACAAAGAAGAAAGGCCATATCATATCACATATTATGAATTGCATGTGATGTTAATCCTTTATGCATCTTGTATTGCTTAGTTAATGACGGCAGCATTATAAGATGATCCCTCATGCACATGAATTTCAAGTTCTAAAGTGTTCATCCTTAGTAAGCACCGTTGCTAAACCTTGTTGTTTCGAAGCACCACGTGATGATCGGGTGTGTTAGATTCCGCAAGTGTATACAACGTGAGCAAGCCAGATTTGCTCATGCGGAAGCTAAGGTTTGATCTTGACGAGCCTAGCATGTACAGACATGGTCTTGGACACGGATCACCGAAAGGTAAAGCATGAATCATATAGTAGATATGATGAACATGTCGATTGTTCGCCATTGAAGCTACATCAATTCTCGTGATGATCGGTGTTGATGTGGTGGATTTGGTTCGTGTGATCACTAAAACAATGTGAGGGATATTGTTTTGAGTGGGAGTTCACCTAGATTAATTTAACTATTAATTATAACTCAATTTGTCATAAACTTAGTCTAAACTATTGCAAATATGTTGTAGATCAATGGAGGCCCCTACCATCAATTTTAATGCATTCCTAGAGAAAGAAAAGTTGAAAAACAATGGAAGCAACTTCGCGGATTGGTTCCGCAATTTGAGGATTGTCCTCACAGCTGGTAATTTGACCTATGTGCTGGATGCACCGCTGGGTGACCCACCTGCAGCTACTGCTACCGATGAAGTAAAGAATATTTATCTCGCTCGGAAGACTCAGTACTCCACAGTTCAGTGTGCTATCTTGTATGGTTTAGAATCGGAGCTTCAGAAAAGGTTTGAGAATTCATACCCACATGATATTGTCCGTGATCTCAAATTGATCTTTGAGACTCATGCGGCAATTGAGAACTAGGAGGCTTCTGAAAAGTTCTTTAACTACAAGATGGAAGAGGGCAGCTCCGTCAGTGAGCATGTGCTTAAGATGTCTGGGCACGCTAACAAACTTCAAAGCTTGGGTATAGTGATTCCTAATGCTTTGGGCATTTATCATGTCCTCCAATCACTACCACCAAGTTACAAGAACTTTGTGATGAACTACAACATGCAGAACATGAACAAGCAGTTGCCAGAACTGTTTGCTATGTTAAAGTCTGCAGAAGTGGAGATCAAGAAAGAGCACCAAGTGTTGATGGTCAATAAGACCACCAAATTCAAGAAAGGCAAGTCTAAGCAAAAGGGACACTTCAAGAAGGGTGGTAAGAAAGTTACCGCGCCGACGAAGAAGACCAAGGCTGGACCTAAGCCTGATACTGAGTGCTTTTACTTCAAAGGAGAAGGTCACTGGAAGCGGAATTGCCCAAAGTACTTGGCGGATTTGAAGAACAGCAACATCAAGAAGAAATGTATATCCGATATACATGTTATTGATGTGTATCTCACTAGTACTCGTAGTAGTGCCTGGTTATTTGATACTGGTTCGGTTGCTCATATTTGTAACTCGAAACAGGTGCTGCAGAATAAACGGAAGCTAGCGAAGAACAAGGTGACGATGCGCGTGGGAAATGGATCAAAGGTTGATGTGATCGCGGTTGGCACGCTACCCTCTTAATCTACCATCGGGATTAGTTTTATACTTAAATAATTGTTATTTGGTGCCTGCGTTAAGCATGAACATTATATCGGGATCTTGTTTATTGCGAGACGGTTACTTGTTTAAGTCCGAGAATAATGGTTGTTCGATTTATATGAGTAATATGTTTTATGCACATGCACCTTTGATAGATGGTCTATTCTTATTGAATCTCGATAGTGGAAATACACATATTAACAACATTGAAGCTAAACGTTTAAAATCGAGCGATAACTCGACCTATATGTGGCACTGTCGTCTTGGTCACATTGGAGTGAAGCGTATGAAGAAACTACATTCCGATGGACTTCTTGAATCACTTGATTTCGAATCACTTGAAAGATGCGAAGCATGTCTGATGGGTAAAATGACTAAGACTCCATTTTCTGGTATGATGGAGCGAGCTACAGACTTATTGGAAATCATACATACCGATGTGTGTGGTCCAATGAGTGTAGCATCGCGTGGTGGTTATCGTTATGTTCCTACCTTCACGGATGACTTGAGTAGATATGGGTATATCTATTTCATGAAACATAAGTCTGAAACTTTCGAGAAGTTTAAGGAATTTTAAAGTGAGGTAGAGAATCAACGTAACAAGAAGAATAAATTTCTATGTTCTGATCGTGGAGGTGAATATATAAGTTACGAGTTTGGCGAGCATTTGAAGAAATGCGGAATACTTTCACAATTGACACCGCCGGGAACACCACAGCGTAATGGTGTGTCCGAACGTCGTAATCGAACTCTCTTAGATATGGTTTGTTCTATGATGTCACTTACAGATTTACCGCTATCATTTTGGGGTTATGCATTAGAAACAGCCGCATTCACTTTAAATAGGGCACCATCTAAATCCGTTGAAACGACGCCGTATGAATTATGGTTTGGGAAGAAACCTAAATTGTTGTTCCTTAAAGTTTGGGGTTGCGAAGCCTATGTAAAGAAGTTACAGCCGGACAAGCTTGAACCCGAAGCGGAAAAATGCGTCTTCATAGGATACCCGAAGAAAACTATTGGGTATACCTTCTATCATAGATCCGAAGGCAAAATCTTCTTTGCTAAAAATGGATCCTTTCTAGAGAAGGAGAAAGAAGTGACTGGAAGGAAAGTAGAACTCGACGAGGTTGTCGAACCTTCTCTCGAACTTGCGAGTAGCGCAGCACCGGAAGTAGTTCCTGTGGGGCCTACACCAATAAGAGAGGAAGCTAATGATGATGATCATGAAACTTCGGTTGTAGTTGCTACAGAGCCTCGCAAGTCAACGAGAACTCGTACCACTCCTGATTGGTATGATCCCGTTATGAGTGTCATGTTGGTGGACAACACCGATGAACCTGCGACATATGAGGAAGCGATGATGAGGCCAGATTCCAATAAATGGCAAGAAGCCTTGAAATCTGAGATTGGATCCATGTATGAAAACCAAGTATGGACTTTGGTGGACTTACCGGATGGCCGGAAGGCTGTCGAGAACAAATGGATTTTCAAGAAGAAAACATATGCTGATGGTAATGTTACTGTCTATAAAGCTCGACTTGTCACAAAAGGGTTTTGAAAAATTCAAGGAGTTGACTACGATGATACTTTCTCACCTGTAGCGAAGCTAAAGTCTGTGAGGATTATGTTAGCAATCGCTGCATATTATGATTATGAGATATGGCAGATGGATGTCAAAACAGCATTCCTCAATGGAGACATTGATTAAGAGTTGTATATGATGCAACCCAAAGGTTTTGTCGATCCTAAAGATGCTAACAAGGTATGCAAACTTCAAACGGTCCATCTATGGGTTGAAGCAAGCATCCCGAAGTTGGAATCAACATTTTGATAAGGTAATCAAAAGTTTTGGTTTTATACAAACTTAAGGAGAAGCTTGTATTTACAAGAAAGTGAGTGGGAGCTCTGTAGCATTCTTAATACTATATGTAGATGACATATTGTTGATTGGGAATGATGTAGACCTTCTTAATAGTGTCATGGAATATTTGAATAATAGTTTTTCAATGAAGGATCTTGGCGAAGCAGCTTACATATTAGGCATAAAGATTTATAGTGATAGATCGAGACGCCTAATATCATTGTCACAAAGTACATATTTGGACAAAGTTCTAAAGAGGTTTGGAATGGAAGATGGCAAGAAAGGGTTCTTGCCCATGTTGCCCAATACGACCTTGAGTAAAACTCAAAGTTCGACAACGGCAGAAGATAGAGAAAGGATGAGTAAGACTCCCTATGCCTCAGCCATAGGATCGCTAATGTATGCCATGCTATGTACTCGACCCGACATTGCATATGATGTTACTTTAACAAGAAGATATCAAAGTGATCCAGGAGTGGATCATTGGACAGCGGTCAAAAACATCCTTAAGTACTTGAGAAGAACTAAGGATATGGTTCTTTCTTATGGAGGTGATGAACAGCTCGTTGTTAATGGTTACACCGATGCTAGTTGGAACACCGATCCGGATGATTCTAATTCACAATCTGGATACGTATTTACTTTGAATGGTGCAGCAGTTAGCTGGAGGAGTGCAAAGCAAAGCGTTGTGGCGAGATCTTCAACTGAATCGGAATACATGGCTGCTTCGGAGGCTTCACAAGAAGCGATACGGATGAAAGAGTTCATTACAGAGCTGGGTGTGGTTCCTAGTGCGCTGGACCCAATGTCTATCTACTGTGATAACATGGGCGCCATAGCCAATGCGCAAGAACCAAGGTCACACAAGAAGCTGAAGTACATCAAGCTACGTTTTCACGCTATTCGAGAACATGTCCAAGATGGTGACATAAAGATTTGCAAAGTACACACAGATCTGAATGTGGCGGATCCATTGACTAAACCTCTCCCGAGGGCAAAACATGACCAACACCAAACTGTCATGGGTGTTCGGTATATTACCATGTAATCTAGATTAGATGACTCTAGTGCAAGTGGGAGACTGTTGGAGATATGCCCTAGAGGCACTAATAAATATGGTTATTATTATATCTTTGTGTTTATGATAAATGTTTACATTCATGCTATAATAGTATTAACAAGGAAACATTAATACTTGTGTGATTTCTAAACTAAAATAGAGTCCCTAGTAAAGCCTCTTTATAATACTAGCTTGTTGGTTAATAAATGATTGTGGTTTCCCTATCATGAACATTGAGATGTTATTGACAACAAGATCATATTGTTAGGAGAATGATATGGTGGACATACTCCTATAGATAAGCGTAGCATAAAGATTAAGTCATTTTAATAGTTCAATTGCTATATGCTTTCTGATACATAGTAACCTAATTCCTTCGACCATGAGATCATGCATATCACCTTCACCGAAAGGATGCTTTGATGACATCAAACACCACACCGTAACTAGGTGGCTATAAAGGTGGCATTGAGTGTTCGGAAAGTATTGGTTGAGACACATGGATCAAGAGTGGGATTTTTCCATTCATATGACGGATAGATATACTCTGGGCCCTCTCGGTGGAATGTCATCCAATTAGCTTGCAAGCATGTGAATGGCTCATAAGGGATCACATATCACGGGAACGAGAAAAGAGTACTTATCAGTAACGAGGTTGAACTAGGTATGCAGAGATACCGACGATCATAACCTCGGATAAGTAAACTATCATGAGACAAAGGGAAATTGGTATCGTATGTAAGTGGTTCATTCGATCGCAAAGTAATCATAGAAATATGTGGGAGCCATATGAATTTCCAGATTCCTCTATTGGTTATTGTTTGGAGAAGTGTCTCGATCATGCCCACATAATTCACGAACTGTAGGGAGACACACTTAAGGATTCGACGTTGTTTGAGTAGTTATGGAATGATGAGTAAGAGACCGAATGTTGTTCGGAGTCTCGTATGGGATCCGGGATATCACGAGGAGATCCGGAATGGTCCGGAGAATAAGATTCATATAAGGAAAGTCCTGTTTCGGGGTTGGAGAATGGTTCCGGTGTTTTCATGGGGAATGTTATAGAAGGTTCCGAAATGTCCGGCACTCCGGAGGGGAAGGGTACATGAATGTGTCATAACAAGTTGGATTGATTGCATCATGTACTAGGTGCATCTCTGAACAAAATAAAGGGTTTAATCAAATCCTAGTTTGAAAAGTCAAACGCCAATTTGAAAAGTCAAACGGCTATTTTGTGAGGTGGAGGGGAAGTAGGAAACCTACTTGGGGAGGAGTTCCCTCCCTCCACCGCCGGCCCACTTGGAGACCGAGTTGGGGAGGGACTCCCCTCCCCTGGCGCGCCCCCTCCACCTATATAAGGAGAGGCAGGGCTGCCCCTCCAAGGACACAACACCTCCACCCAAAACCCTAGCTCCTAGCCGCCGGCGCCGCCACCTCCTGCCGCCGCCTAGGTGTCACATCCCAAGATTTTCCAAATCTTGTAATGTGAAAATAAATGAATAAAATAAAAACTTTGTTGATTTTCAAGGACAGAAGAAATTTTTTTGAAACCAAATTGGAACCTAAACACATTTGAATTAAATAAAATCCTAAAAGGATTTAAAAAGATAAACATTTTAAATAAAGGAAAATAAAATATTTTGGAAATGCTATTCTAGATCTTTTAAAAGGATTTGGGTGTTCAAAAGAGAAGAATGAATTTATAAATCAAGAATATTTTATAAAGCCAAATTAAACCTGGACCAAAGCTTTTGAATTAAAACATTCTTATTTTAAATAAAATAGCAAAATTAAAAATAATAAAGGATTGCTTAAATAAAATAATAAGGATTTAATATCCAAGTTTTATTAATAAAAGTTCTGTCATTTATAAACCATCAAAACTTATTTGTTTAATTTAAAATAAGTTTTCCAAACATTTGTAAATCACAAATAAAATATACTAAAATGTTCTGGCTTTATTTTTAGATTCAAAATAAATATATCAATAAAATAAAACTTATTTGAATTAATAATGAAAGACTATTATATTTAAATAATAATGGACTCTATAATAAAATGTTTTTCCAAGTATTTAATACTTCCAAATAAAACCTACTCATTTGGTTTGGAAAATATTTAGGTTTCAAATAAAGATTTTATTAATAGAATTAAACTCTATTTGATTTAATAACTAAAACCCATTTTATTTAGTTACTAATGGACCCTAAAATAAGAGGTTATTTTGTTTACAACAAATCTTTCAAATATTCTTTATTTTCAAATAAACCTACTGTTTTAGATTTGAAAGTGATTTCAAATGGGAGTTATTAAAATCAAACCATGATAAATAAATAAAACTTCATTTTATTTAACTAAAGAATGGATTAATAAAGTTATTATTATTTTATTTTGGGCTTTTGACCATATTACTAAACAGAATTGATTTCAATATTACAAAATTTGAGTGTTGTTTGAATAGATTTGGTTGATGTTTGTTTGATTGGAAATTCAAAACAGAGAATAAAATAGAAAAGGAAAAGAACACAGAATAAAAAAATAAGGAAGGAATCGACCCAGCCCAGGCAGCCCAACAAGCCCAGGAAACAGCCCAGCTCCTCACCCCGCAAGGGAAACGATTCGCACCCTATTCCTGAGCCACACTGAGTATGACTGGTGGACCTCCCCCTCGTTTCTTTTCCCACTGACCAGCGGACCCCACACTGCCTCCTCCTTCTTCTTCCCCGCGTGACCTCTTCTCCCCTCACCGCGCGGCAGTTTCTGCCCGTTGATAGCTCCATCAATCGGCGTTAATCCGCGCATTAAACCTCGTCGCGGCCCCATCCATTTAACCGCCTACTCCTCCTCCTTCTTTTCCCCCAGACACCGCCTCCCCTCTGCCTCCAGGCCGCCCCAATTTCCCTCTGTGTCGCTGCTACTCCGACGACCCTCCTCGCCAATTCCGGCCAAGACTCACCGCCCCTCCTTCCCCTGACCAAGCTCACAGCATCCCCACTCTCAGGCGCATCTGTTAGTACATCCAGCTCGACCGCGGGTACCCTGTAACCTCGCCTTCGACAACGACCGCCGTCGCCACCGTCTGCTTCATCTCCGGCGAAGTCCACAGGTAGTATCTGACCGCCCCGACCTCTCTCGTTCACGCCCCCAGCATCGCCTTGCTCTTGCGCATCTAAATGTGCTCCTGTATTACCTTAGGGCGATCTACAGCGACCACTGCTACCGCCACCGTCGTCTGCCTCAACTCCGACGACGCCCACAGGTTAATTCCGACCACCCCGTACCCTCTGGATCACGCGCACATCTTTGCCATGATCCTACGCAGCTAACCCAACCCTCCGTTTGTCTTCTCGCGAACCACAGAGCCGTCCTCGACCTCGACCGAGCGTGTCCGTCGCCAGAACCAACTCCGGCGAGGAATTCTGCCCGACCCCGAGCGCCCCTTGCCTCGTCAACCGAACGTTGAGCATCGCCGTATTCTCCTGAGCCTGGTAAGCATCTTTCCCCTCTTTTTCACGTCCTATTTCGCTAGCGCCGCCGCCAGCTAGCCGTTCCGCCGCTCGCCGTCGACCTAGCGCCGCCAGCTTCTAGTCAAGCACACGAGAACCGTTAGATTCCCATCCTGCGGCGTAGACAGAGTGACTTAAGCGAAATGGTACAGGAGCATCTGAGCCGCACGATTCACATCAGATCCAACGCTCCACAGCGTGATCCGCAACGAACCGGTATCAGCCAATCAGAATGTGCCGCGTGTCACCTGTCTGTTTAAAACAGATTTTGAAAACAGTTTTAAATGCCATTTTCAAACCCTTGTAACTTTCAAACCACACGTCCAAATTTGACAAATTTTATATCAATAAAATCAGGAGAACAAGCCCTAGCTAACCCTGGCCTTAGTTTTGAAAATAGTATCTGTTAGCTTGATTAAATTTGCAGAAACTTTTGTGTACTTGTTTAGAGTATAAAAATTGTTTAAATTTGATTTTAGGATTAAATCTTTTGTAAAATGGTTTGAACTGACCTTACTGACCATAGGAACCAACCCATTGTGTTAAAAATGATTTTTGAGAAATTTAAGTTGAATTATTTAACTTAGCCATTTTCTAGCCAAATAAAACTCATTGATTTTATCATGGAAATGTTTTTGCAAGGAAAACTTTGGGAAAATATTTTGGACCAAAACTTACTGACCCAAAAACATCAAACCTTGCCAAAGGCAACTCACTTGGTGAAAAACCTAAAAGTTTTGCTTTGATAAGAATAATTTTCACCACATAAAATGATGAAATGAATTTTAAAATGGTCTTAGGATAAAACCCAATTGCAAATGACTTTGCCATTTTGGTAAATGACCAATGTGGACCTTACAAAGTTTATAAACCTAGTAGAGACCAACCTTGCAAAAGAACCCCCTTTGCATGACTTAGGCTCCATTGCTATGTGTGTGAAATTGTTTGTTTAAACTTTGGTTTGGAATGTTAGTTGATTTGGTGTTTTGCTTGATTGACTTGTAGTGAAATTAGCAAAGTGTGAAACTAGCAAGATCAAGGAAGTGAACCCCCATTCCCTACCAAAAGGCAAGTTACACTATCATACAAAAGTCCTACTATTTTTATTATACTTAGTGGATTTTGAAAACATGCATGAAAAGATATTTTATACTTATGCTATGCTAAGTCCTAGTAGGATTCCCTAAACACTCCTTAGTAAAAATATTGAAGTTGTACATGCTTAGCCATGCTATATGCTATGTTTTGAAAAGAGATACATGTTGAGATTTTACAAAGATTGAGAAAAGAACTTGTATTTTACATAATAAAACAAGGACTCAATGAACCACCTAGGTGGAGGATACTTTAAGTTTTGGAGAAGGTGGCAACAAAAGGGAACCATGTCTATGGCAATCACTTTGTGTTGTGCTCCAAAAGAAAACCACCTAGGAAACTTAGAGATCAAACATGTTTCTCCAATTGTGGCTTTCGTGTGCAACCACATGCTATTATGGCTCTGGCTTAGTCAATTACATTAGGAAGACCCATGCATTGTCTTTAGTTACTAGACATGGGGATCTGGAATGCTTCATGGGGGCTGAAGACAAAGCTAGCAATGATGCATGGGAGGACCTTTTGGAAAGACTTCGTCACATTCTCAATCTGCCAGTACTCCATCTTGGTGAGCACTAATCCAGTAGGCCACTGGTGGCAACAAGATGGGATTGTGTCATGTGGGTAAAGTGTACTCCTTCTGCAGAAGTAAATAAAATCTAAGTACTTAGCCGTGTCCCCGGTTATGGACAATACTGAGCAACTAAAGTTTGAACTATGGGAGATCTCGACATTCCAACTTCTAATATAAAAACTTGATGCCCTTGTGTGTCTACCAAGGAATTCAAAGAGATTTTGTAAAGCTTGTTGCACTTGGGGTTACCAAGGTGCTCAAGAGCATGATGTACTTGGCGCTTTACCAAGGAACTCATGAGTTTTGATAAAACTTGCTGCACTTGGGGTTACCAAGATGCTCAAGAGATTTTGACAAGGATTTGAACACTTGAGTTTCTACCAAGGAGTTCAAGGAACTTGGAAAAGAAATTTGACAAAGGATTATAAAACCCTTTTTGAAAAGATAGGATAAAATATTGCTTTATGCAAAGAAGCCTTAAACTCTACTTAGCCAAATATGCATATAATGATAGGATCCACTCTTATAATACATAGAAGTGAAGCTTGCCAATACAATTCAAAATGTATTGACCCTTGTGGCTGTAACTTGTAATGTTGCAGGTTGATTGTTTTTAAAATGAAGATTGTTTGACTGACTAGGACTACAAAGTCTACAACCAACATCTGCCTGTGGAATTTTGAAGATGATGGACCCATATTTATAGTTACTCCGCTGCAAATGTAATGTAATAGCCAAATGAGCTATGTTTGATGTAATAAACTTATGTTATTCCTGGTTATAAATTTATATTATGACCTTTGTATCTTGATATTACATCTTAACTGTGGATGCTAGCTATTGATCCAGGGACTAGCATTGCAAAACACAGGAGGGATCAATCTTATCTAAGGTTGGGACCTCTACAGATGGTATCAGAGCATTGTGTTGCCTGTAGGATTTGTAAGCCCTAGGATTGGACAAAAACCCCTTAGAAAAATAGGAGTTGTATTTTGTTCCAAAACTTATTAAAAAAAACAAACTTGTATACTCTTTCCTCAACCATTTTGGTTTCAACTCCACATCTCTTCTACTTCAACTTGATGGAAAAACCTACCCCAAGACCAAAGATTTCATCATATGCAAAGGACTTCTTCAACCTCTTCAACTCTAATGACTTCAACATCTTTAACTCTAATGACTTCAACATCTTCAGCATATTCATCAAGGACTTCCAACTTGGAACTACTAAGGACCACAAGTGAAACAAGGAAATCTTGCTTAAGATTTAGAGACTGAGGGAATGCAAAATAAGAAGAAGCCATCAACAACTCTGAAGTATTGTGACCAAGAGTTTTCCTCAAGGAAACCATGGTCTCAAGAAAGAAGAATCATGAAGGAAGGAAAGATCACAAGTGAACCATGTAGATGGACCACCATTTATAGTTAAGTCAAAACCACCAACTTATATGGTGTAACAAAAATATTTTGTTGCCTAAGTAGGTGCTTGAACCTTGTTTGAGTGAAATGTTTGTTTATGATTGCATGCACATTGTTTGTGTAAATTGTGATGTGTGTGATTAGAAATAATTCTTTAGAAGTATCTTGCTTATTCTAAAACTCCCTTCAAACCCAAACAGATGACTACTCCAAAGGACTCCAAGGTTGATGACACCAACACCAACCAAGCTGATAGCATGAAAGAGCTCATAGCAACCCAACACCAGTTGAACCAATTAACAGCTCAGTTCCTAGTCAACAATAGTGATAAGGATCCAGCACTCCAAAGGTTTTTGGAAGAGCAGTCTCAACTGATGCTTAAGGTGACTAATCAAATGATTAGCATAGAAGAAAGCTATCCAAAGAGAGTTTATGATAACAAGGATGAAAAGAATATTGTTCTAGATGGAGCCCCAGCTTGCATTATTTGTGGAGACAAGGATCATACTTCCAAGGAGCATGAAGGACAATGCCCCAATTGTGAAGAAGATCATCCTGTTGGACAATGTCCTACCTCTCAAGCTACTTGCTACCTGTGTGAAGGAAGTGATCATAATCCAGGTCTATGTCCTATTTATGCCGTGGTGGAACAAAGGAAACAAGAAGGATCCAAGTCTACCAAAGGAAAAGGACCACTTCTACATCCAAACAAGACAACCCAATTCAAAGGATCAAGGAAAATCAAGAAGCCCAAGCAAGACATGAGCCTTGTGCAATGTCGTAAATGTAAGGAAATGGGACACTACTCCAGTGGATGCCCAGAGAACAAGAAGAATAAAGAGATTGACCAAGTGTGGTGCAACAACTGCAAAGAACCAGGCCACTATGTAGCAACTTGCCCACAAGAGCAACGCAAAGAACTTAAGGACATTAATTGTTTCAACTGCAAGAATCTAGGACACTATGCAAGCAACTGTCCAGAAAGGATGAAAAACAAGTTGAACAAGCCTATGGAGAAACTCAACCTTGGCCCATGAGTCAAGTGTAGAAATAAAGCAAAAGTTGCTTAGAGAAGATTTCCAGGACCCAAGAAGGCCAATATGTAATTTTTGTTTGAAAATTTTAAGGGTGGTAGTACCCTAGTTGTTTGAATTTGCTTGTAAACCTCAGCCTTCCCAAATCTCGGGACGAGATTTATTTTAAGGGTGGTAGCCTGTCACATCCCAAGATTTTCCAAATCTTGTAATGTGAAAATAAATGAATAAAATAAAAACTTTGTTGATTTTCAAGGCCAGAAGAAATTTTTTTGAAACCAAATTGGAACCTAAACACATTTGAATTAAATAAAATCCTAAAAGGATTTAAAAAGATAAACATTTTAAATAAAGGAAAATAAAATATTTTGGAAATGCTATTCTAGATCTTTTAAAAGGATTTGGGTGTTCAAAAGAGAAGAATGAATTTATAAATCAAGAATATTTTATAAAGCCAAATTAAACCTGGACCAAAGCTTTTGAATTAAAACATTCTTATTTTAAATAAAATAGCAAAATTAAAAATAATAAAGGATTGCTTAAATAAAATAATAAGGATTTAATATCCAAGTTTTATTAATAAAAGTTCTGTCATTTATAAACCATCAAAACTTATTTGTTTAATTTAAAATAAGTTTTCCAAACATTTGTAAATCACAAATAAAATATACTAAAATGTTCTGGCTTTATTTTTAGATTCAAAATAAATATATCAATAAAATAAAACTTATTTGAATTAATAATGAAAGACTATTATATTTAAATAATAATGGACTCTATAATAAAATGTTTTTCCAAGTATTTAATACTTCCAAATAAAACCTACTGATTTGGTTTGGAAAATATTTAGGTTTCAAATAAAGATTTTATTAATAGAATTAAACTCTATTTGATTTAATAACTAAAACCCATTTTATTTAGTTACTAATGGACCCTAAAATAAGAGGTTATTTTGTTTAAAACAAATCTTTCAAATATTCTTTATTTTCAAATAAACCTACTGTTTTAGATTTGAAAGTGATTTCAAATGGGAGTTATTAAAATCAAACCATGATAAATAAATAAAACTTCATTTTATTTAACTAAAGAATGGATTAATAAAGTTATTATTATTTTATTTTGGGCTTTTGACCATATTACTAAACAGAATTGATTTCAATATTACAAAATTTGAGTGTTGTTTGAATAGATTTGGTTGATGTTTGTTTGATTGGAAATTCAAAACAGAGAATAAAATAGAAAAGGAAAAGAACACAGAATAAAAAAAAAATAAGGAAGGAATCGACCCAGCCCAGGCAGCCCAACAAGCCCAGGAAACATCCCAGCTCCTCACCCCGCGAGGGAAACGATTCGCACCCTATTCCTGAGCCACACTGAGTATGACCGGTGGACCTCCCCCTCGTTTCTTTTCCCACTGACCAGCGGACCCCACACTGCCTCCTCCTTCTTCTTCCCCGCGTGACCTCTTCTCCCCTCACCGCGCGGCAGTTTCTGCCCGTTGATAGCTCCATCAATCGGCGTTAATCCGCGCATTAAACCTTGTCGCGGCCCCGTCCATTTAACCGCCTGCTCCTCCTCCTTCTTTTCCCCCAGACACCGCCTCCCCTCTGCCTCCAGGCCGCCCCAATTTCCCTCTATGTCGCTTCTACTCCGACGACCCTCCTCGCCAATTCCGGCCAAGACTCACTGCCCCTCCTTCCCCTGACCAAGCTCACAGCATCCCCACTCTCAGGCGCATCTGTTAGTACATCCAGCTCGACCGCGGGTACCCTGTAACCTCGCCTTCGACAACGACCGCCGTCGCCACCGTCTGCTTCATCTCCGGCGAAGTCCACAGGTAGTATCTGACCGCCCCGACCTCTCTCGTTCACGCCCCCAGCATCGCCTTGCTCTTGCGCATCTAAATGTGCTCCTGTATTACCTTAGGGCGATCTACAGCGACCACTCCTACCGCCACCGTCGTCTGCCTCAACTCCGACGACGCCCACAGGTTAATTCCGACCACCCCGTACCCTCTGGATCACGCGCACATCTTTGCCATGATCCTACGCAGCTAACCCAACCCTCCGTTTGTCTTCTCGCGAACCACAGAGCCGTCCTCAACCTCGACCGAGCGCGTCCGTCGCCAGAACCAACTCCGGCGAAGAATTCTGCCCGACCCCGAGCGCCCCTTGCCTCGTCAACCGAACGTTGAGCATCGCCGTATTCTCCTGAGCCTGGTAAGCATCTTTCCCCTCTTTTTCGCGTCCTATTTCGCTAGCGCCGCCGCCAG
Organism: Avena sativa; assembly: GCA_916181665.1. Taxonomy (NCBI): domain Eukaryota; kingdom Viridiplantae; phylum Streptophyta; class Magnoliopsida; order Poales; family Poaceae; genus Avena; species Avena sativa. The sequence continues at coordinate 105,524,720 of OV702280.1, forward strand.
CTAGCCGTTCCGCCGCTCGCCGTCGACCTAGCGCCGCCAGCTTCTAGTCAAGCACACGAGAACCGTTAGATTCCCATACTGCGGCGTAGACAGAGTGACTTAAGCGAAACGGTACAGGAGCATCTGAGCCGCACGATTCACATCAGATCCAACGCTCCACAGCGTGATCCGCAACGAACCGGTATCAGCCAATCAGAATGTGCCGCGTGTCACCTGTCTGTTTAAAACAGATTTTGAAAACAGTTTTAAATGCCATTTTCAAACCCTTGTAACTTTCAAACCACACGTCCAAATTTGACAAATTTTATATCAATAAAATCAGGAGAACAAGCCCTAGCTAACCCTGGCCTTAGTTTTGAAAATAGTATCTGTTAGCTTGATTAAATTTGCAGAAACTTTTGTGTACTTGTTTAGAGTATAAAAATTGTTTAAATTTGATTTTAGGATTAAATCTTTTGCAAAATGGTTTGAACTGACCTTACTGACCATAGGAACCAACCCATAGTGTTAAAAATGATTTTTGAGAAATTTAAGTTGAATTATTTAACTTAGCCATTTTCTAGCCAAATAAAACTCATTGATTTTATCATGGAAATGTTTTTGCAAGGAAAACTTTGGGAAAATATTTTGGACCAAAACTTACTGACCCAAAAACATCAAACCTTGCCAAAGGCAACTCACTTGGTGAAAAACCTAAAAGTTTTGCTTTGATAAGAATAATTTTCACCACATAAAATGATGAAATGAATTTTAAAATGGTCTTAGGATAAAACCCAATTGCAAATGACTTTGCCATTTTGGTAAATGACCAATGTGGACCTTACAAAGTTTATAAACCTAGTAGAGACCAACCTTGCAAAAGAACCCCCTTTGCATGACTTAGGCTCCATTGCTATGTGTGTGAAATTGTTTGTTTAAACTTTGGTTTGGAATGTTAGTTGATTTGGTGTTTTGCTTGATTGACTTGTAGTGAAATTAGCAAAGTGTGAAACTAGCAAGATCAAGGAAGTGAACCCCCATTCCCTACCAAAAGGCAAGTTACACTATCATACAAAAGTCCTACTATTTTTATTATACTTAGTGGATTTTGAAAACATGCATGAAAAGATATTTTATACTTATGCTATGCTAAGTCCTAGTAGGATTCCCTAAACACTCCTTAGTAAAAATATTGAAGTTGTACATGCTTAGCCATGCTATATGCTATGTTTTGAAAAGAGATACATGTTGAGATTTTACAAAGATTGAGAAAAGAACTTGTATTTTACATAATAAAACAAGGACTCAATGAACCACCTAGGTGGAGGATACTTTAAGTTTTGGAGAAGGTGGCAACAAAAGGGAACCATGTCTATGGCAATCACTTTGTGTTGTGCTCCAAAAGAAAACCACCTAGGAAACTTAGAGATCAAACATGTTTCTCCAATTGTGGCTTTCGTGTGCAACCACATGCTATTATGGCTCTGGCTTAGTCAATTACATTAGGAAGACCCATGCATTGTCTTTAGTTACTGGACATGGGGATCTGGAATGCTTCATGGGGGCTGAAGACAAAGCTAGCAATGATGCATGGGAGGACCTTTTGGAAAGACTTCGTCACATTCTCAATCTGCCAGTACTCCATCTTGGTGAGCACTAATCCAGTAGGCCACTGTTGGCAACAAGATGGGATTGTGTCATGTGGGTAAAGTGTACTCCTTCTGCAGAAGTAAATAAAATCTAAGTACTTAGCCGTGTCCCCGGTTATGGACAATACTGAGCAACTAAAGTTTGAACTATGGGAGATCTCGACATTCCAACTTCTAATATAAAAACTTGATGCCCTTGTGTGTCTACCAAGGAATTCAAAGAGATTTTGTAAAGCTTGTTGCACTTGGGGTTACCAAGGTGCTCAAGAGCATGATGTACTTGGGGCTTTACCAAGGAACTCATGAGTTTTGATAAAACTTGCTGCACTTGGGGTTACCAAGATGCTCAAGAGATTTTGACAAGGATTTGAACACTTGAGTTTCTACCAAGGAGTTCAAGGAACTTGGAAAAGAAATTTGACAAAGGATTATAAAACCCTTTTTGAAAAGATAGGATAAAATATTGCTTTATGCAAAGAAGCCTTAAACTCTACTTAGCCAAATATGCATATAATGATAGGATCCACTCTTATAATACATAGAAGTGAAGCTTGCCAATACAATTCAAAATGTATTGACCCTTGTGGCTGTAACTTGTAATGTTGCAGGTTGATTGTTTTTAAAATGAAGATTGTTTGACTGACTAGGACTACAAAGTCTACAACCAACATCTGCCTGTGGCATTTTGAAGATGATGGACCCATATTTATAGTTACTCCGCTGCAAATGTAATGTAATAGCCAAATGAGCTATGTTTGATGTAATAAACTTATGTTATTCCTGGTTATAAATTTATATTATGACCTTTGTATCTTGATATTACAGCTTAACTGTGGATGCTAGCTATTGATCCAGGGACTAGCATTGCAAAACACAGGAGGGATCAATCTTATCTATGGTTGGGACCTCTACACTAGGGCAAGCCGCCGCCGCCTAGGCAAACCCTAGCCGCCGGACTTGCCCCTCCTTGGTGCGTCTAAACCCTAGATCGCCGAGGCTCTCTCTCATAGTCCACCATACTCGCTCCGGCTTAAGACGAAGCCCTGCGAGATCTCCCCTCTACTTCCGGTACCACGCCGTTGTGCTGCCGGAATCGCAAGGAGAGTGCTACAAACTCCGGTGCCTGCTGGAACAAGGGAGAGGAAGGTCTTCGTCGAGTACCGAACATGTGACCGACTGCGGAAGCGCTGCCGGAACGCAGCGCCGGAAGGATCGTCTACGCGATCTTGAGATTGGAAAGAGTACGACTACATCACCCACGAGAATCCGCTCTCGTTAAACACTTTGGAATCTTCGAGGGTGAGTTATTCCATCGACTCGTTGCTACAATCTAGTAGATAGATCTTGGCTTGTTTGTTTGTATGCGGTAGAAAATTTTTGTTTTCCATGCTACGAAACCCTACAAGGTGGCATATAGATGTGAGCTTCTGCCAAAGTAGGCAAGATGATAAGATTTGCAGAAAGGGATTATTATCTTGACTACAAAATCATCATGGAAGAGTGGGAACCATAATGGCTTAGCCAAAGGAAAGGGTGGGCTTTGGTAGTACTAATGATGTACCACAAGATGGTTCAATTACATTCTCAAGATTGCATATTGGTTGGAAAAGGTAGAGCTCCAAAGATTGAATCTGGATAAGCATTCCAGACTTAGCCATTATGGCAGATTTAGGGTTTTAGACTAGAGTTCAAGGGTAGATGTTTTTGAGAGAAAGCTAGGTTCCAAACTCATGGTCAAGGGGATGATGTTGAAGTGTTAACTTAGTAGATAGGATCCATGCTTGGATTTGGTCATCACTGAGTTGGAACTATCAAAAGGGATTATCCCTAGATTGATCTGATTGGGAGATGAGTTGGTCACTTAAGTGGCTTAGGGTAGATCCAGTTTTGGATGCTTGGTTTGAGGTTGGTGGTCACAAACATAGATTGGTTCATAGGGGATGAGCTACTAGGATAGATCACTCTAATTCCTAAGCAAACAAGGCAATCAGCGGATCAAGGAAATTCATCAAACAACAGATCAAGGCAATTCATCCTATCAAACTTATCCAACTACTACTTGGGTTACCATCAAGCCTAGCTTGAGGTAGGGATGGGTATTTTGAGCTGGTTGTGATTTTAAGTAAGATAAGGACCTCTTGGTATTTCTACCCAGATTGGAGTGAAAAGCTTTTTAGACAAGGATTTGGAAAAACTAGGGGTAAGAGTAGTTGAAGTCCTGTCTTGAAAACATGGGGAGATAATATATAGGTCTCCATATTTTTGTTAATATATGTAGTAAAATAGTTGATTTTATCAAAGTGATCTTGGCTCAGGTTTGTAATGCCAGAATATTTGGGAATATTAAAGAGGAGCCAAGACATCTCCTTTGGAAAATAGTTTTTGTTAGCTAGTGTTGAGATAAGGAGTATATCACCTAATACACAAATAGTTGCTTGAACACAAGCAAACAAGTAAGCGAGCACTACAACACTCAATAAGAAAAAGTTTTTGTTCCCCCTGATTTTTTCCTTCCTGACAGTAGATCAGGGTTGCTAAAATTGGGATGTTACAGACTTTTCCCCCTTAAAATAATCTCGTCCCGAGATTAGGGAGGAGTAGGGTTGGGTGATAACATCCGCTTGACAATTTCAGCGATAGAATTATTGGATGCTAACAGGTTTTCCAACAAACAAGCATGGTCAGTTACGGGTCGGAGCTGAGTGGCTTCGGATTGGGTGGTTTGGATTAAATGGTTGTAGAAGATGCGGTCTTTTCCCCTTAGGATGATTCTAGGTAGGTTAGGATTGACAGGGTCCTTTCTGCTTGCGGCGAGACGGTGAGTTGAGCCTGCTTTAATCCTTTATTTCTTAAATCAGCTTCTTTGCCTTCTAGTTTTGTAACGCCAGGGGTGTTGGCTGGGATGTCGACTATGCAATGGAAAACTTTCCTGAAGTGCATCTTGTCATCCTTCTGGCAGGGTCGATGATTCAGATTTTGCAGGGGTGGCCATCACTTAACGATAACTAGTGTTCGACTCCAGGGCTCTATCGAGTTTTTGAGCGGGAAAGACGTAGTCTTTCCCCCTTAGAGTGACACTAGGGTTTTTTTGTGAAGTCGCCGACTTTCTTGATTGGTGTTGTATGCTGATGCTGGGGGATGACACTGCGCCTTTCGTCCGGAGGTGGTTATCTTCTGTCGACCTTGTATAATCCGCTTCATGAGAGACGTCGATTCCACTTCTTGGGTTAGGAGGTCTACTGGAAAGGGCGTCTCCTAGCTTCCGGCTAGTTAGTTCTGACCTAGTAAGGGGTCTGATGGGTTGGAGGATGTCGTTGGGGTTTGGTGGTCTAGGAACGCATTCCTTTAGAAAGGGGAGATCGTTTCGGGTTCGGTCTGATGCAACGTCATGGGTAAAACATGCAAAGAACATGATCATTCTTGCTTATCATCCAACATGGTTCCTCCAACAGTCAGCAGATTTGCGCCGGCCAATGGCAAGGGTACTTGATGCCTTACTGAACAGGTTTCGAGACGATCCATCTCTTTCTATTGGTAGGAAGAGTGAGTTAGTAGGGTATGAACGGCTATGTCGGGAGTGTTCCTTGACTCTTTTAGCCGTCCCTGGGTTGGCTACCATCTTTGGTTACTACGTTTCCTCGGGGGGTATGAGGGACATTCAGCTCTTCAGCAGTGAGGGATGTGCCTTCTCTGTGTTTGCTTTGACAAGTGGATCTTCCGGGGGTGGTGACTTGAATAGGGGTTGATACTCGTGAAGGGGACCATTCTTCATTCTGCGTCTCGGGGTTTGAAGATTTGGAGGTTTTTTCGGTGGGTCGTTAGTTGCAAAAGCAGAGAAGGGGGGTTTCGTGACGTCTTCAGAGAAACTCGATGCTTTTGGGTTTCTTTAGTCTCCTTGGAGGGCAGTATTGGCGGACTCTAGAAGTCTTGTTGTTTTAAATCTGAATGTCTCGGTTGTTGGGAAGGATCGAGCAGACTTCTGTGGATTGTTGATGAGGTATGTTCCTCTGTTCCTCTAACGACTCTCTAGGTGGTGCTTGGGGCAGTTTTTTGGATTGGAGATCTTCCTGGATTATCTCCTCTTATGCTGTCTTCTGGATTTGAGTGGGAAGCTACAGTCTCTCTACCTCAGAGCTTTACTCGAGGTCGTCGAGGTTGGGGGTATATCCTTCGTCTTGGATCATCGACATGACACTTGAATTGAGATCTTCGAGTGACGCCTTATTGCGACTACCTTCCTATGGTGGTTACCTAATGAAGCCGTATGGGTTATCTCGGGGAGATTTTAGCGGTTAGCGACGCTTCTTATTAGTCCTTAGTAGAGGTGGAGGCATTTTGGCTTCAGATGGGTTGTCTTCACCTGAACACTTTGTGTTGCTTTGGGCCCATGACGGAGTAGACTTGTTGACTTCGGCATCTGTATCACCCGGCTTCTTGGGGCATTTGTGTTAAGGCGAGGAATTCCTGTTGATTCGCCGGAGGGTTTCTTTGGATTGTTGTTCCTTTGGGGAAATTAGAACTAAGGCCTGAGTAGGAGTTGTCGGGGATTTATTTATGTGGCCATCCAGCTGAGGAGAGGTTTCCAGCTATGGGGTTGCGAGGGTTAGAGTCGAGATGCGCCAACGAGGTGGTCAAAAATTTAGGATCGGATGATCCAAGGCAGACAAACAACACATTCCAGACATCATATAAGCACATGAAAAGAAAAAAAGGCGTGCCATAGGTACTAAGGGAGGCTCCACGCCATAAGGGGAATCCTATATTAGGGATGCTAATCCTAAGTACGGACTTTACGAGGGTCTTGACTTCTATCTTTCCATCTATTGTTGTCGGTATCATACTTGATCAATTTGGGGGCGATGAAGGACTCCGTTGGTAGGGCGATCTTGTAGCGTATTTCATCATTGGTAGCTCCTTTGTTTTGCTTGTCTTGGGGTCTCTTCATTCCGGGATCTCCGTCTTCATTGTCTCTGGGTCGGACCTTTTTTTTTAAAACAGAACCTTTGAAGTAGATGAGATATAGAGTAATCCATCTTTAAATCGTTTAAGTCAGAGAAGGTGAGATAAGAAATCTTTCGAAAAGCTTTTGGGAAAATAGTTTTTAAAAGTCGGTGTTTTCAGAAATAGGGGTTGTCCTGTCTAACGTCCGTGCTAAATAAGGTCTCCTATTGTCAGGATGGGTCTGATACCAAGTCTGTGGCACCCCGGATTTATGGTTTGAGAATACCCGTTATGCCTAAAATTCACAATCCCATGATTAGTGAGCAGTGAGCATAACCGACAAGTATCATTACAACTTCCATGAATAACGAGTACTAGTACTTAGAAATGTGCCATTATGGTGATACAACATGAATAGCAGAAGTCTTCAGGCGCAGAGCCCATGTCATGCCTTAACCTACAGGAGACTGACTAGGAAGACGGCCTAGCTCGCATTGACGTCAGCAACTCCATCATTCCTCTTGCTTCTGAAAAGTCTGGCTAAGTAAATAGCCAGGCACAATGCCGTTGAGTACTTTGAATGTACTCGCAAACCACCTTAAGACAACAATAATAATTGATATGCGATATGGCTATAGTAGGATGGCTCCATGCAAGGTTCTTTTATAAACTAGTTTCTCTTGTAGATATAGCATATCTCTATATCTTTGTTGAAATAAAAACTTTTGCAGAGCCATTTTGGAAACCTTTTTGAAAAGTTTTAAGAAAACACCATGATTGGGTCACCCATTTGTTTTTTTCCTTCCGGTCATCTCATGACCAAACTTCTTCATCCTTTTTCCCGACCATCTCATGGTCAAAACATTTCCAAGCCATTGCTTTCCGAAGTCCTTTTTGAAAACAAAACCATCACCGATGTACAGCCGCCAGCACAACCGTCCATTACCAAGGAGTCTGCTATTCGAATAGATTTACACTCTGAAGAGGTTGTACACTGAACCCACACCATCAGATTACCCATCCCTGATCTACAACGAACGTGGGTCAAATTACCAGTCAAGACCTTTAGGATGCCCTCTCCGATTCAAGTGCCTACCCTATGAGGTTAATCCCCTCAAAACCGGGACGCCCTATATAGTAACAAACCAACCAGAGCGCGTGTAACACCACGGTTCTGAAAAGACCGTAGCTTCTATGTGACATGCCAATCCCTGGATCGGTTCATTGGCCCACAATAGAATAAGATGAATAACATAGAAAATATCCGTGTATCATCAATAACGAAGATCCAGAGTACCATTATTACAATAAAAGCTTAGCTCAAGGCTAGCTCAAATTATTCAGGTAGCAACATAAATAAATCAATCCTCCATTCTTCAAATTGCCCACAAGTGAACAAGTGCCGAGTGGAGTACCGTGGCCTAAATCGATTACTCAGAATCGGAATATCCTGCAACATGAAACGTAGCATCCCCGAAGGGTCAATACATGGAATGTATAGCAAGTAGAGCTATTAAATTAGACAATAGTGCTAACATCTACATGCATATTTGGCAGGTGGAGCTGTTGCTAGCTTGCATTTACAAATACCTTTGTCCTACTTTCATAAACAGTTTTTGATTTTCTTTGAAAAGATCCCAATTAGGTTAACCCAACAACATTAAAGCAATTATGAAATTAGAATGAGCGAGAAACATTTCATGGGATCAATATCAAGCAACTCAGACGTCCATAACCGGGGACACGGCTAATCGATTAGTTTATACACCCTGCAGGGGTTAGTACACTTTACCTATGTGACTTGGCCAGCCCGACTCGTACCATCACTCTCATATTGGGTGATGATAGGGAGAAGTCCAAGAAGAGACCGTTCGGGAAGTAGCTCCCCAATCCCGACGCGCACCGGTCCAACCTACCAAAATTCTACATCTCTGGATACGTGGGTTCAAGTTACCACAACCTACTAAGTCCAACCAACCGCCCATTCCATTATTGGCACATGGTTGTACACGTAAGCTACAAAATAAAGAAGCCAATCATTTTCTCTTGATACCTAGGTGCCTTTCCGCAATGATACCACCAAAATTTATCAATCCCATCACACCCAGGAGTTTCATTGATTATGTTGTTTTAGTTTTAGCAAACCAACACATTTAGAAACAACTTTTAGTGATGTAACCCAGCCCTCGTTCATCATAGCATGGCTAAGCACATCTACCAACGGTGGTTCATCTAAAAGGAAAGCCCTACCACATAATAGGACATAGCATAGCGATAGTTTCATCCTACACATGCATCTACAAAATAAACGACAATGCATTGAAAATAGTAGGACAACATCATGAACAAGGTAGCATCTACTTGCCTTGGTTGTAGAGGTCGGAAGAACAATCCTCACACGAGCAAGCGTTGCACTCGTCACAATGTACACGATACAATTGCAATCATAAACAAACCATCCATAATCATATGCAAACAAGGATGATGCAAGATGCATGCATGATAAGTGGATTGATGCTACAGCAGCATCACATAATCCTATTCAGTAAAGCTACTGTATGCATGCATGGAAAATATATTTAGCCCAAGAGAAACAAGTATGCAATTTATAATGCTCAATAATAGAGCTAGAAACTAAATAATTCACTACTGTTGACATACTGTTTGTAAAATATTGGAAAAATTCTACTGTGTAGGCATTACTAAATAGGAACAGTACCAACTGGAATTTCTCAAAAAGGAATTATGTAACTCCCTGAGTAATTAAAATACTGTAGAAAGCCATTAAATAGATTCTACAAAATTTATTACTTTAAGCCTAACTTTTTAATTCACTTTGAGATTCCCCTTGTTCTACTGATTCCAGGGACATATTATTTGGAATTTTTGGAGTTACAGACCTTTTTCTATGAATTAATTACTCTAAAAAGGCAATTAACTCATTTAATTAATCTGGACAAAATCTTGCTGTAAAAGTGTGAAACAAGGGTACAGAAAGATTCTACATAACTTACTGAATCTACACATATTTTATTTGCAATTTTTGGCCCAGTATATTTAAAGATATGAATTTTGCAAGTTTATACAATTTTCTGTCAATTAAATCTATTTAGGAATTTACCCAGTCAGACTTTGACTTTGACTGGGCTGACGTGGCGCTGACGTGGAGGTTTGACCAGTCAGCGCCCGAGCTGACTAGTCCATGGCCCGATCTTTGCTATCCGTAGCAGATCGAGCGGCAGAGAGGGGTGGCTGGCGGCGGGGCTCACCGGCGGTGTCGGTGGCGGGCGACGCCGGCGGTTCCGGCGAGTCCTGGCGGCGGCGAGGTGGTGCACAGGGTCGGCGAGCTCGGGGCGGAGGTCATCGGCGTTGGGGCGGCCTCGGGCGACACGGGCGGCGTGCGCGGCAGCCGGCTGGAGACGGCGGCGGTGCTCACGGCATGGGCGGCATCGGGGGCGGCGTCCTGCGCAGAGGAGAAGAGGAGGAGGGGGTCAGCGGGGCGGGGCGAGGTCGCGGACGCGGGGAATGGCGACGGCGCGGCGGCGCGCTTACCAGGCGGCGGCGGTGTGGCGGCGGGCGCGGAATCGGCGAGGCGGCGGCGGCGGCTCGAGCGGCTAGGGTTAGAGGGGGGGTGTAGGGTCGGGCCAGAGGGTTATAGGGGCGGCGCAGGCGCGGCGGTTGCGGACTTCGAGGCGGCGGCGGACGGTGTCCGCATCGGACACGGCGGCGGCGGCGCCGACAGGTGGACCCCACCTGTCGGTGGCTGGGGCGGCTGCGCGGGCTGGCATGCGGCGCGTAGCTGTCTGCCGCGCGGGCGGTGGCGGTGGCTGGGCCGCCGCGGCCCCGCAGGCTGGCGCGCCATTTTTTTTGTTCTTTTTATTTTCCAATTTCTGTTTTGAATTTCTGACATAACTTTTCCATATGAACTCCAAATTGAGTGAAATTTCTTTCTAAATTTTTCTAAAATCTAGGAGATCAACCTAGGTTCATGTGGTATTCATTTCCACTAGTTTACAAGGGTGGAAAAATACAAGTCCTAGTATACCCTCTTTTAGGAGCATTTTAGCAATTCAAAATAGGGCTTTGAAAGTATTGTTTCGCCAAACCCTTTTCAAACCGAAATTTTGCATGGATGATCATGATGAAATGACATGAATGATATGCAGAACCAAATATAAAATTTGGGATGTGACAAGACTAACCCCCTTAAGATGAATCTCGTCCCCGAGATTTGGCGCGGCTAGCAAATAGGTTCGGGTAGTCCTCTCGGATGTAGTCCTCACGATCCCAAGTGGCTTCCTCTTCGGTGTGGTGGCTCCATTGCACCTTGCAAAACTTGATTGTCTTGGTACGGGTAATCCTCTCCGCTGTCTCTAGAATCTTGACCTGCTTCTCCTCATAGGTCAAGTCATTCTCAAGCTGAACCTCCTCTAGTGGCACAGTGTCTCTCAATGGTGTATCCACCATCTCCGGATGGCACTTCTTTAGCTGGGACACGTGGAACACATTGTGAACAGCGGACAGAGCCTCTGGCAACTCCAACTGGTAAGCAACTTCTCCTTTGCGTGCCAAGACCCGATATGGTCCAATAAACCGAGGTGCCAGCTTACCCTTGATTCCAAATCTCTTGATTCCTCGAAGTGGCGACACTCTGAGGTATGCTCTATCACCTATCTCATACACCACTTCCTTGCGTTTGGTGTCAGCATAGCTCTTCTGCCTTGATTGTGCTAGCTTCAGCCTGTCCCTAATCAAGGCGACCTTCTCCTCAGCGTCCTTGATCAAATCAGGCCCAAACAATTGACGTTCTCCTACTCCATCCCATAGCAATGGTGTTCGGCACCGTTTCCCATATAGCACATCGAACGGTGACGTCTTGATGCTGGTTTGATAGCTGTTGTTGTAGGAAAACTCAGCATACGGCAAATTCTCATCCCAACTAGAACCATGAGCCAAGGCGCAAGATCTCAGCATATCTTCCAAAATCTGATTTACCCTCTCGGTCTGTCCATCAGTCTGTGGGTGAAACGCTATGCTAAACTCCAACCTAGTCCCAAGTGACTCGTGTAGCTGGCACCAAAAGTGCGAGGTGAATTGGGTGCCCCTATCTGATACAATGCTCTTGGGAACTCCATGTAGGCACACAATTTTGTCCATGTAGATCTTGGCCAACTTTGCACTCGTGTAGGTCGTCTTCACTGGTATAAAGTGGGCTACCTTGGTCAAATGGTCGACCACTACCCAAATGGAGTCATATCCTGACCTGGTCCTGGGCAATCCTGTGATAAAATCCATTCCCACTCTATCCCATTTCCATTCCGGCACAGGCAATGGCAGTAGCAGTCCTGCTGGCTTCTGGTGCTCCGCCTTCACTCAGCTACACACATCACATAGGGAAATATTCTTGGCGATGTCTCCCTTCATGTTATTCCACCAAAATCTGCTCCTCAAATCCATATACATCTTTGTATTGCCCGGATGCATGGAGTATGGCGAGTTATGAGCTTCCTGCAAAATCAACTTCCTTATCTCTGGGTCGCTCGGCACACACAAACGATCTCCATACCACAAGGTACCATGCTCATCCTCGCGAATATCCTTTTCTCGATTTTCCTTCATCTTTTCCTTTATCTCTTCTATTTCCTTGTCTCCTACCTGAGCCTTCCTGATCCTGTCCTGTAACGTTGGTTGGACTTCCATTGCTGCCAAATATCCTTCAGACACTACCTCCAGTCTAAGGTCCTTGAATTGCTTGCACAAATCCTTGGGCAATTCCCCAATTGTCAATCCATTGGTATAAACTTTCTGGCTCAGAGCATCTGCTACTACATTAGCTTTTCCTGGGTGGTACTGCAGATTCATATCATAATCCTTGATAAGTTCCAACCATCTTCTTTGCCTCATGTTCAGTTCCTTCTGTGTGAATATGTACTTCAGACTTTTGTGGGCGGTGTACACATCGCAGTGTTTCCCCATTAAGTAGTGCCTCCATACCTTGAGTGCATGAACCACTGATGCTAATTCCAAATCATGCGTGGGATAATTCCTCTCATGGTGTTTAAGTTGCCGCGAGGCATATGACACCACTCTCCCATCCTGCATTAGCACACTCCCAAGTCCCTGTCGAGAAGCATCACAGTAAACTTGGAAATCCTTCTGAAGATATGGTAAACACAGAACAGGTGCGGTCATTAGTCGACGCTTTAGTTCCTGAAAGCTGGTTTCACACGCATCCGTCCATTCAAACTTCCTCTCTTTCTTCATAAGTTCGGTCATCGGCTTAGAAATCTTGGAGAAATTTTCAATGAACCTCCTGTAATATCAAGCAAGTCCCAAAAACCTTTGAATCTCTCCCGCATTCTTGGGCGCTTCCCACTCAGTCACTACAGTCACTTTGCTTGGATCAACAACGACTCCTTCTCCTGACACCACGTGTCCAAGAAATCCAATAGTGTTAAGCCAGAATTCACACTTGCTGAATTTGCCATACAGCTTGTGTTCCCTCAGCTTCTCCATAATCAGTCGCAGATGTTTCTCATGCTCAGCATCATCCTTGGAATATATCAGTATGTCGTCAATGAACACAACCACGAACTTGTCCAAGTACTCCATGAATACCTTGTTCATCATGGTCATGAAATATGCCGGGGCATTCGTTAGTCCAAAAGACATAACTGTATACTCATATAAACCATACCTAGTAGTGAAAGCGGTTTTTGTTATGTCCTCCTCCCGGATCTTCAATTGGAAGTAGCCCGATCGCAGATCAATTTTGCTAAACACCTTTTCTCCTTCTAGTTGATCAAACAAATCATTTATGTTTGGCAGGGGGTATTTGTTCTTGATGGTCACCTCATTCAGCGAGCGATAGTCCACCACTAATCTCTTGCTGCTGTCTTTCTTCTCCACAAACAGAACAGGTGCACCCCATGACGACGAACTAGGCTGAATGAATCCCTTGTCCAACTTCTCCTTTAACTGTTTCTTCAATTCTTTCAGCTCATCCACATCCATCTTATATGGTCTCTTGGCTATTGGTCCTGTTCCCGGCATCAGATCGATGAGAAACTCCACTTCCCTGTCAGGTGGCATCCCTGGCAGCTCTTCCGGGAACACATCGGGGTAATCCTTAATCACAGGCACAGTATCCATGCTAACCCTCTTAAGAGAATTCATCTTACACCTTCCCGGTCGCACAACCGACTTGAACCTAATTCTTTTACCATCCGGGGTTTTGAGCGAAACAACTCGCTGTGCACAATCTATGTGTCCCCCATGCATAGACATCCAATCCATACCCAGAATAACATCTAAACCTTGTGATTCCAATACTACCAGATGTGCAATGAAATTGTGTGCTCCAATCCTCATAGTTAAGTCGTGGCATCCCACGCTAGCTATCATATCCCCTCCAGGTGAACTCGCTCTAATAGACTCTTTCATAGACTCCGTAGGTAACTTATACTTATCCACAAATGACCTTGATATGAGTGAATGCGATGCACCAGTATCGAAAAGTATAAGTGCAGGGTGAGTGTTGATTGGAAACTTACCAATCACAAGGTCAGGCTTATCTGGGATCTCCTCCACATTCATGTGGTGCACTATGGCCTTCTGGTTGTTGGTTGGCTTCAGTACCTTCCGCTCCGGACAGTTGTCTGCATAATGTCCTTTCTGACCACACTTGAAGCATGTCACCTCACTCAGATCCTTCTTCACAAAGCTGTGATCACGGTTGCGGTCATGTCCACTGTGTCCTCCAGAGTGGTGGGTGTGTCCTCCCTTGTGGTTATGGCGGTTTCTCTTGTGGCTATCATGGCGATGTCCATCGCCTCCATGGTTGTGGCGGTCATGGCTCCCATGGTCACTCCCCCCATGCTTGGAGTATCCATCATAAGAAGTGCGAGACTTGTGGTGAGAACCAGAGTGGTGATTGCTGCTCTTCCTCTTGCGGCTTTCCACTTGCTTGTGCTTCCCTTCTAAGATCCTGGCCTTGTCCATAAGCTCCTGGAAAGTGGGACAATAAACCACCAGCAGCTGCACTGAAAGCTCATCACTGAGGCCATCCAGGAATCTCTCCGTCCTTTTTGCGTCAGTGTCAACATCCTCAGGTGCATAACGAGACAGGTTGTTGAACTCCTCAATGTACTCAGCCACAGTGCGGTTGGTTTGGCGCAAGTTGCGAAACTCCTTCCTCTTCAGGCTCAGAACTCCTGAAGACACGTGGTTGGTCCTGAAACCTTCCTCAAACATTGCCCAAGTCACGGTGTCCAGCGGGTGGGTGATCTGAAAAGTGTCCCACCAAGAAGCGGCTGGTCCCTCCAGTAGGTGAGCGACAAACCTCACCTTCTCAGCATCAGTGCATCCAACAGTTACCAGATCCTTGTTGACTGAACACAACTAGTCAAGAGCAACCATCGGCTCCGTTGCAGTAGAGAACTTAGTTGGCCTTAGCCTCAGAAACCTGGTGAGAGCTTCTCCCTGAGGCTGGTTGTTCCCATTGTTGTTGTTGTTCTGAGCTTCCATGAACTGGGTCATAACTTGGGTCAGCTGTGCCTGAGCTGCCATGAGCTGCTCCAACTCAGTGGGTTGACGGCGGGGAGGCATCTGCGGTTCAGCATAGGTAAGCTTAGAAAGAATCAACTACGCAAACAGGATTCTACCCATGCATTATGATCAAACAACAACAAACAATAGCAGACAATCTCAAGCAAGCAACACATCAACAAACAATTGATCCAGCAACATCCCAGGGGTTATCCTAGCAGTATATACCTACTGAAATAGTTTTTTAGAAGAGCTGGCAAAGGTTATCTACACAATAGATCAACAAAGCATTAAAAACAGCAATCTACCAGAACAGTCCAGCAGTGTTTACGAATTTTTCTACCTGACTAAAACTCGTCAGGAATTTTAGCTGATTTTTGTGCATACAGTACAGAGAGTTTTGCACCAGCCCTATTATTTTCAGATTTTTCCCAGATACCAGTAAAATATGAAAAAATCGTACAGTACTGCTGTATCAGCAGAAAAATGCAGCAGGAATAACACAGATATTTACCAAACTTGCCATAACTCTTTCATAAAATTCGCACAAATAATCCTGGGATATTGGAGTACACAAATAAGCAACTAAACACTCTTAAACTAACAGTAATAAGTTTTACATCGATCGAGACTAGTCCTATCGATTTTACCTAACGAAGACTAATTGGTGGACTTCTATCTACTTCTTGAAGAGGTTGCGGTAGGTCCTTGCACTCATGCGTTGGCGCTTCTGTCCACGATACAACCATGGCGGCGGAGTATACACCTCTCCCGAGTCATCACTTGAAATCTCAAACTCCACCTCTTAAGGATCCTCCTCTTCTTCTTCACTCTCTGCTGCAACTGCAACAGCTTCATCTCCTCCACCATCATCGTCTCCATCATCATCATCCTCGTCCTCATCATCATCATCGTTCCCACTGTCATCATCATCATTGTTGCCACCATATCCATTGTCATCATCAGAGGGTGGATTCAGCTGTGCTTGGAGAGCGGCAATATGGGTTGCCATATCTTCAATAGTTTGATCCCTTTCCTGGATGGTCCCTTGCAACTGTTGTATGGTCTGGGTGTTATCCTGCACAGTCCCATTAAGCTGAGCTATGGTTGCATCCGTGCCTATCAGGGCATTCTCCAGAACTCCCACAGCTTCATGCAAGGTGTCTATCTCCTGTCCTTGGACCATCATACCATTGCTGGCAAAGTCTGCAATCTCCTTTACCATCATCACTTTCTCAGCTAGAGCTCCATTCTCCCTTTCCATGTCCTCTATGTGCCTGCGATGGGACGGCATGTTGTTCCTGTCGCCCGGGGTAACCACAATGTTCCCACCTTCATCACACCTCCCATAGTCACGGTAGGGTGAGTCTGCTGGCAGTAGGTGTCGGACAAGATGGCACTGGCGAGACAGGGATTCATGCATGGCCAAGTTTATTCCAAGGCCCCAGTTGCAGTATGTCTTGGTGTAGATCAGATGCGCAGGGTTTGGCAAGGCGGCATCCCTGAAGATGAAAGTGGTGATCTCCCATGCATCCTCACCATATCCATAGGTGTACAACCTTCTTCCCTTGAACATGGGTAGTGGCAATCCCAATGACTGCGAGACCTGTGCTAACTGTCTTGCAAAGGGCCTTGTTGACTCCATGGTTGCATACTCAGTCCTGACTTCTCCCATCTATCAATTAAAAGAGGAAAGTGTGAGAATAGCATATGGTAAGAATTTATGAGAGTGAAAGGCATAAGATGAAAGACAGGGTTAACATAGGCTTTAATAATTTTATGGCTTCCTAATCAAAACCTAGGTCACGATCCTACAGTCGACACACGGGCTCTGATACCATCTTGTAACACCACGGTTCTGAAAATACCGTAGCTTCTATGTGATATGCCAATCCCTGGATCGGTTCATTGGCCCACAATAGAATAAGATGAATAACATAGAAAATATCCGTGTATCATAAATAACGAAGATCCAGAGTACCATTATTACAATAAAAGCTTAGCTCAAGGCTAGCTCAAATTATTCAGGTAGCAACATAAATAAAGCAATCCTCCATTCTTCAAATTGCCCACAAGTGAACAAGTGCCGAGTGGAGTACCGTGGCCTAAATCGATTACTCAGAATCGGAATATCCTGCAACATGAAACGTAGCAGCCCCGAAGGGTCAATACATGGAATGTATGGCAAGTAGAGCTATTAAAGGAGACAATAGTGCTAACATCTACATGCATATTTGGCAGGTGGAGCTGTGGCTAGCTTGCATTTACAAATACCTTTGTCCTACTTTCTTAAACAATTTTTGATTTTCTTTGAAAAGATCCCAATTAGGTTAACCCAACAACATTAAAGCAATTATGAAATTAGAATGAGCAAGAAACATGTCATGGAATCAA
Organism: Avena sativa; assembly: GCA_916181665.1. Classification (NCBI taxonomy): domain Eukaryota; kingdom Viridiplantae; phylum Streptophyta; class Magnoliopsida; order Poales; family Poaceae; genus Avena; species Avena sativa. The sequence continues at coordinate 105,542,230 of OV702280.1, forward strand.
TATCAAGCAACTCAGACGTCCATAACCGGGGACACGGCTAATCGATTACTTTATACATCCAGCAGAGGTTAGTACACTTTACCCATGTGACTTGGCTAGCCCGACTCGTACCATCACTCTCATATTGGGTGATGATAGGGAGAAGTCCATGAAGAGACCGTTCGGGAAGTAGCTCCCCAATCCCAACACGCACCGGTCCAACCTACCAAAATTCTACATCTCTGGATACGCGGGTTCGAGTTACCACAACCTACTAAGTCCAACCAACCGCCCATTCCTTTATTGGCACATGGTTGTACACGTAAGCTACAAAATAAAGAAGCCAATCATTTTCTCTTGATACCTGGGTGCCTTTCTGCAATGATACCACCAAAATTTATCAATCCCATCACACCCAGGAGTTTCATTGATTAAGTTGTTTTAGTTTTTGCAAACCAACACATTTAGAAACAACTTTCAATGATGTAACCCTGCCCTCGTTCATCATAGCACGGCTAAGCACATCTACCAATGGTGGTTAATCTACAAGGAAAGCCCTACCACATAATAGGACATAGCATAGCGATAGTTTCATCCTACACATGCATCTACAAAATACACGACAATGCATTGAAAAAAGTAGGACAACATCATGAACAAGGTAGCATCTACTTGCCTTGGTTGTAGCGGTCGGAAGCACAATCCTCACACGAGCAAGCGTTGCAGTCGTCACAATCTACACGATACAATTGCAATCATAAACAAACCATCCACAATCATATGCAAACAAGGATGATGCAAGATGCATGCATGATAAGTGGATTGATGCTACAGTAGCATCACATAATCCTATTCAGTAAAGCTACTGTATGCATGAATGGAAAATATTTTTAGCCCAAGGGAAACAAGTATGCAATTTATAATGCTCAATAATAGAGCTAGAAACTAAATAATTCACTACTGTTGACATACTGTTTGTAAAATCCTGGAAAAATTCTACTGTGTAGGCATTACTAAATAGGAACAGTACCAACTAGAATTTCTCAAAAAGGAATTATGTAACTCCCTGAGTAATTAAAATATTGTAGAAATCCATTAAATAGATTCTGCAAAATTTATTACCGTAAGCCTAACTTTTTAATTCACTTTGAGATTCCCCTTGTTTTACTGATTCCAGGGACATATTATTTGCAATTTTTGGAGTTACAGATCTTTTTCTACGAATTGATTACTCTAAAAAGTCCATTAACTCATTTCATTAATCTGGACAAAAATCTTGCTGAAAAAGTGTGAAACAAGGGTACATCAAGATTCTACATGACTTACTGAATCTACACATATTTTATTTGCAATTTTTGGCCCAGTAGATTTAAAGATATCAATTTTGCAAGTTTATACAATTTTCTGTCAATTAAATCTATTTAGGAATTTACCCAGTCAGACTTTGACTTTGACTGGGCTGACGTGGCGCTGACGTGGCGGTTTGACCAGTCGACGCCCGAGCTGACTATTCCACGGCCCGATTTGGGCCGTCCGTAGCAGATCGAGCGGCAGAGAGGGGTGGCTGGCGGCGGGGCTCACCGGCGGTGTCGGTGGCGGGCGACGGCGGCGGTTCCGGCGAGTCCTGGCGGCGGCGAGGTGGTGCACGGGGTTGGCGAGCTCGGGTCGGAGGTCGTCAGCGTCGGGGCGGCCTCGGGTGACACGGGCGGCATGCGCGGCAGCCGGCTGGAGGCGGCGGCGGCGCTCGCGGCACGGGCGGCGTCGAGGGCGGCGTCCTGCGCAGAGGAGAAGAGGAGGAGGGGGGTCAGCGGGGCGGGGCGAGGTCGCGGACGTGGGGAAGGGCGACAGCGCGGCGGCGCCGCGCTTACCAGGCGGCGGCGGTGTGGCGGCGGGCAAGGAATCGGCGAGGCGGCGGCGGAGGCGCGAGCCGGAGCGGTGGCGGCGGCTCGAGCGGCTAGGGTTAGAGGGGGTGTAGGGTCGGGCCAGGGGGTTATAGGGGCGGTGCAGGCGCGGCGGTTGCGGACTTGGAGGCGGCGGCGGATGGTGTCCGCATCGGACACGGCGGCGGCGGCGCCGACAGGTGGACCCCACCTGTCGGTGGCTGGGGCAGCTGCGCGGGCTGGCAGGCGGCGCGTAGCTGTCTGCCGTGCGGGCGGTGGCGGCTGCGGCGTGCGCATGCACTAGCTGGCGTGGCTGGGCCGGCGCAGCCCAGCAGGCTGGCGCGCCATTTTTTTTTTGTTCTTTTTATTTTCCAATTTCTGTTTTGAATTTTTGACATAACTTTTCCATATGAACTCCAAATTGAGTGAAATTTCTTTCTAAATTTTTCTAAAATCTAGTAGACCAACCTAGGTTCATGTGGTATTCATTTCCACTAGTTTACAAGGGTGGAAAATACAAGTACTAGTATACCCTCTTGTAGGAGCATTTTAGCAATTCAAAACAAGGCTTTGAAAGTATTGTTTCGCCAAACCCTTTTCAAACCGAAATTTTGCATGGATGATCATGATGCAATGACATGAATGATATTCAGAACCAAATCTAAAATTTGGGATGTGACAGCGTGTTTTGCACCTCGCAGGGTGTGCGCTTTCAATGAGGGGTTCATAGTATCGTCTAGCCTCCATTAGACGGTATTTACCTTCTCTAGACCAATGTTTCACATGGGCCTTTACAAGAGAAAGCCCAGCCTCCGGGGATTTGTTCTCCCCCGTAGTAGTTTGAGGCACCTATACTGGGTTAGACAAACTTCCAGCCCATCCTCGTCCTATTCCAGAGTAATGTGGTTGCACGGGTTAATTGCGCTTGCTTCAAAACTGGCGAGCCCGGCTATTTTTCTAAACATTTTTCCTCCATATTTTGTCTGACCATTTTGTAAACCAAAACCTTTATCATTTTAAATATCACTTGGTAGGCCAAGCCTCACCAAGGTTTTCTCATAAAACATTTTTGTAAGCCTTTTTCCAGGGTCTTCCCATCCCATAGTTTTTTGTTTCGGCTAAAGCGGGGTTTCCAAAGGGGGCATGGTGGTATACACCATCTATAATACTAGGGGTAGGTAGGTATCATAAAAGTGGGTTTTACCTAATGGTACTAAGGGGTAATGGTTTGGAGGAGACAAACATTTCCCACATGACATAATAGAGTAAAACAATACAATTTGCATAAACGGGTAGATAAAACCATGCATAGGTAAAATAATAGGACAAGGCGTATGAGCAATAAGGTGTCTTACCTATGACTAGCGAGATGTCCCGTGACTTCTTTAGAATACCAGAAAGCCAATTACAATAATCATAAGAATAACCCAATGCTTCATTCTTCTCGGCGTCACACAGTCGCATCTATCATCGTTATCGAGAAAACGTGCAAGCATACAACAACACAATCAAAACAATTCTTACAAGCATCAATAAATATAGCAATAAATCATACAACACAAGATATACATCAATAGGGTGATGGATGATTGGGTTGATTAGATCGGTAGAAGATGTGGAGACATGAGAAGATGATCCCTTCGAATTTGAGGCCTAGGAAATATCTAAGAGAGGGGTTTTTGAGTAAGGACAAGTTTTATATGATACCATTGGATAAAAATGATACCATCAGATAGATATTTATAATATGAATCCAACAAAAATGGTTTCACTATTTTATCAATTTCCAATGATTTATAGTGTTTTTATAGAGAATAAAACTCTAGTTTAAGGAAATAATTCACTAGAATTGTTCTGTGGTTCCAAAAATATTTTCCTTGCGTGATAAGATAGTATGTGATGGACTGATTCAAGAGGAGTTGGAATCAGCTCAAAAAAATTAATGGAATGCCCTTGAGAAATTCCCAAAGACAGTACTGGATGGGATTTGTCTTTTTCATCATATTTAAAATACAGAAGCTTTTGATGTGATTCCAAGGACACTTGTTAGGTATTTATATTACTTTTCTGTAGAAATTATAATAACCCTTTTTGGATTTACAGAACTCAAATGGTGAATTTATTGGTGAACAAACCATGCACAGAAATTTTAATTCACAAAAATTCAATAAAACCTCAATAAATCTTGGGCTCCTAGTTTTTGGTAGTTATTGGTATAGAGGTTTATTGGGATTTGTAATCAGGTCAAAACCTCATTTGGTTTGACCTAGAGAATTTTCTAAAGTTAGAAATGCTCTGTTTTTATTATTTTTGCTACAGATAATCTAGGAAGAAATTTTATGTGGGGCCAGTGGGAGAATCATGGTATGTCTAACACCTTTTAGTACCAATTGGGTTCATGCCATTTGGAAATATCAAACTCTCTGAGTTAAATTTTTAGTAATCTAGACACATGTTGGGATTTTAATTTTTAATATAATCCTGAAAAGTATTAGGGCAAGGTACTTGGTCTGCATGACATTTGTGCATGTAAGGAATTTTAGATTTGGGATGTTTGGTGCATTTTACTTTTTTATTTGCATTTAAACCAAACTACAAAATATACCAGATCTGGAAAGAGAATAAAAAGAGAAGGGGACAGGGGCTACTGGGCCTTACTGGGGCGGTTTCGGCCCAGGTCCGCGGCAGCGAGTGCGCGCGGGCTCCCTTTTAAAATCCACCGGGTGGGATCCCACCCATCAGCGGTGAGATGCAGAGAAGGGGTACGGAGGCCTCCTGGCCGTCCGATTAGGAGGGCCATCGACGGCTGCCGCCCCTTCTTCCACCTCACGACCAGGCACCAGGGTAGTAACCCTAGGAGTGGCGCCGGTGGCTTAGGGGATCACCAGGGGAGGTCGTCCAGTGACGGAGGGGAGACGAGGGGATGCGGTGGCACACAGCGACTACGGAGAGGGGCGCAGCCGGGTTTTTTGGCAATCTGAGACGTTCCTCGCGACCTAGCCTGTGAGATGCTCTCGGGGGATCGCTAGAGCTGCTTCCCTAGGGGCCTGTCATGCATGGATGTTAAAAGTGGAGGCCGGGTTAGATAGAGAGGGCAGAGGGGATCCTGAAACAGCAACATGTAGAAGAAAAGGGGCTGAGGAGGGATTACCTATGTCGAGTTCTTGGAGAAGGCCGAAAGGCCTTGCTCTTCTTCTCCCAAGCGTGGCAGATCTGGGGAGTGGTTGGGGAGTTGTGGGGTGGTAGGTGGGATGGAGAGGAGCGGAAATGAGGGGCAGAGGCGTGATAGAAGGGCCTCTGGCATATTTATCTCGAGAGGGAGGGGTCCATGGTGAGCCAAGCTTATGTGAGTCATAGGGAGGAGGGGGTGCTCGTGGATAGGGCTTCAGGGGTGGTGGAGGGGTGAGGGGGGACCTGATACACGACCAGTGAGTGGAGGGAAGGGGTGGTGGTTGTTGTTGTTGTGATGATATTTTGTAAGATATACCTCTCTCCCTCTTTACGAACACATGAGACAAAAGAAGGAGGGGTGCTACAGTAGCTAGGGCTACAGTACACTCGACTAGGGATGTGTTTAGTGTTGTGGTGGGTTATTTAACAAGGTTTGGTGGGGTTTTGGGTTGGTTTGAAACATGGTTTGGTTTATTTTTCAAACTTGATCAAAGGGTAGCTTGTGAGCGAAGTTGAAAAAGTTGCATTAGGCAACGTGATAAGAGCGTACTAGAGTGTTCATAGGGTGATCGCATAACCCTAGGAATTATTTGGGATTTTTCTAATGATTAAAGGTGCACTTAAACTCAAATATTCAAATAGTACAGAAGTAGTTTCTAGAAACTTATTTGATATTTTTGCATTGGCCAAGGTTTGTTTTTATGTGAAATGGTTCTGAAAACCATATTACACATTGGAGAATTTTATTGGAATTTATTGAGGTGGAAAAGTACTTTTTAGGAATTATTTGTTGTTTCTGCCATTTAAGAAAAATGGCAAAAATAAATAATAAGGAATCTCAAAAATATTTATTATTGAGATGGGAAGGTGTAGTATGATGTATGGAACTCAATTATGCATTGAGTTGTCAAAGTGGTTTGGATAAAAACAAACTTGCCGGTATAGACAGAGATTTTAGGGTTTTGCTAGAAAAAGAATTTAAATAGCTTTAGGCTCCAAATAATTATGGAAATTATTTGGAAAAAGATTATATCCAAGGTAGATGATGTAGACTTGATTCATACATCATTTTCCACTTGGGTTTTGAAGGATTTTGGTGAAATGGGAAGAAACTAGATTTTTGGGAATCTAGGGTTTTGTTGTTTTCATGCCACCTAAACATGGTAATATTAGTGAGATCAGAGCTCGCCTCGATAAAAGTGGTATATGGATGGATAGACAAAGTTATGTAAATGATCATGGAGTCAAGGGTTGGGCTTAGATGTATTTGAGGTGATATAGAAGAGATGGCAAAGTTTGTTGAAAATAAGGTTTCCATAACAGATACATCATGATGCCTCATAAACCATGTGGGTTTAAGAAGCATAAAGCTCCAATGAAAACAAGTGAAGTAGGGGTTGTTAGACCATGGTTAGTATATCATAACCATCAAAGGATTTGGTCAAGGGGAGGTGGCATATAGATGTGAGCTTCTGCCAAAGTAGGCAAGATGATAAGATTTGCAGAAATGGATTATTATCTTGACTACAAAATCATCATGGAAGAATGGGAACCATAATGGCTTAGCCAAAGTAAAGTGTGGGATTTGTTAGTACTAATGATGTACCACAATATGGTTCAAGTACATTCTCAAGATTGCATATAGGTTGGAAAAGGTAGAGCTCCAAAGATTGAATCTGGATTGCATATAGGTTTTTGAGAGAAAGCTAGGTTCCAAACTCATGATCAAGGGGATGATGTTGAAGTGTTAACTAAGTAGATAGGATCCATTCTTGGATTTGGTCATCACTGAGTTGGAACTATCAAAAGGGATTAGCCCTAGATTGATCTGATTGGGAGATGAGTTGGTCACTTAAGTGGCTTAGGGTAGATCCAGTTTTGGATGCTTGGTTTGAGGTTGGTGGTCACAAACATATATTGGGTCATAGGGGATGAGCTACTAGGATAGATCACTCTAATTCCTAAGCAAACAAGGAAATCAGCAGATCAAGGCAATTCATCAAACAACAGATCAATGCAATTCATCCTATCAAACTTATCCAACTACTACTTGGTTTACCATCAAGCCTAGCTTGAGGTAGGGATGGGTATTTTGAGTTGGTTGTGATTTTAAGTAAGATAAGGACCTCTTGGTATTTCTACCCAGATTGGAGTGAAAAGGTTTTTAGACAAGGTTTTGGAAAAACTAGGGGTAAGAGTAGTTGAAGTCCTGTCTTGAAAACATAAGGAGATAATATATAGGTCTCCATAGTTTTGTTAATATATGTAGTAAAATAGTTGGTTTTATCAAAGTGATCTTGGCTCATATTTGGAATGCCAGAATATTTGGGAATATTAAAGAGGAGCCAAGACATCTCCTTTGGAAAATAGTTTTTGTTAGCTAGTGTTGAGATAAGTAGTATATCACCTAATACACAAATAGTTTCTTGAACACAAGCAAACAAGTAAGCAAGCACTACAACACTCAATAAGAAAAAGTTTTTGTTCCCCCTGATTTTTGCCTTCCTGACAGTAGATCAGGGTTGCTAAAATTGGGATGTTACAGACCTTTCCCCCTTAAAATAATCTCGTCCCGAGATTAGGGAGGAGTAGGGTTGGGTGATAACATCCGCTTGACAATTTCAGCGATAGAATTATTGGATGCTAACAGGTTTTCCAACAAACAAGCGTGGTCAGTTACGGGTCGGATCTGAGTGGGTTCATCCTCCAAGAATCATCCAACATGAAAAAACAGATGAAAATACATAAGTAACACCTCTTAATATGAAATATATCATCGAATAGAGGAAAATTATGATATAGAATGTGATGCAAATTGGACGTATCAACTCCCCCCAAGCTTAGGCCTTCGCTTGTCCCCAAGCGAAAACTAAGGTCAGTAAACATGTCCACTGGTTTATGGAGTGAAGTGTTGATGAAAGAATACGGACAAGAAGCATCACACTTACCATTACACAACTCATAGAAGAAAGCAACTCACCATTATATAACTTAGCTTGCAACAAGTATAGGAGTCACAATAGAGATGCATAAAGACAAATCATAATTGGGATTGGCAAACTTCGTTCTTGGTCAGAGAACTGCTGCAAACAGTTTTACAAATAAAGCTTTTGTAAAGAAGTTTACAACAGGAGTACTCTTTGCTCAAACATAAAAGGTTTTTCACAATGATAGCTTTCAAAGTAATACTCATTAGATAAGAGTCTTGTGCAAACAAGGAAGATAAAGAACATGATTGAATAAATTATCATATGAATGCTTGAAACACAACAACTCAAATGCTTTCTAGAGATAGAGAGGAAAAGGTTTACTGACTCTACTTAGAAGTGGAAGAAATGCCCTTCATAGAGGGAAGAAGGGATCTCAAGTTCATAAAGAGCTTCCAAAAGATTATGGTACTTACTATCTTTGAGCTCTCATTGCCCCTATCATAAGCATATTGAGGTGATTAAGGTTAAAGTGAACAAAGATGGAGTATATGCTTGACGAAATATATGTTGGCAATCTCATGTCCCTTGAGTACGAGGGCTGCTCCTCATGCTACTCAAATTTAGTTACCTGTAAGTTCTTTTCACCGTAAGTACATGTGTATCATAAAGAACCGCCAACGGGGTACCCCTTGCACATGATACAGGAGCTATCCCATAATCAAAATGACAAGGCAAGCAGACAGTGAGCATCTCAGCGATCTTTTTATTTGCTATTTGCATAGGTTTTTATTGAGGGTGCTTCACAGATTGATCACTATGGTTATGTTGCAAGTTTCCACCATGTTTAGACATGGCTTAGGCTAGCGGCCCAGGCATTTCTCTAACACACATATATAACTCCATGGACTTACAAGATCCCCTTTTATTTTACACCGACGACATCCGCAAACAAAAGAGCATGATATCAACTAGATATGTATCCATAAGTGTTGAAATCATTTCCCATGACAACACGGTTCTGCTAATTCCAACGTATAGATGCAAGCATATACAACTTCGATGACACAATGGTTCAAGTTTATTAGGGGCAAGAAAAATAAAGTGTGCCATCAAGTTCGTGAGAGCTTTACTAACTAGTTTTCCCATAACAAAATAATTTTTTTAATTCAAAAGATAGATGAAGCTTGAGAATTTGCTTGGAATAGCAATAATGCTAATAGGTAGATATGGTGGACACAAATGGCACAGGTTTGGTTCAAAGGGGTTGGATGCATGAGAATTATGCGTTCTCAACACAGGTTTTTGGCTAGCAAGGCTGGGTAGAAAGCAAAAGAGTTGAAGGAAACAAGCAAACCTACAAGTGATAAAGCCAAACATGCAATCTTCCATGAAGACACAAAAGATCTTAAATAAAAAATACTAAGCTTATGAGCCAGTCAAGAAAGAAAATAAATGATACAAAATACCTGTAAGCTTTTTCTCTTTTCCTTTGTAACCTCAAAAAGTGTTGCTGTTGACCATAGCTCGGTTTGCCAAAACCAATTTAGATCTAATTGATGTTACCAGAGTGATACCAATACAGATCAACAAGATCAATCATATAATAGAGATTGGAAACTAAAATAAGAAGTGCAAAACGTAAAAGATGAAACTTCTCATTAATATTCCATAAAGGCACTCACACCAAGGGATACATAGATAAACAACTAAAGGAGAGATACTTCCACAATGCAAACCAACCTATAAGATAACTTCTCTACCAAAGATATGGATCTACTAAAAAGGTAAAAGATAAAAGATAATGATGTGATACCGCGGCACTCCCCCCGAGCTTGGAACAAGCCGAGGGGATGCCAAACCTGATGACGAATTACTCCTTCGGTGGTGGTGGTCCCTTGTCATCATAAGATTTCCAAGGTAAAGGCTCCCCATCCACAAAGGTTATCTTGGTTTACATAATCCTGAAACTAGCAGCAGAGCTTATGCGATTAAATCTAGCCTCATACTCACAGTTTTGATTCTGTATTTCGTAGAGCTATGCTTGTAATTGGTTGGTGGTCTGATGGAGTGAGAGGATTTCGTCTCGGAGCTCAGCAACCTCCTCCTTGTGCTTGGTGATGAGTTCTGAACTTATCTTATAGATGATATCCACTTCGCGTTTCTCCATCTTCTTGTACCTGAAAAACCTCCTGCTCCATTGCTTCCATCCTGTCTTACAGACTTCCTTCTCCTTTAGGGCCTTGAACTTCTTTCATCTGCACCTTCCCATCCTTGAGAATCAACTCCTTGGGATGAATCCTCAACTCATACATGTACGGGTTGATTACATCCGTGGAGGAATCCTCCATCGGTGATCCAGAGGAAGACTTTGTGACTCCAAAACTAAGAATCTGCCTGACAGAAACAGATCGAAAGAGAAACATGTGAGAACACGATAAACGAACCTCGGGGGATCCGGGAGGGTTATATATTATGAAGTTTCAATGCATAAGGAAGGTATTGTGCAAAAACAAGGCAGAGACGGAGTTCAGGGGCTCACACCCCCTCCAGGCGCGGCCAGCTGGGGCCCGCGCCTAGGGTGGGTGTGGCCACCCTGGACTCCATTTCATCCTCTGTTTCGTCTTGTAACCTTCTGTATGTAATAAAAACATCAAAAATATAAAAAGATAGGTTTTTCACGAACCTTCAGTTTTCACCACTTTTTACCTACTGAAAGACAAAGTCTGAAGATTCTGGAGTTTGGTTTCTAATAAATTCTTCCGGAGTCACCATTTGAATAATATCAACATCTTCATTATAAGAATCTCCAGAAATATAATGTTTGAGCCTCTGACCATTCACCACCTATGTAATGTTGTCCTTCAAAGAAGATAATTTGATAGCCCCTTAACGATACACTTCCTCAATAACAAAAGGTCCTTCCCATTATGAGAGTAGTTTCCCTGCAAAAAATCTAAGACGAGACCTATACAAAAGAACCTTCTCACCAGCATGGAAATCCCTTTTTAGGATTCTCCTATCATGCCATATTTTTACTTTTTCCTTAAAGAGTCTAGCATTTTCATAAGCTTCACTTCTCCACTCATCTAAGGTACTCAAGTTAAGCAATCTTTTCTCATCAGCAAGTTTAAAATCTCTATTTAGTTCTTTCACTGCCAAATAAGCTTTGTGTTCTAATTCTAGAGGAAAGTGACAAGCTTTCCCATAAACCATTTTGTAAGGGGACATCCCCATAGGATTTTTTATAAGCAGTTCTATAAGACCATAAAGCGTCATTCAACTTTTTAGCCCAATTTTCCTAGATCTATTAACAGTTTTCTGCAAAATAGATTTAATTTCCCTATTGGAAAGTTCTACTTGCCCACTGGTTTGGGGGTGATAAGCTAAAGCAGTTCTATGGTTAACAACATATTTGGCAAGAGTTTTCCTAAAACCACCATGAATAAAATGAGAGCCTCCATCAGTCATGAGATATCTAGGCACACCAAACCTAGTAAAAATAACATCTTTAAGAATTTTTAAAGAGGTATTACCATCAGCGCTGTTTGTTGGTATGGCTTCTACCCACTTTGTAACATAGTCAACAGCAACAAGAATATGAGTATACCCATAAAGTCAAATCCCCAACAATCAAAAGGTTCAATAACAAGAGAATAATTCAAAGGCATTTCATTGCACCTAAAAATGTTACCAACTCTTTGACATTCGTCACAAGATAAAACAAACTTCCTTGCATCCTTGAAAAGGGTAGGCCAATAAAATCCAGATTGTAAAACTTTTTGTGCAGTCCTATCCCCAGCATGATGTCCTCCATAAGCACTGCCATGAAATTTTCTCAATATCTCTTGTTGTTCATACTCTGGAACACATCTTTGCATAATACCATCTACTCCTTCTTTATATAAATGTGGGTCATCCCAAAAGTAATGCCTCAGATCATAAAAGAATTTTCTTCTTTGATGGGCTGTAAAGGTTGGAGGCAAATATTTGGAAACAATAAAGTTAGCGTAATCGGCATACCAAGGACTCTCATGCGGGCTTACCCTTATTGCAGCCAACTGTTCATTTGGAAAACTATCATTAACAGGCAAAAGGGTCAAAAGAAATGTTTTCGAAACGAGATAAATTTTCAGCAACCGGATTTTCAACACCTTTCCTATCTACAATATGCAGATCAAACTCTTGCAAAAGAAACACCCATATAATAAGCCTAGGCTTAGCATCTTTCTTTGTCATAAGGTACTTAATATCAGCATGATCAGTATGAATAGTAACCTTTGAATCAACAATATAGGGTCTAAAATTATCACAGGCAAAGATTACAACTAAGAACTCCTTTTCAGTAGTTGAACAATAGGAGCAATAGTCAAAGCACCTAGAGTCTTGCTGGCATAATGAATAACATTCAACTTCTTATCAACACATTGCCCAAGAACAACACCCACAACAAAGTCACTAGCATCACACATAATTTCAAAAGGTAAACTCCAATCAGGTGGTTGAACAATAGGAGCAGTAGTCAAAGCTTTCTTCAAAGTTTCAAAATCTTCCTTACAATCATCATCAAAAACAAAAGGTACATCTTTTTGAAGAAGATTAGTAAGGGGCTTTGAAATTTTGGAGAAATCTTTAATAAACCTCCTATAGAAACCAGCATGACCAAGGATACTACGAATACCTTTTACATCCCTAGGGCAAGGCAACTTCTCAATTGCTTCAATTTTGGCTCTGTCCACTTCAATACCTCTTTCAGAAACTTTGTGTCCAAGAACAATCCCTTCATTAACCATGAAATGGCATTTCTCCAAAGTAGGAACAAGGTTGGTTTATTCACATCTCTGCAAAACTTTATCAAGGTTGTGCAAACAATTATCAAAATAAGTCCCATAGACGGAGAAATCGTCCATGAAAACCTCCACGATTTCTTTACAAAAACCATGAAAGATAACAGACATACATCTCTGTAAGGTAGCAGGAGCATTACATAAACCAAAAGGCATAAGCCTATAAGAATTAGTGCCATAAGGACAAGTGAAGGTGGTTTTCTCTTGGTCTTGTGCTCTCACAGCAATTTGAGAGAACCCAGAATAACCATCAAGAAAACAAAAGTGAGTCTTTTTAGACAACCTTAATAGAATTTGATCAATAAAGGGCAGAGGATAATGATCTTTCTTAGTAACTTTATTAACCTTTCTAAAATCAATGCACATGCTATACCCAACTACTACTCTTTGAGGTATGATCTCATTATTTTCATTAGGCACAACAGTGATTCCCCTTTCTTTCGTACATAATGAACAGGGCTAACCCATTGACTATCAGCAATACGGTAAATAATACAAGCATCAAGGAGTTTTAATACCTCATTTCTTACCACATCCTTCATCTTAGGATTTAGACGGCGTTGGTGCTCAACAACTAGTTTTGCATCAGGTTCTATATTAATAGCATGCTGACATATAGTAGGATAAATCCCTTTTAAATCATCAAGAGTATACTCCATAGCTCCTCGTTGTTTCTTCAATATTTCCAATAACCTTTCCTCTTCCTTTCCTGAAAGTTTAGAACTAATAATAACAGGATATACTTTTTTATCATCTAGATAAGCATATTTAAGATCATCAGGTAGCGGTTTTAATTCGAAAACAGGGCGCCCTTTAGGTGGTAGTGTGGTACCCAAATCTTCCACAGGTAGATTATGCTTAAGTAAATCAGGTTTCATGATCTCATTTCTTTCCTTCATGAATACCTCGCTTTCATGATCTTCCATAAACTGCTGCAAGGCATTGTTAGGAGCAAGAGAAATAGCAGAAAGTTGTTCAACCCTGAAATCCTCATTAGGCAATTCATTTACATAAGGAGTTTTATCAAATTTGGAAAAATTAAACTCATAAGACTCTCCATCAAACTTATTCAAAACTTTTTCCTTCTTACAATCTATGATAGCCCCAAAAGTATTCAAGAAAGATCTACCAAAGATAATAGGACAGCTTTTACTAGCTTCAGAACCAAGCACTAGAAAATCAGCATAATATTTAATCTTACCAAAAAGAACCTCCACATCTCTTACAATGCCAACTGGATAGACTGTCTCTCTATTAGCAAGGTGAATAGCCACATCAATGTCCTCAAGCTCACAGACCAATTTCATGCATAATTTCCCTATAAAGATCATAAGGAATAGCACTAGAACTAGCGCCAATATCACATAAACCATAATAGCAATGATCACCAATTCTAACAGAAAGCACAGGGACACTAGCTTTTCTAGCTTTTCTAGGATGAGAGACAATATTGGAAGCATCTTCACAGAAGAAAATGTGCTCATCCTCTATATTTTTAGTAACAAGATCTTTCACAATATCTACCTCAGGTTCAATGTTTATTTGCTCATCGGGTTCCACATTTTTGTTTGCACTTTTGCTAACCACATTAGCTATGATATAATGTTCCTTTACCTTACCATGAAAAGCTATTTTATCAACATAAGGTTCAGGAAAAATAGGATCAACAGTACAAACTTCAATGCTAGGAGGAACATGGGTAACAATGTCTTTATAAGGAGCATGGTACTTGTCCCACTCCTTTTTGGGAATTTCAATATAAGAGGCAAAGGCCTTAAAACATTTTGCAAGAACTTGAGACTCAAGACCATACTCAGTACTAATATCACGGAAATCATCAGTTCCCATAAAGGTTTTAATGCATTCATAATCATAGTTTATACCTGACTTTCTTCCTTTGTCATTCTCCCATGCTTTAGTGTTCTCTTGAATACGGTCTAGGAGATCCCATTTAGCTTCTTCCTTCATACGTGTGAATGATCCAGCATAAGAAGCATCTAGTAAATCTTTATCATGAAGAGAAAGCCTAGCATAAAAGTTATTGATAATAATATTGTTAGGGAGTTCATGAATACGACATTTAAGAATTAGTAACTTCAATCTCCCCCAAGCTTGAGCTGTACTCTCTCCATCACGAGGCCAAAAGTTATATATCAGATTCCTATCCTTATGAATCTCACTGGGAGGATAGAATTTAGAATAAAAGAGAGGTACTATTTCCTACCATTCCATTGATTGTCCATTCTTCAGCAGCTTATACCATTCTTCAGCTCTTCCTTTCAAGGATATAGAGAGTAACTTCTTCTTCACATGTTCAGTTGTGATACCTTCACACTTAAACAACCCGCATAATTCATGGATAAAAAGCAAGTGATCACCAGGATGGAAAGTTCCATACCCTAAATAATAATTATCCATAACACGATCAACAATACTTGTAGGTATCTTAAAAGGATCTATCTCAACAAGTGGTGGTTCATCTACTACCCTAACAGTGGTAGTAGTTTTCCCAAATAGAAAACCAAGTGGGTTATCCATATTGGAAACAAAGTAACAAACACAAATAAACTCACATTAGAAGTTTCCTTTACCATTCCCACTCTTCAATAGCGCTTCACTCCCCGGAAACGCTACAAGAAAATAGCCTTGATGACCCACAAGTATAGGGGGTGTATCGTAGTACTTTCGATAAATAGGATTGTCGATACCAACGAGGAGCACAAGGTGTTGACTAGTGGTATGGAGCAGGAAATCTCTGTAAATACTTAGCGAATGGATTTTTAGGGATTTTCTGATAAAGGAAGTAAATAAAGTGCAAGTAAATAAAACAGCAAACAATTGCAGCAAGTGGCCCAATCCTTTCTTAGAAAAGTACAAGCCGGTGGAAATAGAAATAAGGACCAAATGTTCTCGAGGACACATGGGAATTCTGTCAAGTGCTTTCGCTTCAAATAGCTGAGTAGTCTTCTTTGGTTTTGTAAGTGTTGCGTGGGTGAACCTGTGCTAATGTACCGACCTTACTTGGACTAATACATACTTGTGGTTAAACCCCTTGCAAGCATCCGCAACTACAATAAAGCAATTAAGGTAAAAACCTAACCACAGCCTTAAACTCTGAGATCCTACGCTCCCTTGTGCAGTGGTGTCCTAACAGGGGTTCAGGTTTTTGTCACTCCGGCAACCCCACAATTAGTAGCCAAATACACAATGCATTCCCCTAGGCCCATAAATGGTGAAGTATCATGTAGTCGACGTTCACATGACACCACTAGAAGAATAGCACCACAAGTTAAATACTAAACCATTGAATAATATCTCAACACAAATCCACTGCTAACAACATGACTCCTCCGATGTCCTCAAGAACTAAACAAACTACTCACGAGACATCATATGGATCAAGATCAAATATGATATGGTGTTGGATAACAATCTGAACGTAAACAATAATCCAATAGTTCCACTCACAAGCATCAACTACAAGGACTATGCAAGATTTAACACAATTGTTAAAAACGGAATGGAGTGGTGATGATAGTGCTGGTGGAGATGATGGTGTGGATTGATGATGATGATCCCGATGAAGTCTAGCTTGATGATGGTGTTGATGGCGACGATCTCCCCTCTCCGGGAAGGAATTACACTGGCAGAAATCTGTCTGTTGGAGAGCTCTTTCTCTCTCGGTGCTTTCTGCCCCGCAGAGGAGGGGAAATCTTTCTGTGGTTTCTCCCCATGTATTAGGGTTTCGAGGATAAGATATAGGCGAGAGGGTGGAGCCAGAGGTGGGCTAGGTGGGCCACACTCCCTATAGGCACGACCTAGGGGTGGCCTGCGCCTCGGGGGGTGTGGGCCCCCTATGGCCCATCTCCGCCTCCCCTTCTGGCATTCTTCGTCTTCTGGGAAAATAGGATTTTCCGTAGTTTTTATGGTATTTTTATGATCTTCTCAAAATTGCATCAAAACGCCTCTTTTTCCATTAGAATCCTGACTCCGGAGTTCATCCTCCAAGAGTCATCCAACATGCAAAAACAGATGAAAATACATAAGTAACACCTCTTAATATGAAATATATCAATGAATAGAGGCAAATTATGATATAGAATGGTGATGCAAATTGGACGTATCACCCCAACACACCCAATACACTTGTCAGGTGTATAGGTGCACTAGTTCGGCAAAGTGATAGTGAAATACAAGTGATATGAATGATTATAAGACAACGGTGCCAGAAAAGAGCTTGACGACATGGAAGAGACTGGAAGCAAGCAAACATGTAACAGATCTAGTTGTGAACGGTGTTTTAGTGCTTAGAAACAAGGCCTAGGGGTCATACTTCCACTAGTGAACACTCTCTCATATAAATATATTCTCTTCATGATTCTACCATGAAATACTCTCCGGTTGAACACTCTAATCCATGGTAGGGATATAACAGCACTCCTCAAAGTCTGCCTTCCCCATCTAGATAACCCCACACTATCACCTTGAGCGCTATACGGTTCCAACAAACACCACAATTTCATAGACATCCAACTCCAAATATACCTCATGATAAGTATTTGTAAACTCTAGCATAAGTGCCACTACGGTGTGCACGCTGTCACTTTCACACACGTGGGGAGAGCCGAAGATTTATTAAAGCACTTGAGTATTTATGTAGACTCTAGCCTAAGTACCACCACGGCATGCACGCTGTCACTTTCACACACGTGGGGAGAGCAGAGATATATTAAAGCACTTGAGTAGCAGAGCATATCTAATTGATTACAAAGCTCATGATCACAATATGATCATGCATAGAGAGAGATGAACACATAGATACCGGTAGAGCCCTTAACCTCGAGGAAGAACTACTGCCTCCTCATCATGGGAATCAGCAACGGCAATGGAGATGGTGGTGGAGAACGATGGAGCTGGCTCCGGGGGCAATTCCCCGTCCCGACAGTGTACCAGAACAAAGACTTCTGTCCCCCGAATCTCCCCTTCGATGCCGGAGGTGCTGTGGAACTTTTCGTGGATGTATGATGGATTATTTAGGGTTTTATCATCGGAGGATTCTTATAGGCAAAGGGGCAAGGCAAGGAGGCAGCCAGGGGGGCCACACACCCTGGTGGCGCGTCCTAGGTGGGCCCACGCCACCCTAGGGTGTGCCCACCCTGGTGTCCTACTCCGTATCTGCTTCGCGTTTCCGTATTGCTCTAGGGAAAATAGTAACTTTGGCTTTTGTCCCATACAATTCCAAGAATGTTCATTTTTTAGCTTTTCTGAAACCAAAAATAGTAGAAAATAGGCAACTAGCACTGTGTCATCTTGTCAATAGGTTAGTTCCAGAAAGTGTATAAAAATACCTCAAAGTGTAGACAAAACATAAGACAAATGATATAAAACAAGCATGGAGAATCAAAAATTATAGATACGTTTGGTGAATTTTCAACAATGCTCGAGCTTTCATGAATTAGAATGGCGTTAGTGCAATTTAATGAAAGTATATCAAATTTTGATATATAAGTGCATGATACCTTCTTGCTTGGTTAGGGTTGTTTATGGGCCGAGGGTTCAGGGTTTTAGTATTGAGGGTTTAGGGTTTTGGTTTTTTAGGAGTAGTTTAGGGTTTAGGGTTTAAGAATTTTTCAATAATATATATGTTCGAGCTTAGGGTCGAGGGGTTTAGGGTTTTTAGGGGTATAGGGCTTAGGGTTAATGCTTTAGGGGGTTAGGGTTTAGGGTATTTTCAATAATGTTCGATATTTCGTGAATTAGAATGGCATTAGCGCAATTTAATGAAAGTATGTCAAAATTTGATTTATGATGAGTGCATGATACCTACTTTCTTGGTTAGTGTTGTTTATTTGTCGAGGGTTTAGGGTTTTAGTATTGAGGGTCTAGGGTTTTCTTTTTTTAGGGGTAGTTTAGGCTTTAGGCTTTAGGATTTTTTTCAATAATATGTTCGAGCTTAGGGTCAGGGGTTGAGGGTTTAGGGTTTTTAGGGGTATAGGGCTAAGAGTTTAGCCTTTATGGAATTTTCAATAATGCTCGAGCTTTCATGAATTAGAATGGTGTTAGTGCAATTTAATTAAAGTATATCAAATTTTGATCTATAAGTGCATGATACCTGCTTTCTTGGATAAGGTTGTTTATGGGATGAGAGTTTAGCATTTTAGTATTGAGGGTTTAGGGTTTAGGTTTTTAGGGGTAGTTTAGGGTTTAGGATTTTTTCAATAATATGTTCGAGCTTAGGGTCAGGGGTTGAGGGTTTAGGGTTTTTAGGTGTATAGGGCTTAGGGTTAAGGCTTTAGGGAATATTCAATAATGCTCAAGCTTTCGTGAATTAGAATGGCATTAGCGCAATTTAATGAAATTATATCAAATTTTGATCTATAAGGGCATGACACCTGCTTGATTGGTTAGGGTTGTTTATTGGCCGAGAGTTTAGGGTTTTAGTATTAAGGGTTTAGCGTTTTATTTTTTAGGGGTAGTTTAGGGTTTAGAATTTTTTCAATAATAAGTACGAGATTAGGGTAAGGGGTTGAGGGTATGTTTAGGGTTTTAGGGGTAAATGGCTTAGGGTTTAGGGTTTATTGGGTTAGGGGTTAGGGTTTAGGGAATTTTCAATATTGTTCAAGCTTTATTCCTATATTCGTCGAATAGAATGGTGTTACCGAATTAATAGAAGTATATGAAAATTTGATATATAAGTGTGCATGACAGCTGCTTGGTCAAGATTTAGGGGTTTATTGTTTCGGATTTTAGGGTTAGGGTATTAGTGTTCAGGTTTTAGGGTTTAGGGTTTTGGTATTTAGGGGTTTAATTTAGGGTTTAGGGTTTCAAGAATTTTTAATAAAATTCGAGCTTTATGCATATATTCATGGAATAGAATGACTTAGCAATAATTTAATAATGGAAGTATCTCAAATTTTTATCTATATATAAGTGCATGATACATGGTTGGTTAGGGTTGTTTATGGGCTGAGGGTTCAGGGTTTTAGTATTGAGGGTTAGGGTTTTGGTTTTTTAGGGGTAGTTTAGGTTTAGGGTTTAAGAATTTTTCAATAATATATATATGTTCAAGCTTAGGGTTAGGGGTCGAGGGGTTTAAGTTTTTTAGGGGTATAGGGCTTAGTGTTAAGGCTTTAGGGGGTTAGGGTTTAGGGTATTTTCAATAATGTTCGAGCTTTCGTGAATTAGAATGGTGTTAGCACAATTTAATGAAAGTAGCTTAAATTTTGATCTATGATGAGTGCATGATACTTGCTTGCTTGGTTAGGGTTGTTTATGGGTCGAGGGTTTAGGGTTTTAGTATCGAGGGTTTATGGTTTTGGTTTTTTAGGGGTAGTTTAGGGTTTAGGGTTTAGGGTTTAGGAATTTTTCAATAATATGTCCGAGCTTAGGGTCAGGGGTTGAGGGTTTAGGGTTTTAGGGTTACAGGGCTTAGGGTTTAGGCTTTAGGTCATTTCAATAATGCTCGAGCTTTCGTGAATTAGAATGGTGTTAGCGCAATTTAATGGAAGTATATTAATTTTAGATCTATAAGTGCATGATACCTGCTTGCTTGGTTAGGGTTGCTTATGGGCCGAGGGTTCAGGGTTTTAGTATTGAGGGTTTAGGGTTTTGTTTTTTTATGGGTGGTATAGGGTTTAGGATTTTTTTTAGTAATATGTATGAGCTTAAGGTAAGGGGTTAAGGGTACGTTTTGGCTTTTTAGGTGTATAGGGCTTAGGATTTAGGGATTAGGGGGTTAGGGTTTAGGGAATTTTCAATAATGTTCGAGCTTATTCTCAGGTGCGTGACCAGCGCTCCTGATAGGAGTATCCCCCAAGTATTCGATTGAGTCGTAGACTCGAGTGAGTACTCTTGTATGCATTCGAAAGAATCTGAACATTGCTAGCTTTCTTCCCTTGAGAGTTTGTTGACATCATGGATGACGCTTGGTGAGCTCAATCATCTGTGGCGGCAGTTATTACAAGACTAGACACTCGTGGGTCCCACATTATGTCGGGGATTTGACTAGTCACGCGCTGTTTACGAAAAAGTTACTATGTCTCCCCAATTTTTGCGCGTAGTGGACGGTGTGCTTGTGACAGTTCGGGCGACGCCCGCCACCTATATGGTGCGATTAAGTGCACGCATTAGGGTAAGTGGATCAACGGTTTGGCGTTGTTGTCTTCGTTGATTTATACGGAGAGGCGTGGTGGTAATTTTCCCTTCACCATTCGCTTTCGCCTCTCGCTGTTAGCATTTTCCATTTTCAGAGCTTACGGGTACCATGCACTGGACAACCTTCGCACGTTTCCTTCCTCTTTCCTTCGCACCCACCGTGTTGCACGCCGCGCTAGCATGATGGGAAGACCAAGAAGTCTGCTACTGCTCCTAAGGGGACAAGCGTCGTCGGCGCCGCCAAGAAGACCTCCAACATCGGCCGCGTCACCAACGGCAGCTGGCGATGATCGTCCGTGAGGGAGGCGGACCTACGCCGCCTGCACGAGTCACATCTGATCTCGGAGAAGAAGGGCGACATCCTCATCCCCGGCAACGAGGTAATTCCTCGCCCTCCCAAGGGATTTGTTGTTGTGTTTGTTGCCTTTCTTGTTCGAGGACTTTTCTCTTTCTACCCACGACTTCCTTCGTGGGCTTATTTTTGTTTACGGGCTTCATCTCCATCAGTTGTCGCCCAATTCCATCATGCACATTGCGTGCTTCATCATGCTGTGTGAGTGTTGGCTTGGTATCGAGCCGCACTTCGGCCTCTTCAGGAAACTCTATTCCCTCAAGAGGCAGTCGGGCTCCCAAGGGGTCTATGAACTGGGTGGGTGCGGGATATCCATCCGCCCTAATCTCCAATATTTATCCTTCTCTCTCTCTGATTCTGTCCAAGGGTGGAGGAACAAATGGTCCTACATCTGCGACTCCAAACTTTCTAGCCGGAATTTCAGCCTAGCCCCCTTCGACTCCAAGAAACTGGTAGCCCGCAAGCATTCGAGGTCGAACGAAATTCTTACGGGTGAAGCTGCGGAGGTGGAACATCTGTACAAGCAAGTGGAGGCCCTCCAGCTGGTGCCAGGCAAAGAAGTCTCCGGAGTCGACATCATTTGGACGTTCCTGAAGCGTCGGGTGCAGCCCCTCCAAGCGAGGGCTCATCTGATGTTTCATTGTGCCAGTGCCAGTGACCCGACAAGGGTGACGAAGGAGGAGATGTCCTTAGCTGACCTGGACAGGGCGCTTCGACATCTTCTCAACTTCAAAGCTGATGAGCCTCTGCCCGCAGAGTCATCGACTACGCTATTTAGTGCGCGGAATGCAGTTCCACAGGTATGAGTCCTTTGCCTTCTGAAGAGATTTGTCTGTTGACAGTTCTTTTGCTTTAATTGATTCAGAATTCACTTTGGGTGCACAGGACTTGGTCGTCGCGGGCATGTTCCTGCCTCTTCCTGAGGAATTCTCGGAGGCACCAAATGGTGGGGACAATGAGTCGGAGTCCACCGTTACCCAAGCTCAGTCGTCTGCTGGCAACGAAGCTCCCGAGCGTAGCAACAAGCACCCTCTAAGGAGAGCCCGGAGAGAGAGCTCAGATGGTTCGACGCCGTTGACCCCGCAGGGGCCTGCTCACCTGGAGCAGCATGAACTGGGGGATGGAACCTCCTCTCCCTTTCCTGTGTTTCCTCTTTGGGCTATGGCTTCTCAACCACCAGCCAAGAAGAGGAAGAAGGAGGCACTGCTCATGAACCTCTCCGACATTCCTTCATAAGTTTTCTGGTACTTTTGTGTTTGCAGTGTGCTAAGTGTTAGCTTGATGTTTCGTCGAATAACTTGAAATGTTTTGGCTGTGCTAGGACGAACTCCTCGGACGAATCCTTCAAGGAAGAACTTGATGAGATGGCAAGGGAGTCGAAGGCAGTGGACGCTGAGGCTGCTGCGGCCTCCCCGAAGATGCCGGCCAACTCCGGCGATGAAGCATCGAGCTCCTCAAAGCCAAGGACTCACGCGATTGTCGCCCGGAAGACACAAGTTAAACCCTCTGAGTCTTCGGGTGCCCGTGTGAGTATTATTAGACTGTTATGATCAAGCCCATGAGTCATCTTATGCTCCTTTGACCTTCATTTTCTCTTTGTAGCCTTTTATGCACAATCTACATCTCATTGGCCAGCAGTACGTGCCCTTGGAGGAGAGATTTGTGCAACTCCAAGGCGAGTATTGAATTTCTCATTATGTTGTGGCTGCCAGGGTCATAGTCCATCTTCTTACTCTTCTATCTTTTGCTTTTGGGTAGATGAAAATAACAATGCCCTTCGCAAACTGGACTCTCTTGGCAAGAAGAAGAGCCAGGCAGAGACTAATGTGAAAGACGATGTGGAGGCTTTAGAGCACTACAAGTAGGAGGCCCAAGAGTGCGAGCACCAACTGGTGGTTGTTGCTGCCTCCCGAGAAAATGGCATGACTAAACAGCTTATGTCCACTGCCAAGGCGCTGTCGGGTGGGTTATCGGTTGCCTTCCTCTACTGTATCTTTTCTTACTTCTTCCTCTTGATTTGAGTGTTTGTTCGTCCTAACTTCTGCAGATGTTGTTGGCATTGCGTTCGACCGCAGTGTCCTAGACCATGGGGATCCCCTCGCAGATGCGGATGCTGCGGTCGAAGACCGTTGTAGCTCCACCATTGAGACGGTGGCCAAGGAGGTCCTTAGCCGCTTCTACCGGGAGATCTTCCCCAAGGGCGTAGCCCTTGATGACGTTGACTCCCTGGCGAATGCACTGGCTAGGGATGCGTCGGTGAACTACAAGAGGACCTAGAAGGGTGTAGGCACTACCCTTGGTCTGGCCTTTAGGCATCCACGTTTGCCGTATGGTGAAATGGATCATATGGGCACCTAGAGGGGGTGAATAGGTTCTACTCAATTTTTAGTTCTTTTTCAATTTTAGGCTTGACATCAAGTAAATTCTATAGATATGCAAGTACAAGAATTTCCCTATATAAAAACCTAGCTACTAAGCACGTAAAGAGAGGAGCGAGGAAACCGTAGTGGAGCAAGCGGAGACATAAGGATTTGTTTTACCGCAGTTCCTTCCTTGTTAAGGGAAGTACATCTGCGTTGGAGGGGTGGGCGGTTCTAAGACCACCACGCCACAATAGGCCTCGCCCTATTCTTCGATGGATCTCGCCACGAAAGGCCTGATCCACCTTCTCCACTATCGGTACCCTTCGAGGCGGGAACCGGTGCCTTTACAACTCTACCGGGACACACACCCACAACTGAATTAGGGGCTCCCTTAATGACAACAAGCTGCCACAAGAACAAGGTTTATCAATATAAACAAAAGCAAGGATCTAGGTATTTGCAAGAAATACTAGATCAGTGATTTTCCAAATGAATGGAGAGGAGATGAAGCACTTGATTGCAGTAGTTGAAGATCGAGTTCTCCTCCTTCGATTCCCCAAGGGACGGGGCCTTTGGGTGGATAAAGGTGGAGCTCTCTTGGATGAAGGTTGAAGAATAGATCCTGAGTATTTCGAATTAACTAAGAGTTCTGGCAGGAGGGGTAAGGCTGGCTTAAATACTCCCTGCCCAGATCTTGCCGTTGGAGAAGTTTGGGGCGGATTATCCGCCCCCCACTAGGGGCGGACTATCCGCCTTGGGGGAAAAATCTGCCCCTTGGACGGAAAGTCCGGGGGTATGTCCGCCCCCCACACATAAGGTGACGTCGGTCTTGACTTGGTGACAAACCTCGAGGGGGCGGATTAACCGCCCCCCTCAAGGGGCGGACTATCCGCCCTGGGGGAAAAATACGCCCCCAGGACGGAAAATCCGGGGGTAAATCCGCCCCCCCCCATACAGAAGGTCGGGCCGGTCTTATCTTGGATAAAATCCAAGGGGGAACTATTCCGCCCCTAGAGGGGCGGATTATCCGGCCAGGCCATAAAATCCGTCAAATACTCTGTCCCCATTCTGAGGGTTGCGCCCTTCTGAGTTTTGGGAGGGGCGGATTATTCGCCCCCAAAAACAGTTTCCATTTACTTTTCAAGGTAGAGATCTGCAGCACTTCAACACACATTAAATAATCCTTGATATTGTTATCTAACACACAAAACACTAGGGATTATGAAATGTTCTTTCAATCTCCCCCTCTTTGGTGTTAGATGACAATACTAGGATTTGCAATAAAACCTACTAACCGCACCTTAAGGAAATGAAAGAGGCTCCCCCTAAATGTATGCATATTTATAGTTTGCATTTGAATACAAATGCACACACTAAAGAGCAAGCCAATTTCATAACAAAGACAATTAAAACAAGGTGAGTTGGGAAACAAAGTCATACCACCGGGATGTGAAAATAGCCAATGTGAATAATGAGATTATTACGCCTCAAGCACACCCACAATATTGATGCACCACTAGATAATTCCATATGCCATCAATTCAATACCATACTCCATAGATAAATCCAGAATTCCATATGAGTAGTTCCACAAGATAAATCCAGAATTACAGAGATCCATACATGAGCACAAAGTAACACACGACAAAGTCTTATACAAACCAAGAACACAAAGTTCAACGCTAAAAGGGCACAAGCAAGCAAATAAAACGAATGAAAAAGAGGCAAGTGCTTGCGCCCGACCCATGCAAATCCGTGACCTAACAGAACTACTTCTCCCCCTTTAGCATCGAAACACCAAAAAGGAAGAAGAGCGATGCTAGCGTACCATAAGATCACTCCTCCTCGTCCTCGTCCTCATCCTCGTCGTAGTCATCCCCGTCCCCTTCCTCGTCATCATACTCATCATCATCACCAGTCGGAGGAGTAGGCGCCCTCGGTGGTGGAGGAAACAAGTGACTCTCGAGCTCTCCATAGTTGATCCCAGATGTGTTCCACTAAGCATATGGTTTCGGAGATGTAGGAGGTGGTGGGTGGCCAGTTGCACCAGACACGTGGTGAAGAATGAGCTGCTGGGTGTGGGCCATCTCATGGCTCCTCCGGTACGTCTGATACTGTCCCTTGTGAGTATCTATGCCTATGAAAATAATGTGCCGCTGAAACCAATTGAGCTACTTGACCTCACATGCCATTGGGGACACCGCGGGATGACGACCACTAGCCCTTGCATCACGCATGAAGGACTCAGGGGCAGTGGAAGGGTGAGAGGTCTTCTGAGCCTTGTTGTAGATCTTCTTTGGCTTGTGAACACCATCCAAACTAGTACCAAAGTCCTCATGAGGCAACATGTGCTTGATGAGCATAATAATAAAGGGAGCATATGAGATGGAGAGCCGGTTGAGCATTGCATATGTCATCTCATGATAGATATAGTCCATAACATCCAGCTTATAACCTATAGAAGAACCAGCATTGGTGGCACACTCGTGAGCAAAAGCAAGCAGGAGAACCAGGTGACCGCGGATCTTATCATTGTTGCCCCCACATGGAGAGATGTTGTCTCGAAACATTCCAACAAGGGTGGCATACAAAGGAGAGAGGCCAGCAAATGTACCAGCAATGCCATCAGATGACAGACATGGAGCAAGAACAGTGTCCTTGGATGGCCTGAGTGGAAAAATGATGCGGTGGCCAGAAGCTATGTCACGTCCATGAAAAGCATACCCAAGGACCTGACCAAAGGTGCGGAAGTCGGACTGAATCATTGTTGTCCCAGTCATCCACTTCATGGTGCGAAGCTCATCTCCGCAGATCACAAGTGTTGAGAAAAACTGCTTCACCATCGAGGAGTCATAGTGACACTAAAGAGTCATAAGGTGATGAAGCCCCATCTTATTAGTCACATCCAAGGATTCATGGAGTCTTGCCTTGGTTTGGGCCTCAGAATCATATTCAGAGGATGCATCGGGCGAATCTTGAGAGGGACATACACATCATCATGAATAGACCGAACGTGAGAGCACCAAAACATGGAATCCTTCGGAGAACCATCACTGTCAGCATCGGCATAATAATCGGTTTGGCGAATTGAGGAGTACTCAATGTTGTCCATGGCCTTGTAGTTAGGCCAGGACTGCTTGCCCTTGCCCTTGCGAGATGCAACCCTCTTGGCTTTCTTTGTTGCCTCAGCCATCCGTTCAGACTCTCTTGCCAACCTGCGGACCTCGGTTTCGTCAACAAACTTACCCTCTGCAGTGGGATTGAGATAACGGGAATGAGGACAATGCTTGTAGGTCTTAGGAGAACGAGAACCACCCTCACTCATTGTAGGAAAAGCTCGGAGGAGAAGGTACTGGAGGTGAGGGGAAGAAGATCCAGGGAGGGCCCGAAGAATCCGGTGGTCGAATCGACTCCGGGAAGGGGCAGAAGCTCCGGCGGCGGCTGGGGGCAAGGCACGGGTTGGGGGAGGACTGGCTGCTCTGTTTGAGCCCTTCCTCCCCGAGCCCAACCGTTAAGAGACAGATTTCGCCCGGGGCGGATAGTCTGCCCCCCCCCCCCCCTCTGAATTTCTATAAACACAGATTCAGGCCAGAGCATTCCTTGCAAAACCCCTCAAAAGTGTATAAAGGACTTGTGTGCAAGAATAGATGGTTTAAGGAGGGAAAAAGGCTTGGGTTAATAGCAACAAACTGAGATGGTACTACACACACAAAGTTGAAAGAACAAATCAACCAAAAGCCAACATTGGGTATGTTTTCCACAAGAACAAAAGATATGCCAGAAAATCCAAAGAGAGCCACTAGAAACCAACACTTCTCAAGGAAGAGGGCGGTGGCATAAGCCACCATGTTGGAGCACATGGCATGACACTGTGAAGATGTATCTTGAGTTCAAAACCAATGCTCATCGATGACCCACATATCACAAAATGATATTAAGGGAAATGATTTTTCTTGCTTTCGGCATTATGGGGGGAGGGTTAGCCCAATAAATTAGGACCACACTCCCCCTATGTACATGCCCGCATATAAACCAAATACATGTAGAAGAGTAAGTGAGTATGCAAGGGTAGTCAAGCCAAGCTCCTTGAATCTATGATATTTAGCTCATTCCTCAAATAACAAAATCTTGCTTCATCAAGAGGCTTCATGAAGATATCAGCAAGTTGGTTCTTCGTGCTCACAAAATATAGTGCAATATCTCCACGAGCAACATGATCTCGAATGAAATGATTGCGAATCTCAATATGTTTTGTTCTTGTATGCTGCACCGGATTGTAAGCAATTTTGATAGCACTTTCATTGTCACATAAAAGAGGCACTTTGTCACAATTGACACCATATTCCTTTAAAGTTTGCCTCATCCATAATAATTGTGTACAAGCACTTGCAGCAGCAACATATTCAGCTTCGGCGGTTGAGAGTGATATGCAATTTTGTTTCTTTGAATACCAACACACTAGAGACCTGCCCAAGAATTGACATGCACCAGAAGTTGATTTTCGATCATCTTTGTCACCAGCCCAATCTGAATCAGTGTAACCAGATAGAGAGAAACTGGAGCCTTTGGGATACCATAAAAAAAAATTTCGGGAATGAACCAAATATCTGAAGATTCTCTTGACCGCCACTAGGTGGATTTCTTTAGGAGCGGCTTGGTACTTGCACACACTCCTACACTCAACACGATATCGGGCCTAGATGTGCAAAGGTAAAGGAGAGAGCCGATCATGGATCGGTATCACTTTTTGTCCACGTCTTTACCCTTTGGATTAAGCTCGAGATGACACTTAGTTTGCATTGGAGTAGAAACGCCATTGAGATCCGTCATCTTGAACCTCTTGAGCATGTCTTGGATGTTCTTAGCTTGATTAATGAAAGTTCTCTCTCTAAGTTGTTTGATCTCGAATCCAAGAAAGAACCTCCCATCATAGACATCTCAAATCTGTCAGTCATAAGCTTTGAAAATTCATCATTAAAAGCTTGGTTAGTAGAGCCAAAAATAATGTCTTCTACATATAGTTGGCATACAAAAAGCTCCCCATTAACCTTCTTAGTAAAAAGAGTGGGATCGATTTTCTCAACTTCGAATCCACGGTCTAACAAAAGATCTTTAAGGTGCTCATACCACGCACGTGGGGCTTGTTTAAGGCCATAGAGTGCCTTATCAAGTTTGTAGACATGGTTCGGAAATTTGGGATCCTCAAATCCTGGGGGTTGCTTAACGTATACCAACTCATGTAGTGGACCATTAGGAAAATCACTCTTGACATCCATTTGCTGTAATTTAAAATTATGATGAGCAGCATAGGCAAGAAGGATACGGATGGACTCAAGACGAGCCATAGGAGCATAAGTTTCACTGAAATCAATTCCTTACACTTAAGATAATCCTTGAGCCACTAGCATTGCTTTATTCCTTACAACAATGTCATTTTCATCTTGTTTGTTCTTGAAAATCCACTTGGTGCCGATAACATTGTGACACTCTTTGGGTTTCTCTACGAGCTTCCAAACCTTGTTGTTCTTGAAGTTATTTAATTCTTCATGCATTGCAACCACCCAATCTGGATCTTCAAGAGCATCAAAGACCTTCTTTGGTTCAACCATTGAAATGTGTGCTTGATGATCACAGAATATAGCAAGTTCTCTTCTAGTAGACACTCTTCTTCTTAGATCACCGACAACCTTGTCAAGAGTGTGACGCCTTAACTCAAGGTTCTGATCAGCGCAAGCTTTACGACGAGCCTCAATTTCCTTGTTGTTTCTGGAAGGAGTTGATTCAGCATTTGGATCCTTGTCTTGGTCACTACCTTTCCCTTGATACTGATCTGAGCTTGAAACAGGCGACTGTTGATGTTTAGGTTCTTCAGGGCCGGACAATCCGCCCCTGGGTGGGGCCAGACTATCTGGCCTGGGAGATGCGGCTGCAATTTCTTCTTCCTGAGTGTCCCTAGCAGAACTTGGAGTTCCATGGCCGGATAATCCTCCCCTTGGGGACAGAGAATCCGGCCTGGAATTTTCTTGGCCATTTTGTTCTTCTTGAAGTACACTGGAGCGAGTTGGAGTGCCAGGGGCGGACTGTCCAGCCCTTGGAGGGGGCAGATAGTCCGGCCTGGGACTATCATTTTTCCCAGAAGACTGATGATCTTCAGCAGGTTGAGGTGTTAGTGTAGAGGTTTCTCAAGCAGTAGGGTCTTGTTGATCTTGTGTAGATGAGGGCTCCACTTCAGTGGAGCAATGTCCTTCCCGATCCTCCACAAGGGGTTCCTCAATGGGGCGCAAAAATCCCACGCCCATTCTTCTTATGGCATCTTGGGGTATTTCAGCATCTGCATCACAAACATCAACTTGCCCCACATGGGAGCCATCATTTTCATCGAATTCCACACTACAAGATTCCACAACAATTCCGGAGAGCTTGTTGTAGAATCTATAAGTGTGGAATTCGGCACCATAACCAACAAAAATACCTTCTAAAGTCTTAGACTCAAATTTTGACAAACAGACACCTTTGATAAGAAAGAAACACTTACAACCGAATACTCGGAAGTACAAAATGTTGGGCTTGTTACCGGTGAGTATTTCATATGGAGTCTTGTCCAAGATCTTGCGGAGGTAGAGCCGATTTGATGAGTGACAAGCGGTGGATATGGCTTCAGCCCAAAATTGTAAGGAGACTTGAATTCAGCAACATCGATCTAGCCATATCCATCAAAGTGCGCGGAATATTGATGTCTTATCCCCTCTTCACTTAGAAACTCATTCAATGTTTAGTTCTTGAACTCGGAGCCGTTGTCACTTCTTATTGCCAAAATGGGAACATTGTGTTGACGCTGAACCTCATTGGCGAAATCAATGACCGTTTGGTGAGTCTCACTCTTTAGCTTGAAGAAATAGACCCATGTGTATCTTGAGTAATCATCGGCTATCACCAAGCAATATTTCTTCCCACCGAGACTGGCATGACATGGAGGACGAAATAAGTCCACATGACGTAATTCCAAGATTCTCTTTGAAGAAACAATAGTTTTCCTCTTGTGGGTAGAGTCATGCATTTTGCCTTCAACACAAGCCCTGCAAACACGATCTTTGGCAAAGGAAACATTGTATTTGAGTCTAAGAATGTGGCCACCCTTGTGGAGACTTTTCAAAGTTCTCATGTTGACATGGGCTAAACGGCGATGCCATAGCCAGCCCATGTCGGCCTTTCCGAATAAGAACATCAGACCCGAAGTGGCTTTCCCCAAAAATTCCACCACATACAGATCATTTTCGACGTACCCAACGAAAGCGAACTTGAGAGACTTACTACACAAGAGTACCACCAAATCATCATCAATGAAAACAACAAAGCCCATCTTACCAAGGGCACGAACAGAAAGTAAGTTGTAACCGAGGGTATCAACAAGCATGACGTCCAAGAGAGAGATATCGACGTCCAAGAGAGAGATATCGTGGGCGACCACAACCTTGCCAAGACCCAATACCTGAGATTTAGACTTATCACCATATGAGACAGTAATATTATCATGATTGGGTCACATATCCATGATGATCTCTTTGCTTTCGGTCATATGACTAGTGCACCCACTGGACAACACCCATTTAGACCCACCGGAAGCATAGCCCTACAAGAGAATTACTTCTTGGTTTTAGGTACCCATTTTTCAATGGGTCCTCTCATGTTAGTAACAAGGGTCTTTGGAACCCAAATATACCAAGCAACATATTCATCAAAAGGACCAACATAATAAGCATACACATCACCATAATGACCACAAAAGAGTTCATAATTTGGATTGTGAAACCCTGCAAAACCAATATGGTCAGTTTTGTCTTTTGTGACATTCTTCTCAGCGGTGTTTGCCTTTGATTGTTCACCCTTCGTATTCTTCTTCTTCTTGGACTTGGTGACATATCCAAGTCCCTCTTTTCCAAGATTTGACACTTGCTTGCCAAGTATCTCATCAAGTACACCCTTATCTTTGGGAGTGGTATCATTGACAAGCTCATCTTCCACACTAGCATTTTACTTGTGAATATATGTTGATTTAGATGTGCTAGGAACATCATACTTGGTCAATCGAATTTGGAGATGATCATGCGACTCACTGAGAATAGAGAATTCACTTTTCAAAGCCTTGTGAGCGACGTCAAGTTTCTCCAATTCCTCGGAGCGTCTAGCATGAGCAGCCCCAAAGTCAATCTTTTATTTCTTTAACTTATTTGCTTTGGCTACTACATTGTCATGTTCCTTAACAAGCTTTGTCACCATTTCTTCATGTGACTCCTCAATAGACTCAAGCCTCTCTTCAAGAGAAGCCTGAGCCTCTTCTTCTTCTAGAGAATTTTTTAAGGACGCAATTTCCATTATATCCTCCCTTTCAATCCTGCCCTTTTCTTCAAGAAGCACTTCATTTTGGGCCAGTTGGTCCATAAGAGCCTCAAAATGTATTTTGTGTTCACATTGCAAGTTAGTGAAGAAATAGTCCAAAGAAATAATCTCTTTTTTAACCTTAAGACTAGTAGGATCATCCATGTCAATCATAGCCTTAGGAAAAGAACTGTTAGAAATTGATACCTCGGAACCTCTTGCCATGAGACAAGTAGCGTTATTGTTGATGACGTTTTCGTTCGAAGAATCAAAGAGAGATGTTGGTGTAGATGTGGTGACTATAGCAGCCACCTCTCGAGATCTATCATCCTCGCCTTAATCTTCACTTCCCGAAGAATATTGTTCTTGAGCCACTAGAACAATCTTTGGTTGACTCTTGAAAGGAGCATTCTTCTTTACAAATTGTTTCTTGCGTGGAGCCTTTGACTTTTCCTTGAGAATGAGTCTTCCTCCATTATCTTCCCTACTTTGATACGAACACTCGGCTACAAAGTGCAGCCAGTCTCCACAGTTGAAACAAGTTCTCAGCTTGGGACCGTTTTCCTTTCTTCCATATGCTCCACTATTGCGTTCTAGTTCAGATTTGGCCTGGGATGGATTCTTCCAAAAGTTTCTAGCATAGAAGGCCATGTATTGTCCATGAATTCTTTTTACATCCTCGAGATAGTCCATACCTTCTATGTCATCTCCATCATGATCAGCCACACTTGTCTTCAAGGCCACGTTGACTCCCTTTTGCATCCCCATGGCTCGTGCATGAGCATCTTCGGCATTCTTAGCACTTTGGAAGACGCCATATCTTGCATTACCTCATTGGATGTCATTAGGTGATAGTTATGCCTTCCTTGGAGACTCTTCAAATTTGTGGCCTCAAATAGCAGGAGAGCACTGACATACTTGCGTTTGATCCAAGCATCATCAACATGAGAGGCACCATGATTTCTGAAAGTGGTGGCTATTGACTTGATCCTCCTATACATGTCCTCGTGATCTTCTCCATCCAACATATAGAATCCTTCAGCTTCATTACTCAAAGCATCATATCTATTTCTTCTCATGCTTTCATTTCCAATGAAGAGCTCGGTGAGGGCATCCCAAGCTTCCTTAGCTGTGTTGAGATGCTGAATGTGTGGCATGTATTTGTCACCCACACCAAGTTGAATCATGTGTAGAGCCATAGCATTGAGTTGACTGTCAACAACCTCTATTCTTGTTAGGTTATGGGGATCTCCAACATGAATACCATTCTCTATGATTTTGCACAACTCAACGGAGGAGCTGCACACATGAGACTTCATCAAAAATTACCATTGATTAAAAGTAGATGCTGAAAGTTTGGGTGCATCACCCCTATTATGTATATGTGTGTAACACCCTCAGAATCGGACCTATGCAAGTTTTAGCAAAACCCGCCAAACCCGCATAGAAACGATTCAAAGGTGCCCACCAGGCACTTTCGTGCGGGTGGAAAACGAAGTAATAACATTACACAACAGTCCTCGATGGGACCCAGAGAACAGATATATATAACAGTGACTCAATGAGTCAAGAATACAGATATAATATACATAGATCCAAATCACCTTGAAAATGACAGAGCGTTCGACTACGGACAAGATGCAAATGGGGCTAAGAGCCCTGAAGAATAACCAATGGCGTCCATAACCCTTCCCAAGCCAAGCCGGAAGGGTAACCCTGCTAACGACGTCGATCTCAAACCTGCTTAAACAAAAGGGGTGCCGACAAAGGGAAAAGGAAAAAGAGGAGCGTCAGTACTGAGGCCAGTACACGGCGAGACTAGAATTCGGCGGTCCTCGCCTACATAGGTATGGTGGACTGAAGCGGTAGCGGCAGCATGCACTAAACAACCTATAGAGACTCGAAACAACTGGCGGCTATCAGAGAGGGATAAGAAAGACCTATTCGGAACCAACCTGATGCTACCACCAAACAAACCCATCCTGGGGTTTCCCCCTCGAGACCAAACGAGGAAGTCAACCGAGGAACTCACACAGTTGGCAGTTTTATTTATTCGGTTATTATTGCAGCAATTACTAGTCAGGTATAGATAATCATCCTGATAAAATAAGCAGTGGGCACTTTTAGTTAACCATTCCGTTGTAGTGGCGACACTTACTAGTCAAATTCAATTAGCATGAGATAACCCAAAACCCAACAGTTGTTGGTACTTTTATTTAGACATTCCGTTGTAGTTGCAATACTTACTAGTCAGATACAATGGTCGCTGGCAACGACCCAAGCAAGCAATTGTTGGCAGTTTTACTTAGCCATTCCATTATAGTGAAGCTGATTACTAGTCATTATAAAGTCAAATTTATAGCACTACTTTAGTTATAGTTGTCTATGATCGAGATACTGTGCTCCAAGTCGTCCATAACCGCGGACACGGCTTTCAGAAAGTTTTAACCCGGCCGGGGTGCACAAATAGAAACACACACTCGATCAACCTCGGAAAAACCAAAACAAAACCCAACGAGGCCTTCACGACAAAGCAATCACAGGATTCAGAAATATTTCAGGGGGCCACCCCTTAAAGTAGACCCGCAACGAAGCCGGCCGGCTCCGAGACGGACTCAAGGTTGTGGGGACGGCTGTGAACGACTGGGAACCCAAAACTGGGCTTGTCGACACCGCGGAATCGTGCCACGATCCTAAACAGTACAGTGTGCTCCTCGCACAATCGTAAATAAAGCAGTAAAGCATGGCATAAGTACAGGATAGTAGTAAAACCCCAAACTAGTTTGTGGCCCCAAGAAATAAGAATGAATCAAGCTCTGGCTCAGGGGGGTCCCATAAGCCTCCCGGATGTGGATAGCGCGATAAATCAAGGAACAGGTATCAAGCACTCGGGGTCCTACGGGACACAATTGGACGGTTAACAACCAAATAATATCTATTGCCCACCTGTGACTCTGCTTACCTACTTCAATTTTAGTTGTTAAACAATAATTAAAGTGAACGATAAGTAAAACCATGATCATCTCCAACATCAAACATGCGGCAATACACCAACAACTGTGGCACTTGACGACACGCAACAGCACTTGAGCAAGCGACTACGACGCGCAAGTCCAACTATCTACCAAACAACAGGTAATAGGATGTGTCCAAGGCAATATAAGGCTGCAAGGGATATCACGGGTACGAAAACTAGAGCAACGCAACACAGATAGCAATAGATCAACAGGAGGGAATAAATACTATAAAAGTAAGATAGGTAGAAAGGGGGAGATGCTCGCCTGAAAAACATTGCTGAAGGTTCAACCGAAGATCGGGGCGACACTCGCATCAACTCAACGGCCTTATCCGCGAAGAAGCAAAACACTAGAATAAACACGGGATGCAATATTTAATACTACGCAAAAGATCAGGCATGATGCATGTATGTTGCAAGGCATGGCAATGGTGCGATGCGATTAGGTCATATTAAGCGGAACCGGGGTCCCGACAATTATTCAAGTGGTTCAAGTTATTTAGCTACCCCGCAATTTAGATGTTGTTTTAACATGGCAACAGATAGCACCGGTTCGCTACATCAATTTAAATGAGGCCGATATGAGACTAGATTTGCCCGCATATGGGCCCCATATTTAATTTAGGTGATTCGGCATAAGGCCCCCAAACCACATGACAAGTATGCATGCATGAACAATTAAAAATGCAACAATTTGTATAGATGGCATTTATAAAATAGGGCTCGGAAAAAGGTTCACACATTAGGGTTCGGCGATCTTGGGTTCCGGGGTTCGGGGTCGGGTTTCGGGGTTCAGGGTTCGACGGCCTCGGTCTTGGATAACGGAGGTAGGTCTTGTCGCATCCGGGGAGCAGGACTTGGTGCGGCGTCGGGGCACATCGGACCCGCTCTAGTCGTTGCCGATCGTGTCGCATTCGTGGCCTTCGGGTCCGTGTAGTCGGTCGTGGCGTTCGAGGTGAAGAACTTGGCGTTCTGCGTCGGTGTCGATCTTGTCCGATGGGGATCTTGGTTCAACGTCATCGCGGTCTTCGGGTCCGGGAGGTAGACCTTGGCGTCCGAGGGAAGTCCATGTCGTGTTCGTGACGGAGATCTTGAGGGTCCATGATCTCGGCGAACTTGGCGTACTCCAGGTTCGGGTCCAGGCGCCCGAGAGGAAGTACTTGACGGTTCCGAGAAGGAGGTCCTGGCGCTTCGGATCGGTCTTACGGGCACGCCATATTGTCGCGAAGATCTTGACATGGCCAGTAGCTACAGGGAACACGCGGGAGCATCTCAACCGGCTCTTGAGCATCATCACAGAAGCATGTGGCTGAGGCAGCGCCGATGCGGACTTGGGAACGATGGCGGCCTCGTCGACAGAGGGAAGGGGCGGCCTGACGAGCTTGGTGGGGCGAGGCCGGCAGCGCGGCATGGGAGTTGGGGAGGTCGAGCTCGGCGGGAGAGGTGGCCGTCGGGAGGAGGCAGCGGCCAGCAAGCTTGCAGGAGGCGGCGAGCTCGACCGGCGATGGGCCCAGGGAGGTCGCGGCCAGGGCGGTGAACGGGGCTGACGGGGAGGCGGCGGACCGGCGGGCGGAGACGGGTGGTGGCCGAGGCGGAGGAGCACGGCGACGGCGTCTGGAGGCGAGGCCGGGGACGCGCGGTGGAGCGGCGGCTCGCCGGAGCGAGGCTCACGGCGGCGCCGGGGAGGAAGGGAAAAGGAGGAGGCGCCGGGAGGGAGAACGCCTGCGGGTGGAGGAGGAAGAAGCGGGGAGGGGAAGCTCGGCGGCGGTGAGCGCGCGTGGTTGGGGAGGGAGGTGAGGGCGCGGCGCCGGCGGGGACGCGCGGCCGGGGAGAGGGTGGCGACGGCGAGCCAGGCGCGGCGGAGGGAGAAGGGGCGGGGCGCGCCGGCGCAGCACCGCGCGGAGGATGGCGCTGGGCGGCGGCCGGGGCGGCGCCGGAGGAGAGGGAGGGAGAGGAGAGGACGGCAGAGAGGAGGGAGGGAGACGAGCGGGAGGAAGGAGGCGGGGTGGGGCGTCGCGTGGGGCGAGCTCGGTGGAGGCAGGGAGGTGCGGGGGCGCCGCGGTGGAGGAAGGAGAGAGGAGAAGAGCGGGGGCAGCGCGTGGGGAGCGTGGCCAGGGCGGTGGGACCGGGGACAGGGGCTGTCGGGGCGTGGGTGCGTGAGTGCGTGTGTTGCATGTGTGCTGGGTGGGACCCAGGGAGAGAGAGGGGGAGAGAGGCCAGGTGGCTGCGTGGGATAGGGTAGAGGGAGGGGAGAGGTGACGTGTCAGGTGGGGATTGGCCGGGGTGAGGTGGAGGCAGGGTGGGTAGAACTAGGTTGGGTAGAAAAAGGTTTTCTAGGTTGGACCGATTTTATTTCAGGGGTGGTCGACTGGGTCGAATCGGCCCGTTCGACTGCCCCACTAAAAATAATTAAATATTTTATTTATTTCAAACAGGGCTTTTGCAATCCGATAGCAGACAAAACAAAATAATCCGGAGACCCTGGTTTTGTGTTTGAACAAAGACGGGGCGTTTAGAAAACATGAACCGGTTTTTCCGCAATTAATTTTATGCAAGCAAAT
This sequence comes from Avena sativa, assembly GCA_916181665.1. Classification (NCBI taxonomy): domain Eukaryota; kingdom Viridiplantae; phylum Streptophyta; class Magnoliopsida; order Poales; family Poaceae; genus Avena; species Avena sativa. The sequence continues at coordinate 105,579,856 of OV702280.1, forward strand.
GCAAGATGATGACGATGCTCAAATGCAATGTTGCATGATGACATGAGCATGCGGTCATGATGATGCAATGCACAAAAACAACGCGATTTTCTAGTAGTGGTTTTGCGGGATGCCACAATTCGACACCACTAACAATGGATCTCGCCCTCGAGATCCGCCTCATGGTACGGGGAAGAAGGTCGGCGATCTGCGTCTTCTTGCTTCGTGTAGATCCTCGCGACACCACTAACAAGAGGTCGTTGTCCGTGACCGTCGAGAGAACACTCCGGGATCAAAAGGTCGAAGGTAGAGGTTTCAACAAATAAACCCCTAACTTCCGTGGACGGAGTAAAACTGCTGGATCCACTGATTCGATGTACAAGGGCGAATGATAAGAGTAGTGGTATGGTAGCTACTCCATCCCGCACTCAAACCATTACTCTGCACACGAATAGGCGGATTATGCAACCAACTCTCGGAATTAGACTGAAGATCTCGACAATCGAGGTTCGGAACAAAGGAGTGATGAAGACTCTGCATCGGATCTGGCGTAGATGATGTCGTCGCGTCGGAAAACACCGGAAGGCATGAGAAGGATCAAAGAGAAGTCCACCAGACGAAGGATTCCTCGGATAGCATGCAGACCAGATGGTAGAACACCGTTATCAAAGGAGGAAGCGAAACCCTGAAGGTCCGACGGAACCCAACCACGAGAAATCCTGGACTCGAAGAGAGGGAAGAGAGCGGATTCAAAACACGCAGAGGTGAGAGGAGAGCAGCAGAGGGGTAAGGAATAAAACCAGACCTAATCAGAACTATCCAACCGATTTTGCAAAATAGTTTTGACACTCTACTTCGGCCGTTAGCTAGGTTATCAAGGCTGGACTTGTGGGGTATCGCAACTGCTGAGCTCTGATACCACTTTGTAACACCCTCAGAATCGGACCTATGCAAGTTTTAGCGAAACCCGCCAAACCCGCATAGAAACGATTCAAAGGTGCCCACCAGGCACTTTCGTGCGGGTGGAAAACGAAGTAATAACATTACACAACAGTCCTCGATGGGACCCACAGAACAGATATATATAACAGCGACTCAATGAGTCAAGAATACAGATATAATATACAAAGATCCAAATCACCTTGAAAATGACAGAGCGTCCGACTACGGACAAGATGCAAATGGGGCTAAGAGCCCTGAAGAATAACCAATGGCGTCCATAACCCTGCCCAGGCCAAGCCGGAAGGGTAACCCTGCTAACGACGTCGATCTCAAACCTGCTTAAACAAAAGGGGTGCCGACAAAGGGCAAAGGAAAAAGAGGAGCGTCAGTACTGAGGCCAGTACACGGCGAGACTAGAATTCGGCGGTCCTCGCCTACATAGGTATGGTGGACTGAAGCGGCAGCGGCAGCATGCACTAAACAACCTATAGAGACTCGAAACAACTGGCGGCTATCAGAGAGGGATAAGAAAGACCTATTCGGAACCAACCTGATGCTACCACCAAACAAACCCATCCTGGGGTTTCCCCCTCGAGACCAAACGAGGAAGTCAACCGAGGAACTCACACAGTTGGCAGTTTTATTTATTCGGTTATTATTGCAGCAATTACTAGTCAGGTATAGATAATCATCCTGATAAAATAAGCAGTGGGCACTTTTAGTTAACCATTCCGTTGTAGTGGCGACACTTACTAGTCAAATTCAATTAGCATGAGATAACCCAAAACCCAACAGTTGTTGGTACTTTTATTTAGCCATTCCGTTGTAGTTGCAATACTTACTAGTCAGATACAATAGTCGCTGGCGACGACCCAAGAAAGCAATTGTTGGCAGTTTTACTTAGCCATTCCATTATAGTGAAGCTGATTACTAGTCATTATAAAGTCAAATTTATAGCACTACTTTAGTTATAGTTGTCTATGCTCGAGATACTGTGCTCCAAGTCGTCCATAACCGCGGACACGGCTTTCAGAAAGTTTTAACCCGGCCGGGGTGCACAAATAGCAACACACACTCGATCAACCTCGGAAAAACCAAAACAAAACCCAACGAGGCCTTCACGACAAAGCAATCACAGGATTCAGAAATATTTCAGGGGGCCACCCCTTAAAGTAGACCCGCAACAAAGCCGGCTGGCTCCGAGACGGACTCAAGGTTGTGGGGACAGCTGTGAACGACTGGGAACCCAAAACTGGGCTTGTCGACACCGCGGAATCATGCCACGATCCTAAACAGTACAGTGTGCTCCTCGCACAATCGTAAATAAAGCAGTAAAGCATGGCATAAGTACAGGATAGTAGTAAAACCCCAAACTAGTTTGTGGCCCCAAGAAATAAGAATGAATCAAGCTCTGGCTCAGGGGGTCCCATAAGCCTCCCGGATGTGGATAGCGCGATAAATCAAGGAACAGGTATCAATCACTCGGGGTCCTACGGGACACAAGTGGACGGTTAACAACCAAATAACATCTATTGCCCACCTGTGCCTCTGCTTACCTACTTCAATTTTAGTTGTTAAACAATAATTAAAGTGAACGATAAGTAAAACCATGATCATCTCCAACATCAAACATGCGGCAATACACCAACAACTGTGGCACTTGACGACACGCAACAGCACTTGAGCAAGCGACTACGACGCGCAAGTCCAACTATCTACCAAACAACAGGTAATAGGATGTGTCCAAGGCAATATAAGGCTGCAAGGGATATCACGGGTACGAAAACTAGAGCAACGCAACACAGATAGCAATAGATCAACAGGAGGGAATAAATACTATAAAAGTAAGATAGGTAGAAAGGGGGAGATGCTCGCCTGAAAAACATTGCCGAAGGTTCAACCGAAGATCGGGGCGACACTCGCATCAACTCAACGGCCTTATCCGCGAAGAAGCAAAACACTAGAATAAACACGGGATGCAATATTTAATACTACGCAAAAGATCGGGCATGATGCATGTATGTTGCAAGGCATGGCAATGGTGCGATGCGATTAGGTCATATTAAGCGGAACCGGGGTCCCGACAATTATTCAAGTGGTTCAAGTTATTTAGCTACCCCGCATTTTAGATGTTGTTTTAACATGGCAACAGATAGCACCGGTTCGCTACATCAATTTAAATGAGGCCGATATGAGACTAGATTTGCCCGCATATGGGCCCCATATTTAATTTAGGTGATTCGGCATAAGGCCCCCAAACCACATGACAAGTATGCATGCATGAACAATTAAAAATGCAACAATTTGTATAGATGGAATTTATAAAATAGGGCTCGGAAAAAGGTTCACACATTAGGGTTCGGCGATCTTGGGTTCCGGGGTTCGGGGTCGGGTTTCGGGGTTCAGGGTTCGACGGCCTCGGTCTCGGATAACGGAGGTAGGTCTTGTCGCATCCGGGGAGCAGGACTTGGTGCGGCGTCGGGGCGCATCGGACCCGCTCTAGTCGGTGCCGATCGTGTCGCATTCGTGGCCTTCGGGTCCGTGTAGTCGGTCGTGGCGTTCGAGGTGAAGAACTTGGCGTTCTGCGTCGGTGTCGATCTTGTCCGATGGGGATCTTGGTTCAACGTCATCGCGGTCTTCGGGTCCGGGGGGTAGACCTTGGCGTCCGAGGGAAGTCCATGTCGTGTTCGTGACGGAGATCTTGAGGGTCCATGATCTCGGCGAACTTGGCGTACTCCAGGTTCAGGTCCAGGCACCCGAGAGGAAGTACTTGATGGTTCCGAGAAGGAGGTCTTGGCGCTTCGGATCGGTCTTACGGGCACGCCATATTGTCGCGAAGATCTTGACACGGCCAGCAGCTACAGGGAACACGCGGGAGCATCTCAACCGGCTCTTGAGCATCATCACAGAAGCATGTGGCCGAGGCAGCGCCGATGCGGACTTGGGAACGATGGCGGCCTCGTCGACAGAGGGAAGGGGCGGCCTGACGAGCTTGGTGGGGCGAGGCCGGCAGCGCGGCATGGGAGTTGGGGAGGTCGAGCTCGGCGGGAGAGGTGGCCGTCGGGAGGAGGCAGCGGCCAGCAAGCTTGCAGGAGGCGGCGAGCTCGACCGGCGATGGGCCCAGGGAGGTCGCGGCCAGGGCGGTGAACGGGGCTGACGGGGAGGCGGCGGACCGGCGGGCGGAGACGGGCGATGGCCGAGGCGGAGGAGCACGGCGACGGCGTCGGGAGGCGGGGCCGGGGACGCGCGGTGGAGCGGCGGCTCGCCGGAGCGAGGCTCACGGCGGCGCCGGGGAGGAAGGGGAAAGGAGGAGGCGCCGGGAGGGAGAACGCCTACGGGCGGAGGATGAAGAAGCGGGGAGGGGAAGCTCGGCGGCGGTGAGCGCGCGTGGTTGGGGAGGGAGGTGAGGGCGCGGCGCCGGCAGGGACGCGCGGCCGGGGAGAGGGTGGCGACGGCGAGCCAGGCGTGGCGGAGGGAGAAGGGGCGGGGCGCGCCGGCGCAGCACCGCGCGGAGGAGGGCGCTGGGCGGCGGCCGGGGCGGCGCCGGAGGAGAGGGAGGGAGAGGAGAGGACGGCAGAGAGGAGGGAGGGAGACGAGCGGGAGGAAGGAGGCGGGGTGGGGCGTCACGTGGGGCGAGCTCGGTGGAGGCAGGGAGGTGCGGGGGCGCCGCGGTGGAGGAAGGAGAGAGGAGAAGAGCGGGGGCAGCGCGTGGGTAGCGTGGCCAGGGCGGTGGGACCGGGGACAGGGGCTGTCGGGGCGTGGGTGCGTGAGTGCGTGTGTTGCATGTGTGCTGGGTGGGACCCAGGGAGAGAGAGGGGGAGAGAGGCCAGGTGGCTGCGTGGGATAGGGTAGAGGGAGGGGAGAGGTGACGTGTCAGGTGGGGATTGGCCGGGGTGAGGTGGAGGCAGGGTGGGTAGAACTAGGTTGGGTAGAAAAAGGTTTTCTAGGTTGGACCGATTTTATTTCAGGGGTGGTCGACTGGGTCGAATCGGCCCGTTCGACTGCCCCACTAAAAATAATTAAATATTTTATTTATTTCAAAAGGGCTTTTGCAATCCAATAGCAGACAAAACAAAATAATCCGCAGACCCGGGTTTTGTGTTTGAACAAAGACGGGGCGTTTAGAAAACATGAACCGGTTTTTCCGCAATTAATTTTATGCAAGCAAATGCAAGATGATGACGATGCTCAAATGCAATGTGGCATGATGACATGAGCATGCGGTCATGATGATGCAATGCACAAAAACAACGCGATTTTCTAGTAGTGGTTTTGCGGGATGCCACAATGTGGATGTGGGATAGGTGGATCAGGAGAATACACATGAGAAACCTCATTGTATACTTCCTTACCACTATCCTTTTTCGAGGAGGAGCTCTTGCTAGTGCCATCACCAACCACATCGTTATCTTTGGAATCGGTTTTACCCGTTTCCTTGGATTGCGGAGTGGTAGCCTCTAAGGCAGATGGAGGTGATGCTGCGGATGTGGAGAGACGCATTATCATTGTACCAATCTCTTCCATCTTATCCTCCATTGAACTAATCAAGGTTGTTTCCAACGTCTTGATATCGTTCATGGTGACTACCTCCGGAGCATCACTCACATCTCCCTTGGAACCCATACTTCTCTTAGGCGGTTAAGCCCGAAATAAGAGCCGGGGCTCTGATACCAATTGAAATGGATCATATGGGCACCTAGAGGGGGGGTGAATAGGTGCTACTTAATTATTAGTTCTTTTTCAATTGTAGGATTGACACCAAGTAAATTCTCTAGATATGCAAGTACGAAAATTTCCCTATATGCAAACCTAGCTACTAAGCACGTAAAGAGAGGAGCGAGGAAACCGTAGTGGAGCACGCGGAGACATAAGGATTTGTTTTACTGCAGTTCCTTCCTTGTTAAGGGAAGTACATCTATGTTGGAGGGGTGGGCGGTTCTAATACCACCACGCCACAATAGGCCTTGCCCTATTATTCGATGGATCTCTCCACGAAAGGCCTGATCCACCTTCTCCACTATCGGTACCCTTCGAGGCGGGAACCAGTGCCTTTACAACTCTACCAGGACACACACCCACAACTGAATTGGAGGCTCCCTTAATGACAACAAGCTGCCACAAGAACAAGGTTTATCAATATAAACAAAAGCAAGGATCTAGATATTTGCAAGAAATACTAGATTGGTGATTCTCCAAATGAATGGAGAGGAGATGAAGCGCTTGATTGCAGTAGTTGAAGATCGAGTTCTCCTCCTTCGATTCCCTAAGGGACGGGGCCTTTGGTTGGATGAAGGTGGAGCTCTCTTGGATGAAGGTTGAAGAACAGATCCTGCCTTTTTCGAATGAACCAAGAGTTCTCGCAGGAGGGGGAAGGCTGGCTTAAATACTCCCTGCCTAGATCTTGCCGTTGGAGAAGTTTGGGGGCGGATTATCTGCCCCCATAAGGGGCGGACTATCCGCCCTGTGGGGAAATCCACCCCCTGGATGGGAAGACCGGGGGAAGTCCGACCCCACACAGAAGGTGACACCGGTCTTGACTTGGTGACAAACCTCGAGGGGGCGGATTATCCGCCCCTCTCAAGGGGCGGACTATCCGCCCTGGGGGGAAAATCCGCCCCTAGGACGGAAACTCCGGGGGAAAATCCGCCCCCCCCCCCCCCCATACAGAAGGTCGCGCCGGTCTTATCTTGGAGAAAATCCTGGGGGGGCTATTCCGCGCCTGGAGGGGCAGATTATCCGGCTAGGCCAGAAAATCCGTCAAATACTCCGCCCCCATTCTGAGGGTTGTGCCCTTCTGAGTTTTGGGAGGGGCGGATTATCCGCCTCCCAAATACAGTTTCCATTTCCTTTTCAAGGTAGAGATCTGTAGCACTTCAACACACATTAAATAATCCTTGATATTGTTATCTCACACACAAAACACTAGGGATTATGAAATGTTCTTTCATATGGCCCTGCTAAAGCACCTAGCGCCGCATAGCTCCGGGTCTTCCTCTTTAGACTCCCTGGAGCATGCACGTTTTGCGCGTGATTTGTCGATCTTGCGTTGTGTGAGATCATCACAAGCGTCGTAGTTGCGCCTCCTATGTTGTGGGCTTCGACGATGCCGCGGCAGGTCATGCTCCTCCTTGTTGGATGAGGGTGCGTGGCTTTTGTTGAATTTTACCGCAGCCTTTTTCTTCGGCTCTAGGGTCGCTTCCCCGTGCAACGTGGCTTCGATCATCCCGAGACCTGCAATCGCAGATTTATGGATTGTGTACTGGGGGTCCCCTCCGGTGGTGGGTTTGCTACCAGGTAGGTGGTGGTTGCCATGACTGTGGCCTGTAACGTCTTGGGCATGATGTTGCCCTGCGAGTCCATCAATGTGAAGGACAGGTCGAGTGCCTTGGTGGCCTCCCGTCGTGTAGCGGGGACCATGCGCTCCATGCGGGAGCGGTGCTTATGGCCGTCATAGCCTTTCGAAGAGGATCCGCCGGCGGAGGAGAGCGCAGCTCGCCACATGCTTGACTCGTCAGCTGCTCTCCTGTGCTATTCGAGCTCCTTGTGTTGGTCGACTTGTTGATTGTGCTCCTTGATGAGGAGCCAATGGTAGCCCATCAGCATGTCGCGAGAAGCATCGAGTGGTAGAGTATTGGTACCTCGCACAGCTTCCCGGACTCTTTCCCACTGAGCGTCATTGAGATGGATCTCTTGACAATAGCGATTGCCACCGTTGGCATCTTCGTGTGCCATGTTCCCGTTGGGATTGGTCGGGGTGGCTTGTTTCCTCCGTTCGTGGCATTAGGAGCCTGCGGGTTAGGAGTGGGGTCCATTGGCTCGGCTCCATTGTCAACGTGACCATCATGGATGGATGGGAACATGTAGCGATGGGGAGATCTTTTCTCCCACAACTCTCTGATCCAGAACCGTATGTTCCTTCCTCCATAGGATGATCGCAGAGGTCAGAGATGCATCTGCTACTGTCATCCGAATTGCCTGTCAGTGACGGTGCGCTCAAGGCACCGATTGGTGGAACCCATGGAGCGGGTACGACTGCCAGAGGCAGAATTCACTTAGGGAGGCATAGGGTACCGATCTGGCCCACGTGGAAGCAGAAGCTTCCGAACATTAGTTTGACTCTGTCTCCTACGGAGTCGAAGTTTTTCCGAATTGCCAACGAATGGACAGTGAAGTCGATGGTGCCGAATAAGAGGTGATTCTCTGTCGCGGATGAGTCGAAGATGGTGGTGTATGGGACCGTCATAATCGCACGATCAGCATCCCTAGTTCCAACAGATGGCGCCAATTTACGAGGGTTCGACTCGTCAATTCCCATTGTTATGGACTTGGGTTTGGAGAAGAAGCGGAAGCTGGAGATCACGGAACGGTTAACAGACTCGCAACACGGGGACACGAGGTTTACCCAGGTTCATGCCCCCGGAGGGAAAACCCTACTCCTGCTTGTCTATTCTTGGTTGATGGCGATGCCGATGATTAAAAGGGTGCGCAGATGCAATATGGAGTGAGTTGTGTTCTAGGGTATGAGGTAAGAGAGCCCCCTCGCCGTGCCCTCCTGGCCTTTATATATGGGGAGGCCAGGTCTCGGGTAGGTCGATTCAGTTACAGATTAGGGTTAACCCCTTTGAGATTCTATCTACTCTTAGCCATGTCCTCCGAGAAGTAGAGTTCTTTCCGGGCTTGAGCTATTCGAAGTCTCCTTGGGCTTCACGATTGCAGCAGGTCCTACTTGTGGGCCTCCGCTGGGCTGAACTAGGTAGGCTAACATCAGGTACCCATAGGGCATATCCATGTCAAAAGGACTTGAGTGTTTGTAACATACTGTTAGTTACATATGAAACATGTAAGGAAACATACTGGCTATTGGATGGAAACATAGAGTTAGCCTAGAGGAAGCATGCGTATGAACATATGAAGCTCTATAGTATTGTTAAATCAAAAGAAATAAAATGTTCTGGTTGTTGGAAACATGTAATGTGGATGTAGGAAGCATTGTGTCATTAAAAATATATAGTTACATTGGACAATTTTTTATATTTTATACTAAAAAAATTTTGCTTGCCATGGAAGCAGATTCTCCAGTGTTATCCTCTCTATAAAAAAAGTCCAACAACTACGCACAGTGACTCCTATAATATTGGTGTCCTTCTCCCACAAAACCATCACCGCGTCAGTTTGCCGCTACACATGGATACACCATGTATGTTTAAATTGAAGCAAATTCAGTAGCGAAGAAAGTATTTGGTCGGCAGAAGCATAGTTTTGATATTTTGGAAACAAGCCATTCAAACTATTTTTAGATCGAAGCATACTTAATCCCATCAGAAGCATATTTAAGTGGCATTGGAAACATAAATTTTGATCCTGTTGGAAGCACATATACTTATTAGCATGATTTCAATATTTTTAAAACAAGTAGTTACAACTATTTTCAAATGGTACTCCCTCCATCCCGGTTTAAAGGACACAAATTGCAATTCTCTGGGTCCTAGGTGTCATCTAATTGGTCCATTTAATGGCATGGAGTAGAACATGCATGAGGAAAAAAAGAATTATAAAAGCGTTCACATTTGTTCACACATGTGCATGCAAGCATTTTGTTCTTTTCACACGGGAGTAATTACAGAAATTAAATGCTTTTGTGTCTAAGTATTTTGGGATTGCATGGTTTGCAAATTGTGTCCTTTAAACCGGGACGGAGGAAGTAACAAATTTTAGTAACATCAGAAACACAAACTTTGATCCCATCGAAAACAAATATTATTCTATAAGGAAATAAATCAGATGTCACAGAGACTAATTTTACTTAAATAATTATTTTCATTAATTTTCCTAAAAATCAGGAACAAGTAGTAGTTACCGGGAGAAGTTTGGAGTATGAACAATAAAAGAGGTGCATTAATTACATGATCTCTTTTTTAATGAAAGCATGCAAATCTGTCTTTGATTCACCAAAATAGATGCGTGGTTCTAGTGGCAAATCAAACAATCGAGCTCCTTCCAATCCTACGACCATGGGCTAGTCCGAGCTGAGGCTGGTACTAGTGCTAGTATCATAAGGTATATCATATATGTCAACTTAGAAAAAATCTGATGTGACATCACAATTAATAAAGAGAGAGGTAGTTAGAGTATCATAAGTAGATAATGTATCATAGCACACAAAACTAGAAATTATAATGGCAAGTAAATTTTATACACACATTTTACATAGAGATTCTACAAATCAATAAATATACCACTACTATGATACTACTATATAATATAATGCACTAGAGACATAGTATCATATGCATGATACTAGTATTATGATACTCCCACTATGACCAGTCTGAAGCCAATATCGGCTTCCGACTCATAGCGATGCCCCACCTATCCGCTACAAATCGCTGCCGCAAGAAGACAACCCGAATCTCGCATCCCAACACCGCCCGACCACCTCGATTCATGATAGGCACATGCCATTTGCATATGTAAGTCATCAGTGGAGCCATAATACAAGGAGCTACGTACAAAGCAGTTCCAGGGGCATAAAGCCTTACCAATTACTATGAGTTAATACTCTCACCAAGATATTAATCATCAAGGGGTTAGAAACATGCATCAATTTCTGCCGATTTGTCTTGATACTATGACCGGTAAATTACAATTATAATATTAGGATGAAAAGTAAGATGAGCTTGCTATGTCTAGGTGGTTAGGGGCGGAAACTTGATTCCACGATTGTTGGCGCGAGTGTACTCATGCTACAATATATGTCCATAGCAGTATTATCTTACAGGAGTAAACATTAAATTACAAGATTTTGTGAACTAATAGCAGCGATATTTTGTGTTAATCAAAAAAAATCATTTGTCTTCACGAGTACATAGATTAGCACTCCAAACTTAAGGATTGTGTCATGATTACTTTGTTATTTTTGCTACTTTGTTTCTAATATAATGTGGTATGTAGGTGGCATACTTGTTCTCGAAACTATAAATCATGTACATTGTGATCTTCTATGCTCCCCTAGATCTTCAGCTATGATAACCTCCATCTTCTCTAATTTATTTGCTTATCATACTGAATTTGATGTTTTAAATGCAATGTTGTGGCTGTTGAAAATCTAGGCAATATTTCAATTATATTAATTTAGAAATAAATCATGAGCTAAACATACATGTACTGATATTTGGTAACGATACCATATAGTACTAGACTAATCGTAGAATCATCTACGGAAATTACTAGTACAATGCACATAGAAATAAGTAAGAGAAGGATTAGCATGTTATACCCTCCGATAAGCCAATTGGCCATAGCAGCAGCGGAGGCGGCAGCCTCGTCGGCCACCCTCTTGGACGCAGCGGCGGCCTGTTCGGCTTTGGTAGCCATGGTGATGACGAAGGCGTGGAAGTAGTGGATCAAAAGCGAGCAGTCGCGTTGAATACGCTCCCCAAAAACCTAATCGCCCCTCTCCCATACAGGATCTAGAGAGGCAGGGTTTCAGACGCCTGCTCTTCCGTCAGCCATGTACGTGGTGGACGGAATGAGATCACCGCGGCAACAACAGTAGAGGAAACAATCGTAGCAAATGCGCGTGGAGGCAGTGGTTCTGTTTTGTGTCTGAAGAGGAGAGAACTCTCCAATATATAGGAACAAGTAGATACGAGATGGTTCAACGGAAAGAAATAGTCGTAGTTAATTAATAGAAACGCCCATAATAAATTACTGAAAACGTACATACTTAAGACAAAACGTTTCAGGTCGTATTCATTCTCATTAACGTATCAGTTGCAACCATTCGTATCCCATTTCTGTGCGACAAAAAAACACATCGGCTCAACGAGATTCCCGCAACCCGCAGCGCGCGCGTCGTGACGAGGCATGGCGAGGCGGGCGGTGGAGGAGGAGGAGCGCGTGTGTAGAACGTCTCTCTTCTCTTCACACCACGTAATACTAGTGGGATAAGAGCTCACCTTATATGTTGGTGGAAATCTCTCCCATCTAGCTATGTGGGACTAACTCCCATCACTCCACTTACCATGAATGGACCCTTAGAAATTTTCCTGAAATTGTTAGATGGGCCTAAATCTCACCGTATATTTCAACAATCCCCCACCAGATCCCAAAGGCCCATGGTGTTTCCAACACTGTTTATATATACTGGTATTTTCAGTGAAGACCTGTTAAGGTTGAACATCCACCTAGAACATATGGCTACACTCCTTTACAACTAAACAATGGACTATTCCTTGAATTGTCAGTTTGGCGTAAAGAGGTTTCACCAAATGTCTTACTAATACTAGGCTGCCGAAAAATGACCCCTCAGGTGGAGCATATTAGTCACACTCCTGGCCTTTTCATGAACTTACTAGAGATCAACCCAATCTCATAGATTGTGACCAGCTGTCGGGCTCATATAGGTGTGTTCCCCCAAAGATTGCTCTGTAGGATAGCATCTTGCTTATAAAATCTTTGGAACACACTAAAACAAAATTCAACCTGCCATACATTTTCCCAGAGTACTGCATCTCCAACAGAGTGGGTTAGTAAAACTACTCTCATTTGTTAACAACTAGCTTGTTTTCCCAGGTCGTACTTCACGGGATCTCCGATCACATAGGTTGGGTTACTAACATGGAGGCTTATGTGGGTCTCATACCCATCTCCCTCGATGCATTTTCTATCACAACACGGGATATCCCTTTAGTAAAGGGATCTGCCAGATTTTTAGCTGACTTGATATAATCCAATGTTATCACTCTGGAGTTTACTAAATGTCTGACAAGTTTTAATCTCATTCTTATGTGTTTGTTGGACTGCATGTTGTCCTCTGAATTCTTTACCTTGACAATTACAGTTTGATTTTCACAGTTCATAAGGATAGTCGGTACTGGCTTTTCAACCACTGGAAAGTCCATCAAAAGATCTCGAAGCCATGCTGCTTCGACACCAGATGTGTCTAATCATGTTAATTCTACTTCCATTGTTGATCTCGTTAGGATCGTTTGCTTGTAAGACTTCCAGGAAACAGCACCATCTCCAAGAGCAAACACATACCTCTTTGTGGCTTTCATCTCATCAGCATCAGAGATCCAATTTGCATCACTATACCCTTCAAGCACCGATGGGTGCTCGGTATAGTGAAGTCCATAGTTCATAATTGATACGTCCAATTTGCATCACCATTCTATATCAAAATTTTCCTCTATTCATTCATATATTTCACATTAAGAGGTGTTACTTATGTCTTTTCACCTATTTTTGCATGTTGGATGATTCTTAGAGGATTAACTGTCGGAGTCAGGATTCTGATGGATAAAGAGGTGTTTTGATGCAATTTTGTGAAGATCAGAAAAATACTAGAAAAATTATGAAAAATCATATTTTCCTAGAAGACGAAGGAAGCCAGAAGGGGAGGCGGAGATGGGCCAAAGGGTGCCCACACCCCCAGGCGCGGGCCACCCCTAGGCTGCGCCTACAGGGATGTGGCCCACCTGGCCCACCTCTGGCTCCGCCCTCTCGCTTATATCTTCTCCTCAAAACCCTAAAACACGGGGGAGCAACGACAGAAAGATTCCAACCCTCTACGGGGCGGAAAACACCGAGAGAGAAAGAGCTCTCCGACAGATAGATTTCTAGCGGGGAAATTCCTTCCCGGAGAGAGGAGATCGCCGCTATCAACACTCATAAAGCTATACTTCATCGAGATCATCATCATCATCCTCCACACCATCATATCCACCAGAACCATCATAACCACTCCATCCCGCTGTAACAATTGATTGAATACTTGCATAGTTCTTAGGGGAAACTTTCCTGGTGTTGATTACTATTGTAGTTGATGCTTGTGAGTGGAACCATTGGATTATTGTTTATCTTCAGATTTTTACCCTTCACCATATCATCTTTCATCTTGATCCATATGATGTCTCGTGAGTAGTTCGTTTAGTTCTTGAGGACAAGGGATAAGTCATGTTGTTAGTAGTGGATTTGTGTTGAGATATTATTCAATGGTTTAGTATTTAAGTTGTGGTGCTATTCTTCTAGTGGTGCCATGTGAACGTCGACTACACGATACTTCACCATTTATGGGCCTAGAGGAATGCATTGTGTATTTGGCTACTAATTTTGGTGTTGCCAGAGTGACAGAAACCTGAACCACCGTTAGGACACCATTGCACAAGGGAGCGTAGGAACTCAGATTTTAAGGTTGTGGTTAGGTTTATATCTTAATTGCTTTCCTGTAGTTGTGGATGCTTGCAGGGGGTTTAATCACAAGTATGTATTAGTCCAAGTAAGGTCGATACATTAGCACAGGTTCACCCACACAACACTTACAACACCAAAGAAGGGTACTCGGCCATATGAAGCGAAAGCACTTGACAGAATTCTCATGTGTCCTCGAGAACGTTTGGTTCTTATAAGTATTTCCACCGGCTTGTCCTTTGCTAAGAAAGGATTGGGACACTTGCTGCAGTTGTTCGTTTTCTTTATTATTTGCACTTTATTTCTTTGCTTTATCAGAAAACCCCTAAAAATTTGTTTGCTAAGTATTTACAAAGATTTCCTGCTCCATACCACTAGTCAACACCTTCTACTCCCCGTTGGGATCGACACGCCTATTTATCGAAAGTACTACGATACACACCCTATAATTGTGGGTCATCAAGACTATTTTCTGGCGCCGTTCTCGGGGAGTGAAGCACTATTGAAGAGTGGAATTGGTAAAGGAAACTTCTACTGTGAGTATTGCTTTTTATTTCTGTTCGTTACTTTGTTTCCAATATGTATAACCCACTTGGTTTTATGTTCGGGAAAACTACTACCACTGTTAGGGTAGTAGATGAACCACCACCTGTTGAGATAGATCCTTTTAAGATACCTACAAGTATTGTTGATCATGTTATGGATAATGATTATTTAGGGGATGGAATTGTCCACCCTGGTGATCATTTTCTTATTATCCATGAATTATGCGGGTTGTTTATGTGTGCAGGAATCACAACTGAATAGGTGAAGGAGAAGTTACTCTCTATATCCTTGAAAGGGAGAGCTGAAGAATGGTACAAGCTGCTGAAGAATGGGAAATTCATGGAGTTGGAGGAAATAGTACCTCTCTTTTATTCTAAATTTTATCCTCCCAGTGAAATACATAAGGATAGGAATCTGATATATAACTTTTGGCCTCGTGATGGAGAAAGTACAGCTCAAGATTGGGGGAGATTGAAGTTACTAATGCTTAAATGTCCTATTCATGAACTCCCTAACAATATTATTATCAATAATTTTTATGCTAGGATTTCTCTTCATGATAAAGATTTACTAGATACTTCTTGTGATGGATAATTCACACGTATGAAGGAAGAAGCTAAATGGGATATCCTAGACCAAATTCAAGAGAAGACTAAAGCTTGGGAGAATGACAAAGGAAGAAAGTCAGGTATAAATTATGATTATGAATGCATAAATCCTTTTATGGGAACCGATGACTTCTGTGATATTAGTAATGAGTTTGGCCTTGATTCTTAAAGTATTGCCAGTTGTTTTAAGGCCTTTGCCTCTTACATATAAATTCCTAAAAAGAAGTGGAATAAGTACCATGCACCTTATAAAGATGTTGTTAGTCATGTTCCTGTTAGAAGCACCGAAGTTTGTACTATTAATCATATTGTGCATGAACCTTATGTTGATAAAATACCTTTCCCAGCTAAGGTAAAGGAGTAATCTATGATGATTAGTGTGAATAACAAAGGTACAAAGAAAACTGTGGAACCTGATGAGCAAATGAATACTGAACTTGTGGTAGCTATTGTGAAAAATCTTGTCACTAGAAATATAGAGGATGAGCACATTGTCTTCTGTGAAGATGCTTCTAATATTATTTCTCATCCTAGTAAGGCTAGAAAAGCTAGTGTCCATGTGCTTTCTATTAGAATTGGTGATCATTGCTATTATGGTTTATGTGATATTGGTGCTAGTTCTAGTGCTATACCTTATGAGCTTTATAGGGAAATTATGCATGAATTTTGTCCGTGTGAACTTGAGGACATTGATGTGGTTATTCACCTTGCTAATAAGGAAACCATTTTCCCTATTGGTATCATAAGAGATGTGGAGGTCCTCTGTAGTAAGGTTAAGTATCCTACTGATTTTCTAGTGCTTAATTCAGCAGCTAGCAAAACTTGTCCTATCATTTTTGGTAGACCTTTCTTGAACACTTGTGGAGCTATTATAGATTGTAAGAAGGAAATTTTTTTGACTTAGTTTGATGGAGATTCTTATGAGTTTAACTTTTCCAAATTTTCTAAAGCTCCTTGCGAAAATAGCTTGCGTAATGAAGATTTCAGGATGGAACAACTTGCTTTTATTGATCTAGTTTATGACCTTGGACCTCTTTCTGATGATTGTAAGTATGCTCATTCTGATGATAAAGTTGTTTCCTGTGACAGTTATATTGTAAACTTTATTCAAAGTGCTACTGAAAGTTATTATGATAGGGGTAAACATGGTTGTATGCATCTCAATAATGTTAAGTTTCCCCGTTTTATGTTGAAAGCTTTGAAGTTGCATTTGTTTTGTCTTCCTATGCTTGTGGCTTTTTGTTTCAACAATTTGTTTTCTCATGATACCCACATGCATAGGAAGTGGGTTAGTGATACGTCCAAAACGTATCTACTTTCTCGAACACTTTGCTATTGTTTCTCCTCTAAACTTGTGTGATTAGGATACAACTAACACGGACTGGCGCTATTTCCAGCAGAATTACCTTGGTGTCTTGTTTTTGTACAGAAAATCAACTATCAGGAAAAATCCTGAAAAATATGCCAAAACCTATTTTCACCAGATGATCCACGGAGCCAGAAGGGGAGACAGAAGGGAGGCCTGGGGGGCAGACCCACCCCAGGCGTGGGCCCACTTGACCCCGCGCCTGGAGGGGGTGCTTCCACCCCAGGCACCTCCTCGGGCTCCCTCTGCGCCTATAAGTTGCCTTTCGGCCTAAAAACCAAGGGGGTTGGATAGTTTTCCAGAAAGAGTTCCACCCCAGACTATTATGACTGGTTATACTTGCTCACTTTTATTTTTCTCCTTTCCAATCTTTGTTCTTCGTCGTGCCTAACTTAAAGGCGTTAAAGAAAAGTACTTGTTGGGAGATAACCCAAGAGTTTCCTTGAGTCATGAAAGTTATTACTTCAGTAATGACTTCTCCTTATCCTTTTTGTTTGCTTTTTGTGCCAAGAATGACCTCTAATGAGAGGGAAGTAAGATTTGGAGAGTTTCTGTCCCGAAACAGATTTCTCTCCTCCACCATAAAAATTCGTGAGGAGTCTATGTAAGTCGGATTGAGCCGAACATTTACTAATAAATCCATCAGTATGTTAGATAACTTTCTTTAGTTCAACACTTTTTGATTTGAGCAACAGAAGGTCTTCGAAAAAATCAGTTTCTACCTGCTGGTCTGTTTTGACAGATTTCTGCCATTATTTGCATTTGCTTCTTATTGATTCCTTTTCGGGTTCTTTTTGGGAAATTGAGATTTTTGAAGGAGTTGCTACAGTAGCTTGTGTTTTTAATGAAAGTTCTTTCTGTTCCAAAGCTTTGCCAGAGGTCTAATATCGATTGAATAAACTAATGTTGCTAATGAAGATTGTGTGAAGTTTTGTATGAAAGAAAAATTTCAGGTGTAGAGAGAGGATGATGTAATGAGATGAAGAATGGACAAAATCTCAAGCTTGGGTGGATCCACTCCGTGTCACCCCAAGAATTACTCAAGAGGTACAAGCGTCAAAGCTTGGGGGTGCCCAAGGTATCCCCTTCTTCATCAATAAAAATCTCAGGTCTTTCTAGACACTTCGTTTTTATTGTTTCATGCACAGTTGTGTTGTTCTTGGAGCGTCTTAGTTTTTGTTTTATTTTTTATTTTGCTTCGTTTGGTTTTGCATTGGTTGCCTTCTAAAAAAATCAAAAACACCAAAAATATTTGTTGTTCTTCTTTGGTTTTGTGAGTTCTTTGTAGGGTTCAGCCGTCCACAGTGGATTTTGGTTTCATGTTAATATTCAAGTCACACAAGTGAAGGGCAATAATGAATATTAAGACAACTCGAGGTGTGGTAAGAGGCTAGTAACAAACTTTATATGTTTCTCATTTTTGTACATATACCCATCATGGTGAGCACGCTTAGCCTATTTGTGTAAGGTGTATGTCATTATGGATGCTTAGTAGTTCTTGCTTGTCTATGATTAGCTACAACTTGCTAATAGTTTGTAGCATGTCATATAAATGTTTGCTTGCATTGTTTTATTCATACTTTGGTATGACATTGTGGTATCCTCCTCTGACTGTTCATGTGAATCGACTTGGCACATGTTCACGCATGCATATGACTAATCAATAGTCAGTAAGCCTCGATGATTTATTTTGCCTCAGAGTTCTTGTATCACTTTCATGCCATAATTAGTCCTATTTTGTTGCAAGCATGATTATGACAGTTATTGCTCTCTCATTTGTCGCTCCCTCCCTATTTCTAGCCTTCACTTGCACTGAGTATGTGCTCTACCTGTGCTTCCAACTCCTTAAAACCAATATTGCTAGATGTGCCCACCATATTCTACTGAGTATGTGCTCTACCTATTAGCATCATTTGAGACTTCAGTGCATATTCTATATGCCGTGTTTTCTTCCAAAATAAAATGTTTGTCTGTTTTGAGAAAGTTAGTTAGTAAAGCTCTCACGAACTTGATGGTACACTTTATTCCTTGCGCTTAATAATCTTGAACCATTGTGACTAGTCCATGTAATTTATATGCTTGCTTATTATGTGTTGGGAGTCAGCAGAACCGTGTTGTCACGGGGAACGCTTTCAACACCTTTTGGATATCCTATCCAGTTGATACTTTGCTATTTTGTTTACGGATGTCGACGGTGTGAAATAAAAGGGGAGGTTGTGAGTTCATGGAGTTGATACATTGTGTTAGAGAAACGTCTGGGCCGCTAGCCTAAGCCATGCCTAATCATGGTGGAAACTTGCAGCATCACCGTAATGATCATCTAGGAAGCATCCTCAATAAAAAGCTATGCATATGGTAAATAAAAAGATTGCTGAGATGCTCATTGTCTGCTTGCCTTGTCATTTTGGTTATGGGAAAGATCATGTACCATATCCAAGGGGTACCCCGTTGGCGGTTCTCGATGATATGCATGTATTTACAATGACAAGAACTTTCAGGTGACCAAAGTTGAGTAGCATGCGGAGCGACCCTCGTACTCAAGGGACTTGGGATTTCCAGTTTATGATATGTCAAGCATATGATTTAGGGTGGACCTCAATTTCACCTTAACAACGTGAAGATGCCTATGATAGGGAAAATGAGAGCTCAAAGCTAGCGAGTACCTTTCTTTCAGCATTAGGAAGCCTTTCAAACCTTCACAAAACCGTTTCCACAATTTTGTTGAGTCATCACTTATTTTATGAGCACCTTCTTGAGAGCATAGTTTTCATTCTTGTGTTTGTTCCAAAACTTGGTTAATTATGTCATGACTTTGATGCTTGTATCTCTGATATCTTTACATCTAGTCTTCGCTTGAACTTCAGAGGTGCCTTGGCATTCATATTATGCTCTTCAAACAAAGGCAAGCGAGATACCACTCTATCATACCTTATTATGAGCATTGCAATGTTGCTTATGTTTATGTTTCATGCTAATTATTATTATTGAGTTGGTTTCTCTTCATACCTTGCAATGACTATTGAGTAGACTTAGTTGCATACTCCTTATTATGAATTGTCTAAGCATCTACTCCTATGCTGAGAATATATACATCTTATGAAGCAAAGTGTTCGTGAAAGTTATTTTATCGCACTCAGTTTTCAACTTAATTGCTTGAGGACAAGCAATAAGCTAAGCTTGGGGGGAGTTGATATGTCCAAAACATATCTACTTGCTCAAACACTTTGCTATTGTTTCTCCTCCAAACTTGTGTGATTTGGATACAACTAACACAGACTGACGCTATTTTCAACAGAATTACCCTGGTGTCTTGTTTTTGTGCAGAAAATCAACTATCAGGAAAAATCCCGGAAAACATGCCAAAAACTATTTTTCACCAGAAGATCCACGGAGCCAGAAAGGGAGACAGAAGGGAGGCCTAGGGGGCCAAACCCACCCCAGGCACGGGCCCACCTGACCCGGCGCCTAGAGGGGGTGCGGCCACCCCAGGCACCTCCTTAGGCTCCCTCTGCGCCTATAAGTTGCCTTTCGACCTAAAAACCGAGGGGGTTGGATAGTTTTCCAGAAAGAGTTCCGCTCTGCCGCCGCCACCAGAAACCAAGATTCAGATCCATAAACTCCGTTCTGGCACCCTGCCAGGACGGGGAATTTGGAGAGGATCATCGCCATCGTCATCACCAACGCATCTCCATGAACCACCGATGTTTCCCTCATCCATGAGTGAGTAAACCCCTGTTGTAGGCTTGGGGATGGTAGGGATTGGATGAGTTGTATCATGTAATCGAATAAGATATGTTAGGGCATAGTGCCTAGTATCTCTATTAGTGATATTTTACTTTGTTGCAACTTGTTGTGCTTAATGCTTGTCACTAGGGCCCGAGTGCCATGATCTCAGATCTGAACTTATTATTGAATCAGTATGATAGTATTGTTTGTGATCTTATCTGCAAGTTGTGTACACATATCATTGTCTAGATCTAAAGCCCCCAAAGTGACAATAATTGGGAAAACCGGAGGGGATGACTGTGGTGTGAGGATCACATGTGTTCACGGAGTGTTAATGCTTTGCTCTCGTGCTCTACTAAAAGGAGCACCTTAATTGACAGTAGTTCCCTAGAGGCCCCACTGCCACGGGCTGGCTTGACAGAAGATGTTGTGCAAGTTCTCATTGCGAGCATGTATGACTATATTTGGAGCACATGCCTAGGATTTTTTAGTACTTGGATGCTTGTTATTATTTATCTGCAATGCCCTAGATCTTGTTACATGTTTAGACTCGTCCATGCAATGCCCGACCATCCATCCCTATGCCTACCGCACTCGAATCCTACTGTTACCATTACTGTTACTATTGTTCCTATTTCGTTGTTACTGTTACTGCTGCTGTTGCCTTGCTGTCACTACTACCAAACTGTTGCTACTGATAAACTTTTGTGAACAAGAACTATTTCCAGGTGCAGCTGAACTGAAAACTTAGTTGTTAAGGCTTGCAAGTATTATTTGGCTCCCCTTGTGTCGAATCAATAAATTGGGTAATACTACCCGCGAAGACTGTTGCGATCCCCTATACTTGTGGGTCATCAGTTAGACTCAAATGTGTTAGTTATTTTCTTCTTGATGCTCTCTTTCACTTCAGATATTCATCTCCTATGTGAGCATCTTTGAAACTATCAAGCCTAACTTAAAGGCATTAAAGAAAAGTACTTCTTGGGAGATTCTTGAAAGTTATTACCATAGTAATAACCGCCCCTTATCCTTTTTGTTTTGGTTTTTGTGTCAAGATCAACTACTTTTGAGAAGTAGAGGACTTGTGAAAAGTGGCTGTCTTGGGACAGATTGTTTTGCTGCATTGTAAAAATTCGTGAAGGAGCTCAGTACTTCAGATGGAGCATTATTTTTCTGTGCTTGTTCTCCAAGTTGTTACCCAACTTTCATTAATTTTGCACTTTTTGATTTGAGTAACAAAAGGTTTTTTAAAAATCATCTTTACCTGCTGGCCTGTTTTGACAGATTTCTGCCATCATTTGCATTTGCCTCTTATTGATTCCTTTCCAGATTCTTTTGGGTTTTTGGAAAGGAGTTGCTACAGTAGATTTTTTTATGGATTTCAGTTGAAGTTTGTATCTAAAGGTTTATTTTTTTGCATACACTAATGTTGTCATTGAGGTTTGTGTAAACCCTTGTATGAAGGGAATTTCCAGGAGAAGGAGAAAAGGAATCCGCAGAGTTCGTCTTTGAATAGGTAAAAGTGGTGAAAATAGAAGGTTCTTGAAAAATCTATCTTTTTATATTTTTGATGTTTTATTACATACAGAATGTTCTGAAACGAAACAGAGGACAAAACGGAGGCCAGGGTGGCACACCCACCACAGGCGCGGGCCCCAGCTAGCCACGCATGGAGGGGGTGTGAGCCTCCTGAGCTCCGTCTCTGCCTCATTCTTGCACCAGTACCTTCTTTATGCTTTGAAACTTCGTAACATATAACCCCCCGGATTCCCTGAGGTTCATATATCGTGTTTTTGTTTCGATTTGTTTCTGTCAAGAAATCTTCTCAAGTTTAGAGCACCATGGTCTCTGCCAATGATAAAGGCAAGAAGCCCGAGGAATATGATCCTCAAAACCCCAAGGAGGAGGATATTTTGGTAGGGGATGAAGAAGACATGGAGGAGGACGAGCATCCAGACACCCACGCTACCGTCGCAAGCATTGGAGTGGTGGCAAACCTTACCAAGCTTAGGAGGACAAAACGGATGTCTACAGGAGGGAGAACTCCGCGTCATATCCTCGCTCCACGGTCACCTCCTCCATGTACCAAGAATCCCTTCCATACTCTTATACATGAGAAACAATACCAACAGGTGCCCAAAGGGAACTTTCCCTCGGTTTGGGATCTGCCTCGCTCTAACCATACAGGGAAGGAACACACTAAGAAGGAAGAGTGGGGAAAGAATAGCAAGGACTGGGACTCTCGGTACGATATGATCATGAACCGCATTGAGCAAAATTCGGAGTTGATTCGTACTCTGACCTTCGAGATTGAGGATTTGAGGAAACTGATTGACGATCTTATCAAGAGAACACCACCACCACCGAAGGAGTAATTCTTTATCAGGTTTGGCATCCCCTTGGCTTGTTCCAATCTTGGGGGAGTGCTGCGGTATCACATAATTATCTTTTATCTTTTACCTTTTTAGTGGATTCATATCTTTGGTAGAGAAGTTATCTTATAGGTTGGTTTGCATTTTGGAAGTATCTCTCCTTTAGTTGGTTATCTATGTATCCCTTGGTATGAGTGACTTTATGGAATTTAATGAGAAGTTTCATCTTTTACTTTTTGTACTTCTTATTTTAGTTTGCAATCTCTATTATATGATTGATCTTGTTGATCATTATTGGCATCACTTTGGGAGCATCAAGCAAATCTAAATTGGTTTTGGCAAACCAAGCTCTGGTTAGTAGCAACACTTTTTGAGGTTTGAAAGGAAAAGAGAAAAAGCTTACAGGTATTTTGTATCATTTGTTTTCTTTCTTGATTGCCTCATAAGCTTAGTATTATTTATTTAAGATCTTGTGTCTTCAAGGAAGATTGCATGTTTGGATTTATCACTTGTAGGTTTGCTTGTTTCCTTAAACTCTTTTGCTTGCTACCCAGCCTTGCTAGCCAAAAACCTGTGTTGAGAACGCATAATTCTCATGCATCCAACCCCTTTGAACCAAACATGTGCCATTTGTGTCCACCATATCTACCTATTAGCATTATTGCTATTCCAAGCAAATTCTCAAGCTTCATCTATCTTTCGAATTAAAAATTATTTTGTTATGTGAAAACTAGTTAGTAAATCTCTCACGAAATTGATGGCACACCTTATTTTCTTTCCCCTAATAATCTTGAACCATTGTGTCATCGAATTTGTATATGCTTGCATCTATACGTTGGGATTAGCAGAACCGTGTTGTCACGGGGAAAGCTTTCAACACCTATGGATACATATCCAGTTGATATCATGCTCTTTTGTTTGCGGATGTCATTGGTGTGAAATAAAAGGGGAGCATGTAAGTCCGTGGATTTATGTATGTGTGTTAGAGAAACGCCAGGGCCACTAGCCTAAGCCATGCCTAATCATGGTGGAAACTTGCAGCATAACCATAGTGAGCAATCTGTGAAGCATCCTCAATAAAAACCTATGCAAATAACAAATAAAAAGATCGCTGAGATGCTCACTGTCTGCTTGCCTTGTCATTTTTATTACGGGATAGCTCCTGTATCATGTGCAAGGGGTACCCCATTGGCGGTTCTCTATGATACACATGTACTTACAATGACAATAACTTACCGGTAACTAAAGTTGAGTAGCATGAGGAGCGACCCTCGTACTCAAGGGACATGAGATTGCCAACTTATATTTCGTCAAGCATATACTCCATCATTGTTCACTTTAACCTTAACCACTTGAAGATGCTTATGATAGGGGCAATGAGGGCTCAAATCTTGTAAGTATCATAATCTTTTGTAAGCTCTTTATGAACTTGAAATCCCCGCTTCCCTCTATGAAGGGCCTTTCTTCTATTTCTAAATTGAGTCAGTAAACCTACTTCCTCTCTATCTCCAGCAAGCATTTGAGTTGTTGCATTTCAAGCATTCATATGATGATTTATTCAATCATGTTCTTTATCTTCCTTGTTTGCACAAGACTCTTATCTATTGAGTAGTACTTTGAAAGCCATCATTGTGAAAAACCTTTTATGTTTGAGCAAAGAGTGATCTTGTTGTGAAGACTTCTACAAAAGCTTTTTCTGAAACTGTTTGCCAGTTGTTCTCTGACCAAGAACAAATTTTGCCAATTCCAATTATGATTTATCTTTATGCATCTCTATTGTGACTCCTGTACTTGTTGCAACCTAAGTTATATAATGGCGAGGTGCTTTCTTCTATGAGTTGTGTAATGGTAAGTGTGATGCTTCTTGTCCGTATTCTTTTATCAACACTTCACTCCATAAACCTGTTGACATGTTTACTAAGCTCAGTTTTCGCTTGGGACAAGGTCTAAGCTTGGGGGAGTTGATACGTCCAATTTGCATCACCATTCCATATCATAATTTGCCTCTATTCATTCATATATTTCATATTAAGAGGTGTTACGTATGTCTTTTCACCTGTTTTTGCATGTTGGATGATTCTTGGAGGATGAACTACCGGAGTCAGGATTCTGATGGATAAAGAGGTGTTTTGATGCAATTTCGCGAAGATCAGAACAATGCCAGAAAAATTATGGAAAATCATATTTTCCCAGAAGACGAAGGAAGCCAGAAGGGGAGGCGGAGATGTGCCACAGGGGGCCCACCCCCCCCCCCCCCACAGGCGCGGGCCACCCATAGGTCGTGCCTACAGGGGGTGTGGCCCACCTGGCCCACCTCCGGCTCCGCCCTCTCGCCTATATCTTCTCCTCGAAACCCTAAAACACGGGGGAGCACCGACAGAAAGATTCCACCGCCTCTGCGTGGCGGAAAACACCAAGAGAGAAAGAGCTCTCCGGCAGACAGATTTCTGCCAGGGAATTCCTTCCCGGAGAGGAGAGATCGTCGCCATCAACACCATCATCAAGCTAGACTTTATCAGGATCATCATCATCATCCTCCACACCATCATCTCCACCAGCACCATCATAACCACTCCATCCCGCTGTAACAATTGTGTTGAATACTTGCATAGTTCTTAGGGAAAACTTTCCCGGTGTTGATTACTATTGTAGTTGATGCTTGTGAGTGGAACCATTGGATTATTGTTTATGTTCAGATTGTTACCCATCACCATATCATCTTTGATCTTGATCCATATGATGTCTCGTGAGCAGTTCGTTTAGTTCTTGAGGACATGGGAGAAGTCATGTTGTTAGTAGTGGATTTGTGTTGAGATATTATTCAATGGTTTAATATTTAAGTTGTGGTGCTATTCTTCTAGTGGTGTCATGTGATCGTCGACTACATGATACTTCACCATTTATGGGCCTAGGGGAATGCATTGTGTATTTGGCTACTAATTTTGGGGTTGCCAGAGTGACAGAAACCTGAACCCCTGTTAGGACACCATTTCACAAGGGAGCGTAGGATCTCAGAGTTTAAGGCTGTGGTTAGGTTTATATCTTAATTGCTTTCCTATAGTTGCGGATGCTTGAAGGGGGTTTAATCACAAGTATGTATTAGTCCAAGTAAGGTTGGTACATTAGCACAAGTTCACCCACACAACACTTACAACACCAAAGAAGGGTACTCAGCCATATGATGTGAAAGTACTTGACAGAATTTCCATGTGTCCTCGAGGACGTTTGGTCCTTATAAGTATTTCCACCGGCTTGTCCTTTGCTAAGAAAAGATTGGGCCACTTGCTGCAGTTGTTCGTTGTCTTTATTACTTGCATTTTATTTCTTTGTTTTATCTGAAAACCCCTAAAAATCTATTTGCTAAGTATTTACAAAGATTTCCTGCTCCATACCACTAGTCAACACCTTCTGCTCCTCGTTGGGATAGACACTCCTATTTATCGAAAGTACTATGATACACCCCCTATACTTGTGGTTCATCAATAGTACCTTTCAGATAGCGCATAATTCTTTCAACAGCACCCGAATACACATCCACTACAAGAAAACACCTCATATAGCAATACATATTTTGCAACGATGTAAATATTGGTTGCAAAAAAATATCATAGATACATATGCATGTGTTGTAGCCTGTCTAGTCTATGTATTGCTCATACAGGAAAATGAGCCCGACCCACTAAGCACGATGACCCATCCCTTAATCCACCACTATGTTTTGCCACTTTGACAATGAAAATATTTTTTTGTATTTGTAGGTCCCATACAACTGGCAGACTTGATACGTTTGGATATCAGCTCTAAACATGTTGGGAAAATATTGGAATAGATATATAGGACTTAGTATATTATCATGTTTTGATACAATATTGTAATTGTCCCTCTTCTATATATATAGCACTAGGTAAATCTGATACCGGTGCATGTTTGTAAAGTGTTTACTCTTCGAATAATCTTCATGTATGAGATGGTGGTTCTACCTAATAAATATTGAGTTCTTTGGTGTACAATACATTCATATTCTACAACTTGTGCGTTGTGGTACAACACATGTAACTATGTTCTCTCGCCTTGAAGTAAATTTACCACATGTTATAGTCAAACAATCTTTTCATGAATATAGTATTTTTTTAAAATAGAAATTTCAATCTGTGTAGGATCTCGCTACCAATGCATACAGTTGTTGCTAGAAATATATAGATATTTTGCAACGATTATCCTGATGGTTACCAACGTAGGGATATTTGTTGCATTATGTCCTTGCAACGCCCAAAAATGCAACGCACTTTAATCCATTGGTTTTGTCGCTTGCAAATCTTATATGAGCATTTAGATACACACAAATGCTTTGCTGTAGGGGTGGTCATATTGTAGTGATCACCCGGATTGTAAACAAATCAGCTCAGTTTGGACACGGCAAACATGATGTCAGGCCTCATAGCGCTCGCTAGGTACATGAGTGAGCCAATCACTTGAGAGTATCTTAGCTGATCCTTAGTTGTGCCTTCGAACTTTCGAATCTGCACACTAGGATCATATGGTGTTAGAGAAATTTTGCAGTCCGAATATCCAAATCGACTCAAAATTTTCTCAACATAATGGGATTGTAGAAGTGTAATTCCACCCTCATTATCTCTCAATAGTTTGATGTTCAAGATAACATCAGCCACTCCAAGGTCATTCATCTCAAAATTTTGAGATAAAAATGACTTAACCTCCTCAATGACTTTGAGGTTGGTCCCGAATATCAGTATATCGTCAACATACAAGCACAGTATGACTCCTTCGCCCCCACCATGGCGATAGTATACACATTTTTCAGCTTCATTAACGAAGAAGCCAATAGATGTTAAAGTTGTATTGAACTTCTCATGCCATTGCTTAGGTGCTTGTTTCAGGCCATATAAAGATTTTAGTAACTTACACACTTTTCCTTCCTGGCCTTTTATAACAAAGCCAGCTGGCTGTTGCATGTAAATTTCCTCATCTAGCTCTCCATTTAGAAAAGCCATCTTAACATCCATCTGGTGGACGAGAACACCATGTGAGGCTGCCAACGAGAGTAATACTCGAATAGTGGTCAGTCTGGCCACAGGTGAATAAGTATCAAAGAAATTGTCCTCTTCTTTCTAGGAATAACCTTTGGCCACAAGCCTGATGTCTACGCGCGCTTCTATTCTTGTAGACGTTGTTGGGCCTCCAAGTGCAGAGGTTTGTAGAACAGCAGCAAGTTTCCCTTAAGTGGATTACCCAAGGTTTATCGAACTCAGGGAGGAAGTGGTCAAAGGTATCCCTCTAAAGCAACCCTGCAATCAAGATACAAGAAATCTCTAGTGTCCCCAACACACCCAATACACTTGCCATGTGTATAGGTGCACTAGTTCGGCGAAGAGATAGTGAAATACAAGTAGTATCGATGATTTTAAGTGGTAATTGCAATCTGAAATAAAGATGGTAGCAAGCAACGGCGCCAAAAAAGATCTTGACGGGGAGGAAGAGATTGAAGGCCCTATATTCCCCATCAACGGCGCCAGGTCTAGTTGTAAACGGTGTTTCAATGCTTAGAAACAAGGCCTAGGGATCATACTTCCACTAGTGAACACTCTCATATAAATATCTCATCTTCATGATACTACTCTAAACTACTCTCCAGTTGGACAACTCTAATCCACTGTAGGGCTATAACATCACATCTCAAAGTTCGCATTCCCCATCTAGGTAACCCCACACTGTCACCTTGAGCGCTAGATGGTTCCAACAAATACCACAATTTCATAGAGACAACCAACTCAAAATATAATGCATGATAAGTATTTATGTAATCTTTAGCCTAAGTGCCACATGGTGTGCACACTGTCACCTTCACACACGTGGGGATAGCCGAAGATTAATTAAAGCACTTGAGTAGCAAAGTAGATATACTTGATTACAAAGCTCATGATCACATAAAGATCACGCATAGAGAGAGAGATGAACACATAGCTACCAGTAGAGCCCTTAGCCTCGTGGGAGAACTACTCCCTCCTCATCATGGGAGTCAGCAACGGCGATGGAGATGGTGGTGGAGATCGATGGAGATGGCTCCGGGGGCAATTCCCTGTCCCGGTAGGGTGCCGGAATAGAGACTTTTGTCCCCCGAATCTCCTCTTTGGTGGAGGCGGTGCTGCGGAACTTTTTGTGGAGATCTGATCAGCCTTAGGGTTTACGTCTCGGGGAGACGTTTATATAGGCGAAAGGGAAAGGTCGGTGGAGCCTCGAGGGGCCCATACCAGGGGCTAGCGCAGCCAGGGGGACCCGTGCCACCCCTAGGTGTGGCCGCCTCGTTGCGCCTCCTCGTATCTCCTCTGGACTCTGTGTCTACTTCGGTAAAATATTGACTTTGGCTTTTGTCCCGTCCATTTTTGAGAATATTTCTTTTCTGGCTTTTCTGAAACCAAAAACAGCAAAAACAGGCAACTAGCACTTCGGCATCTTTTCAATAGGTTAGTTCCATAAAATTTATAAAAATACCTCAAAGTGTAGACAAAGCATAGCAAAGTTGATACTAAACAAGCATGGAGCATCAAAAATTATAGATACGTTTACGACGTATCAAAGCCTAGGCTTGTACTTTTCAATTGTACCATCGGGCCTAAGCTTCTTTTTGAACACCCACTTACATCCCAATGGCTTACAACCATAGGGACGTTCAGTGACTTCCCATGTACCGTTAGCTATGATGGAATCCATCTCGCTACGGACTGCTTCTTTCTAGTAATCAGCATCTGCGGATGCATAAGCTTCTGAAATAGAAGTGGGAGTGTCATCCACGAAGTACACAAGGAAATCATCGCCAAAGGACTTTCCAATCCTTTGTCTCTTGCCCCTACTAAGGGTTTCCTTGTTGTCCTCCTTAGAATTCTCATCATGTGTTTGTTCGTAATACTCCATAGGAATGGCAGGTTTAGGAGTCTCCTCAGATTCCTGTCTAGAAGTGCTTTGCATATCTCTCATAGGAAAAATATCCTCTAAGAATATAGAATCTTTGGACTCCATAATTGTACCAACATTCACGTTAGGTACCTCATATTTTACTACTAGAAATCTATAGCCGATGCTATTCTTAGCGTAGCCCAAATTAACGTAATCCATGGTCTTTGGTCCAAGCTTACGCTTTTTGGGGATCGGCACATTGACTTCCGCCAAATAGCCCCATGTACGTAAGTATGAGAGTGTCGTTCTTCTCTTCTCCCATTGCTCATAGGGAGTGATCTCATTGTCCTTTGTCAGAACTTTATTCAGGACATGACATGATGTCAATATAGCCTCCCCCACCATGCCTTGGATAAACCCGATGTATCTAACATGGTGTTAACCAAATCCCTTAGAATATGGTTTTTCCGTTCGGTCGCTCGATTTAACTGAGGTGAATAGGGAGGCGTATTCTCATGAATAATACCATGTTCCGCACAAAAGGAATCAAACTCATTAGAGAAATACTCTCCACCATAATCTGATCGGATTCGTTTAATTTTCTTTTCAAGTTGATTCACAACTTCTGCTTTATAGATCTTAAAGTAGTGTAGAGCCTCATCATTAGTTTTTAACATATATACATAGAAATATCTAGTGGAATCATCTATCAGAGTCATGAAGTATCTTTTTCCACCTATAGTCAACACACCATTCATCTCATAGAGATCAGAATGTATGAGTTCTAAGGGTGCCAAGTGTCTCTCCTCTGCAGCTTTATTGGGCTTGCGAGGTTTCTTTGCTTGCACACACGAATGGCACTTAGAACCTTTGGCTAAAGTGAAACTTGAGATTAAATTCAATTTTGCTAGCCGCGGCATACAACCAAAACCAATAGGACAAAGACGTGAAGGCCAAACTTCTGTTTCATTAACACTCGAATGAATATTGTTCATGACTTTATTTCAAAAATCTGTGAGGGAAAGACGGAACAAACCTCCACATTCATAACATTTTCCAACAAATAGTACAAATTTCGTAACAACTAATTTATTAGACTCAAAAACCAACTTGAACCCTTCTCTACAAAGAAGGGAGCCACTAACGAGATTCTTCTTGATGGCGGGGACATGCTGCATGTTCTTGATCTGCATGATCCTTCCCGAAGTAAACTTCAGATCAACCGTTCCAACACCATGAACAGAAGCACTCGCACCATTCCCCATTAATACGGACCCGTTCCATGTGGTCTAATAAGAAGAAAACAATGATATGTCAGCACATACATAAATATTTGTACCCGTGTCAATCCACCAATCGTTACTCTGACAAACGAAAAATACAGTAAACAAATTACCATACCAAATGCCCCATTCTTATTATTGCTCAAAATCATGTTGACGGTCTTTGTGTCCCGTATTGCTTTCTTGAACTTGTTCGGGCACTTGTTGGCCCAATGTTCCTCTGAACAACAAGTGAAGCATCTACCTTTCTTCTTATCTTTCTTGAAGGTATTATTACCCTTCTTCTTGAAGTCGGTATTAT
Organism: Avena sativa; assembly: GCA_916181665.1. Lineage (NCBI taxonomy): Eukaryota > Viridiplantae > Streptophyta > Magnoliopsida > Poales > Poaceae > Avena > Avena sativa. Next base: position 105,611,082 of record OV702280.1, read on the forward strand.
GTTGGACACCAATCTTTCCCTTGGGCTTGTGGGAGTTGAAGTTCTTCTGTACCACATTAGAAACAGAAGTCCCTTCGGCCCCTTTTCTGTGTGAGTCTTTTTCCCTTGGGTAATGTCCATCACATCATTCACCAATGATATGACCTTGTTGTCAACTGGCACTATCACCCATGATTAGGAAACCTTTATCATCTGTTACCCAACAAACTAGTATGAATAGAGGCTACTAGGGACTACTGTTTCATATCACACCTATAGTAATATTTCCACTTGATACATATATAGCACAATATGAAACTATTACGAACTTATTGAAATATAACAATAATAACCATTTAGTATTTGCCTCTAGGGCACATTTTCTTCAGTCTCCCACTTGCACAAGAATACAAATAATCCAGCTCATATTTACTAATAATAAACCATATCACATATGCGTTTATTGATCATGCACGTTAATGACAAACATCATGTCCCTATTCTGTTTTATCAGATCAGTATGTCTTTTGCAAATCGTTAATGTCTTCCTAATTTTGACATTCACTCCATTATCTCATAATAGTTTGGAGTATTCGTTTGGCGACAGAGTGAGACTTTGTTTCTATTATTTACAATGACAGTAGATCAGTCAATTTAACTTTTACTATTGTCATGTAAACCTTTGAAACACACTTAGCAGAAGTCGAACTTCTTTAGCAAAAACTATACTTTTATATCTATATGTAGATCCTAGTGCATAACATGCAACTTTGTTCCTAACTTTCTTCTTGCCATATAAGAACAATCTTAACTCTAGTCTAGTGATTAACTCAGGAATCACCTCTAGACATGTTCTTCCAACTAGATCCTTGGGTCATATTACGTCGAGTATACAATATGGTTATATGGAAGAACCTATGGCTGAGGCATATAAGATGAAATACATCTCTTTCTTTCTTTTAACCATAGTTGTCATACTGAGACTAACTCAATGCTTCATACAAGTAAGAACTTCTTTCTTTTATTGTTCCATTATAAACTAGTTCAGAATCTTATTTAGGACAATCTGAACATTTTTAGAATCAAGTCCAGGAAACATCTGACAATAATGTTTATTAAACTTTCCAATCTATCTCAATAGATTCCATTGTTTAATAACGTGTTCACCTTCATCCATATTTACTAGCTTAAATATTATTAGTACCAATCACAATATTCATATATGTCGTCCAGATATTTCAGAATGATGACACGCTCCCACTCAAATATGGCATCCATATATGAGATCGAGGGATTTCACTTAGCTCCCACTCAAAACATGTCTCTTACATATTGAGTTTTAGCCAAGCCACTAAGCTCCCGCTCAAAATATGTCTCTTACATATTAAGATTTATCCAAGCCAATTTTCCCCAACTCAAATGCAAGTCCTCTCAATAATCTTGGACATCTCAAAATTCTTTGATCATCATCAAATTGAGAATTCCATCTATGAGATTCCAATATCCATATATTGCTGGTGTAAATCTAATAGACTCAAGCATCGCTACATTTATAGTCAACTTCTTGAATTTGTCCATGTCACATCCCAAGATTTTCCAAATCATGTAATGTGAAAAATAAATAAACAAAATAAATTATTGTTGAAAATCAGAGTGAAAAGAAACTTTTATTTTTAAATGGAAATTAAAAATCCCATTTTGAACAAACTTTGGTTAACATTTGAATAAAACTAAATTCAAAAAAAGTGGAATGCATTCCTCATAAAATTCATATGGAAATTTAAAACACTTGGAAAATAAATCCAAACCCTAAACCCAAATAGAATAAAATCATTTCCAAAATTTCTCTAAAGACCATGGATTTAATCCAAATAGAAATTTGTCAAACAAACATTTACAAATGATCAAAAATGACAAATACAAAATATTATAAAACCATAGTAATTAGTTTCACTTAATTTGGAACCATAAATAAAAACTTATGAATTAATAAGATAAGGAATTGAATTCCCAAAGCTAATAAAGCCCTTATCTAAAATTCTACCAAATGGTGAGCAAATAATCCTAAAGATAGTTAAAAGGAATAAATAAATATTAAACAAGATTTTACAAATTGGAATCACCAAGTTTGGATCTCTAAATAAAAAAATATGGATTTTATAAGGTGAAGAAAGAAATATTAAATAAAGATTAAAGACCAAATTATATCTTGGCCTAATCTATTAATCAAAGGGAATGAATAGAATCCAAATCCAAATAAAATAAAGGTAAAGAATTTCCAAAATAAAATACAATGGCATTAACCATTCTATCCCTATTTTTAATAAAGACAAATCTCTAATAAGAATAATTATATAATGCATGAGAAAATAGTATTTTGGAATTTACCCAAATAAAATAAAAGTTGTTTAATTAATTTAAATGGAATAAATCTTCCAAATGAAATTTAGGGAATTGAAACTATATTCAATTCCATTGAAATAAAACAAATACCCAATTCAAATGATTTATGAATCATATTAAATATTTTCCAAATAATTCAAAGATGAATTATTTGACACCCTATTAAACAAATAAAAACCTACTGAAAAGATTTGGAAAGTTTAAAGAATTTAAATGATGTTTGAATTATTATTAAATCCTATATGATTTAAAATTAGAGCCTATTTTGAATAATTAAAAGACCTTAAAAAAATAAGAAAATTATTCTAAAAATGATTTCAGAATGTTTTATTAATTAGTATTTAAACCTACACAAATTATGGCAAAGGTTTGAATTCAAATGAGTGTTTGAATTGTTTATTCAAAATCAAAACAGAATTAAAGAAACAGAAAAAGAAAAACAAAGTAGTAAAAAAAATATAAAAAGGAATCAGCCCAACTAGCCTAGCCCACTAAGCCCATCGCCAGCCCACGCAGGAAACCCCTTTCTGGTTCTTTTATCACTCAAACCCGCACCCCTCGACCGCTGACAGAACGACCCCACCCCCACTCTCTCTCACTCGCAGACAGCCAGGCCCCACAGCCAAGTCACCGTCTTCCTCACCCACGCTGACCTCGCCCTCGACTCCGGTCGTTACTACTCGTTCAAACCTCGGGTTAATTCGCTCGATTCCGCCAGTAATTCCTCCCCGCGATTGCTCCCACTTAGCTGCCTCCCTCCCCTCCTTCATTCCCCTCAAACATCACACGACCAGAGCCATTAGGCCGTCCCAGATTTGGTATGTAACCTCACGGCCCCGACGAGCTTTCTTTCTCGATTCTGACCAAGCCGTACCTCCCCTCTGCCTCTAACCCCCACGAGCATGATCCCCACTCTCTTGCGCATCTGCCAATAGCTCTAGATCATCCGCGCGTGCCCCTTATGCTCGGCAACAACCACGCCTGAGCATCGCTGCCGTCTGCCTCCGCTCCGTCAACCTTTCCCGGTGAGAACATACCATCCCGAGCTCTTCCGTTGAAGCTCCTATGATCTATGCACTCTCCCGCATCTAACCGTATCTTTTTATTGCCCTCTGGTGGCCTGCTGCCCCATCCCTGTCGACAAGCAGAAGCTCCTGGCGCCACCCCTAGCTCCGGCGAGCAATCGCCAGCACATGCGAGCGCCCCTTCGCCAACCACGAGCACGTTGAGCTCCAGTACGTCCCGGTGAACTCGGTGAGAACTTCCCTTCACTCCCTCGCTTCCTAGACTCGCCGAACCACCGCCACCAGACACGCCGCCTCCAGCGCCGCCCATCTCTGGCAGGCATGCTGTGAGCCGTGCGATTACGATCCAGTGGCCACGATACAATTTTAACCGAAGGGGTAAGAAGAAGTCTGAGACGTGCGATGTAAATTAGATCCAACGCCTCATAGAGCCAATCCGTGCGAACCGGTACCAGCTAGTAGTATCACGCCACGTGGCCTCTGTTTGATTTAAAAACCAGAAAATTATCTAATTGATGTTCCAATTTGAATAATTCATAACTTTTAATCTACACGTCCAAATTTTGCAAATTTTATATCAATGGATTCAGCAAGACAAGCCCTAGCCAACCATGCACCTTGTTTAGTAAAAAGCTTCTGGTAAAATGATTGTTTTTGCAGAAACTTGTGTATGCATGTTTAGAATATAAAAATTGTTCTAAAATGATTTTTGGGATAAAATCTTTGGCAAATGGTGTGTTTTGAACCTACTGACCATAGGAAACAAATTGTGGTTTCAAAAATGTATTTGGTGAAACAAAAGAATAAACTTTGGATTTAAACCAATTCTAGTCAAACAAAAGTAATGTTTATTTATTTAAAAATACTTTTAGTAGAAAATCTTTGGAAAATGTTTTGGAATAAACTCTCTGACCCCAAAAACCAAGTTTTATGATTTTAAAATGTATTTGGTGAACCCTATAAAATTATTTCTTTGCTAAAGGCATTTTCAACCACATAAAATAATGACTTGAATTAAAAAATGGTTTATGAAGTGAAATCTTTTGCAAATGAGTTTGCCACATTATAAAATGACCATTAGGTGTTTTCAAATGTTTATGAATCATTATAAACCACTTTTACAAATAAAACTATCTTTGACATGCTTGCATGCATTGCTTTGTTTTTATCATTTTATGTGATGAATTGCTTGAATGGTAGATTGAATTATTGTTTGCTTGATTGAATTGTAGTGAATTGAAGTGTGTGAACATTGCAAAGATCAAGGAGTGAACTTATACCCTCTACCAAAAAGGCAAGTGATGCTTCATACTTTGTCCCATTATTTTCACTATGCATTAGTGATATTTTCTAAGTAGGACTTGCATGAAATTTTGCTAAGTATAAACTATGCTATGGGAAATCCTAGTAGATGAAACTTTAGTAGAATTTCCTAAGTTAAGATTCCTACTACTATCATGCTTAGCTTAGCTAGTAGAAAACAAGGGTGGAATATATATTCATGCTATGGAAAATTTCTAAGTCTGAGGACTTGTGTTTTGTTTAATAAAACAACTAAGTTAATGAATCACCTGGGTGGAATGGAAGGAATGGTTTGTGTTGAGTGGTTACACAAGGCCAGGGGACTGGTGAACCTTGTGTATCTCACTTGTGGATGGCCACCCAGGAACAAAGAGATTTGAGATGTCAAATGTTGAGAAGCTTCAAGTGCAGCCACTTGGCATTATGGGCTCTGCCTGGATCATATAGGTTGCAATAACTTAGCCAAATGGACAGTTGGTGGTAGGGGTTTGATAGGTTGTAGCGCGTCCATTTTGGTCTAAGGGAAGGCTTCTGAAAGATCTTGTCTTGGTGAAACCAAGTCTTGTGGGGAAAGTGCACAACCTCTGTAGAGTGTAAAATCTAAGTACTTAGCCATGTTCCTGGCAAAGGACAATTTGAGCATCAAGACATGGAAGCTATCAAGAATCTCATCATCCAAATTTCTAAGTTAAAAATCTTGTGGGTGAACAAGGGATTGAAAGGATCACCAATTTCTATTGGGAGATGCCTTGGGAAAGATTTTGTCAAGCAAAAACTTAGTGTTTTAAATGATAAGGAAAATCTATTTTGAGAAAAGCAAGCCTAAGCTCCACTTAGCCAAATGCATATAGATGATATACTCCACTATACTACCATAGTATCACTTGCCAATACAATTCAAATGTATTGACCCTTGTGGCTGTAACTTGTTATGTTGCAGGTTTGTTTGATATTAGTGAAGTTTAATGATTAGGAATACAAGTCTACAACCAACATGTCTGCCTGTGGCACTTTGAAGATGAAGGACCCCATGCTATTGTTATATTCTGCTGCATTGTAATGAGATAGCCAAAAGATCTATGTAAGATGTAATAAATTATTTTATTCCTGGTTATAAAGTTGTAATATGACCTTTGTTTCTTGATATTACATCTTAACTATGGATGCTAGCTATTGATCCAGGGACTAGCATTGTAAACACAAGGATCTCTACCTTAGTAAAGGTTGAGAACCTTACAGATGGTATGAGAGCATTGTGTTGCCTGTAGGATTTGCAACCCTAGGATTGGACAAAACCCCTTAGAAAAATAGGAGTTGTATTTGTTCTAAAACTTATTTACAAACAATCTTGTAAACTCTTTCCTCAACCATTTTGGTTTTGATTCTACATATCTTCTATTTCAAACTTGATGGACAAAGCCTCAACGATGACCAAAGACTTCATCATGTGCAAAGGACTTCATCAACTCTAATGACTTCAACATCTTCAACTCTAATGACTTCAACATCTTCAACATTTTCACCAAGGACTTCAATCATAGATATTACTAGGGACTACAAGTGTGACAAGAAATGTTGCCCAAGACTTGAAGACTAAGGAAACACAACCTAGAAGGAACCATGATCACCTTTGAAGTTTTGTGACTAAGACACAAGAAATTTTCTCCAAGGATACAAAGATCTTGTTCAAGAAGAATCAACCAAGAAGGATGGAAAGATCTCAAGTGAACCATATAGATGGACCACCATATTTAGTTTAAGTCAAACCCACCAACTTATGTGGTGTAACAAAAAAATATTTTTGGTTGCCTAAAAATATGCTTGAAACTTGTTGTTTGAGTGGAATGCTTGTTTGTGATTGCTTGCACATTGCTTGAGTGAATTGTGATGTGTGTGATTAGAATTATTTCCTTAGAAATCTTTTGCCTATTCTAATCCCAATCCAACCCAAACAGATGACTACTCCAAGAAACTCCAACATCAAGGATGACAACAACAACAACCAAGAGGTCAACATGAGAGATCAACTGCTAGCAAGACAAACCCAGTTGAACCAAGTGACAGCTCAATTTATAGCCAACAACAATGAGTTAGACCCAGCCATGCAAAAAGTTTTGGAAACTCAATCCCAATTGTTGCAAGGGATGGCTACTCAAATGATCAACATGGGAGACAACTCTTCCAAAGGAGTTTGTGACAACAAGGATGACAAAGATGATATTCTAGAAGGAACCCAAGCTTGCAATATTTGTGGAGACAAGGATCACACTTCCAGGGAACATGAAGATCAATGCCCCAATTGTGAAGAGAAACATCCAATTGACCAATGCCCCACATCTCAAGCTACTTGTTACTTATGTGAAGGAAACAATCATGTCCCTATCCAATGCCCCATCTATTCCATAGTTGAACAAAGGAAACAAGGTGGAGTGCAACAACTGATTGCAGATTACCATGAGAGAGCCAAGTCTATCAAGAAGGATGAAGACAAAGGAAAATATTAGCTTGTACCTCCATGCAATATAACTCAATTTAAAGGACCAAAGAGGAGACATATGTAGTATCCAAGGAGTAATAAAAGGTCAAGGAGACCAGGAACTGTTCCTACCTTTGAGATAACATATGAAGAACATGAACTAGAAGCACTCCTAGCTTTGGAGAAACCCAAGAAAAAGAAGGACAAAAGCCATGTGCAATGTGGTCATTGCAAAGAAATGGGACACTATGCCAGTGAATGTCCAAAGAAGAAGAAGTATAAGGAGATTAGCCAAGTGTGGTGCAACAACTGCAAAGAGTTAGGTCATTATGTAGCAACTTGTCCACAAAAGATACGTGAAGAACTCAATCTTATCACATGTTACAATTGTGGTAACCAAGGACATTATGCAAGCAACTGTCCAGAAAAGATGAAGCACAAGATAAAGCCTATGAAGGATCTCAGCCTTGTCACATGTTTCAAGTGTGGAAATAAAGGACACTATGCAGATGTTTGCCCAGAAAGATTTCAACAAGAACCCAAGAAAGCCAAGATGTAATCTAGTTGGAAAGTTTTTAAGGGTGGTGGTACCCTAGCTGTTTTGAGCCAACTTGTAACCCCTAGCCTCCCCAAATCTCGGGACAAGATTTATTTTAAGGGTGGTAGCCTATCACATCTCAAGATTTTCCAAATCATGTAATGTGAAATATAAATAAACAAAATAAATTATTGTTGAAATCAAGGTGAAAAGAAACTTTTATTTTTAAATGGAAATTAAAAATCCCATTTTGAACAAACTTTGGTTAACATTTGAATACAACTAAATTCAAAACAAGTGGAATGCATTCCTCATAAAATGCATCTGGAAATTTAAAACACTTGGAAAATAAATCCAAACCCTAAACCCAAATAGAATAAAATCATTTCCAAATTTTCTCTAAAGACCATGGATTTAATCCAAATAGAAATTTTTCAAACAAACATTTACAAATGATCAAAAAATGACAAATAGAAAATATTATAAAACCATAGTAATTAGTTTCACTTAATTTGGAACCATAAATAAAAACTTATGAATTAATAAGATAAGGAATTGAATTCCCAAAGCTAATAAAGCCCTTATCTAAAATCCATACCAAATGGTGAGCAAATAATCCTAAAGATAGTTAAAAGGAATAAATAATATTAAACAAGATTTTACAAATTGGAATCACCAAGTTTGGATCTCTAAATAAAAAAATATGGATTTTATAAGGTGAAGAAAGAAATATTAAATAAAGAATATTTAAAGACCAAATTAAATCTTGGCCTAATCTATTAAGCAAAGGGAATGAATAGAATCCAAATCCAAATAAAATAAAGGATAAAGAATTTCCAAAATAAAATAAAATGGCATTAACCATTCTATCCCTATTTTTAATAAAGACAAATCTCTTATAAGAATAATTATATAATGCATGAGAAAATAGTATTTTGGAATTTACCCAAATAAAATAAAAGTTGTTTAATTAATTTAAATGGAATAAATCTTCCAAATGAAATTTATGGAATTGAAACTATATTCAATTCCATTGGAAATAAAACAAATACCCAATTCAAATGATTTATGAATCATATTAAATACTTTCCAAATAATTCAAAGATGAATTATTTGACACCCTATTAAACAAATAAAAACCTACTGAAAAGATTTGGAAAGTTTAAAGAATTTAAATGGTGTTTGAATTATTATTAAATCCTATATGATTTAAAACTAGAGACTATTTTGAATAATTAAAAGACCTTAAAAAGAATAAGTAAATTATTCTAAAAATGATTTTAGAATGTTTTATTAATCAGTATTTAAACCTACACAAATTATGGCAAAGGTTTGAATTCAAATGAGTGTTTGAATTGTTTATTCAAAATCAAAACAGAATTAAAGAAACATAAAAAGAAAAACAAAGCAGTACAAAAAAATATAAAAAGGACTCAGCCCAACTAGCCTAGCCCACTAAGCCCATCGCCAGCCCACGCAGGAAACCCCTCTCTGGTTCTTTTATCACTCAAACCCGCACCCCTCGACCGCTGACAGAACGACCCCACCCCCACTCTCTCTCACTCGCAGACAGCCAGGCCCCACAGCCACGTCACCATCTTCCTCACCCACGCTGACCTCGCCCTCGACTCCGGCCGTTACTGCTCGTTCAAACCTCGGGTTAATTCGCTCGATTCCACTAGTAATTCCTCCCCGCGATTACTCCCACTTAACTGCCTCCCTCCCCTCCTTCATTCCCCTCAAACATCACACGACCAGAGCCATCAGGCCGTCCCAGATTTGGTTTGTAACCTCGCGGCCCCGACGAGCTTTATTTCTCGATTCCGACCAAGCCGTACCTCCCCTCTGCCTCTAACCCCCACGAGCATGATCCCCACTCTCTTGCGCATCTGCCAATAGCTCTAGATCATCCGCGCGTGCCCCTTATGCTCGGCAACAACACCTTTCCCGATGAGAACAGACCACCCCGAGCTCTTCCGTTGAAGCTCCTATGATCTATGCACTCTCCCGCATCTAACCGTATCTTTTTCTTGCCCTCTGGTGGCCTGCTGCCCCGTCCCCGTCGACAAGCAGAAGCTCCTGGCGCCACCCTAGCTCCGGCGAGCAATCGCCAGCACATGCGAGCGCCCCTTCGCCAACCACGAGCACGTTGAGCTCCAGTACGTCCCGGCGAACTCGGTGAGAACTTCCCTTCACTCCCTCGCTTCCTAGACTCGCCGAACCACCGCCACCAGACACGCCGCCGCCACCTGCCGCCGCCAGCGCCGCCCATCTCTGGCAGGCACGCTGTGAGCCGTGCGATTACGATCCAGTGGCCACGATAGAATTTTAACCGAAGGGGTAAGAAGCAGTCTGAGCCGTGCGATGTAAATTAGATCCAACGCCTCACAGAGCCGATCCGTGCGAACCGGTACCAGCTAGTAGTATCACGCCACGTGGCCTCTGTTTGATTTAAAAACCAGAAAATTATCTAATTGATGTTCCAATTTGAATAATTCATAACTTTTAATCTACACGTCCAAATTTTGCAAATTTTATATCAATGGATTCAGCAAGACAAGCCCTAGCCAACCATGCACCTTGTTTAGTAAAAAGCCTCTGGTAAAATGATTGTTTTTGCAGAAACTTGTGTATGCATGTTTAGAATATAAAAATTGTTCTAAAATGATTTTGGGGATAAAATCTTTGGCAAATGGTGTGTTTTGAATCTACTGACCATAGGAAACAAATTGTGGTTTCAAAAATGTATTTGGTGAAACAAAAGAATAAACTTTGGATTTAAACCAATTCTAGTCAAACAAAAGTAATGTTTATTTATTTAAAAATGCTTTTAGTAGAAAATCTTTGGAAAATGTTTTGGAATAAAATCTCTGACCCCAAACACCAAGTTTTATGATTTTAAAATGTATTTGGTGAACCCTATAAAATTATTGCTTTGCTAAAGGCATTTTCAACCACATAAAATAATGACTTGAATTAAAAAATGGTTTATGAAGTGAAATCTTTTGCAAATGAGTTTGCCACTTTATAAAATGACCATTAGGTGTTTTCAAATGTTTATGAATCATTAGAAACCACTTTTACAAATAAAACTATCTTTGACATGCTTGCATGCATTGCTTTGTTTTTATCATTTTATGTGATGAATTGCTTGAATGGTAGATTGAATTATTGTTTGCTTGATTGAATTGTAGTGAATTGAAGTGTGTGAACATTGCAAAGATCAAGGAGTGAACTTATACCCTCTACCAAAAAGGCAAGTGATGCTTCATACTTTGTCCCATTATTTTCACTATGCATTAGTGATATTTTCTAAGTAGGACTTGCATGAAATTTTGCTAAGTATAAACTATGCTATGGGAAATCCTAGTATATGAAACCTTAGTAGAATTTCCTAAGTTAAGATTCCTACTACTATCATGCTTAGCTTAGCTAGTAGAAAACAAGGGTGGAATATATATTCATGCTATGGAAAATTTCTAAGTCTGAGGACTTGTGTTTTGTTTAATAAAACAACTAAGTTAATGAATCACCTGGGTGGAATGGAAGGAATGGTTTGTGTTGAGTGGTTACACAAGGCCAGGGGACTGGTGAACCTTGTGTATCTCACTTGTGGATGGCCACCCAGGAACAAAGAGATTTGAGATGTCAAATGTTGAGAAGCTTCAAGTGCAGCCACTTGGCATTATGGGCTCTGCCTGGATCATATAGGTTGCAATAACTTAGCCAAATGGACAGTTGGTGGTAGGGGCTTGATAGGTTGGAGCGCGTCCATTTTGGTCTAAGGGAAGGCTTCTGAAAGATCTTGTCTTGGTGAAACCAAGTCTTGTGGGGAAAGTGCACAACCTCTGTAGAGTGTAAAATCTAAGTACTTAGCCATGTCCCTGGCAAAGGACAATTTGAGCATCAAGACATGGAAGCTATCAAGAATCTCATCATCCAAATTTCTAAGTTAAAAATCTTGTGGGTGAACAAGGGATTGAAAGGATCACCAATTTCTATTGGGAGATGCCTTGGGAAAGATTTTGTCAAGCAAAAACTTAGTGTTTTAAATGATAAGGAAAATCCATTTTGAGCAAAGCAAGCCTAAGCTCCACTTAGCCAAATGCATATAGATGATAGACTCCACTATACTACCATAGTATCACTTGTCAATACAATTCAAATGTATTGACCCTTGTGGCTGTAACTTGTTATGTTGTAGGTTTGTTTGATATTAGTGAAGTTTAATGATTAGGAATACAAGTATACAACCAACATGTCTGCCTGTGGCACTTTGAAGATGAAGGACCCCATGCTATTGTTATATTCTGCTGCATTGTAATGAGATAGCCAAAAGATCTATGTAAGATGTAATAAATTATTTTATTCCTGGTTATAAAGTTGTAATATGACCTTTGTTTCTTGATATTACATCTTAACTATGGATGCTAGCTATTGATCCAGGGACTAGCATTGTAAACACAAGGATCTCTACCTTATTAAAGGTTGGGAACCTTACAGATGGTATGAGAGCATTGTGTTGCCTGTAGGATTTGCAACCCTAGGATTGGACAAAACCCCTTAGAAAAATAGGAGTTGTATTTGTTCCAAAACTTATTTACAAAGAATCTTGTAAACTCTTTCCTCAACCATTTTGGTTTTGATTCTACATATCTTCTATTTCAAACTTGATGGACAAAGCCTCAACGATGACCAAAGACTTCATCATGTGCAAAGGACTTCATCAACTCTAATGACTTCAACATCTTCAACTCTAATGACTTCAACATCTTCAACATTTTCACCAAGGACTTCAATCATAGATATTACTAGGGACTACAAGTGTGACAAGAAATGTTTCCCAAGACTTGAAGACTAAGGAAACACAACCTAGAAGGAACCATGATCACCTTTGAAGTTTTGTGACTAAGACACAAGAAATTTTCTCCAAGGATACAAAGATCTTGTTCAAGAAGAATCAACCAAGAAGGATGGAAAGATATCAAGTGAACCATATAGATGGACCACCATATTTAGTTTAAGTCAAACCCACCAACTTATGTGGTGTAACAAAAAAATATTTTTGGTTGCCTAAAAATATGCTTGAAACTTGTTGTTTGAGTGGAATTCTTGTTTGTGATTGCTTGAGTGAATTGTGATGTGTGTGATTAGAATTATTTCCTTAGAAATCTTTTGCCTATTCTAATCCCAATCCAACCCAAATAGATGACTACTCCAAGAAACTCCAACATCAAGGATGACAACAACAACAACCAAGAGGTCAACATGAGAGATCAACTGCTAGCAAGACAAACCCAGTTGAACCAAGTGACAGCTCAATTTATAGCCAACAACAATGAGTTAGACCCAACCATGCAAAAAGTTTGGAAACTCAATCCCAATTGTTGCAAGGGATGGCTACTCAAATGATCAACATGGGAGACAACTCTTCCAAAGGAGTTTGTGACAACAAGGATGACAAAGATGATATTCTAGAAGGAACCCAAGCTTGCAATATTTGTGGAGACAAGGATCACACTTCCAAGGAACATGAAGATCAATGCCCCAATTGTGAAGAGAAACATCCAATTGACCAATGCCCCACATCTCAAGCTACTTGTTACTTATGTGAAGGAAACAATCATGTCCCTATCCAATGCCCCATCTATTCCATAGTTGAACAAAGGAAACAAGGTGGAGTGAAACAACTGATTGCAGATTACCATGAGAGAGCCAAGTCTATCAAGAAGGATGAAGACAAAGGAAAATCTCAGCTTGTACCTCCATGCAATATGACTCAATTTAAAGGACCAAAGAGGAGACATATGTATTATCCAAGGAGTAATAGAAGGTCAAGGAGACCAGGAACTGTTCCTACCTTTGAGATAACATATGAAGAACATGAACTAGAAGCCCTCCTAGCTTTGGAGAAACCTAAGAAAAAGAAGGACAAAAGCCATGTGCAATGTGGTCATTGCAAAGAAATGGGACACTATGCCAGTGAATGTCCAGAGAAGAAGAAGTATAAGGAGATTAGCCAAGTGTGGTGCAACAACTGCAAAGAGCTAGGTCATTATGTAGCAACTTATCCACAGAAGATACGTGAAGAACTCAATCTTATCACATGTTACAATTGTGGTAACCAAGGACATTGTGCAAGCAACTGTCCAGAAAAGATGAAGCACAAGATAAAGCCTATGAAGGATCTCAGCCTTGTCACATGTTTCAAGTGTGGAAACAAAGGACACTATGCAGATGTTTGCCCAGAAAGATTTCAACAAGAACCCAAGAAAGCCAAGATGTAATCTAGTTGGAAAATTTTTAAGGGTGGTGGTACCCTAGCTGTTTTGAGCCAACTTGTAACCCCTAGCCTCCCCAAATATCAAGACGAGATTTATTTTAAGGGTGGTAGCCTGTCACATCCCAAGATTTTCCAAATCATGTAATGTGAAAAATAAATAAACAAAATAAATTATTGTTGAAATCAAGGTGAAAAGAAACTTTTATTTTTAAATGGAAATTAAAAATCCCATTTTGAACAAACTTTGGTTAACATTTGAATACAACTAAATTCAAAACAAGTGGAATGCATTCCTCATAAAATGCATCTGGAAATTTAAAACACTTGGAAAATAAATCCAAACCCTAAACCCAAATAGAATAAAATCATTTCCAAATTTTCTCTAAAGACCATGGATTTAATCCAAATAGAAATTTGTAAAATAAACATTTACAAATGATCAAAAAATGACAAATAGAAAATATTATAAAACCATAGTAATTAGTTTCACTTAATTTGGAACCATAAATAAAAACTTATGAATTAATAAGATAGGGAATTGAATTCCCAAAGCTAATAAAGCCCTTATCTAAAATCCATACCAAATGGTGAGCAAATAATCCTAAAGATAGTTAAAAGGAATAAATAAATATTAAACAAGATTTTACAAATTGGAATCACCAAGTTTGGATCTCTAAATAAAAAATATGGATTTTATAAGGTGAAGAAAGAAATATTAAATAAAGAATATTTAAAGACCAAATTAAATCTTGGCCTAATCTATTAAGCAAAGGGAATGAATAGAATCCAAATCCAAATAAAATAAAGGATAAAGAATTTCCAAAATAAAATAAAATGGCATTAACCATTCTATCCCTATTTTTAATAAAGACAAATCTCTAATAAGAATAATTATATAATGCTTGAGAAAATAGTATTTTGGAATTTACCCAAATAAAATAAAAGTTGTTTAATTAATTTAAATGGAATAAATCTTCCAAATGAAATTTAGGGAATTGAAACTATATTCAATTCCGTTGGAAATAAAACAAATACCCAATTCAAATGATTTATGAATCATATTAAATACTTTCCAAATAATTCAAAGATGAATTATTTGACACCCTATTAAACAAATAAAAACCTACTGAAAAGATTTGGAAAGTTTAAAGAATTTAAATGGTGTTTGAATTATTATTAAATCCTATATGATTTAAAACTAGAGACTATTTTGAATAATTAAAAGATCTTAAAAAGAATAGGTAAATTATTCTAAAAATGATTTCAGAATGTTTTATTAATCAGTATTTAAACCTACACAAATTATGGCAAAGGTTTGAATTCAAATGAGTGTTTGAATTGTTTATTCAAAATCAAAACAGAATTAAAGAAACATAAAAAAGAAAAACAAAGCAGTACAAAAAAATATAAAAAGGACTCAGCCCAACTAGCCTAGCCCACTAAGCCCATCGCCAGCCCACGCAGGAAACCCCTCTCTGGTTCTTTTATCACTCAAACCCGCACCCCTCGACCGCTGACAGAACGACCCCACCCCCACTCTCTCTCACTCGCAGACAGCCAGGCCCCACAGCCACGTCACCGTCTTCCTCACCCACGCTGACCTCGCCCTCGACTCCGGCCGTTACTGCTCGTTCAAACCTCGGGTTAATTCACTCGATTCCGCTAGTAATTCCTCCCCGCGATTACTCCCACTTAACTGCCTCCATCCCCTCCTTCATTCCCCTCAAACATCACACGACCAGAGCCATCAGGCCGTCCCATATTTGGTTTGTAACCTCGCGGCCCCGACGAGCTTTCTTTCTCGATTCCGACCAAGCCGTACCTCCCCTCTGCCTCTAACCCCCACGAGCATGATCCCCACTCTCTTGCGCATCTGCCAATACCTCTAGATCATCCGCGCATGCCCCTTATGCTCGGCAACAACCACGCCTGAGCATCGCCGCCGTCTGCCTCCGCTCTGTCAACCTTTCCCGGTGAGAACAGACCACCCCGAGCTCTTCCGTTGAAGCTCCTATGATCTATGCACTCTCCCGCATCTAACCGTATCTTTTTCTTGCCCTCTGGTGGCCTGCAGCCCCGTCCCCGTCGACAAGCAGAAGCTCCTGGCGCCACCCCTAGATCCGGCGAGCAATCGCCAGCACATGCGAGCGCCCCTTCGCCAACCACGAGCACGTTGAGCTCCAGTACGTCCCGGCAAACTCGGTGAGAACTTCCCTTCACTCCCTCGCTTCCTAGACTCGCCGAACCCACCGCCACCAGACATGCCGCCGCCACCTGCCGCAGCCAGCGCCGCCCATCTCTGGCAGGCACACTATGAGCCGTGCGATTACGATCCAGTGGCCACGATAGAATTTTAACCGAAGGGGTAAGAAGCAGTCTGAGCCATGCGATGTAAATTAGATCCAACGCCTCACAGAGCCGATCCGTGCGAACCGGTACCAGCTAGTAGTATCACGCCACGTGGCCTCTGTTTGATTTAAAAACCAGAAACTTATCTAATTGATGTTCCAATTTGAATAATTCATAACCTTCAATCTACACGTCCAAATTTTGCAAATTTTATATCAATGGATTCAGCAATACAAGCCCTAGCCAACCATGCACCTTGTTTAGTAAAAAGCTTCTGGTAAAATGATTATTTTTGCAGAAACTTGTGTATGCATGTTTAGAATATAAAAATTGTTCTAAAATGATTTTTGGGATAAAATCTTTGGCAAATGGTGTGTTTTGAACCTACTAACCATAGGAAACAAATTGTGGTTTCAAAAATGTATTTGGTGAAACAAAATAATAAACTTTGGATTTAAACCAATTCTAGTCAAACAAAAGTAATGTTTATTTATTTAAAAATGCTTTTAGTAGAAAATCTTTGGAAAATGTTTTGGAATAAACTCTCTGACCCCAAACACCAAGTTTTATGATTTTAAAATGTATTTGGTGAACCCTATAAAATTATTGCTTTGCTAAAGGCATTTTCAACCACATAAAATAATGACTTGAATTAAAAAATGGTTTATGAAGTGAAATCTTTTGCAAATGAGTTTGCCACTTTATAAAATGACCATTAGGTGTTTTCAAATGTTTATGAATCATTATAAACCACTTTTACAAATAAAACTATCTTTGACATGCTTGCATGCATTGCTTTGTTTTTATCATTTTATGTGATGAATTGCTTGAATGGTAGATTGAATCATTGTTTGCTTGATTGAATTGTAGTGACTTGAAGTGTGTGAACATTGCAAAGATCAAGGAGTGAACTTATACCCTCTACCAAAAAGGCAAGTGATGCTTCATAATTTGTCCCATTATTTTCACTATGCATTAGTGATATTTTCTAAGTAGGACTTTCATGAAATTTTGCTAAGTATAAACTATGCCATGGGAAATCCTAGTAGATGAAACCTTAGTAGAATTTCCTAAGTTAAGATTCCTACTACTATCATGCTTAGCTTAGCTAGTAGAAAACAAGGGTGGAATATATATTCATGCTATGGAAAATGTCTAAGTCTGAGGACTTGTGTTTTGTTTAATAAAACAACTAAGTTAATGAATCACCTGGGTGGAATGGAAGGAATGGTTTGTGTTGAGTGGTTACACAAGGCCAGGGGACTGGTGAACCTTGTGTATCTCACTTGTGGATGGCCACCCAGGAACAAAGAGATTTGAGATGTCAAATGTTGAGAAGCTTCAAGTGCAGCCACTTGGCATTATGGGCTCTGCCTGGATCATATAGGTTGCAATAACTTAGCCAAATGGACAGTTGGTGGTAGGGGTTTGATAGGTTGGAGCGCGTCCATTTTGGTCTAAGGGAAGGCTTCTGAAAGATCTTGTCTTGGTGAAACCAAGTCTTGTGGGGAAAGTGCACAACCTCTGCAGAGTGTAAAATCTAAGTACTTAGCCATGTCCCTGGCAAAGGACAATTTGAGCATCAAGACATGGAAGCTATCAAGAATCTCATCATCCAAATTTCTAAGTTAAAAATCTTGTGGGTGAACAAGGGATTGAAAGGATCACCAATTTCTATTGGGAGATGCCTTGGGAAAGATTTTGTCAAGCAAAAACTTAGTGTTTTAAATGATAAGGAAAATCTATTTTGAGCAAAGCAAGTCTAAGCTCCACTTAGCCAAATGCATATAGATGATAGACTCCACTATACTACCATAGTATCACTTGCCAATACAATTCAAATGTATTGACCCTTGTGGCTGTAACTTGTTATGTTGCAGGTTTGTTTGATATTAGTGAAGTTTAATGATTAGGAATACAAGTCTACAACCAACATGTCTGCCTGTGGCACTTTGAAGATGAAGGACCCCATGCTATTGTTATATTCTGCTGCATTGTAATGAGATAGCCAAAAGATCTATGTAAGATGTAATAAATTATTTTATTCCTGGTTATAAAGTTGTAATATGACCTTTGTTTCTTGATATTACATCTTAACTGTGGATGCTAGCTATTGATCCAGGGACTAGCATTGTAAACACAGGGATCTCTACCTTATTAAAGGTTGGGAACCTTACAGTCCAAACATGCTTTGAGACAAATCGAGCTTTATATCTTCTATTAAGTTCAATTTCTTTCTTATGACTTTGTAGTCATTTATAAATAGCAAGCAAATATATTTACTTAATAAGATCAAGTAGCATATTACTTTTCAATCTTAAATGTAACTCAATATAGGATTTTATGACTCCTTGACATTTCTCGCACTTAGGTCTATCGTGCTTCTTCGCAATTCATAGGTATGTCTTGTTCACATAACATGACAAGTGAATCAATAATATAATTCCGAAAACTTGGCAGAATATATTCTTGAATCCTGCTTTCTTTAGTAAAAGAATTCCCTGAAACTTTACGATCATTATCACTAGTTTCTCCTTTATTTGTAGAGTTTGGTTTCACGAAACACATTTTGCTGCGCCACTCAGCAATCAGGAGGTAAGGTCAAATACCTTTTTTATCTTTTACTTTCTTACACATGTATCTTCATTAAGACACATAAACTTAGGACGACAGGAAGTTTGCCCTTTGTAGATAATGTATTCATAGTTTCCTAGAATACACTACAAAGACTTGTTTATTCCCCATGATTTCAAATTATAGAAACCTCTAGAAACTCGAACGTGCCATAACTCTTATGGTGTTGTTTCCACAAATATTTAGATGTTCCGTTGTATTTCAAATGAATGTTTGCTTATTTCAATCTCTAACTCTAAGTAATAATTATAACCCTGATAAGAGATAATGTTAGACCATATGTATCCAATACAATATGATTTTGAGATTTTGAGATGTCAACACCTTGAATTTGTCCAATTATCATAATTTGTGAAACATATTTTTACAAGTCCGTTTATGCCGAAACTTAACTTAAATACTTAATTCTTATCGATCCAATCGAAAAGGCTTTGTATTCTTGTTAATTAAATATCCCTTTGTTGTGAACTCATTTGAACAATTCAAATCATTTCAAACTTCTGTTTCATTAAGCAAATACACCTATTCACTTAAGTCCACAATGAAATAATGATTTCTAGTTTTTCTTGAAAATACAATACATCACTATGTATAAAATTCAATATTTCTTCGTATATCACTGTTTTACCAAAATGCGGAGTTCTAGTCATTTTGCCCAACGAGGCATGGTTTTTCAAAGTCTCTAGATCAAATATCTAAGACCCTGATTTTCATCTAGAATGAAAAAATGCAATAACCACATTGACTTAAATGATAGTGTCATTTCATTATTAACCTTTGGATATCTTTTAGCATTCTAATCCTTTATAAATTCTTAATCTATTGTCATTAACATAGTGATGAGAATAACTTATTTATAATTGTAATGCAACCATAGAGGTATTATTTATAAGAATAGTACAACTGTCTTATAACTTAATGATATGAATAATTGTCTCACCAAAAGGAAGACACACAAACAAGGATTATAAAATTATATTCATGTCCACTAATCCAAGTGATAATCTTTGAGGGAAGGGGTGATGCTGGACATCAACTAGTTTATTTGCCGTCATCAAGCCACATTGCCTCAATTCTAGCGATTCTCAAGCAGACCATCATGTTTTCACAAAACGGGATAAGTATCCAATACTTTGTAACCGGCAACAAGGTTTGCAAGAATTACATTTATAACTTTGTATATCTGTCATATACCCTTTTCATCCATGACCTCCACTGCAATCAAGCCATTCTAGGAGTTCTTAACTCTAATGCAAGATTGCTAAGTGATTCTCCAAATATTCCATTTTCATCCTTTATGGAGGAAAACTCATCCAACGGCAATACTTTATGTGCCTGATTTTGCAGAATACAAAATTGTAGCCGGACTCACCATCGAATGGAAAATGGATTATTAGATGATTTATGGATAAAACACAAACATTGTGGAGTCATCATATTATCTCCTAATGTTATTGTATCAAGAAGAGAAGATCATCTTCTTATGAGGATATCCCTCAGGTGTGGGTATTAATCTATGAAGATGGACCCTTTTGCTAAGTTCCATATCAAGCAAAAAAAAATCCCATGGTCGGAAATGACCTCTATGGGATATGCCATGATCTACTAAGATATTTGCAAATATACATCTAGAGTAAGTTCATAATGTGAGTTCAATTTATAACTGAGCTCCCACTAAAATAGTCATCCCCTGGACGATTTTAGCGATCACACGATCCCAATTCACTATGCAACCCCCGATCATCACAACCGGCAACATAGCTTCAAAGGTAGACATTCTCCAATGTCAGTCACATAATCCATATGACTCATGCTTAATATTTCGATCTCCTGTGTTCCGAGGCCATGTCTGTACATGCTAGGATCGCCAATTCTAACTCGTGTGTACTACAGTGAAACATGGCTTACACCCACCATATGCGAACGCAGTTATGTCTGACACCCGGTAGTCATGGCGTGCCTCATAACGGAGAACTTTCTTAGTGGTGCACACACAAGGGGAACACTATTATTGTAATTATTAGGGATCATCCTATATAGTATACTACCGTTGAGTATCTAATAGTAGAACACAATAAGATATAAAATAGGTACTAACATCACATGTATATTGTGATATGATATGGTTCTTCTTGCGCCTTGATCTCCATCGAGCGTTCCGGCATGATCTACATCTTGCCACCGGTTTGACACCAAGTCCACGGCGTCACCAATAGGTCATTCGTCGGAACAATAACTATTACTACACAACTTCTTAACATAAAAGTAAACTACTTTACCATCGTAACAACCAAGACCATATCAAATCACATGCCCTCCTGCAAAATAAAGTTAGACGCCTCTACTTTATATTTTTCAAGTTTTACGTGGTTGTTAGGGTTTTCGCAATAGAACTGTTTCTAATCTACGAGTTTTCCAACCACAACATGGATCCATATATTTGTATGTACTACACCTATTTTGGGGCCCTCCGTTGTAAATGCTATATCAACTATTGAAAGAGAGACAGACACCCGCTAGCCACTTATACGGAACAAGCTGTATGTCGAGCGTGGAACCAGCCTCGAGTAAGAGTATGCGTAAGGTTAGTCTGGGCTGCTTCATCAATCAATGTCGTGATATAAACAAGTATATGTGGGAGCGTAACAACTATAGGATTAATGCCCACACAAACCATGTGCGTAGTGGCCGTACAACAATACTACGCATAGATCGACTCTAATACCTGTAGTACCCCGTGTAAAACCACTACTAGAAAATCGTGGTTGTTTCTATGTTGCACATCATCATGACATCATCATGCGTATTTGTTCATAAAAGTATTTTGTGAAAACCCTATTTTGTTTGACATTACTCCCCTCGTTTATTTCAAATCAAAACTGCACCTTTCTATAATATTTTGTTGGTCAAAATCTGTTTGCCAAATTCTATTAAAAATAATCTAAATAAAAATAAAATGTTTTTTGTTGGGGAGGCTGCTACCGTCCAGGCCCAAAGGCCTAACCAGCAACTACCAATAACCCCACCAAACCATAACCCTAACTACCCAAAAACCCTAGCCTACCCAGCCCCTGCCGCTGCCACCCACCCTGTTCACACCATCTAGCACGCCCGCACCCATACATTCGACAACACACCCACACCCCTGCCCCAACGCACATAACTCACCCTGACATACTCACCCTGGCCCCAAACCTTCTCTCCATCCCCACCCCATGCGCAAGACCCGTCATGTGCGCCCCGCTCCCCTTGTTTGTTCCTTGCTACCCTGTGTTCCCTGCCTATCTTTCTCGCCTTCTTCCGCAAGTGTCTCCGTCGTCCGTGGGCTCTCCACCACTAGCTGTCGCGCCCCTCATCGCCGACCTCGCATGCCGCCCGCGTGACGCCCCACATCCGTGTCTCCTTCCGTGCGTCCCTCCTCCCCAGGCTAAGTCAGGGATCTCCCTCCTCCACCCAAGCTCGAAGCCTAGCGCCACCGGACCATCGTCCGTCCCCCCCCCCACCCCCGTGCGCACTCCTTCCTCGTAGGCGGGCACCGCTGCGTGACCCTGCACGCTGATACGTCGTAAACGTATCTATAATTTTTTATGTTCCATGCTTGTTTAGTATCAACTTGGTTATGCTTTGTCTACACTTTGAGGTATTTTCATACATTTTACGAAACTAACCTATTAACAAGATGACGCAGTGCCAGTTGCCTGTTTTCTGTTGTTTTTGGTTTCAGAAAAGCTAGTAAAGAAATATTCTCGGAATTGGACAGGACAAAAGCCAAAGTCAATATTTTACCAGAAGGAACACGGAGTCCAGAGGGGAGACTAAGTGGGGCCACGAGGCGGCCACACAATGTGGTGGCATGGCCAGGGGTGGTGCCACCAGGTGGTGTCGGCCCCTCGGGCACCCACCAACCTTGCCCTTCTGCCTATATAAATCCCTCGATGCAGAAACCCTAGATCATCCAGCCTCCGTCCATGAAAAAGTCCGCAGTGCCACCGCCACCAAAGAGGAGATTCGGGGGACAGAAGTCTCTATTCTAGCACCCTGCCAGGACGAGGAATTGCCCCTGGAGCCATCTCCATCAATCTCCACCACCATCTCCATCATTGTTGTTGATTCCTATGATGAGGAGGGAGTAGTTCTCCCTCGAGGCTAAGGGCTCTACCGGTAGCTAAATGTTCATCTCTCTCTATGTGTGATCTTACTGTGGTCATGAGCTTTGTAATCAAGTAGATCTACTCTGCTACTCAAGTGCTTTAATTGTAATCTCCGGTTATCCCCACGTGTGTGAAGTTGATAGTGTGCACACCGTGTGGCACTTAGGCTAAATATTACAGAAATACTTATCATGAGTATATTGTGAGTTGGATATCTCTATTAAATTGTGGTGTTTGTTGAAACCATCTAGCGCTCAAGGTGACAGTGTGGGGTTATCTAGATGGGGAATGCGAACTTTAAGGAGAGCTTTTGTATCCCTACCATGGATTGGAGTTGTCCAACCGGAGAGTAGTTCAGGGTAGCATAATGAAGAGAAAATATTTATATGAGAGTGTCCACTAGTGAAAATATCCCATAGGCCTTGTTTACAAGCATTGAAACACCATTTACAATTAGTCCTATTACATATTTGCTTGCTTCCATCTTTATTTTAGATTGCAATTATCGCTTATAATCATCCATATTACTTGTACTAGCAGAATGCCCGTGCGTTGCTAGGGAAACAAAAAGACCACCGAAAATTATTTATGCATGAACACACAATAAAAATAGCTCAGAGAGATAATATTAAGTTCTTGCACCATCAGTATTAGTATTAAAAAACATGTGCTTGCACCATGCTCGTAGCCCTATAACTCAAAAATAACATCAGGTTTCAAAGAAATTTGCTGTAAAATGATTCCATACAGATGAATGGTTGTGCTATGACAAAATCACCATGAAAATAGCTTTGATGTAATGATCTAGTGATCTTAAAGTGTTCAACGTGTGAACTACAGATCGAAAGTTACTAATGCTCCAACACCTACTTCTCTAAATGTACCCTTTCTTATATGATAAATAAGAAGTTAAATATGTCAATTTACCTGTGTAATCTATCTACTGATGCCCTTTGACAAAACAAATACTTTAGCAAAGAATCATATGCTGGGAACCAACCCAACAGGCCAGCACATGTCACCTCCCGCATAGGTATTTTCCTATTTAGCAAAGTTTGTTCTGATCCCCAACCTCCTGATGCTAGGCGACTCCACCAAATCCCAAATTCACGTCGAAATCAGCTACTTAGCAGAACTACCAATCAGATACTATCAATCCAAAATCCAACATGTGCTCTTTTTCAAAACAGTCAACGAAGTGGACGGACTCTGTACATGTGCAGCTCCCTAAACCTACATACGCGATTTCCATGGTACTACCTGATACTGAACCTGCGCCCCCTTTTACTGTTGCTTGAGCTGATAAAGCGGCGTGTCTCCATCAGGAAAAGCGGCGTCTCTGGCCGTCCAAGCACCACTGCCTCTTCTCGTCTAGTAGTAGAGGTGATGCACCTCCCATTCAATCCAGGAAGAACAGGGGAACATCCATGGTTGGGGAGAAACACTCGGTTGTCCTGGACTAGCTTCTGCGGTGGCCATAGGACGGTGGATGAAATAATATGTTAGGGGGGCGGGGTTGGGGCAGCCGGCGGTAAAATGGAAAATAGTAAACGCATATATCGACCATGCATGGACTCTTCCTCTCGGCTCCTCTCCTGCGAATGCCGCCAGCCTGCTTTAACCTTAGTGAAGGAGCAGGCGGAGCAGGGTCTATGGCAGCGCTCTGCTCTCCAGTCAGGGCGTGTCGCCATCGAGCCCAGCATCCTCCTCAACCTAGCTACTGTCGCTAGGGCCCAAGACAAGTTCCCGTCGGAAGACGCGCCACCGTACTCGTTGCGCTTGCGCAGCTCCGCGTCTGCCTCCACGCTCAGCCACAGGAAGAGGGATGAGGAGGGTGGTACATTGACTCATAGGTGGCATGGTTGGTAAATAACTCAAACTGGCAGGGGCAAAAGCGCCCAACGAAAATTCGGACAGAAAACTGGGTGGACGAACCTACCTCTAGAGAAATTAGTAGATAGATTTCACTATCTCTTCGCCGAACTAGTGCACCTATACACCTAACAACTGTATTGGGTGTGTTGGGGACACAAGAGACTTCTTGTATCTTGATTATAGGGTTTCTTGAGAGGGATACCTTTGACCACTTCCTCCCTGAGTTCGATAAACCTTGGGTGATCCACTTAAGGGAAACTTGTTGCTGTTCTACAAACCTCTGCACTTGGAGGCCCAACACTGTCTACAAGAATAGAAACGTGCATAGACATCAAGCTCTTTTCTGGCGCCATTGCCGGGGAGGTAAGGTAAAAGGTACTCACATCCTCTAGCTACTAAGCTATATTCTAGTACTATTTCTGGTGTGTGAGTGCTCGAAATTATTTCCTTTCGATTCTGCAATTATATCTTTTTGTTTCTTGTTTTTATTTTCACTTGTTAGCCTTAATGGAAAACGACAAAAAAATTAGAGAGATTTTTAGTATTTTTCCTGAATTAGAACATAAATGGTCTAGAGAGAAAATTAAAAAACCTATGGAACTTTCTATGCATGCTAATAGCAATGTTATTAGTATGAATTTTTTGAACACCATTGTTACTAATCCTATGGAAACGTCTAAGCTTGGGGAAGCTATTTTTTATGAAAAACATATTTTTAGTTCCCCAGCTTTAGGGAAGAAAATTTTCTATGATGATACTTTATCTCCCATATGTGGTAATTCTAATGATGCTTGTGAAATTTTAAAGCCACATACTGAAAGTGTCCCTTTTAAAATACCTATGGAAATTGTTGAACGTGTTATGAATAACTACTATTTTTTAGATGGAACTGTCCATCCTGGTAATCATTTACTCTTTATACATGAATTATGCGAGTTGTTCAAGTGTGCAGGTATTTCATTGGACTAAGTTAAGAGGAAGTTATTCCCTTTATCACTTAGGGACAAAGCAAGGGAGTGGTATAAGTCACTAGATGATCCCAATCATTTGGAATGGAAGGAACTTGAATCTCTCTTTTACTCTAAATTTTATCCTCCTCATGAAATTCATAAACATAGGAATTATATTTATAATTTTCATCCTCATGATGCAGAAATTATTTCGCAAGCTTGGGGAAGATTGAAGTCACTAATGCTCAAATGTCCCATTCATGAGCTCCCCAGTAATATTATTATTAATTATTTTTATGCAAGGCTTTCAAGACATTACAAGGACTATCTAGATACCTATTTAGAGGGATCCTTCACAAGTAAGGAGGTCAAAACTAAGTGGGATCTTCTTGAAACAATTCAAAGCAATACCAAAGACTGGGATAACGACAAAGGTAAAGAACCAGGTATAAACTATGAGTATGATTACATTAAGTCTTTCGCTAAAACTGCTGATTTTCAAGAGCTTAGTGCTAAATATGGTTTTGATCCTAAAATTCTTGTTAATTGTTGTAGAGCCTTTGCTTCTCATATTAATGCTCCTAAAGGAAAATGGGACATGTATCATGAACCTTTAAAGACACTTGCATGAAAAATGAAATTGTTATTAATGATTGCAATAAACATGCTCAAACTTCTGAAAGTACTATTTCTTATAAGCATGTTAATTTTTGTGGATACATAGACATTGTGAAAATAATCAAATCGAATAAGAATATTGTATCACCCACAGGAATGAAAAAACTAGAACGTGGTATAAGGCTCTAAATGATCTTGGTAAAAAAGTCTATGCCCTCTATCCTTTTATTTGTGAACTCTTCTATGAAGTGGGTCATTTCAATTTTTAATGCTCAGGCCATAATAATGAACTTTCTAATCCAATAAGTACTACAAGTTTTTATATTGTGATTACATGATCACTTTTAATCAACATGATGAACTTACATATTTTTGGGGTGTGAAGAGTTATCAAGAAAAACTTCTTTGGTAGACATGAGAGCTTTTGATATGAATAGAATCCTGCATGGTTGTCATCTTTATTGTGTTGATAATTGGCATGCAAATACTTACATACTAAATCTTATAAAAGATGATATTTTGCCAAAATATGATAGGACTGATATGTGTTTTGTTCTTATTAATGAAAAGGAGGAATCCTACAAATTTTCTTCTATTGTCTCTAACAATAAACCAGGGTATGTGGAGAATCTTCCTTTCAAGCCTCTCCATCCTAAAGATGAGAAGAAGAAGAAGAAGAAGAAGAAGAAGAAGAAGAAGAAGAGGAGTAAAAGGAGAGAGGAAACAGTATCTTCCCCTGAGCATGTTTGTAGCATCCCAATTGTCTAACAATTGTAATGCTACTTGCCTATTATAGATTTTATACTTCTTACATCTCATAATTACATTGCATAATATCATGCTCATGTCATCATGCCACATTGCATTTGAACATCGTAATAAATCTTGGCTTTTATATTTATCATTGCATTTGGTTCTTACTAAATTGTATTTGGCTTTTGATATATGTTAAATTCCCAAGTTGAGTTGTGGGCATATCTTTTACTTCCCCTTCCATCTACTAACATGCCATATAACTCTCCTTGGATATCATCTATTTTCCCACCATATACATGTATGTGGCCTTTTGTTTGTTAGTATTTTAAAACCAAGCCACATATATTTGTATGGATCCAAATATACCTAGCTCATTCATATGTGATATGGTTTCACCATCTTAATACATCATGCATGCATGGATGTAATCTTCCATGTCTCATGCAAAAGAAACCCTCCACCTTCATCTTTTGTATCTCGTTCTTTTGGTGTGTATATGCCAATTATTGTGTTTGATCTTTTGAAATGGTTTAATTCAAACTAACCATCCTACCTTTGTTGCATGGCTCTATACAAAACCCTATCTTTCATGTGTATGTGTGTGCTTGTGCCTAAACACCACCCACACATACACACACCTACAACTCAACTCCTACACACCACACCACCCCAAAACCCCTATCGCTTTTGCTTACTTTGCAAGACCAGCACTCACCCTCCTCCCTAGTCCCTCTCTAAAGCTACAAGGCAAGTGGAGAGATGATCTCTCTAAGCCATAACCCGTGTATTCTTTTCCCTCTTTTGCAAAACCTACCATCCACCCCATGTGTTCTCCATCCTCTCTCTTATCTCCACCCAGCTACCCCCGATCTTTATCGAGATCCAGTTCATCTGGGAAGTGCCCAGCTCCATCTCCCTCGTTCTTCCTCCCCACACCATACTTTCCATGGCCATGTCCCTTCAAAACCTAGCTATGGCCTACTATTATATCCGACGTGCTGGAGATCGTACCAAGCCGAACCAAGAGCTTTAGGAGGTTCCACTGCTTCCTCTTCGTCGTACCAAACCGAGTCCACCACAGGAGCTCGCCGGAGATGCCACAACACCGCCATGTCCGCGAACATCACCAACAACCGGAGCGCAAGCGCCTCTCGAGATCTTCTCTGTCCCAGCAAGAGGGGCTTGCTAGGTGACGTCCCGATGAGCTCCTCAAACTCCCAGACACGTTCGTCCCCTCCCTCACTTCCTGCACCGCCTCTGTCCGCCGTCGAGCGCCTTGCGCACGACGCCAGCAGCACACACAGCTAGCAGTACACGCCGCTGTTGGCCTCCCCACGGGCGTTTAGTCGCTCGTGGAGTAGCGTTGAGCTTTCCACTAGCTCCCATACTATGCGCCCGTCACCATCGTGCCTTGATACGTCAGAAACGTATCTATAATTTTTGATTCTCCATGCTTGTTTAGTATCTACTTTGCTTTGCTTTGTCTACACTTTGAGGTGTTTTTATATCTTTTCTAGAACTAACCTATTAACAAGTTTACACAGTGCCAGTTTCCTGCTTTCTTATGTTTTTTGGTTCCAGAAATGCAGAAAATCAATATTCTCGAAATTGCACGGGACAAAAGCCGAAGTCAAATATTTTACCCTAGGCGTCATGAAGTCCAGAGGGGATATGGAGAGGCGAACCAGGGCCGCCACACCCCCTAGGCGCGGGTGGGCCCACCCCGCGCCTGGGCAGGGTGTGGGGCCCATGGCCGCCTCCCAGCCTCGCCTCTTCGCCTATAAGAAGCCCCCCGATGCAGAAACCCTAGGCAACCGATTAAAACTCCACGAAACCTTCTGTAGCTGCTGCCACCGTCGTCCCTAGATCAGGGGGATCTAAAGTTCTTCTCAGTATCCTTGTCGTGGTATTGCCGACGAGTACGCCATGGAGGGGTCCTCACAGTGCGTGTTTAGAGACGTGGGGGAAGGCGGACGGTTGACGGGTACGAGGTAACATAGCTTACCCAGGTTCAGAATCCACAACGGTGGCGGAATCCTACTCCTACTATAAATCACTATAAGGACAATACGCCGAGTTACAGGGATTGGTTCGCTGTGCGAGGTTATGTGAAGTTGTCTGAGATTGTACCCTAAAGGCTCCCATAGGCCCGACTTATATAGTCTCCAGGTCCTAGGGTTACAGGGAAAAGTCCTAGCC
Organism: Avena sativa; assembly: GCA_916181665.1. NCBI lineage: Eukaryota > Viridiplantae > Streptophyta > Magnoliopsida > Poales > Poaceae > Avena > Avena sativa. Next base: position 105,640,620 of record OV702280.1, read on the forward strand.
GATCAGGTTACAGAGTCCTACACCGTCCATTACTAGTCTAGCGTGTCTTGTACTCCAAGGCTCCGGGTACGCTGGTGACTCCATCATAGCCTTCCTTTATCCGGCATGGGCGTCCCTTCTGGATCCATCTAACTGGGCCGCCCAGCAGGCCATGGGCCATTCTACCAACTGTGGGACACCCGGGTTATCCGGATAAGAGACATTCTATGAGGATATCCATATAGCATATCCCCAACAGTAGCCCCCGGAGAACTCCGAGATCTTGCGTCGTCTTGCCTCTTCATGTTGAATGCTCCATCTAGATGGATGTCGGCAAATCGTCAAGCAACATCTTGTAGTCCTCCCAAAGAACCCTGCAAGGTTTTCTTCGTCTTCAATTCATAAGTCGGAGAATTGCTGAATCTTCCATCGTACTCTTCCGTAGCCGGATTGGATCCGTCCATGCCGGAATCTTCTGATGTGACAGTTCATCTGCCTATGTCAGCTAGGGCGACGTAGACATAGGTCAGCAACGCCTCGTAACTCACGCATGCAGAGAACGCAATCATGTCCACTTTTCTCGCGCGAGCGATACAAACCGTTGGCGGCGACGGTTGGTACGTGGTGAAATTTCCGCACACGTCGTCTACGCGGCAACCATTCGATCAAGCTGCACGAATCTTGATGTTGGAGACCATAAATAGTAACTGCGGTGGAAAATTTACTTTTTCACCTCATTCTCCCCTGCATCTTCTTCTTCCTCAGGCAAGCGTCTCCTCGAGCTCTCCGCGCGTCGCACGAAAAACCCTAACTCCCAATCTCACCAGTCACCTCAGAACATACCCAATGGCCAGCAGCAGCTCCTCCCCTTCGATGGTGGCATCAGGCGAAGCTGCGGCGAAGCCGGCGAGCTCCATCGTCATGCCCCCAGAGGGCCTGGTCATCCCTAGGTCTGCGGTGGTCGAGGCCACCGGCGGTGACCATATTCCAGCGGCGCTGGAGCTGCTGGAGGAGGATTACGACTCCCACAAAGGCGACTGGCGTGGTTCGGACATCACGGACCGCGATATCAAAGAGCTGATCATCGAGGGCTACCTTCCCACGACGGAGGGGCTCGCCTGGTGGGCGACGCCGGCCGGCGAGGTCACACCTTCTCCCCTAGCCGGAGAAAAGGTGTACCTCAAAGCACAGTTGGTACGCGGCGTCTCCCTGCCCATCTCTAATTTCTTCCTCGCTGTCTTTAATCATTACCGAGTACAGCCACGGAACCTTTCTCCCAATAGTATCCTAGTGCTTAGCAATTACATGGAACTTTGCGAGGGTTACTTAGGGATTAAGCCTAGGCTAAGTCTCTTCATATATTTCTTCATCGTAAAGCGTGAAGCCAGAGCCAGCAAGGACAAACTTAGAAACTGTGGCACCATTATCTTGAAGATCCGGCCTGGCCGGCGCTTCCCCGACATCGTCGGCCACGATCCCTGCAAGAACTGGCAGCGTACTTACTTCTACGGCCCAGATATCCCTCTGGCCGAATGAGAAGTAACGTACCCGGACTTTGTTGATGGAGCAGCCTCCGAAACTTCGACATGGAGATCCTAGGCCTCCCTTCCCTCCGACATCGACGCTTCCCACGCTATAAGGCGGATAGAGTGGTTCGTAGAGACGGGTTTGACCGGACTGAACCTAGCCATGTGCTGGTTTATCAGGCAGATCCAGCCTTTGCAGCACCGCTCGAAGCTGATGCACGAGTATTCCAACGATAGAAGGGATAGCCTCCGCATCTCCGTGGACAACTTCTCGAGCGACTCCGTCAAGATTCGCCTCAAGGACATCGTTAAGGTGAAGGAGAAGAAGCGTGGCTTCGCCATCACCTACGACATGTTCGTAGAGAGCAAGTGCCCAAAGGTAACTGCCTATTTTCCGTGTATGACATATACTCTAGTTATTCCGTCTAGCCATTACCATCTCATCTAACACGGTGGTTCTTCACCTTAACAGCTTAGCGACATAGACGAGGACAGCATGGCTCCTCAAATCTATGATCCAAAGATGAAGGAAGTCACCGTCGTGTCTGACGACGATGCTCCATTGACGCGAAAGCAGAAGAGCTCCACCTCTGACGCTGCCGACGGAGGCAAGAAGAAGAAGATGGAGGGTGGAGCCTCCAAAAAGACTACCGCCGCCCTGGAGGCGGAGAAAAGAAAGGTTACTGGGGTCCCCTTTGCTAAAGCACCCCCTCTTGTGTAAGCTTCTTTCTCTCTGACATTGTCCATTTGTCTGTCTTGTTCCTGTACTTATGCATTTTGCACGTTTCAGGAAGAAAGCCACGACCAGCTTGAAGAAGACCTCCAAAACTTCGGGGGCTTCTAGAACTATCAGGGATATGCTGCATCGTGATGTATCTCCCGCCATCGCCCCTATCACTCCCATCGTCCAGCCTTCGTCCGCCCCCCGACAAGCTCACAAGCTAAAGAAGCATCTGGCCCTTCCGCCATGGAAGTGGACTCAGGTGCCTCTACAGAACTCGTTGTTGTCGGTGAACAGGCGACGCAGGAGAGTGCCGCACACCAAATGGATGAAGCTCTGGCTAAGGATGCCATCGGTAGCGGTAAGGCGGTGGTGGAAGGTGGTACTTCTGCCGAAGGCGGCGCCCTCGCCCCCAGGAAGACCATAGAGTTCCCAAAGATAGTCTACCCGGCACTTACGCCGAGTAGCACCTCTCTGGTTCCTGGTGCGGCGCCGACATCTCCAACGTGCGGTCTCGAGGAGCTTCTCCAACAAGCAGAAATCCTGCAAGGAAACAGTTTATCCTTCGGCAAGTTGCTGGCTGAGAGTGCTACTAACCTCAATATCATTGCACTTGTAAGTTATATTTGCCTTTTTGTATTTCATATGAATATCCGACTGTAGACCCCGGGGATTTAGACGGAAAACCATAGGTCTTTGTGTCTGAATGCTCTAAGAGTGACTAAGCTAGAAAACTTATCACTGTAGCCCCCAAGCATATAGGTGGAATGAATTATTCCGACTAGATGCTTTAAGAGTAGCATACGCAGTGTTTATAAATTTCGATACTATAGCCCCCAAGCTTCTAGTTGTAACTGAATGAGTTCCAACTAGATGCTTAAAGAGAAGATAAGCATACATCCGAGTTAAAAACTTTATACTATAGCCCCCAAGCTTCTAATCGAAAACTGAATTAGTTCCGACTAGATGCTTAAAGAGAGACTAAGCATAATGCTAAGTTAAAAAACTCTCGCTGTAGCCCCCGAGCGTCTAGGTAGAAATTTTCCGGCTAGATTCTCCAAGTAGACCAAACAACGTTTAACTTTTCTTTTTTCCACAAAATGAGAATGCTCGGAGGGGCATGGCCAACGACAAGTACCAGAAGATGCGCGCGGACTTAGAAGTTGAAAAGGGTAAAACTGCCTTCTTGAAGGAACAGATCAGCAAGATCAAGCGTCTATTTTTCCTTTCTTTTTCGTATTTTGACTTGGCCTTGTGTATTCTCCGAGTACTCACTGTGTACTTTGCTTTATCCGACTTGTAGAAACCATTGCCAAGGCTAAGGAGATTGTCGAGCAATCCAAGCATATTTAGGAGCTGGATAGCAAGAACAAGATCCTCAAGCAGGAGAGGAAGGACATGATGAAGATGCATGAAGAATCAATGAAAGCCCTGCAGGAATCCGCCACCGAGGAGATGAACCGCTTGAAGTAGGAAATCTCTATCCTGAAAGAGCAGAAGAAAGTTGTTGATGAGCAAAATCAACGCCATCATGAAGCGTATAAGCTCCTCCAACAAGAACGGGACTCCATGGCGGATACTCTCTGGTAGGCTGAGGCTAGCATCTTTAGTAAGTGATTCTCCATCTTGGATTTTTGTAGTCTGGATACTTTGATTTTTTGAACTCATACGCTCCTTTGTCGGGAATTCGCAGCTCCTATGGGTTTAACCCGGTCACCTCCTCCGCCAAAGGAATGCATGGTCCTTGTCGGCAACTTTATCAACACCGCCATCGTGCAGGCCAAAGAGATTGCCAAGCCCCTCCAAATCAATATCGGACTCTATGGCGAAGTTCTCGGAGATCCTGCGCCGAGCCCCCGAGCGTATCGCAAGCTGGAAAGCTTCATGTGCACGGGCCAGTGCAAGGATGGCGATGTCCATGGTCAAAGCACATTACGAGAAGCTGACATCGACACGGTAACCTCTGGTATCCCTGACGTAGATGATGAAGGCCAAAAGATAAACCACGAATCTATCTTGGCATCACTCGCGGGTTATGACACCAGAGTTTCCGAGTTGGTCGACGTTAACGTCTTCGTGCCAATGAAAACCATCGATGGCAGCAACCAAAGCTCCTCCGAGTCCCTCAACGCTACCGACTTCGAGGGTGACTCTCCTGCTGCCAATGATGTTGCTTCCAAGTCGCCTGCGCTAGAGGAATAAAAACAATTTGTAATATTTGTTTCCTCTGTAACTTGTTATGCGGAAAAAACTATATGTTAACTTAAGGAGGAAAACAGTGGTGTATATCCTGCTACTTAAGAACTATTTCCAACATGTATATATATTTTAAGCAAGTGCTGGATTATTCGTTACTTTGGTTTTTATGCTTGACTTTTCGTGAGTCGGAAGACTCGTTGTCGGAACCATGCGCTCGGGTGATGATGCCTAATGGAACCGTCAATAACCTAAGCAGAAAATCACCGATAATAAGTGCCAAAATTCACTACTCCAGAATCCACATAAAAACGACAAAGAACGTGTAGACCAGAAAACATAAGCTAACGCCCGTAGGCGGAATTTTCACAAGTGCAATTGCAAAGCTTGTGCATAAAGGTTTTATATGATCCAAAAATGAACACTAAAGGAGATAAAAGACTCAGAAATATGAGTGAACCAAAGAGCTTTATTTCATTGATCATATAAGAGGTACACAATTAGATAAAAAATGCTAAGTGTAAAAAGGACGTAGCTGTGCTATGTTCCATGGCCGATCAAGCTCCGGGTAGTCATCATCCGGGTCACGTCGCTTACGCTTATGATCCTCGTTGGGTCTATCCTTCAGTTCACGATTGTCAACGAGGTAGTAAGACCCATTGAGTAGTGACTTGCTTATGATGAATGGTCCTTCCCATGGCAGGGATAATTTGTGTGACTTCTTCTGCTTAAGTCGGAGCACCAAATCCCCCTCTTTAAACGAGCGATGCTGAACGTGGCGACTATGGTAGCTGCGTAGCTTCTGTTGGTAGATGGCGGATCTTTGGCATGCCAAAACGCGCTCCTCCTCGAGAAGGTCCACATCTAGGCGTCTGGATTCTTCAGCGTCATCCTCGTCGTAGGCGGCAACCCTTGGTGCATCGTGAAGTATGTCGGAAGGTAGGATGGCTTCTGCTCCATATACCATGAAGTAAGGGGTGTAGCCAGTGGATCTGTTGGGTGTAGTTCGTAAACTCCACAGTACAGATGGCAATTCTTCCGCCCAGGCTCCAGCTGCTCTATGTAGTGGTGCCTCAAGACGTGGCTTTATTCCCTGCAGAATTAATCCATTGGCTCGCTTCACCTGACCATTGGATTGTGGATGTGCCACAGATGAAAGGTCAAGTCAGATGCCCTTCTCCCAACAATATGCCTCCACTTCTCCGAGTGACAAGTTGCTACCATTGTCGATGATAATGCTATGTGGGAGACCAAATCTCACCACCATATCCCGGACAAACCTAAGGTCAGTTGCCCCATCAAGCTTTTTAATGGGTTTATCTTCTATCCATTTAGTGAATATATCAACTGCTACTAGGAGATGCGTAAACCCACATGGTGTTGTCTATAACGGTCCAACCATGTCTAGCCCCCAGACTGCAAACGGCCAAGTTATTGGTATTGTTCGCAATTCTTCAGCAGGAACATGTGGTTGTCGGGCATAATACTGGCATCCCATGCATGTCTCAACCAGCTTGTCGGCGTCCGCCTTCACGGTCAGCCAGTAGAATCCTTGCCGGAAGGTTTTCGCGACCAACGATCGAGGAGCGGCGTGATGCCCGCAATCTCCGAGATGGATTTCGCGTAGGATTTCAATACCTTCTAGCTGGGAAACACACTTAAGGTATACACCAGTAGTGCTCCTTTTGTAGAGCTATCCATTGATTATGGTATAGCCCTTCGCTCGACGTACTATTTGTCGTCTTTCGACTTCGTCGTTGGGCAAAGTTCTGTGTTTGAGATATTCCATGAACGGTTTTGTCCAAGCCGGAGGGACCTTTGCCACCATGTGGACGAAAGAGTCAACTCTATCTGGGTTTTCGATGTCTGCTCCCTTCACGGATGGTGTCCGTAGATGCTCTAGTAAAACTCCAAGCTTAGACAGCAGATCAGTCGCCTCGTTTTGCTCCCTAGGTACATACTTGACCTCGTAGCCCAAGAAGCTCTTGGCTATCTCGTCCACTTCGTCTCGATATGCCGCCATCATAGGGTTCCGCGCATTCCAGGTGCCAGCCACCTGCTGGGCAACCAAGTCAGAATCTCCACAGCAAACTATGCGCTTGATGCAAATATCCTTGGCTACGCGTAATCCGTGAATGAGTGCTTCATACTCCTCCATGTTGTTCATAGCCTTGAAGTGGATCTGCAGAACATAGTGTAGCTTGTCACCAGTTGGTGACTGTACCAGTACACCAGCCCCCGAGCCGTTGAGCAGCTTTGATCCGTCAAAGTGCATCACCCAGTACTCTGGTTCCGGCAACGGAGTAGCATCTGGCATCTCCGTCCAATCTGCAATAAAATCCGCCAAGGCTTGTGACTTGATAGCGTCGCGAATCTTGTAGGTGATCTCGAAGGCAGCAAGCTCAATGACCCACTTCGCGACCCTTCCCGTGGCGTGGCTGTTGTTGATAATGTCAGACAGTGGAGTCTTGCTCACCACTGTGATTGGGTGCTCCTGAAAGTAATGCCTCAGCTTCCGAGAAGCAAGGAATACTCCATAAGCTATCTTTTGGTAGTGCGGGTAATGCTGCTTGGACTCCGTCAAGACCTCGCTTACATAGTAAACTGGTCGTTGAACTCCGTGCTCATAGCCTGGTTCCTTCCGCTCTACCACAACAACAATGCTGATTACCCGGTTGGTTGCCGCCATGTAAATTAACATGGGCTCTCCAGGCTCGGGTGCTACAAGGATGGGCGCTGAGGAAAGAATCTCCTTGAGCTGCTTCAATGCTTCATCTTCTTCGTCCGTCCACGTGAATTTGTCCGCCTTCTTCAGCAACTTCTTCCACCGTTATATCCTGCACAGGGGTGGTTTGGGTGGGCCTTGAATTTTTCCGATCTTTGTCGGCAAACTCCGAGGAGAGATCCGACATCGATCCTTCCGTGTATGTATCCTGCCCGTATGCGGTCCGTGCGGGTCTTGATGCGCCTCCGACTCCCAGGGAACTAGTGCCCGAGTCGGTTTCGCCAATGAAGAGGTGGATGTCTCCGATTGGAACGATCGAACACCGCGTAGGGTTCGTCTTCGCCGGGATCCAGAACACGTCGGGAGGGACAATCAGAACGTTGCCGGAGAAGAGAACGCGACCGATGGCTACGGTTTCGCTGATTCCCGCGAAGATCTTGGTCCTTGCCCGCTGAAGAGCCTGAAGCGCCTTTTGCCCCACGGTGGGCGCCAACTGTCGTGGTATTGCCGACGAGTACGCCATGGAGGGGTCCTCATAGTGCGTGTTTAGAGACGTGGGGGAAGGAGGACGGTTGATGGGTACGAGGTAACACAGCTTACCCAGGTTCAGATCCCACAACGGTGGCAGAATCCTACTCCTGCTATAAATCACTATAAGGACAATACACCGAGTTACAGGGACTGGTTCGCTGTGCGAGGTTATCTGAATTTGTCTGAGATTGTGCCCTAAAGGCTCCCATAGGCCCGACTTATATAGTCGCCAGGTCCTAGGGTTACAGGGAAAAGTCCTAGCCGGTCAGGTTACAGAGTCCTACACCGTCCATTACTAGTCTAGCATGTCTTGTACTCCAAGGCTCCGGGTACGCTGGTGACTCCACCGTAGCCTTCCTTTATCCGTCATGGACCTCCCTTCTGGATCCATCTAACTGGACCGCCCAGCAGGCCATGGGCCATGCTACCAACTGTGGGCCACCCGGGTCATCCGGATAAGAGACATGCTATGAGCATACCCATATAGCATATCCCCAACAACCCTGCTGGAGGGGAGATCATCCCAGAGGCCTTCTTCTCCGGTATGATGCATGAGTAGTTCCACCTTGGACTATGGGTCCATGTAGTAGCTAGATGGTTGTATCTCCTCCTTGTTCTTTCATGTATAGATCTTGTGAGCTCCGTTCATGATCAAGATCTAATCTATTTGTAATCATGCATGTTGTGTTTGCGGGGATCCGATGGATATTGAGATTACTATGTCAGATTGATTAATGGTTTTATCTTTATTATACTATAATGTTTGTGTTGTTTGTGATCTTGCATGATCTCCGTTGTTAGTGGCTATATTGGCCAAGTAGTTGCTAGTGACTCCAAGAGGGGGTATTTATGCTCGATAGTGGGTTCATGCCTCTAGTTTCCAAGGGAAGTGACAGAAATATCTTTGCTTGTAGATGTGTTCTTGCTACTAGGGAGAAAACAACGGTCTCTTGTTCATGGAACAAGTGGATTGTTTACCTTACACACTTTTCTTAAAGCAGTTGTTTGTTGCTTGCAACTTAATACTGGAGGGGGTTCGGATGATAACCTGAAGGTGGACTTCTAGTCATAGATGCAGTTGGATGGTGGTCTATGTATATTGTTGTATTACCCAATCAAATCTCATCGGATCTTTTTGTCTGGTATTGCATTGTTATGCCTTGCTCAGTTCCTGTCAATTGCCCTGCTGTAATTTGTTTACCCTTCATGCCATGTTGTTTATCTAAGGAGAGCACCTCTAGTGAACTATGGACCCCGGTCCAATCTTTACCATTTATACATTGAAAGGATACGGATGTCGCCTAGAGGGGGGTGAATAGGCGATTAAAACTTTTCCTAGAGTGGCTTAACAAAGGCGGAATAAAACTAGTGTTTACTTTGTAAAGCACAACCTAGAAACAACTAAGGTTTACCTATCTGCACCAACAACTTATGCTAATCAATACAAGAAACAAAGTGATAGCAAGATATATATTACTTCAAGCACGAAGGCTATCACAATGTAAAGTGCATAAGTAAAGAGCTCGGGTATAGAGATAACCGAGGCACGCGGGGACACCGATATTTTACCGAGTTCCTCCCAACATGGAGTACGTCTCGTTTGGAGAGGGGGTGGTATCAAACCACCAACGCCACAAAAGGCCTCCCTTATTCTCCGGTGAATCTCACCCCAATGGGATCGATCCACGCTTACACTATCGGTGCACTTGTCGGTGGCAACCGGAACCTCTCACAAGGTTGGGGCACAACTCCACAACTTAATTGGAGGCTCCCAACAATCGCCACAAAAGGCCTCAACAAATGTCACCAAGGCCACAATGCCACCAAGGCCACAAAACCATCTAGGGTTCCAAGAACCCAAGAGGGACAAGCTCCAATGAGCAATTCAAACCCAATCCTCCAAAGAGAACTCATACCGATGCACCAAATGCAAATGGCAAGAACACCACAAAGATGCTCAAATCCCTCGCTCTCAAGTTCCAACAAAGCTACTAAAGCTAATGGGGGAACAAGAGAGGAGGAATCAAAGAGAGACACAAAATCCCCCAAAATCTAGATCCCCAAAAATACACTCTCAAAGAGATGTTTTGGTTTGGTCAAAACATAGATCTAGATCTCCTCCAACAACCCCTCGAATATTTGCAAGAATCAATGGAGGGGTGAGTAGAAATCAAGCTCAAAGAGTAAAGCAAATAGGGGCAAAGCTCTAGATCCAAAGAGGAGGAAGAAGTAACCCTAAAAGGCAAAGGGGCAAAGCTATTTATAGGGCTGGGCAAAATATGGCCGTTGGAGCCTTAATGTAGCGGTAGTACCGGAAGATCTAGCGGTACTACTGGACCAGGTATCGAACTTGGTATCGGAAGACCAATATTCAAACTTCATAAGCCCTGGCCACAGCGGTAGTACCATTGATGCTACCGTAAAGCGGTAGTACCGCAAATGGCAACCGGTACTACCGGACGTGAAGTGGAATACCGCATTTTAGTACCGGAGCAGGCAGAAGCTTTTGACAAGTGGTCAAAAAGCTACTATCGCGCTAGGTACTAAAATGCGGTACTACCGCTTTTTAGTACCTAGCCCGGCAGAGGCTTTTTGACAGTTAGTCAAACCTTCTGTCGCATCTGGTAACAAAAAGCGGTACTACCGCTTTTTGGTACCGCACCAGGCAAATATTCAAACGGCAATAACTTTTTACTGGAAATATTGATTATCACCAAGTGAGAAAGTATCAAGTAGAATAATGTGATATACCTCACTTGGTGAGAAACCGAAAAGCCGCATAAATCAAAATCACAACAAGATACAAATGGGAGATCCGATTTTGATGAACAAGAGCTTGTTATGGAGATTACCACAAGCTCTATATCCTCACATGGATAAGACCAAATAACAACCAAATACGATGATGCAAGTATGCAAAGGTTTGAGCTCTCTCCAAACGATGTGACCGAATTACTCTTACGAGAGCCCCTCTTGATAGTACGGTTATCTATCCTAAACCCGGTCTCACACACACAACGTGAGACCGGCAAAAGGGAAAACCTATCAAGATTATACCTTTTCCTTGAGCATTCCACTTGAGCTCGATGTAGACGATCTTGCCCTTCTCAAGATGGAACACCTTTCTTAATTCCTCATCATCGACCTCGCATATTGATCTTTCCCAACATATCTTCTTTGAATTTCATCAACCTTGAAGCCAACACATGCTCCAAGCGATGCCAATGGAAAAATCCTACAAGTATAACTTAATACACACATTAGTCCATAAAGATTGTCATTAATTACCAAAGCCACACATGGGGGCCCAACATGTTCTTTCATACATCTTCCATTGTTACTTGTTTACTTGCTGCAAACCATTACCTTCCACACCATATGTTTAATCCTTTGTTACAGCAAACCGGTGATCTTGAGAACCTCAATGATTTGTTGGGGCAAAGTCTTGAGTTTGTGTTGTGCAGGCCTCCGCGTTGCTTGCAACACCTGTGTGCCGTTTCCTTCCTCCTACTGGTTCGATAACCTCGGTTTCTTACTGAGGGAAAACTTGATGTTGTGCTTCTTCACACCTTACTCTTGGGGTTCCCAACAGGCTCCACGTAAGCCATCAAGTTCTCTGGCGCCATTGCCGGGGAGGCTAAGGACGTCTTCACAAGGGGAGTCCTTCACTTCCTTTCTCTTTACTTTGTTTTTAGTTTGCTTAGTTCCTTTTGCTTGGTTTTGTTTGCCTCTTGTCAAAAACTCCAAAAAAATAGTTTAGTTTGGTTTGCTTTCTTTATTCAAAAACACACAAAAATTAGTTCCTACTCTAGCTGCTGCTGTTTTTGGCTTGCCCACTTTGCCAAAATGAACTCTGCTGAGAACACCAAGTTGTGTGACTTCACTAGCACAAACAACAATGATTTCCTTAGCACTCCTATTGCTCCACCTGCTCCTGATGCTACCTTTTATGAAATTAAGCCTGCTTTGTTGAATCTTGTGATGAGAGAGCAATTTTCTGGTGCTAGTTCTGATGATGTTGCTGCCCATCTCAATAACTTTGTTCAACTTTGTGAGATGCAAAAGTATAAGGATGTATATGGAGATATTATTAAGCTCAAGCTGTTTCCTTTTTCTTTGAGAGGAAAAACTAAAGAATGGTTGTTATCCTTGCCTAGAAATAGTATTGATTCTTGGACTAAGTGCAAAGATGCTTTTATTGGAAAGTACTATCCTCCTGCTAAGATTATATCTATGAGAAGTGACATTATGGAATTTAAACAACTTGATAATGAACATGTTGCTCAAGCTTGGGAAAGAATGAAGTCTTTGGTTAAGAATTGTCCCACTCATGGACTCACTGCTTGGATGATTATCCAGACTTTTTATGCAGGTTTGAACTTCTCTTCAAGAAACCTGTTGGATTCAGCTGCTAGAGGTACCTTCATGGGCCTCACTTTAGGTACTGCAACAAATCTCCTTGACAATATGATGGTTAATTACTCTGAATGGCATACTGAGAGAGCTCCACATGGTAATAAGGTAAATTCGATTGAAGAAACCTCCTCTTTGAGTGATAATATTAATGTTATTATGGACATGATTGTTAATGGGAAAGCTCCTCTAGATCCTAATAGTGTTCCCTTATCCTCTTTGGTTGCTCAAGAAGAGCAAGTTGATGTGAACTTCATTAGAAACAACAATTTTGGCAACAATACTTATGGTAATTATAGGCCCTATCCTCCTAGTGGAAATTCTTATCAGGGTAGATCTGGAATGCCTAGTGAAGAGAGGATTCTAGAAGTTGAGAGATCCACTAAAAACTTTATGCAAATGCAATATGACCATAACAAGATTTTCATTAAAACTATGGAGGAACAATCTATTATTTTGAAAAATATTAGACATCAGCTTGTTAATCTGAATAGATAAATTCCTAGTTTATAGTCAAAACTTTTGAGTGCTGAAAATAATATATACTCTTTGTCTGAAGCACAGTCCTCCTTGATTAATAAAATGGCTGCTAAACCTGAAACCATGGAAAGTACCTTTGCTGCCACTCATGCCATACAAGTTACTATTGATGAAAATGTTAGACTGTTAGCCAAACTTCATGCTAAATGGGAAAGGGAAGCTGAAATTGATAGAAACAATAGTTTGTGCACCATCACTAGAATGGATACCACTAAACCACAAGAAATCCCTATTTATCCTCCTACTATGCCTAATCCTATTGAGTCTACTACTAGTGATGCTAAGTTTGAATTTGATGTAGATGGTTGCAATATTTCTGAAGTGATTTTGTTCCTGCATGTAGAGGTCCCAACCTGATAAGGTAGAGATCCCTGTGTTTACAATGCTAGTCCCTGGATCGAATAGCTAGCATCCACAGTTTTAGATGTAATATCAAGAAACAAAGGTCATATTACAACTTATAACCAGGAATAAAATAATGCATTACATCTTACATATCTCATTTGGCTATCTTATTACAATGCAGCAGATATAACTATATAGCATGGAGTCATTCATCTTCATATGCCACAATCAATCATGTTGGTTGTAGACTTGTAATCCCTACTCAACAAACTTCACTAACATCAAACAAACCTGCAACATAATAAGTTACAACCACAAGGGTCAATACATTTGAATGTATTGGCAAGTGATACTATGGTAGAATAGTAGTATCTAATATCAATATGAATTTGTCTAGGTGTATCTTAGGCTTGCTTTGCTCAAAATAAGGTTTTCCTTATTAGTTGAAAACACTAAGTTTTTGTTGCTCAAAAACACCCAAGGAACCACCAATAGAAATTGGTGAACCTTTACCCTTGTTCAACCACAAGTTTTTAACTTAGAAATTGGGATGAGGAGATCCTTGATAGCTTAAATGTCTTGATGCTCAAATTGTCCATTGCCGGGGACACGGCTAAGTACTTAGGTTTTACCCTCTCGAGAGGTGGTGCACTTTCCCCACAAGACTCGATATGCATCAAGACGAGATCTTTTAGAAGCCGTCCCTTAGACCACAGGGACGCGTTCCATCCTAACACCCCTACCACCATCTGTCCATCTGGCTAAGTTATTGCAACCTATATGATCAAGGCAGAGCCCATATGCCATGTGGCTGCACTAGAAGCTTCTCAACACCAAACATCTCAAATCTCTTTGTTCCTGGGTGGCTTTCCACAAGTGTGATACACAAGGTAAGCCATAGAAATGGGCCTTGTGTAACCACTCAACACATACCAATCTTACCATTCCACCCAGGTGATTCATTCACATAGTTGTTTTATTAATCAAAAACTTAGTCATAGACTTTGCATAATATCATAGCATGAATAATACACCCTTGTTTTATATTAGCTAAGCTAAGCATAATCGTAGCAAGAATCTTAACTTAGGGAAAATTCCACTAACACAACATCTACTAGGATTTCCTAAGGCATAGTATAGATACTTAGAAAATTTGCATGCAAGTCCTACTCAAAATATCAATAATGCATAGTCAAAATAATAGGACAAAATATATGAAGAACCACTTGCCTTTTTAGTAGAGAATCTATGTACTCTCCTTGATCTTGCAATTGTCAAACTCTTCAAAGTTCACTACAATTCAATCAAGCAAGGCACACATTCAAAAATAGCATTCAAACAATTCACCACATAATAAAATGATAAAAACATAGAAATGCATGCAAGCATGCAAAGGCTTGTTTTATTTACAAAGTCATTTCTAACAAGGCACTAAATATTTCAAAACGCTTACTGGTCATTTATAAAAGTGGAAAATCATTTGAAAACAAGTTAGTGGAAATAGCCCTTTTTAAATCATTTTTGTTTTGCTAGAAATGCTTTTATTCAAAACAATAATTTCTAGTGTTATCCAAATATATTTTAAATTCAAATGTTAGTGTTTATGGTCAGGGGGTTCAAATCAAATCCATTTGCAAAAGGTTTCACTCAAATATCATTTTTTAAACAATTTTTATATCCAAAATAGTCCTACAAATGTTTCTGCACAAACACCTAATTTTTCAGAAGCAAATGACCAAACTAGGGAACTGGTTGCAAAGTTTACATTTTTCTAATTCCATTGATATAAAATTTTAAATTTTTGGACATACAGATCAAAAGTTATGATTTTTGCAAATTCAAACATCTAATAGATCTAATTCCAGTTTTTTAAAACGGAATCTGGCCACGTGGCGTGTTATTACTGGACGATACCTGTCACATCCCAAAATTTTCCAAATTTTGAAATGTGAAAAATAAATAAACAAAATAAATATTTGTTGAAATTTAGGGTGAAAAGAAACTTTTTGATTCCAATAGGAAAAATAAAACCTATTTTGATCAAATAGGATCCTAGAGGGATTTAAAAAGATAAACAAATCATTAATAAAGTTATAAAAGTTGGAATCACCATTTTTGGATCTTTAAATAAAAAGATATGGTTTTTATAAGCAAAGGTAGAAATAATAAATAAGGACTATTTTAAAGAGCCAAATTAAATCTTGGCCAAGCAATGGAAATAAAATAATTTTGTCTGATAAAAAGGGTAAAGGATTATTTAAATAAAATCATGAGGATTTATTATATCCAATTTTATTTAAGTAAAGGCTTTTTTCCATTTTAAAACAAACATTAAGACTTATTAAAGTATTTTAAATTATATTTCAAAGTGTTGTATTTTTAATAAAACCTACTGAAAAGGTTTTGATAAAAATTTAGATTTCAAATAGAGTTTTAAAACATATTTAATCCTATTTGAAATAAAGACTAATGTCTATTTATTTAAATATTAATAGATCCTAAAAGAATAAAAGAATTATTCTATTTTGGACTTTAGAATATGTTAATAAACAGAATTAAAATATACCCAAAGTTTGGCAAAGATTTGAATTTAAATAGAGTTTGAATTATTTGAATAGAAATCAAAACAGAAATTCAAAATAGAAAAAGAAAAACATTCTGTATAAAAAAAAGAAACGAAGCCAGCCCAGGAGCAAGGCCCAACCCAGCCCAACAGCCAGCCCACCTGATCCCCCTCTCGCGAACCATTTACCCACTCAGAAACAAACCCGCTCAGTCACCGACGCTTGGACCCCACCTTTCTTCTCTCTCACACACAGACAACCAGACCCCACCCGTCAGTTCTTCGTCTTCACCCACGACGACCACACCCTCTCTCCCTCGGCCGTTTCTGGTCTGAATTCAATCGCTTAAATTCGATTAGCTCCGTGAGTAATTTGCCCCCATGACCACGCCCTCTTAAGCACCTGCCTTCCCTCTACCTTTCCCCTCAATTCCCCACACTTCTTGGCTCCTAGGTTGCCCGAATCGCTCGCGGCAACGCCACTGGCTCCGATGAGCTTCTCCGTCAATTCCGGCGAGAAAAGCCACCCCCACTGTCTCCGCTCCACACGAAATTGCTTGCCATCATCCCCTGCACCTCCCAGTGGTTCCAGCTAGCCGGCGCGCTCTTCGGAACGTCGGCAAGGACAACCTCTGAACGCCGATGATGTCTGTGCCCACTCTGGCGAACCTTTTAGGTAAACCCCGACCTCCCTAACCTTCCTGGATGATATGAGTGTCCTCACCACACTCTCCTGCGTCTAACGCACCCTTTCTTTCTCCTTCTGGTGGCCTACAAGCTCGCCCCCGTCAGCAAACAGAAGCACCCGACACCGCCGCTAACTCCGACGAGCAATCGTCGCTTCTCCCGTGCGCCCCCCGAGTATCTGACCCCACCTTGAGCTTCACTGCAACCACACGGGCACGCTAAGCATATTCGCTCCTCCCCGCGCGATCAAAATCGCCGGCAACTTCTCTGACAAAGCCGCGCTGCCGCCCGCCGCCGCCAGCGCCACCAGTCCATGGTCGAGCAGCTGTGATCCATTGGATCTTAATCTAGTGGCTCAGATTAGAACTTATCGAAGGGGTATGCATCAATCTATGCCGTGCAATTTAAGTGAGATCCTACGGCGAGTATAGCTCAATCCAAACGAAACGGTACCGTCCAATAGGATAGAGCCACGTGGACAGAGTTTGATTTAAAACAGAAAATTTGATCTATTAGTTATGCAAACTTGCAAAATTCATAACTTTTAATCTACACGATCAAATTTTTGCAAATTTTATATCATTGGAATTAGCAGGACAAGTACTTTACAACCATGCACTTTGTTTAATGATTTGCTTCTGGAAACTTAGTTGTTTTTGCAGAAACTTGTGTAGGCATAATTTGAATAAAAAAAATCTAGAAATATTTTTATGGTAAAATCTTTGGCAAATGGATTGTTTTGAACATACTGACCATAGAAACCAACTTATGGGTTTAAAAATGTATTTTGTGAAGCCAAAGAATAAATCTTTGAATTAGAACATTTCTAGTCAAATAAAAATATTGTTATGTGTTAAAAATACTTTTTGAGTAAAATCTTTGGAAAATTATTTGAGTTAAACTCTCTGACCCTAAACACCAAGTTTTGAGATTTAAAAATATATTTGATGAACCCTACAAAATTATTACTTTGCTAAAAGGCATTTCCAACAACGTAAAATATCACTTTGGTATAAAATTGGTTTATGAGGGAAACCTTTTGCAAATGGTTTTAATATTAAACACTTTACCTTAAAACACTAACATATTGTGTTTAAAAATATTTTACAAACTCTAGGGATTATCATTTTGATTTAAATCATTCCTAGCAAAACAAAAATGACTTAAAGTGGCCATTTTCACCAACTTGAATTTAAATGGTTTTACCACTTTTGTAAATGACCAATATGAGCTTAAAAATGTTTAGAGCCTAATATAAACAACTTTTCCAAATAAAACCATATTTTGCATGCTTGCATGCATTGCTTTGTTTTTGTTATTTTATGTGGTGAATTATTTGAATACTAGTTGAATATATGTTTGCTTGATTGAATTGTAGTGAAGTTAGAAGAGAGTGATATTTGCAAGATCAAGAAGTGAACCAATATTATCTACTAACAAGGCAAGTGACACTATCATCCATGTCCTACTATTTTTATTACACTTAGTGGATTTTTGTAACATGCATGATAGGACTACTATATTTCTATGCTATGCTATATCCTATTAGGATATCCTTATATCTTCCTTAGTGAAAACAATGTAGTTGTAGTATGCTTAGCCCTGCTATATATTTGGGATGGGATACATTATATGATTATATGAAGTGTTGGAAAGACATATGTTTTATATAATAAAACAAGTACTCAATGAACCACCTGGGTGGAAAAGGATACTCAAGATTTGGACAAGGTGGCAACAAAGGAAACCATGTTTATATGGCTATCTTTTTGGGTGTGCACTAGAAGAAAACCACCGAGGGACTTAGAGATTGAACATGTTTCTCGTACAGTGGCTTCCGTGTACAGCCACATGCTAAATGGGCTCTGGCTTAGTCAACTACATAGTGGAAGACCCATGCATTGGCATCTTCAGGTTAACTAGAATTGTGTAGGGAAATATATCCCTACATTGGTGCCTGGTAGACAAGCTAGCATTGTGTATTGGGAGGACTCCTATAGAAAGACTTTGTCACATTCTCGATCTGCCAGTACTCCATTTTGGTGAGTACTTATCCAGCGGCAACTGGTGGCGTCAAGACGAGATTGTGTCATGTGGGTAAAGTGTACAACTTCTATAGAAGATCAAATTCTAAGTACTTAGCCGTGTCCCCGGTTACGGACAACTCTGAGCAACTAAGGCCTAAAGCTATGGAAGATCTCGACATTCCAATTTCTCAAAGTAAAACTTGATGGTGACAACAAGGGATTAAAAGCACTTGGAGTTTTCCAAGGAGTTTAGAAAGATTTGACAAAAGATCAAAACTATTTTGAAAAGATAGGATAAAACTATATTGCTTTCTGCAAAAGAGCCTAAACCCTACTTAGCCAAATATGCATGTAATGATAGGATCCACTTACTTCTACATAATAGTAGAAATTGCCAATACAATTCAAATGTATTGACCCTTGTGGCTGCAACTTATTATGTTTTTGTTTGATGTTAGTGAAGTGTGTTGAATAGGATTACAATCTACAACCAACATGATTGCATGTGGCACTTTGAAGATGAAGGACTCCATGCTATATATATATATTCTGCTGCACTGTAATGTGATAGCCAAATGAGCTATGTAAGATGTAATGAATTACTTTATTCCTAGTTATAAAGTTGTATTATGACCTTTGTTTCTTGATATTACATCTTAACTGTGGATGCTAGCTATTGATCCAGGGACTGGCATTGTAAACACAGGGATCTCTACCTTATTAAAGGTTGGGACCTCTACAATACTGTTTCATTTGGATCGTGCAACGTGGGGCGTTGGATTTAAGTAGATCTGTGTGGCTTAGATCAATCAATACCGATTCACCTAAGATATAATCCTAGCCAACAGATCTGCATCCAATGGTCCAGAGCACGCTGACCACAGATGGGCGGTGCTGGCTATCGACGCGCGGCGGCGCGCTCTGTCAGCGGCGTTCCGGCGGTTCCAGGTAGAAAAGGAGAGGGTGCGGGGCATTACCGGAGTCACCGTGGCGAGGGGATGCTCGAGGTGGTCTCCGTTGGCCAAGGGGCGCACAAGGTCGCTGGGGATTTCTCGTCGGAGATGCTACTGGCATCGTGCAAAGCACGGTTGTCGACGAAGGCGAGGTTACAGAGCACGCTAAGACAAACAAACTATGGCGTTAGGTGCGTAAGAGATTGGCGAGTGTACGAGCGTCAACCAGAGAAAAGAGGGAGGCTAGGGTTTACCAAGGGAAGTTGCCGGAGTCGAGATTGTCGTTGGTGGCACTCAGATGAGGAAGGATCCGGCGCTCTGGGGCACGAGAAAGCACGCGATTAGGGTCAGAAGATGCGCACGGAGATGGGGAACAGACTAGCTTGACCCAGAGAGCAAGGGGCGGCGCATACTCACCGAAATTCGTCGATGAGCTCGTCGAAGGAAGTGGCATTGTGAGGGGAAATTTGCGCAGCCTGGGGGCTCCGGTGGCATGGGGACTGAGGGGAAAGGGAGAGGAGAGCGAGGCGGTTAAGAGGGCGAGGTCGCGGGGAGGATTAACCGCGGCATTAACGCAAATTGAAGCCGAGAATTTATGGCCAGAAACGACAGAGGGAAATAAGGGCGTGGTCAGCGCGGCAAAGACGACGATGACAATGAGGTGGCGGTGGTGGGGTCGCTTCGTCAGTTGGTGGATGGGGGTTACGCACGGTGAGAAATATTTCCGAGGGGAAGAGGGGTGAGTGTCGGGTGGGCTGGGAGTTGGGCCTGCTGGGCCTGGTTCGCTGGGGGGTTTTGTTTCTTTTTTTTTCTGAATTCTTTTTCATTTTCCATTTCTGATTTCTTTTTTAATTCAAATCAAATGATTTCAAACTCAATTTGATTTCAAACCTTTACTAAACCTTTTCAGTAGGTTTTATCTATTTATTAGTGTGTTATTTAATCCACTTTGGAAATTTCAATTATTTTTCTCATGATTTAAGTAATCTTTTATATTAGGAAATTTTGTCTTTATTCAAATAAAATTGAATATGGTTCCAACCCATATAATTTTATTTTAATTAATAGTTTATTCTTTATTTTATTTCAAATACTTTTATTCCATTTGTTTATGGATTTGGCCAAGATTTAGTAGGTTTTTATTTTATTGAGTCTTGGAAGTTATTACTTCTATAATAACCTCTCCTTATCCTCTTTGTATAGGACAAATTTATACAAAGCCATCTCATTAGAGAGTGAGTGATGCGTAGAGACGCAATGCAATTACACACGGACCTGAAAGAGTCAGATCCGAAGATCAGTTGACCACTAGCAATCGTGTTATACAACACCGGAAAGCCATAGGTGTTGAATACACAAAGTTTTGAAATTAGATTATTGTCTCTAGTGCAAGTGGTATACTGTTGGAGATATGCCCAAGAGGCAATAATAAAGTGGTTATTATCATATCTTCGTACTTATGATAAATGTTTACATACCATGCTATAATTGTATTAACCGGGAACATTAATACTTGTGTGGTTTCTAAACATAAAAGAGTCCCTAGTAAAGCCTCTTGTTAAACTAGCTTGTTGGTTAATATATGAGCATGGTTTCCTAATCATGAACATTGAGATGTTATTAACAACAAGGTAATATCATTAGGAGAATGATGTGATGGACATACTCCTATAGTTAAGCGTAGCATAAGATCAAGTCATTTAAATAGTTCACTTGCTATAAGCTTTCAAATACATAGTAACCTAAATCCTTCGACCATGAGATCATGTTAATCACCATCACCGGATGGATGCTTTGATGACATCATACACCACTTCGTAACTAGGTGGTTATAAAGGTGGCATTGAGTGTTTGGAAAGTATGTGTTGAGGCACATGTATCAAGAGTGGGATTTGTCCATCCATATGATGGATAGATATACTCTGGGCCCTCTCAATGGAATGTCATCCAATTGGCTTGCAAGCATGTGACTGGCTCACAAGGGATCTCATATCACAGGAATGAGTAAAGAGTACTTATCGGTAACGAGGTTGAACTAGGTATGCATATATACCGACGATCAAACCTCGGATAAGTAAAGTATTGCGAGACAAAGGGAAATTGGTATCGTATATAAATGGTTCATTCGATCATGAAGTAATCGTAGAAATATGTGGGAGCCATATGAATTTCCAGATTCCTCTATTGGTTATTGATAGGAGAAGAGTATCGGTCATGTCTGCATAATTCACGAACCGTAGGGAGACACACTTAAGGATTCGATGTTATTTTATAGATATGGAATGTGCGTAAGAAGACCGAATGTTGTTCGGAGTCTTGATGAGATCCGGGATATCACGAGGAGATCCGGAATGGTCCTTAGAATAGGATTCATATAAGGAAAGTCCAATTCTGGAGTTTGGGAATGGTTTCAGTGTTTTCACTAGAATGTTCTAGAAGGGTCTAGAAGGTCCACCGAACCGGAAGGGGAAGGGTACATGGATGTGTCATGACAAAGTGGAATGGTTGCATCATGTCCTAGGTCACTTGGCTGGACACTTGGAAGAGAGAAATCAAACTCTAATTTGAAAGTTAAAAAGGCAGTTTGAAAAATTCAAATCCCAACATGGTTTTCGAGTTAGGGAGGGTTTCTGAGTTAGGGCGGGTTTCCACCTGGGCTGGGAACACCCTTGGACGCCCCCCACCTATATAAGGAGGGGTGGGGGCGCACCCCAAGGTATACCCCTTGCCCTAGGCTCCTAAGACCCAATTCCTAGGCCTCCGCTGCCCTCCCCCCAGCCATCAGCGCCCTAGATCCCCTATAAACCGCCGCTGCCATCTAGCCTAAACCCTAGCCACCAGATGCCCTCTTCCCTCGGCATCTAAAACCTAGACCGCCGAGGCCCTATTATACTCCACCATACTCTCTCCAGCTTAGGCGAAGCCCTGCGGGATCTCCCCTCTACTTCCGACACCATGTCGTCATGCTGCCGGAATCGCGAGGAGAGAGCTACAACCTCCGCTGCCTGCTGGAACAAGGGAGAGGAATGTCTTCATCGAGTATCGTATGTGTGGCCGAATGCAGGAGTGTTGCCAGAACGTGGTGCTGGAAGGATCGTCTACACGATCTTGAGATCGGCAAGTGAACGACTACATCACCCACGAGAATCTGCTCTTGTTAACCGCTTTGGATCTTCGAGGGTTAGTACTCTATCGACTCGTTGCTACAATCTAGTAGATATATCTTGGCTTGTGTGTGTTCACGCGATAGAATTTTTTTTCCATGCTACAAACCCCTACGGTGGTATCAGAGTCGTGTCTATATGTAAATATGTTGCACGAGTAGAACACAATGGTCATTGTGGGCGGTGGTGCTTTTATTATCAATTGCTTCTTGTGTACTTTGCATCTTGCGGTATGGTGGGATGAAGTGGCCCGGGCTAACCTTACATGACATCATTCATGAGACTTGCTCCATGCTCAACATGCAACTTGTATTGCATAAGTGTATTTTCGGGTGTCTGTCTCTCCCATCATAGTAAAGATTCAGTTTACAACGGGCACTTGATAGTTCAAGAATCAACTTGTGGTTCTTGTTCGTAAGTTAGAAAGGTATTTATTGAAAGCCCCAAACCACGTAAAATATGCAAAGAAACTTAGAGGTGTCTAACTTTGTTTTGCAGGGGTGTGTTGTGATGTGATATGGCAATGATTGTGATGTATGCAATGATCCTTATTATAAGTCGACAACCGGCTGGATCCTTATGGTTGTATTTTAATTTGGTTAAGACCTGCGTGTCTATTATTCAAAGTAGTTGTAATAGTTGATGTTGGTGGACGACAGCCATGGGCGGTGCCATTGACCTTGACGCCACGCCGGTGATGATGGTGATCATGTTCGTTCTTCAAAATGGAGATCAGAAGCACGAGAAGAAAGGACATATCATATCACATATTATGAATTGCATGTGATGTTAATCCATCTTGTATTGCTTATATTGCGACAGTAGCATTATAAGATGATCCCTCTCACAAAATATCAAGTTATAGAGTGTTCGTCCTTAGTAGGCACCATTGCCAAAGCTCGTTGTTTCGAAGCACCACGTGATGATCGGGTGTGTTAGATTCTGCGAGTGTATACAACGGGAGCAAGCCATATTTGCTCATGGGGAAACAAAGGTTACATCTTGACGAGTCTAGCATGTACAGACATGGTCTCAGAACACGGATTACCAAAAGGTAAAGCATGAGTCATATAGATGATATGATGAACATGATGATTGTTCGCCTTTGAAACTACATCATGTCACGTGATGATCAGACTTGGTGTAGTGCATTTGGTTCGTGTGATCACTAAAACAATGTGAGGGATATTGTTTTGAGTGGGAGTTTAATAGTAATATGATTAAAAGTTGAACACTATTTATTGTAAATTAAATCAAAGTGAATTTGCATAGTTGTTGTAGTCATTGGCATCCATTTACCATCTTGCGCTTAGTTATAATTGAGATAATAGAACTATAGAATTCTGGTTAGTTACTTTACGAACTGGTATTGTATTGTTTTGAAGTGTTAATCTAAAGTTTAAAAGTCCTATTGCAAACTTTCAGTAAGTTCCGGTTACTCCGTGAAGTTTAATAATTGGTATTAAATCAAGAGTAACAATTCCATTGTTAGTATATAAGTATCATATTTGTCCCCATGATTCTTGATATTCAAAAGATTGTTTTAATATCAAGGTTATCGGGGAGCTGAAAGAATTGTTTCAGAATCCATCATGTGTGGAAGATATTGCGATTTCTGAAACAAAGTTTTGGTTGCAACATGATGGAGTGTAATATGACAAAATTTATGTTCTCATATTTGATGAAAATATACAAAAGGTTGGAGACACTAGTTGTCCTAATCCTCCAAAAGGTATTGGAGAACAACATTATACTCGCGATTCACCGTTATAAGCTAAAGTAGCTTGATCATGAATAGTTCCATGATAAGGATGAATATTTGATGTAGGTAACATGTTTACTACACTAAAAGATTACTAAAGAATGGAATTTGAAAGAACACCAAACATTTGATGATGGTGATCTACTTCAAAGTGCAAGTCCAAAGACATTGGTATTTAACTATACACGCTTTGGACTATGTGTCATGAGTATGGCGCCATTGTTGATGTTGATAGATTCTTTTGAAAGGATAAAGAAATACTGAAAGAGAAATCTAAGAAATATTTGGTAGAAGATAAAAGACTAGAATTGTTTAGCTTAGGTATATAGATGATATACGTGTTATGGCTATATTCTTTGCTTGTTAAACAATGTGGTTCTTAAGTATTTGATACAGAATTTTTTGGTATGAATCATCATACGAAACAACACAATTCATGAACTACAATGCCCTAAGTAACTAGCAAAACAATATGTGATGATATTCATTGAAAACAAAATAAAGAGTTATTATGTTTCTCGTTGAAATCAAAACTTACCTTCAAGATTTGTTTAAATAATTGTTATTTCTATCAGGTATTATGAGAACAAAAGGGTTGTTCAAATAATTGCCGTAATCCATAAAAGATGCATGATTTACAAATCTCGTTCGAGAAATCACATCCATAAAACTAGTGCTAAAAATGTCGAAAGACAAGTTGATTGAAAGATCACTTAGGAAGTGACATCGCCGTTTAAATTATATTGCAAAGAAAACATGAAGAAACTCCATGTGGATGTAATTTTGGAGTCTTTTTATTTTGATCAAATGACGCTTGTGAAACTTTCTTAGAGATAATTAAAACTCTGGTCATAGGTCAAAAGTGAACGAATGACTAGCTTATTGTAAATTATACTTATAAATGTATGAAGCCCATTATGTGTAGTCAAGACCAATGGATTTCAAACTTCATATGCTTTCTCTGAAAATTTGAGTGAATATATGAATATTTACTTAATGAGTATGAAGTGTGAAACAGTTGAAATGTTCAAAGACTTCCAAGATGAAGTGCAAAATAAATATAACAAGAAAATAAAGAATTTATGATAGGATCATAAAGAAAAATATTGAGCTACAAGCTTAGCATAACACCTAAGATTTGAGGAATCGTTCCATGGATTTTGCGTTTCCCGAAACGCCATATGAGTATGGAATAATCAAGATATGCAATGAAACCTTGTTTGACATGGTAAGATCAAAGGTTTAATTCATAAAACTGCCATTATATTTTAAAGATTAAAAGTGTTAGAGACTACCGCTTTTTCACTGAAAAGAGCTCCGTCAAGATCCGTCGAAATGACACCATATAAAGTTATGGTTTGGGATTAAACCCAAGTTGTCATTTCTTAAACATTGTTATGCTATGCATAAGTGAGATGTTTACTACCAAAGTCGGATGAACATGTCTTTGTATGTTATTTTGAATAATCGTTGAGTATTCCTCCATAACACCAAACACAAAAATGTTTGTCGCTTAGAACGTCAAGTTTCTTTGAGAAGGAATTTTTCGTGAAAAGTTAAGTGGGACGACAATAGAACTTTGATAAGGTTAAATGAACCTTAACTATCTGTGCAAAGTTGCACAGCGTCGAGAAGTGTTCCGGAGGCAGCAACAATGCTCATGGCTCACGAGCCTCAAAGGTTGTGGTCAGGGAGGTCTAAGTTCCTATTGAACCAAGTAGGTCGGGTAAACAATCAAATACCAAGATTTGAGGGTAGAATCATTATTTGACAATAATGAATCGACTACATGCAAAGAAGCGATGATGGGTCCTGACTCCGTCAAATGGCTTGAAGTCATAAAATCCGTGATAGTTCCATACACAAGAAATCAAGCTTTGAACTTGAAATACCCTTTGGAAAAGTGCAAGACCTTACAGTCGTGTTTGGATCTATAAAGAAATCGACATGTTGGGAAAGAGTTCACAACAATGTTCAAAGGTTGACTATGACAAGATTTGATCTTTCATAGCGATATTTAGTCTAGACGGATTAATGTAGCAACTACTACATATAATTCTATTATATGGTAGTTGAACAAACAAAACAAAGTTCTTTTAATAGAATTGTTACATAGGACGTGTACATAACATGATCCATAGGGTTTTGTTAATTCAAAAGGATGCTAAAGGTGTATGCAAACTTCAATGGTTGAAATAAGCATCAAGAAGTTGGAATCTTCACCGTGATGAAATTGTTAAAGAGTTTAATTCCATCGGAGACGATGCTTGCATTCGCAAGAAATAAAGTGGGAGCGCTAAGACATATTTCTAATACATTATGTGGAAGACATATAGTTGGTTGGAAATGATGCATCTTTTATTAAAACGGGTTAAGAATTTCATCTCGATGAAAGAATTAGGCAAAACCTAAATATTAGGCATCAATTTATATAAGGATATATTGAGTCGCTAATATGTGATACGTCAAAAACGTATCTACTTTCTCGAACACTTTTCTATTGTTTCTTCTCTAAACTTGTGAGATTTGAATACAACTAACACGGACTGACGTTGTTTTCAGCAGAATTACCTTGGTGTCTTGTTTTTGTGCAGAAAATTAACTATCAGGAAAAATCCCGGAAAATATGCCAAGATCTATTTTTCACCAGAATATCCACGGAGCCAGAAGGGGAGACAGAGAGGAGGCCTGGGGGGCCCAGACCCACCCCAGGCACGGGCCCACCTAACCCCGCGCCTAGAGGGGTGCGGCCACCCCATGCAGCTCCTCGGCCTCCCTCTGCGCCTATAAGTTGCCTTTTGACCTAAAAACTGAGGGGGGTTCGATAGTTTTCTAGAAAGAGTTCCGCTCCGCCGACGCCACCAGAAACCAAGATTCGGATCCAGAAACTCCGTTCTGGCACCCTGTCGGGACGGGGAATTTGGAGAGGATCATCGCCATCGTCATCACCAACGCATCTCCATCAACCGCCGATGTTTTCCTCATCCATGAGTGAGTAATTGCGGTGACCCAGCATACCACTGCATGATGTAGTACACTATAGTAGTTGACATAACACCAATGAAACACCGTTCACTAGTATTACATCCCTCAGAGTGGTACAACAGAAACACAGCAGGTCCAAGACATGACTATAGGATACAACTCGACTCTTTACAAAAGATCCAGAGAACACTCTAGGTTAAAGAGAGAGAAAGAAACTTCTTACAAAGAAGAGTCGGAAATAATCAACTAAAAACTATTATGCTAATAAGATTAGCATCTAACTACTTGGCTTGTATTGTTGCTATTGCAATACTCTATAGAGGCAGGTTCTATGGCTAGAGATTATATTCCTATCTAATCAGCAACTCCGTCTTCACTTTAATTGATGTATATGTTGACTTCCTTGACTTCAATGAAGAGCTTGAGTTGTGGATGAAGATTCCCTTGAGCATACATTGATGTAGATGGCGTCTGTATTGGCTTTAGAAACTAGCAAGGGTTAAGAAGATACGTTGAGTATGAGCGTACTCTGCAAGTTCACTAGAAAGGAGTGTTTGATGCACTATATCTACAGCCACAGACCATAGGTCGTAGGCAATACAAGTTTTCGTAAACATTTCTTCAAAGGTTGCTTTTATTCTGAAAATCTATGTCCGTTAGCCTTCACAGGTTTACCAGAACTTTCGTGGAGTTCCTTTCCTGCCGCGTTCGTAGCTCCTTCCCGGAACAGGGAGTAACAAGTTACAGTTCTTATACTCTGCAGAGGTGCGTTACTTTTCCCATGAGAGATCTTAAGCTTTGTTGCATGGCCGGGAGTATGTCCCCGTTCAAACTTCCTTGGTTTGAGGCCCAACCTAAGATCCAAGCCAATCACTGTCCTTCTCCGCGACCTCGCATACCCGACGGATTGCACATCAGGCCTAGGATAAAACTTGTTTCCATTATCAGCCTAAGGTGTACAACCCTCATAGATACCAGAAGCCGTGGGACGTTGAGGGACCCCACCCATAACCTGCTAACCCTCCACAAGAGGAGTTGCAACAACGGCTCGGTCATTCGTTGGCATGTGAAAGGGAGCCGATCTAGCTAACTTCTTCGTCCCATTCCAAATCTCATGGTTAACGCGTAATATACGGCCCAAGAATCACTGGCGATATTGGTTGTTAAGTCCTAAAGAATATGTTCCTTTACCATCGGAACTTTCATATTAGGTTATTACCTCATGGTAAATAACCTATAATCATATTATTATGAAAATAGTGTTTTCTGACCTTTTTGGAATGCAGGTGATGACAACACTGGATTTGCAAAATACTTTACAAAAAATAATCAAAGGACATGAGCAAGTGTGAACTTGCCTTTTGTGATTGCAAGATTATGCACTCACGGTCTTCGAGACAAGATAAGATCCAATATCTGAAATCAGCATCATTGGTCCGGTAAGGACTAATGTTTAGAGAAGCAATATGCTTGTGTGCATAAGTAATGCTATGCATTTTGTAAAACTCCTAAAGTGAATTCCCAATACTATAAGTGAGGTGAACTTAGGTGATTTCTTTAAGAGTTGGTTTATCTTCAAATTTTACTTTATAGAAAATGCATTTATAAGGAATTTAAGTCGTGATATACGAGATATAAAAGTAGAGTGCAATAGTAATATAAGATTGAGATTAGTTCCATTTGGTGGTTAGGATGGAAGTCTATGTATTGGATTATTAAGGTTTGAAAGAACTATCATAGAGTTGTTGCTTGAAGTGGCAAAAAGAATAACATTTGAAGAAAATATTTCCTTCTAAGGTTTAAACAATCTTTATTTTTAATAGAACGTGATCAATGTCTTTTGGTGTTTGATTGATTAGTTTGGACTTGAGATGCTTTATGTTTTAATTGAAATAGACCAAAGTTAACTATAAAAACATAAGTAGTTTATTAGACATGATGTTTATAAGCTTTAAGACTAAAGTTAGCTTAAAAAATAAACTTAAGGTGTAATTTGTTTTGATTATTCTCAAGTTTTGGATTTATGATAAGTATGACTAAGGTGTGGAATTATTCACTTTACATTTAAGTGAATGCTTAGATTAAATTTGTTTTGCTATTATGAAAATAACATGCAACTATTTAATGAAAGCATAATTTGGATGATGTTGTTAATGTCTTAGATTTAAAGTCATGTTAACTATTATTTAGATGTTAAGATCATTCCTTCTTAATATTTGTGAATGATGTATAAAATTATTTTAAAGATTGTGGTTTTGAATTTTGATTTAGGGTTTAAAAGAGTATTATAAAGTTAATGATTTATGCTTAATTTTTATTATAAATCTTAGTTATGGTTTAGAACTTTAGTAATTAGATTTGAAGGTTTTAATATTCCTAGAGAAATAAAATTATTTCTTATTTAAGAAATGTTTTTAAAGAATTTTAAAAATAAGTAATAGACAAGGATTTATTACTTTAAAATATTAAAAACTTTTCTAATAGTGTATTTAATATTTTTATAATGTAATATATTTATTCAAGACCTCAAAAATGATTATTTATTTATTTTTAAGTTTATTCTTATGTTTATAAAATTCCATAAGGGATTAAATGTCTTTGAATACTTTCTTTAAATTTTATTTATAAAAATTTGAGTTAGTATTTTTATAAAATAGTAGATTCATTTTAATACATAAAAATTATTTTTATTAATTTTTAGGAATTTTCCTTATTTTATGAAATTTAACTTAGAATTTAATGGTGTTTATATTCATTAGTATTTTATTTAACTTAAATAAGTAAAGTTATATTTTTCTTAGATAGAGATTATGTTTGTGATACCTTTGATGTATTTTAAGTATTTTTATGAACTTTATAGGAATATATGTATACTTCTTTTTTTTAATATTTATAAACACTTGTTTGCATTTCCCTAAATGTAAGTATTTCCATTCAATTTATTTTATAACTAGGCCTGGCATGTGGTTAGCCCAGTCCAACTCAAAGGCCCATGAGACCAGATTATGCGGCCTACTAGGCTCGGGGTCAACACCGACCCCGACCCACTCCTATCTCTCGCACACACACATGCACGTATTATCCTCACCCTCCTCGTTTCCCTCTTGGTCACGATGATGCCGCCACCGCCACCAGTTCCACTCCGGCCGGTTGCCGGCCAACTTCGTACCGCTAGCGACCAATGGGGCCCTAGATCGATCTTCTCTGTTGATCTCTGCTTCTTCCTCGCCTCTCTACTCCCTGATGTGAGCCCCACGAAACCCTAGCCGAGCGGTTCGGTGAGGCCACCGGCACGGCTCTTCTAGCCCATATGGCCCTGGTTTCCTCCACTTGACGCCGACGGAATGGCGGTACTAGAATGCAACCTCAACGTCCACAACCTGCTGCCCCAGGTTTTGTTATGATGTGAGTGTTGGGTGGTGTCGATGATGCCAATGGGGTTATGATGCGATGATGATACTATTGTGTCGCCAACCTCTACTTTGATGCTAGTGGGACGGTGTTGTAGGCGCAACCCTGGCGCTCCCCGATGGTGGTGTTGGGGTGGTAGTTGGAACAATCCTCGTCATGCCTACGCTACAGGTTCTCGGCACCCTCAGTGAGCTATAATTTCTCTTTACACTGCCCCTGGCTTAATGTAATTCTGATGTATACCAATATTGGTTGAATCATGAGTTTGTGCTAACAGTGATATGTGATACTATATTTATCATGTGCTAGTAATTCTTGTGACCTCTATAAACATTTGCTGCTATATTCCTAAACTATTTGTTATTTGATTTCTTTATACTGCAAGTAATGTGGATACAAATTCAGTTCTCTGAATTTTGGATAATGACTTCCTGTGGTACTATCCATGTATTAGCAATGTAACATTTCTAGATGATTCTTTATACTGAAGATAATTGTGAAAGTAAATTAAGTTATCTGGATACAGTGTTGTCACTAAATGGTACTATCCATTTGACAGTTCATTGATCTTACTAAATGATTCCTAGGTACTTTTCCTTAGGAAAATGATTTGATGGAGTGATTTTAGATAAATGGGGTTGCAAGAAGTACAATAACTTGTGGATTCAAATGAATTCATATGACATTTATGAGTGCAAATGATTTATCTGAACCTTTGGTTCAATGAGAATCTTTTGGAATTTTTCCTATTTGTGCATACATGATGAACAAGTGAGTTAAGGGTATAATTTTTTTACTGTGTGTTGATGGTTTAAAAGAAGAACATGGTTGATTAAGTCTAGCTTAGTAACTCATGTGTCACTAGCTAGGTATTATGGCAAGCTATGTGGTACTTCCATGGAAGATGCACATATACCATCTTGTCTAGCTAGCTTGTGTGCTGCAGATGACTAGCTAGATTAATTGCTATGATTCTTTTTAAGATCAAATGATGATAAACACTCACCAATTAAATTGACTTGATATATGAGTAATTACTATGTGTGTGTATAAACATCTATGGGACAGATCCATGTTGATATGGACCAGTTATGCTTAGTGAAATGGTTTGACATATGTGTGATGCCCACATGGCAGTAAGCTTTACTTGGAATAACTTCTGGTGGTTTACCCTAGAAAATTGGTTTACTTTACTTAGTACATGATGAGATTGATTCTCTAAGTTGTTTCTATGATGGTTGCCATGGTGGTGCCTCCATTGGGAGTATGCACAATGGTGGACCATATATATGATGAATTACGGCTTGGTTGGATGCCTGGTAAGAAAGATATGGATTACTTACCTTTTGGAACCCCTTCCTATGACAGAAATTCTACAAAGATGATTCCTGGCTAGACAGTTAGGAAGATGATTTGTCTTTGGAGATGTTATTTGTTAAGAATAGATCTTATGATGTAGCTTTTCAATTCTCTATGAGGAATATGCGTAGTATATCTGCGTAGATCTGAGAGAACATCCTCCTCCAATCCTCCTAGATGATCATCTAGTTGAAGGGTAGAGGAATGGGTTTAATGTGTATTAATTTCCTTGTATTCCCAGATATGTATGCAAGATATAAGAACAGATGTTGCATGATCTAGTGGTTAGTTATGATGATATTTTTACCTGCTGGTTATGATTGGCTTATGGCCTGTTGTAGATCTTGATCAACTACTTCTTAGGCTACTGCTAGCATGCTCCTCCTCAAGCTGCTATTGATCTTCTGCTAGTAAGCTTCTGGAAACTATTTCCTTCCCTCCTTGTGGTGTTGATATGCTACTGGCCTCCTTTTTACACACCTTCCATGCTCCTCCTTATGCTGCTTGAGCTTGATCAGGTTACTAGATTGATCTGCTGGCTGATTTGTTAAATTGGTGTGGTGGATTTGTAGTGAAACTGGTGATGACCAATGATATCTTATGATGCTCTAAGAATAGAGAGATAAGATGTGTGTACAGGGAAAAACCCCTGTGGTAGTCGTGGCTACCTTTTCTACCTTGATTGCATCTCTGTTGGCTTGACAGCACACTGGTGCATGCAGATGAGTGAGTTTTCTCTGTGCATGCCTCACTCGAATGGATCAGATCAAAGGATTCCTGTGAATTTACTGTTACTATTCTACCCTTCTCTCTGGTGAAATTTGCCCCTGGCCAATGATGTTGTGCTGAGGCAACTTATCTAATTAAGGACAGATACTATGATTTGGTGAAACTTGCCCCTCTTAAGATTAGCTCAGTGATGAAATGATTACAGTGCATTACACTGTTCATTCTGAGAGCTCAATATTGACTATAACCCCCTTATTATTTTACTTTTGTTTTGTGTTCCTTTGAATTGTTTTGCAGATATATAAGATCAAGAAGAAAATCCTTAGGACATGAAGATTTAGTTTAGGATTCTATCAATTATTCTTGTAATCTTTTTTTTCTTTTTTACTTTGAATATTGTAATTGTCAGTGTAATATGTTATAATAATAAAGTTAAATTTTCTTTCTTTTTGTATATGATATCTTGTAATATTATATCTTGTTTAAAAATATGAATCGATTCTTTACAGCACTGTCATCATGTATGTTTATACTTTTAAGACATAAGGTCTATGTTTATTCCTTGAGTATTATTCATATTGCCATATTCTTTTCTATTCGAATAAATGTAAGACTTTGTAATATATGTATCTGCTTATAATAAAGAAGTCTTTTAGTTATTTCATTTATGTAATTCCTTTTTAGATTTATTTGTTTTATAGTAATTTACTTTTATTCTTTTATTGTAACAACAAGGTAACATGGTATTATATAATAAAGTGTTCCATTTTTTCTTAGAACTAAATAAATATTTATATCTTACTTATAAACAGGAATAACATTCTTATTTATTATTATAATTCATTTCTTTCAAATTTGTTTTAATAATTGAGACTTATCATTAGTGTATCTTTTCAGAAATAAGAGCTCACCTCTTATTTCTTATTAAAATTTAATTTCCAATTATTATTCTGTTTCAAATCCTTTTAGTATTTAAATCTAGCAATTAAATATTTGAATTGTCTTTCCCTAAAACACAAAACTACAGTAGAGGTCATGTCAAAATCCATCGCACCTGCCCTGATGTTTCCATCAGAACAAGAGAGATCTCGATCCCTCTATAGCTTCTTTAGTTTTGCGCGAAAATTCCCTAGATTTTCTGATGCTTGAATGCAATGCACACATCTGGGTTCAACTTATTTCTAAGCTCTAATGCTGGGATATTACAGCAATCCCCCGTTGTAGGCTTGGGGATGGTAGGGATTGGATGAGTTCTATCATTTAATCGAATAAGATCTGTTAGGGCATAGTGCCTGGTATATCTATTAGTGCTATTTGACTTTGTTGCAACTTTTTGTGCTTAATGCTTGTCACTAGGGCCCGAGTGCCATGATCTTAGATCTGAACTTATTATTGAATCATTATGATAGTATTGTTTGTGATCTTATCTGCAAGTTGTGTACACATATCATTGTCCGGATCCAAAGGCCCCAAAGTGACAATAATTGGGACAACCGGAGGGGATGGCTGTGGTGTGAGGATCACATGTGTTCACGGAGTGTTAATGCTTTGCTCCGGTGCTCTATTAAAAGGAGCACCTTAATTGCCAGTAGTTCCCTAGAGGCCCCGCTGCCACGGGCTAGCTGGACAGAAGATGTTGTGCAAGTTCTCATTGCGAGCATGTATGACTATATTTGGTGCACATGCCTAGGATTGTTTAGTACTTGGATGGTTGTTATTATTTATCTACAATGCCCTAGGTCTTGAAGTTACATGTTTAGACTCATCCATGCAACGCCAGTCCATCCATCCCTATGTCTACCGCACTCGAATCCTACTGTTACCGTTATGGTTACTATTGCTACTGTTTCACTATTGCTGTTGCTGTTGCTTTGCTGTTGGTACTAGCAAACTATTGCTACTGATAAACTTCTGTGACCAAGAACTATTTCCAGGTGCAGCTGAACTGACAACTCAGTTGTTAAGGCTTGCAAGTATTCTTTGGCTCCCCTTGTGTCGAATCAATAAATTGGGTAATACTACCTGCGAAGACTGTTGCGATCCCCTACACTTGTGGGTCATCAAGACTATTTTCTGGCACTGTCGCCGAGGAGCATAGCTTTATTTGTAAGTTCACTTGGATCTACTATTGTTCACTGCTACTTTGTTCATCATGGGTAAGTCTCGTGATGGAAAGTTCCCTATTTTACCATCCACTACAAGAAGAGGTACAGTCCTAAACACCTATGTTGCTCTTGATTCACCTTCTGTTATAAGTAAGCTTGTCACACCACCACATACTCATGCTACACACACTGCTACTACTGCTGAATCAGAAACTACTTTTGATGCTCATGATGTTACTTCTACTGTGTTTGATGCGAGTGGTTCATTAGGTCCTTTTCTAGATGCTACTATGGCTAGTCTAGGAAATATCAAAACTCCTACTGAAGACACTGTTACACCTGTTAGCTCACCTAAGGCTAGTGACAGTTGTGATATTAATGATGGTTACAATGAGTTCACTGATGAATTTGTTGAAGAGTGCCAAAATACACATGGTACTAGTGCTATGCAGAGTCTCCTTGCTAGACGTACTATTATGCCTAAGTTGTCCTCTGATCCTAAGTTTGCCACTTCTCCCATAGATATTAAAGATGAAGATTATGATTTCTCTCTTGATTAGTCTTATTTATATTTTTTGAGAAAGAACCTTTTTGTGGGACTGAAAATTAGAGTGTTGTGGCTCATATGAATGAAATTTCTACTATGAGTGCTTTGTTCTCTGATGATTTTAAGATGCGCAAGTACTTTGTACTAAGATCTTCCCTTTTTCACTAAAAGGAGAAGCTAGGGCTTGGTTTAATAGATTACCTCCTGGTTCCATTGATAGCCCTGATTGCTTGATTGCTTCTTTCTTCCATAAATATTTTCCTCCCAGTGTTATACATGCTGCTTTGCAGAGACTTGAGTCATGGACAAGGTTCTATGCCTTGATTAATGCACATCCTGGATGTCCATTTCCAAAGAATGAGCTTCTTGATATTTATTATAATGGACTAATTGATGATTCTAGGACCTACCTAGATAGCTTTGCTGATTGTGTTTTCAGGAAAAGAACTCCTACAGATGCTGAAAAATTAATGGCTAAGATAAGCAACAATTATGATGATTGGACTTCAACTGAGCTAAATACACCTGAGCCTATTACTCCTAAACCAGTTGTTCCTGAATCAAGTCCAGCATCAACAACAAAGAAGAGGGGAGTTTTTGCATTAAATGATGAAGTGGTGAAGGAAGCTAAGAAGTGTCTAAAGGAGAAAGGTATTAGAGCTGAAGATTTGAAGACTCTACCTCCTATATAAGAATTATGTAAGCCAATTCCCCACTCATCTACTATTGAGGTACACTCTCTCCAATTTAATGAAGGTGATATTCCCTATGGTAAGCCTCCTGATCAATGCTTAGAGGAACTTGACACATTTATTGTTAAGCAAGGTAATTTTAATGAACATGTTCAGAATCATTTATTGGAAAACTCTAGAGCTATCCATGAGTTGAAAGATATTGTGGAAAGAACTTCTAATGATATTAAAATGCTTTGTAAACACTTTCAAATGGTTCAAACTCAACTTGATCAACTTGCTAAGGTACAAAAGGATATGCTAGTTAATGCTTCAGGAGATAAACATGCTTATGGAATAAGAACTAGGAGTGGTGCAGCTACTCAAGATCCTTTATATCCTGAAGGACACCCTAAAAGAATTGAGCAGGACTCTCAACAAGGTGAGAATAGTGGTAGTCCT
This sequence comes from Avena sativa, assembly GCA_916181665.1. Taxonomy (NCBI): domain Eukaryota; kingdom Viridiplantae; phylum Streptophyta; class Magnoliopsida; order Poales; family Poaceae; genus Avena; species Avena sativa. Next base: position 105,677,021 of record OV702280.1, read on the forward strand.
CGTAAGAGAAAGAAAAAGAAACACAAGGTAGTTGAGGAACCACTTGAACCTGCTGTAGATGCTAATATTATATCTGTCTCTGATGCTGAAACTGAGAGTGGTAATAATAATGAGCTCCTGATAAGGAGGAAGGTGAGGAAGAAACTGAGAAGCACACTAAGAACACTAGGTACACAGAGGAAGATTTTATTGCTAATAAACATGGTAAAGAGAGAGAACCTTGGGTGCAGAAACCTATGCCTTTTCTAGGTAAGAAACAAAAGTCAAAGGAGGAAGAACACTACAACAAGTTTTGTGAGTGGATGAAGCCTTTATTTTTGAAAATTCCTTTGACTGATGCTATTAAGTTGCCTCCTTATTGAAAGTATATGAAGGATATTGTCTCTAATAAAAGGAATATTCCTAATGAGGAAATTTCTACTTTGCTTGCTAATTACTCCTTCAATGGTAAGGTTCCAAAGAAACTTGGTGATCCAGGTATACCAACTATTCCCTGCTCTATTAAGAACAATTATGTTAGAACTGCTTTATGTGATTTGGGAGCTAGAGTTAGTGTTATGCCTTTTTCTCTCTACAAGAGTTCCAGCTAGAAAAGTTGATACCAACTGATATATCTTTGCAAATGGCTGATAAGTCAACTACTATTCCTGTTGGTATATGTGAGGATGTTCCTGTTCAAGTTGCTCATAATTGCATGGTTTTAACTGATTTTGTTGTACTTGAAATGCCTGAAGATGATAATATGTCTATTATTCTTGGGAGACCATTTCTTAATACTTTAGGTGATGTCATCAATTGCAATCAAGGAAAAGTAACATTCAATATTAATGACAAAGAGAACACTGTATATTTCCCCAAGAAGGTTGTTAAGAGCTATTGCCTGAATTCCATTGAAAGCATTGAGAGCATCAAAGTTGGAAAAATATATTGTCCCATTCCACAAGAAAATTTTGAAACTATCATGATTGGGACCATTGCTATCAAGTATGAGGTAACATAATCACCTTGTGGAATGCAAAGTTTTAATTCATATAAGATTGTTTTGGTAACAAGACTTGATCAACCTTTTTAACAAAAGAATTTTAATGAACAAAATAATGTTTTCACAGTGGTTATACTTGCTCACTTTTATTTTTCTCCTTTCCAATCTTTGCTCTTCGCTGTGCCTAACTTAAAGGCGTTAAAGAAAAGTACTTGTTGGGAGATAACCCAAGAGTTTCCTTGAGTCTTGGAAGTTATTACTTCATTAATGACCTCTCCTTATCCTTTTTGTTTGCTTTTTGTGCCGAGAATGACCTCTAATGAGAGGGAAGTAAGATTTGGGGAGTTGCTGTCCCGAAACAGATTTCTGTCCTCCACCAAAAAAATTCATGAGGAGTCTGTGTAAGTCGGATTGATCTGAAAATTTACGAATAAATCCCCCAGTATGTTAGATAACTTTCGTTAGTTCAACACTTTTTTATTTGAGCAACATAAGGTCTTTGTAAAAATCGGTTTCTACCTCCTGGTCTGTTTTGACAGATTTCTGCCATTATTTGCATTTGCTTCTCATTGATTCCTTTTCGGGTTCTTTTTGGGAAATTGAGCTTTTTTAAGGGGTTGATACAGTAGCTTGTGTTTTTAATGAAAAGTCTTGTTGTTCCAAAGCTTTGCCAGAAGTCTAATATCTTTTTGAATAAACTAATGTTGCTAATGAGAATTGTGTGAAGTTTTGTATGGAAGAAAAATTTCAGGTGTAGAGAGAGGATGATGTAATGAGATGAATAATGGGCAAAAGCTCAAGCTTGGGGGAGCCACTCCGTCTCACCCCAAGAATTACTCAAGAGGTACAAGCGTCAAAGCTTGGGGGTTCCCAAGGCATCCCCTTCTTCATCAATAAAAATCTCAGGTCTTTCTAGACACTTCGTTTTTATTGTTTCATGCACAGTTGTGTTGTTCTTGGAGCGTCTTAGTTTTTGTTTTTGGTTTTCTTTTGCTTCATTTGGTTTTGCGTTTGCCTTCTAAAAAAATTCGAATACACCAAAAATATTTGTTGTTCTTCTTTGGTTTTGTGAGTTCTTTGCAGGGTTCAACCGTCCTCAGTGGATTTTGGTTTCATATTAATATTCAAGTCACACAAGTGAAGGGCAATAATAAAGATAAATACAACTCGAGGTGTGGTAAGAGGCTGGTAACAAATCTCTATTTTTTTCATTTTTGTACATATACTAATCACTGTGAGCATGCTTAGCCTGTTTGTGTAAGGTGTATGTCATTATGGATGCTTAGTAGTTCTTGCTTGTCTATGATTAGCTCCAGCTTGCTAATAGTTTGTAGCATGTCATATGAATGTTTTCTTGCATTGGTTTATTCATACTTTGGTATGACATTGTGGTATCCTCCTCTGACTGTTCATGTGAATCGACTTGGCACATGCTCACGCATGCATATGACTAATCAATAGTCAGTAAGCTTCGATGATTTATTTTTCCTCAGAGTTCTTGTATCACTTTCATGCCATAATTAGTCATGTTTTGTTGCAAGCATGATTATGACAGTTATTGCTCTCTCGTTTGTCGCTCCCTCTCTATTGCTAGCCTTCACTTGCACTGAGTATGTGCTCCACATGTGCTTCCAACTCCACAAAACCAATATTGCCAGCTGTGTCCACCATACCTACCCATTAGCATCATTTGCTACTTCAGTTCATATTTTATATATGCAGTGTTTTCTTCCAAAATAAATGTTTGTCTGTTTTGAGGAAGTTAGTTAGTAAAGCTCTCACGAACTTGATGGCACACTTTATTCCTTGCGCTTAATAATCTTGAACCATTATGACTAGTCCATGAAAGTTATATGCTTGCTTATTATATGCTGGGAGTCAGCAGAACCGTGCTGTCACGGGGAACACTTTCAACACCTGTTGGATATCTCATCCAGTTGATACTTTCCTCTTTTGTTTACGGATATCGACGATGTGAAATAAAAGGGGAGGTTGTGAGTTCATGGAATTTATACATTGTGTTAGAGAAACGCCTGGGCCGCTAGCCTAAGCCATGCCTAATCATGGCGGAAACTTGCAGCATCACTGTAATGAGCATCTAGGAAGCATCCTCAATAAAAAAGATATGCATATGGTAAATAAAAAGATTGCTGAGATGCTCATTGTCTGATTGCCTTGTCATTTTGGTTATGGGAAAGCTCATGTACCATATGCAAGGGGTACCCCGTTAGCGGTTCTCGATGATATGCATGTATTTACAATGACAAGAACTTTTAGGTGACCAAAGTTGAGTAGCATGCGGAGCGACCCTCGTACTCAAGGGACTTGGGATTTCCATTTTATGATATGTCAAGCATATGATTCAGAGTGGACCTCACTTTCACCTTAACCACATGAAGATGCCTATGATAGGGGCAATGAGAGCTCAAATCTAATGAGTACCTTCCTTTTAGCATTAGGAAGCCTTTCAAAACTTCACAAAACCGTTTTCACAATTTTGTTGAGTCACCACTTATTCTATGAGCACCTTCTTGAGAGCATAGTTGTCATTCTTGTGTTTGTTCCAAAACTTGGTTAATTATGTCATGACTTTGATGCTTGTATCTCTGATATCTTTACCTCTAGTATTCACTTGAACTTCAGAGGTGCCTTGGAATTTATATTGTGCTCTTCAAACAAAGGAAAGCGAGATACCACTCTATCATACCTTACTATGAGCATTGCAATGTTGCTTATGTTTATGTTCCATGCTACTTATTATTATTGAGTTGGTTTCTCTTCATAGCTTGCAATGACTATTGAGTAGACTTAGTTGCATACTTCTTATTATGAATTGTATAAGCATCTACTCCTGTGCTGAGAATATATACATCATATGAAGCAAAGTGTTCGTGAAAGTTCTTTAATCGCACTTAGTTTTCAACTGAATTGCTTGAGGACAAGCAATAAGCTAAGCTTTGGGGGAGTTGATACGTCCAAAACGTATCTACTTTCTCGAACACTTTGCTATTGTTTCTTCTCTAAACTTGTGTGATTTGGAAACAACTAACATGGACTGGCGCAGTTTTCAGCAGAATTACCTTAGGGTCTTGTTTTTGTGCAGAAAATCAACTATCAGGAAAATCCCGGAAAATATGCCAAAAAATATTTTTCACCAGAAGATCCACGGAGCGAGAAGGGGAGACAGAGAGGAGGCCTGGGGGGCCAGACCCACCCCAGGCACGGGCCCACCTGACCCCGCGCCTGGAGGGGGTGCGGCCACCCCAGGCAGCTCCTCAGCCTCCCTCTGCGCCTATAAGTTGCCTTTCGACCTAAAAACCAAGGGGGTTCGATAGTTTTCTAGAAAGAGTTCCGCTCCGCCGCCACCAGAAACCAAGATTCGGATCCAGAAACTCCGTTCTGGCACCCTGCCGGGACGGGGAATTTGGAGAGGATCATCGTCATATTCATCACCAACGCATCTCCATCAACCACCGATGTTTCACTCATCCATGAATGAGTAATCCCCCGATGCAGGCTTCGGGATAGTAGGGATTGGATGAGTTCTATCATGTAATCGAATAAGATCTGTTAGGCATAGTGCCTAGTATCTCTATTAGTGCTATTTGACTTTGTTGCAACTTGTTGTGCTTAATGCTTGTCACTAGGGCCCGAGTGCCATGATCTCAGATATGAACTTATTATTGAATCATTATGATAGTATTGTTTGTGATCTTATCTAAAAGTTGTGTACACATATCATTGTCCGGATCCAAAGGCCCCAAAGTGACAATAATTGGGACAACCGGAGGGGATGGCTGTGGTGTGAGGATCACATGTGTTCGCGGAGTGTTAATGCTTTGCTCCAGTGCTCTATTAAAAGGAGCACCTTAATTGCCAGTAGTTCCCTAGAGGCCCCGCTGCCACGGGCTGGCTGGACAGAAGATGTTGTTCAAGTTCTCATTGCGAGCACGTATTGATATATTTGGATCACATGCCTAGGATTGTTTAGTACTTGGATGCTTGTTATTATTTATCTGCAATGCCCTAGGTCTTGAAGTTACATGTTTAGACTCGTCCATGCAACGCCCGTCCATCCATCCCTATACCTACCGCACTCTAATCCTACTATTACCATTACTGTTACTATTGCTACTGTTTCACTGTTGTTGCTGGTGTTGCTTTGTTGTTGCTACTACCAAACTGTTGCTACTGATAAACTTCTGTGAGCAAGAGCTATTTCTAGGTGCAGCTGAACTGACAACTCAGTTCTTAAGGCTTGCAAGTATTCTTTGGCTCCCCTTGTGTTGAATCAATAAATTGGGTAATACTACCCGCAAAGACTGTTGCGATCCCCTACACTTGGGGGTCATCAATATGGTTGTGCCAAATGTACATAGATGAGATATTGAAAGAGTTCAGTATGGAAATGACAATAAAGGTTCTTGCCACACAAAAATGATTAAATCGAAATTCAAGTGTATTGACGCTTGCTAAGTGAAACAAATATTTGAGTATTTTGATACTTGGGGAATAAAATCACAAAGAGCATATTAATCATACTGTGATATGTACACATCCAGATATGTCCTATGCTCTAAATGTTGTGAGCATATACCAGAATGATTCATAAGATGATCATTGGATGATAGTAAAGATATTCTTATGATCTTTTGGAAGAACTAAGAATATAATTGTAAAGGTGACAAATAGATGGTTAGTTCATTATAAAAGTACTACATTGATACTAGTTTTGTCACAAAGTACAAATTAAGTTTATCTCAATCTGAACTAAGGGTGGCACAATATAATGGAAAGTAAGTTCCATAATGGATTTGGATGAGTTCCAAAGTTAAGACATTGTAACAGATACTACAACAAAAGGCTATGTATATGAATGTTATTATAGCATCAAAAGAGAGCATTTGTGTTAAGTAGTTTGTTATCAAACTAGGTGTGGTTCACAGCGGGATAGTACTATGAAGATATATTGTACGACAATATTATCAACATGTTTTAACCCCAAAGAACTAAAGGTCTCACCAAAGGACCAAATTTATACAAAGCCATATCATTAGAGAGTGAGTGATGCATAGAGACGCAAAGCAATGCAATTACACACGGACCTGAAAGAGTTGGATCCGAAGATCAGTTGACCACTAGCAATTGTGTAAATACAACATCGAAAAGCCATAGGTGTTGAATACACAAAGTTTTGAAACTAGATTATTGTCTCTAGTGCAAGTGGGAGACTATTTGAGATATGCACAAGAGGCAATAATGAAGTGGTTATTATCATATCTTCATTCTTATGATAAATGTTTACATACCATGCTATAATTGTATTAACCGGAAAAATTAATACTTGTGTGGTTTGTAAACATAAAAGAGTCCCTAGTAAAGCCTCTTGTTAAACTAGCTTCTTGGTTAATATATGATCATGGTTTCCTGATCATGAACATTGATATGTTATTAACAACAAGGTCATATCATTAGGAGAATGATGTGATGGACATACTCCTATAGTTAAGCGTAGCATAAGATCAAGTCATTTAAATAGTTCACTTGCTATAAGCTTTTAAATACATAGTAACCTAAATCCTTCGACCATGAAATCATGTTAATCACCATCACCGGATGGATGCTTTGATGACATCAAACACCACTTCGTAACTAGTGGTTATAAAGGTGGCATTGAGTGTTCCGAAAGTATGTGTTGAGGCACATGGATCAAGAGTGGGATTTTTCCATCCATATGACGGATAGATATACTCTGGGCCCTCTCGATGGAATGTCATCCAATTGGCTTCAAGCATGTGACTGGCTCACAAGGGATCACATATCACAGGAATGATTAAAGAGTACTTATCGGTAATGAGGTTGAACTAGGTATGCAAAGATACCTATGATCAAACCTCGGATAAGTAAAGTATCGCGAGACAATGGGAAATTTGTATCGTATGTAAATGGTTCATTCGATCATGAAGTAATTTAGAAAATATGTGGGAGCCATATGAATTTCCAGATTCCTTTATTGGTTATAGATCGGAGAAGAGTCTCGGCCATGTCTGCATAATTCACGAACCGTAGGGAGACACACTTAAAGGATTCGATGTTATTTTGTAGATATGGAATGTGAGTAAGAAGACCTAATGTTGTTCGGAGTCTCGGATGAGATCCGGGATATCACGAAGAGATCCATAATGGTCCGGAGAATAAGATTCATATAAGGAAAGTCCAATTCCAGAGTTCAGGAATGGTTCCAGTGTTTTCACCGGAATGTTCTAGAAGGGTCTAGAAGGTCCACCGAACCGGAAGGGGAAGGGTACATGGATGTGTCATGACAAAGTGGAATGGTTGCATCATGTCCTAGGTCACTTGGATGGACACTTGGAAGAGAGCAATCAAACTCTAATTTGAAAGTCAAAAAGGCAGTTTGAAAAAGTCAAATCCCAACATGGTTTCCGAGTTAGGGAGGGTTTCCACCTGGGCTGGCACCCCCCCCACCTATATAAGGAGGGGTGGGGGCACACCCCAAGGTATACCCATTGTTCTAGGCGCCCAAGACCCAATCTCTAGGCCGCCTCTGCCCCCCAAGCCGCTGGCGCCCTAGATCCCCTCTAAATCGGCGCTGCCGTCTAGCCTAAAACCTAGCCGCCGGCTGCCCTCTTCCCTCGGCATATAAAACCTAGATCACCCAGGCCCTCTTCTACTCCACAATACTCGCTTAGGCTTAGGTCTCCCCTCTACTTCCGACACCACGCTGTCGTGCTACCGGAATCGCGAGGAGAGAGCTATAACCTCAACTGCCTGCTGGAACAAGGGAGAGGAAGGTCTTCATCGAGTACCGCACGTGTGGTCGACTGCGGGAGCACTTCCGGAATGCGGCGCTGGAAGGATTGTCTACGCGATCTTGAGATCGGCAAGTGAACGACTACACCACCCACGAAAATCTGCTCTCGTTAACTACTTTGGATCTTTGAGGGTTAGTACTCTATCGACTCATTGCTACAATCTAATAGATAGATCTTGGATTGTGTGTGTTCATGTGATATAATTTTTTGTTTTCCATGCTACGAACCCCTACAAGTGTTGATATTGCTTGTTCTTGAACTATTTGTATCTAGTCACCCTTATGAACTTTGAAGGTGTCCTATGCATTTATGTTTTGATGCTCCATGAAGGACAAGCTGAATACCACACATGCTATGTTTTCTATATGTGAAACAAACAAATGTATTTCATGTAGGGTTTCGTAGCATGTAAAACAAAAAAATTCTACCGCATACAAACAAACAAGCCAAGATCTATATACTAGATTGTAGCAACGAGTCGATGGAATAACTCACCCTCGAAGATTCCAAAGTGTTTAACGAGAGAGTATTCTCGTGGGTGATGTAGTCGTACTCTTTCCGATCTCAAGATCGCGTAGACGATCCTTTCGGCGCTGCATTCCGGCAGCGCTTCCGCAGTCGGTCACACGTTCGGTACTCGACGAAGACCTTCCTCTCCCTTGTTCCAGCAGGCAGAGGAGGTTGTAGCACTCTCCTCGCGATTCCGGCAGCACAACGGCGTGGTACCGAAAGTATAGGGGAGATATCGCAGGGCTTCGCCTTAAGCCGGAGCGAGTACGGTGGACTATGAGAGAGAGCCTCGGCGATCTAGGGTTTAGACGCACCAAGGAGGGGCAAGGCCAGCGGCTAGGGTTTGCCTAGGCGGCGGCGGCAGCAGGAGGTGGCGGCGCCCGCGGCTAGGAGTTAGGGTTTTGGGTGGAGGTGTTGTGTCCTTGGAGGGGCAGCCCTGCCCCTCCTTATATAGGTGGAGGGGGCACGCCAGGGGAGGGGAGTCCCTCCCCAACTCGGTCTCCAAGTGGGCTTGCGGTGGAGGTAGGGAACTCCTCCCCAAGTAGGTTTCCTACTTCCCCTCCACCTCACAAAATAGCCGTTTGACTTTTCAAACTAGGATTTGATTAAACCCTTTATTTTGTTCAGCGATGCACCTAGTACATGATGCAATCAATCCAACTTGTTATGACACATTCATGTACCCTTCCCCTCCGGAGTGCCGGACATTCCGGAACCTTCTAGAACATTCTCGATGAAAACACCGGAACCATTCTCCAATCCCGAAACAGGACTTTCCTTATATGAATCTTATTCTCCGGACCATTCTGGATATCCTCGTGATATCCCGGATCCGAGACTCCGAACAACATTCGGTATCTTACTCATCATTCCATAACTACTCAAACAACGTCGAATCCTTAAGGGTGTCTCCCTACGGTTCGTGAATTATGCGGACATGGTCGAGCCACTTCTCTGAACAATAACCAATAGAGGAATCTGGAAATTCATATGGCTCCCACATATTTCTACGATTACTTTGCGATTGAATGAACCACTTACATACAATACCAATTTCCCTTTGTCTCACGATAGTTTACTTATCCGAGGTTATGATCGTCGGTATCTCTGCATACCTAGTTCAACCTCGTTACTGATAAGTACTCTTTTCTTGTTCCCGTGATATGTGATCCCTTGTGAGCCAGTCACATGCTTGCAAGCTAATTGGATGACATTCCACCGAGAGGGCCCAGAGTATATCTATCCGTCATATGGATGGACAAATCCCACTCTTGATCCATGTGTCTCAACCAATACTTTCCGAACACTCAATGTCACCTTTATAGCCACCCAGTTACGGTGTGGTGTTTGATGTCATCAAAGCATCCTTCCGGTGAAGGTGATATGCATGATCTCATGGTCGAAGGAATTAGGTTACTATGTATCAGAAAGCATATAGCAATTGAACTATTAAAATGACTTGATCTTTATGCTACGCTTATCTATAGGAGTATGTCCACCATATCATTCTCCTAACGATATGATCTTGTTGTTAATAACATCTCAATGTTCATGATAGGGAAACCACAATCATTTATTAACCAACAAGCTAGTATTATAAAGAGGCTTTACTAGGGACTCTATTTTAGTTTATAAATCACACAAGTATTAATGTTTCCTTGTTAATACTATTATAGCATGAATGTAAACATTTATCATAAACACAAAGATATAATAATAACCATATTTATTATTTCCTTTAGGGCATATCTCCAACAGTCTCCCACTTGCACTAGAGTCATCTAATCTAGATTATATGGTAATACACCGAACACCCATGGCAGTTTGGTGTTGGTCATGTTTTGCCCTCGGGAGAGGTTTAGTCAACGGATCCGCCACATTCAGATCTGTGTGTACTTTGCAAATCTTTATGTCACCATCTTGGACATGTTCTCGAATAGCATGAAAACGTAGCTTGATGTGCTTCAGCTTCTTGTGTGACCTTGGTTTTTGCGCATTGGATATGGCGCCCATGTTATCACAGTAGATAGACATTGGGTCCAGCGCACTAGGAACCACACACAGCTCTGTAATGAACTCTTTCATCCATATCGCTTCTTGTGAAGCCTCCAAAGCAGCCATGTATTCCGATTCAGTTGAAGATCTCGCCACAATGCTTTGCTTCGCACTCCTCCCGCTAACTGCTGCACCATTCAAAGTAAATACGTATCCAGATTGTGATTTAGAATCATCCGGATCGGTGTTCCAACTAGCATCAGTGTAACCATTAACAACGAGCTGTTCATCACCTCCATAAGAAAGAACCATATCCTTAGTTCTTCTCAAGTACTTAAGGATGTTTTTGACCGCTGTCCAATGATCCACTCCTGGATCACTTTGATATCTGCTAGTTAAACTAACAGCATATGCAATGTTGGGTCTAGTACATAGCATGGCATACATTAGAGATCCTATGGCTGAGGCATAGGGAGTCTTACTCATCCTTTCTCTATCTTCTGCCGTTGTCGGACTTTGAGTTTTACTCAAGGTCGTATTGGGCAACATGGGTAAGAACCCTTTCTTGCCATCTTCCATTCCAAACCTCTTTAGAACTTTGTCCAAATATGTACTTTGTGACAATGATATTAGGCGTTTCGATCTATCTCTGTAAATCTTTATGCCTAATATGTAAGCTGCTTCGCCAAGATCCTTCATTGAAAAACTATTATTCAAATATTCCTTGACACTATTAAGAAGGTCTACATCATTCCCAATCAACAATATGTCATCTACATATAGTATTAAGAATGCTACAGAGCTCCCACTCACTTTCTTGTAAATACAAGCTTCTCCATAAGTTTGTATAAAACCAAAACTTTTGATTACCTTATCAAAACGTTGATTCCAACTTCGGGATGCTTGCTTCAACCCATAGATGGACCGTTTGAAGTTTGCATACCTTGTTAGCATCTTTAGGATCGACAAAACCTTTGGGTTGCATCATATACAACTCTTCATCAATGTCTCCATTTAGGAACGCTATTTTGACATCCATATGCCATATCTCATAATCATAATATGCAGCGATTGCTAACATAATCCTCACAGACTTTAGCTTCACTACAGGTGAGAAAGTCTCATCGTAGTCAACTCCTTGAATTTGTCGAAACCCTTTTGCGACAAGTCGAGCTTTATAGAGAGTAACATTACCATCAGCATCTATTTTCTTCTTGAAAATCCATTTGTTCTCGACAGCCTTCCGGCCATCCGGTAAGTCCACCAAAGTCCATACTTGGTTTTCGTACATGGATCCAATCTCATATTTCATGGCTTCTTGCCATTTATTGGAATCTGGGCTCATCATCGCTTCCTCATATGTCGCAGGGTCATCGGTGTTGTCCACCAACATGACACTCATAACGGGATCATACCAATCAGGAGTGGTACGAGTTCTCGTTGACCTGCGAGGCTCTGTAGCAACTACAACCGAAGTTTCATGATCATCATCATTAGCTTCCTCTCTTATTGGTGTAGGCGCCACAGGAACTACTTCCGGTGATGCGCTACTTGCAAGTTCGAGAGAAGGTTCGACAACCTCGTCGAGTTCTACTTTCCTTCCAGTCATTTCTTTCGAGAGAAATTCCTTCTCTAGAAAGGATCCATTTTTAGCAACGAAGATTTTGCCTTCGGATCTATGATAGAAGGTATACCCAATAGTTTCCTTCGGGTATCCTATGAAGACGCATTTTTCCGCTTTGGGTTCAAGCTTGTCCGGCTGTAACTTCTTTACATAGGCTTCGCAACCCCAAACTTTAAGGAACGACAATTTAGGTTTCTTCCCAAACCATAATTCATACGGTGTCGTTTCAACGGATTTAGATGGTGCCCTATTTAAAGTGAATGCGGCTGTTTCTAATGCATAACCCCAAAATGATAGCGGTAAATCTGTAAGTGACATCATAGAACGAACCATATCTAAGAGAGTTCGATTACGATGTTCGGACACACCATTACGCTGTGGTGTTCCCGGCGGTGTCAATTGTGAAAGTATTCCGCATTTCTTCAAATGCTCGCCAAACTCGTAACTTAGATATTCACCTCCATGATCAGAACGTAGAAATTTAATCTTCTTGTTACGTTGATTCTCTACCTCACTTTGAAATTCCTTAAACTTCTCGAAAGTTTCGGACTTATGTTTCATGAAATAGATATACCCATATCTACTCAAGTCATACATGAAGGTAAGAACATAACGATAACCACCGCGCGATGCTACACTCATTGGACCACACACATAGGTATGTATGATTTCCAATAAGTCTGTAGCTCGCTCCATCATACCAGAAAATGGAGTCTTAGTCATTTTACCCATCAGACATGCTTCGCATCTTTCAAGTGATTCGAAATCAAGTGATTCAAGAAGTCCATCGGAATGAAGTTTCTTCATACGCTTCACTCCAATGTGACCAAGACGACAGTGCCACATATAGGTCGAGTTATCGCTCGATTTCAAACGTTTAGCTTCAATGTTGTTAATATGTGTATTTCCACTATCGAGATTCAATAAGAATAGACCATCTATCAAAGGTGCATGTGCATAAAACATATTACTCATATAAATCGAACAACCATTATTCTCGGACTTAAACAAGTAACCGTCTCGCAATAAACAAGATCCCGATATAATGTTCATGCTTAACGCAGGCACCAAATAACAATTATTTAAGTATAAAACTAATCCCGATGGTAGATGAAGAGGTAGCGTGCCGACCGCGATCACATCAACCTTTGATCCGTTTCCCACGCGCATCGTCACCTCGTTCTTCGCTAGCTTCCGTTTATTCTGCAGCACCTGTTTCGAGTTACAAATATGAGCAACTGAACCAGTATCAAATACCCAGGCACTACTATGAGTACTAGTGAGATACACATCAATAACATGTATATCGGATATACCTTTCTTCTTGATGTTGCTGTTCTTCAAATCCGCCAAGTACTTTGGGCAATTCCGCTTCTAGTGACCTTCTCCTTTGCAGTAAAAGGCACTCAGTATCCGGCTTAGGTCCAGCCTTGGTCTTCTTCGTCGGCGCGGTAACTTTCTTACCACCCTTCTTGAAGTGTCCCTTTTGCTTAGACTTGCCTTTCTTGAATTTGGTGGTCTTATTGACCATCAACACTTGGTGCTCTTTCTTGATCTCCACTTCTGCAGATTTCAACATGGCGAAGAGTTCTGGCAACTGCTTGTTCATGTTTTACATATTGTAGTTCATCACAAAGTTCTTGTAACTTGGTGGTAGTGATTGGAGGACACGATAAATCCCCAAAGCATTAGGAATCACTATACCCAAGCTTCGAAGTTTTTTAGCATGCCCAGACATCTTAAGCACATGCTCACTGACGAGCTGCCCTCTTCCATCTTGCAGTTAAAGAACTTTTCAGAAGCCTCATAGCTCTCAATTGCCGCATGAGTCTCAAAGATCAATTTGAGATCACGGACAATATCATGTGGGTCTGAATTCTCAAACCTTTTCTGAAGCTTCGATTCTATACCATACAAGATAACACACTGAACTGTGGAGTACTGAGTCTTCCGAGCGAGGTAAACATTCTTTACTTCATCGGTAGCAGTAGCTGCAGGTGGGTCACCCAGCGGTGCATCCAGCACATAGGTCAAATTACCAGCTGTGAGGACAATCCTCAAATTGCGGAACCAATCCGCAAAGTTGCTTCCATTGTTTTTCAACTTTTCTTTCTCTAGGAATACATTAAAATTGATGGTAGGGGCCGCCATTGATCTACAACATATTTGCAATAGTTTAGACTAAGTTTATGACAAGTTGAGTTCTAATTAATAGTTAAATTAATCTAGGTTAACTCCCACTCAAAACAATATCCCTCACATTGTTTTAGTGATCACACGAACCAAATCCACCACATCAACACCGATCATCACGAGAATTGATGTAGCTTCAATGGCGAACAATCGACATGTTCATCATATCTACTATATGATTCATGCTTTACCTTTCGGTGATCCGTGTTCCAAGACCATGTCTGTACATGCTAGGCTCGTCAAGATCAAACCTTAGCTTCCGCATGAGCAAATCTGGCTTGCTCATGTTGTATACACTTGCGGAATCTAACACACCTAATCATCACGTGGTGCTTCGAAACAACAAGCTTTAGCAACGGTGCTTACTAAGGATGAACACTTTAGAACTTGAAATTAATGTGCATGAGGGATCATCTTATAATGCTACTGTCGTTAACTAAGCAATACAAGATGCATAAAGGATTAACATCACATGCAATTCATAATATGTGATATGATATGGCCTTTCTTCTTTGTGCTTCCGATCTCCATCTTCAAGCACGAACATGATCTCCATCATCACCGGCATTGCATCAAGGTCAATGATGTCGCTCCATGGTTGTCGTCCACCGGTTTCAACTATTACAACTACTTTGAATAGACACGCGGGTCTTAACAAAAATTAAAGACAACCATATGGCTCCTGCCGGTTGCTTACTTACAATAAGGAACATTGCATACATCAAATATAATCACAATCCTGGCCATATCACATCACATCACACCCCTGCAAAACAAAGTTAGACGCCTCTACTTTCTTTGCATGTTTTACGTGGTTTGGGGCTTTCAATAAGTGTCGTTCTAACTTACGAACAAGAACCACAACATTGATACTAGCATTGTCAATCACCCGTTGTAAATTGAATCTTAACTATGTTGGGAGAAACAGGCACCCGCAAAGCTACTTATGCAATACAAGTTGCATGTCAAGCGTGGAGCAAGTCTCATGAACGATGTCATGTAAGGTTAGCCCGGGCCGCTTCATCCCACCATCCGGCAAGATGCAAAGTACACAAGAAGCAATCGACAACAAAAGCATCAACGCCCACAATGACCATTGTGTTCCACTCGTGCAACAGATCTACATATAGACACGGCTCTGATACCACTGTAGGGTTTCGTAGCATGGAAAACAAAAAATTTCTACCGCATACAAACAAACAAGCCAAGATCTATCTACTAGATTGTAGCAACGAGTCGATGGAATAACTCACCCTCGAAGATTCCAAAGTGTTTAACGAGAGCGGATTCTCGTGGGTGATGTAGTCATACTCTTTCCGATCTCAAGATCGCGTAGACGATCCTTCCGGTGCTGCGTTCCGACAGCGCTTCCGCAGTCGGTCACACGTTCGGTACTCGACGAAGACCTTTCTCTCCCTTGTTCTAGCAGGCAGCAGAGGTTGTAGCACTCTCCTTGCGATTCCGGCAGCACAACGGCGTGGTACCGGAAGTAGAGGGGAGATCTCACAGGGCTTCGCCTTAAGCCGGAGCGAGTATGGTGGACTATGAGAGAGAGCCTAGGCGATCTAGGGTTTAGACGCACCAAGGAGGGGTAAGGCCGGCGGCTAGGGTTTGCCTAGGCGGCGGCGGCTTGCCCTAGGCGGCGGCGGCAGCAGGAGGTGGCGGCGGCGGCTAGGAGCTAGGGTTTTGGGTGGAGGTGTTGTGTCCTTGGAGGGGCAGCCCTGCCCCTCCTTATATAGGTGGAGGGGGCGCGCCAGGGGAGGGGAGTCCCTCCCCAACTCGGTATCCAAGTGGGACGGCGGTGGAGGGAGGGAACTCCTCCCCAAGTAGGTTTCTTACTTCCCCTCCACCTCACAAAATAGCCGTTTGACTTTTCAAATTGGCGTTTGACTTTTCAAACTAGGATTTGATTAAACCCTTTATTTTGTTCAGCGATGCACCTAGTACATGATGCAATCAATCCAACTTGTTATGACACATTCATGTACCCTTCCCCTCCGGAGTGCCGGACATTCCGGAACCTTCTAGAACATTCCCGATGAAAACACCGGAACCATTCTCCAACCCCGAAACAGGACTTTCCTTATATGAATCTTATTCTCCGGACCATTCTGGATCTCCTCGTGATATCCCGGCTCCCATCCGAGACTCCTAACAACATTCGGTCTCTTACTCATCATTCCATAACTACTCAAACAACGTCGAATCCTTAAGTGTGTCTCCCTACGGTTCGTGAATTATGCGGACATGATCGAGACACTTCTCCGAACAATAACCAATAGAGGAATCTGGAAATTCATATGGCTCCCACATATTTCTACGATTACTTTGCGATCGAATGAACCACTTACATACGATACCAATTTCCCTTTGTCTCACGATAGTTTACTTATCCGAGGTTATGACCGTCGGTATCTCTGCATACCTAGTTCAACCTCGTTACTGATAAGTACTCTTTTCTCGTTCCTGTGATATGTGATCCCTTGTGAGCCAGTCACATGCTTGCAAGCTAATTGGATGACATTCCACCGAGAGGGCCCAGAGTATATCTATCAGTCATATGGATGGACAAATCCCACTCTTGATCCATGTGTCTCAACCAATACTTTCCGAACACTCAATGCCACCTTTATAGCCACCCAGTTACGGTCTGGTGTTTGATGTCATCAAAGCATCCTTCCGGTGATGGTGATATGCATGATCTCATGGTCGAAGGAATTAGGTTACTATGTATCAGAAAGCATATAGCAATTGAACTATTAAAATGACTTGATCTTTATGCTACACTTATCTATAGGAGTATGTCCACCATATCATTCTCCTAATGATATGATATTGTTGTTAATAACATCTCAATGTTCATGATAGGGAAACCACAATCATTTATTAACCAACAAGCTAGTATTATAAAGAGGCTTTACTAGGGACTCTATTTTAGTTTACAAATCACACAAGTATTAATGTTTCCTTGTTAATACTATTATAGCATGAATGTAAACATTTATCATAAACACAAAGATATAATAATAACCATATTTATTATTGCCTCTAGGGCATACCTCCAACATTTCAATGCATTGTTATTCATGATCTTTTGTTTGTACCTTTTTCATGTTACAACTTAGTTGCTATGTCTTATTATTAGAACTACATCTTTCATGCTCATGTTTAGAGTACTATGATCCCAGCTATCAATGCTTTGCAATAGTTTTATCAAGATTGTAATGGTACATGTCACCTCAAAGTTTATTATTTTTATCACTTACCTACTCGAGTACGAGCAAAAGTTAAGCTTGGGGATGCTTGATACGTCATAAACGTATCTATAATTTTTGATGTTCCATGCTTGTTTGGTATCAACTTGATTATGTTTTGTCTACACTTTGAGGTATTTTCATACATTTTTCGGAACTAACCTATTAACAAGATGTCGCAGTGCCAGTTGCATGTTTTCTACTGTTTTTGGTTTCATAAAAGCTTGTAAAGAAATATTCTCGGAATTGGACGGGACAAAAGCCAAAGTCAACATTTTACCAGAAGGAACACGGAGTCCAGAGGGGAGACGAAGTGGGGCCACGAGGTGGCCACACCAGGTGGTGGCGCGGCCAGGGGTGGCGCCACCAGGTGGTGTGGGCCCCTCGGGTGCCCACCGACCTTGCCCTTCCGCCTATATAAAATCCTTGATGCAGAAACCCTAGATCATCCAGCCTCCGTCCACGAAAAAGTCCGTAGCGCCGCCGCCACCAAAGGGGAGATTCGGGGGACTAAAGTCTCTGTTCTGGCACCCTGCCGGGATGGGGAATTGCCCCCGTAGCCATCTCCATCGATCTCCACTGCCATCTCCATCACCATTGCTGATTCCCATGATGAGGAGGGAGTAGTTCTCCCTCGAGGCTAAGGGCTCTACCGGTAGCTATGTGTTCATCTCTCTCTCTCTCTATATATATATATATATATGCGTGATCTTATTGTGGTCATGAGCTTTGTAATCAAGTAGATCTACTCTGCTACTCAAGTGCTTTAATTGTAATCTCCGGTTATCCCCACGTGTGTGAAGTTGACAGTGTTCACACCATGTGGCATAGGATAAAGATTACAGAAATACTTATCATGAGTATATTTTGAGTTGGATATCTCTATGAAATTGTGGTGTTTTTTGGAACCATATAGCGCTCAAGGTGACAGTGTGGGGTTATCTAGATGGGGAATGCGAACTTTAAGGAGAGCTTTTGTAGCCCTACAATGGATTGGAGTTGTCCAACCGGAGAGTAGTTCATGGTAGCATAATGAAGAGAAGATATTTATATGAGAGTGTCCACTAGTGAAAGTATGATCCCTAGGCCTTATTTCCAAGCATTGAAATACCGTTTACAATTAGTCTTGTTACATGTTTGCTTGCTTCCATCTTTATTTCAGATTGTAATTACCACATATAATCATCCATATTACTTGTATTTCACTATCTCTTCACCAAACTAGTGCACCTATACACCTGACAAGTGTATTGGGTGTGTTGGGGACACAAGAGACTTCTTGTATCTTGATTGCAGGTTTGCTTGAGAGGGATACATTTGACCACTTCCTCCCTGAGTTCGATAAACCTTGGGTGATCCACTTAAGGGAAACTTGCTGCTGTTCTACAAACCTCTGCACTTGGAGGCCCAACACTGTCTACACGAAAATAAGCATGTGTAGACATCACGCGCGTGCACCCTGGCCCTGACCTCCTCCCCTCATCGCCTGTAGGTCCTCTGCACTTCGTCGTCTACCCCTTCTCCGAGCCACAACACTGCAAGATCGCCACCAGCCTTCCCGGCGCCACCGTCACGCCCCTCCCGTCGCCATCATCGGCCTCCCGTTGCTGCCTCCCCGCTCACCTCCGCTGTTCAGGCCTGACGATGTGGCCCCCGCTTCTTCCTCAACCCCTCGAGCCGTAGAATCATCCAAGTTCTATGCTGTCGGCCCCCTTCTTCCCGTGTCCATGGCAGAGAGTTGTCATTGTGCTTCTACTGTTCATACAGGGGTGTTTTTTGGTCCTGTGTGGATGTGGGTTATGCTTCGGAGATGTGAGGAGGTGAAAACAGGGATCATGGTGTGGTGATGCGAGAGCAATGTTGGTTTGGTAGCCTCTGAATGTGATGTGGTGTGGTGCAACTGTGGTGTTGAAGGGAACCACGACCTCGACTACAACCTCCTGATGGACGAGAAGTTGGACAAAGACCATCAATGTCACCAACAAGATCTCCCAAAGATCGTCAACATGGAATCGAAGACATCGGTACACCAAGATCTTCTTCACGGAGACCGAAGAACCTGAGGGCTCGATCCAAAGACTGATCCCGATGTTCGAAGACTAATCCCTCAAACCCCCAAGATCACCAAACCCTCATGTGTGACCCCTACCTAGCCTGCCCTATTTTTATAATATGTCATATATACTTGTGCATTTAAATTGTCATGCTTGCACATACATCATGTGGTTTGGGGGCATTATGCCAATTCACCTAATAATTAAATATGGAGCACATATGCGGGTGATTCTAGTCTTATTTTGGCTCCATTTAAATTTGTGTAGCGAACCGACATGTTTTGCCTTGTTAAGCCAACATTTAAAATGCAGGGTATCTAAATAACATGAACCACCTAAATAATTGTCGGGATTTTGGTTCCGCATAATTTTGCCTAATTACATCACATATTTGCCATGCCATACATCATACATGCATCATGCCCGATCTTCTGCCGTAGTATTAAATAGTGCATCCAGTGTTTCTTCTAGTGTTTGCTTCTTCACGGATTAGGCCGATGAGTTGATGCGAGTGTCGACCCGATCTTCGTATGAACCTTCGGCAATGTTTTTTAGGCGAGCATTCTCCCCCTTTCTATCTATTTTACATTTCTAGTCTTTACTTCCTCTTATTGATCTATTTCTACCTGTGTTGCGATGCTATAGATTCCATATCCATTTTACTTCCCTGCAGCCCCTATATTGCCATGGACACCTTCTATTACCTATTGTTTGGTAGATAGTCGGCCTTGCGAGTCGTAGTTGCTTGTGCAGGTGTTGCTTTGCACCATCGATGATCCATAATTGTTGGAAGGTTGCCATATGCTTTATGTTGGAGATGATTATGACTTAAATTACAACTGATATTAAAATGCTGGAAATAGTTAGAACTAATGCAGACGCACTAGTGGGCAATAAATGTTATTTGGTTTTTAACCGCTCACTGGTGTCCCGTAGGACCCTGAGTACTTGATACCTGTTCCTTTACTATTCGCACTATCCACATGTGGAACCATGAATCCCCTTAGCCATAGCTTGAGTCATATCTTATTTCTTAGGGCCACAAACTAGTTTGGGGTTTTATTACTATCCTGTACTTATGCCATGTTTACTGCATTATTTACTACTGTTGCTCGTGGAGAGCGTTTACTACTGTAGTATTTAGGTAAGCGGAGTGTTTTCATGGTATCGACAAGATGAGTCACACTTTCGGGTTCCCAGTCGTTTACAGCCATTGACGCAAACCTCTGGGTCTGTCAACACCCGGATTTTAATCCCAAATGCCTGTTATGCCATACATCGCAATCCCAGGATTACCATTTTTGCGAGACATAATAGATTTGGATATCACAGTACATCATCCATTACAAACCATACATAAGGTCTTACACAAATAAGGATCTCATGATCCAGTTCTTAATACAATACAAGCAGCGGAATAACGTAATAGTAACGATAGAAAAGGCAAAGCTCCATCTTCGGGGTCACAGGCAATGTTGACGATGGGAGATGATCCTAGTTGTCGTAGCCTTCCTGCGGTCCGTCATCCTGATACTCCTCTTCATAGTCTGGCCACGGGAATAGCCAGGGACAAAGCCATGAGTACTCTTTAAGTACTCGCAAACTAATATTAACAATTTAAGGGGGTTTTTGTAGTAGGATACTAAGCTCTACGGTTGTTTTGCAAAAAGCCAGATTTACCTCTACTAAGTTCAGAAGTAAATAAATCTAGTTAAAAGTTTTAAAACACCTAAGTGGGAATTTGAATTTCATATCACACCTCTGTTGTGGTCAAGTCAAAGTCATAATTCATTTCACAAGTCATTTTGAAACATCTGACGGGGGAACAGTATGGCCACTCCAACTGTCCATAACCGCGGACGCGGCTATTCGAATAGTTTGACACTCTGCAGAGATTGTACACTTTCACCACAATATTCGATACATCCGTCAGGAACATCCTTATTTCACCATACTCAGTATGCGGATAATCAATCCTAACCTTTTAATTACACGCCCTAGTATAGGCACCTCTCCTGTGAGTTTGGCCTCCCAACCATGACCAACCGTCATCTTGGGTACTGCACAGGTGGACAATCTTCACAAGGTAGCCTCAGCTCAGACCTTGGCCGCGAGGGAACCCATACTAAGGTATATAAATTTCCAATCAATCCCTACCCAAATTTCGGGTATTGTGGTTCTACGGTAATATTGGAATGGTATCGCATCTAGAGAACCATCAGTTTTTTAAAGGGCTAAGGCTCATGCCTCAACATTTTCATCATCAAAATCATCTGGTGTTCAGAAACACATGTCAAAACATTTCAGTAGAATGACTCATCATTCTAAGGTTTTTATAACCATTTTCACCAAGTATTCCAATCTAAAGTTGATCAAGTTTTATGCTTAGCACTAGCATCTACAAGGGGTGGTAAATACTAATGAGGGGTGGTAAACAAGTGGGGATTTACTAAGTTCAATCTCATGCCTTAGGATGATATCAAGATTACCTAACTTAGGCCAAATTTTGTGCTTTTTATGCTACCTTTAGTTATATTTCTAGAATCTACCAGTTACCATGTAAACTCTAAGAGAAAGCCTTGAAAAAAATAAAGTACTTAAGCTTGCAAGTAAAACTAGGATTGGGTTGTCAAGTGGGTGTAATCACATAGGCTTAAGGCATATAGTTGGCATAGTAACAGGCAAGTATTTGCTTGCACAATTTTCAAGGGTTAGCTTGCAAGGTTTCAAGTATTGGCTTGCATAGATATCATTATAAGCTTGCCTTGAGCAAAGCAGTGGTTGAAGTTCTCCTCGGCTTCTTCCTCATAGTATCCTCCTTCCTCCTCGTATCCTTGGTCGGTACTAGCGTCTATAAATAAATACGAGGTACACAATCACCAAGCAATACTTAAATATTTTTAATCATCACACAAAAAGTCACACTAGATGATCTAGCATCATCACTATCATCACAAGGATTAAAGCACTTGTCTTATTTATTTTATTTGAGAAAAGTAATTTCTACTCATTGAAAAACTATTTAAGATTTAATATCCTCCAACTCAAACATGGATCATGTTGACACATGTCATCACCACATATTTCAGTACATGAGAATGTGATTTAAAGTGGTGTCACAATTTAATAAGGTTTAACCTTTTTATTTTAATTAAATAAAGTTACTAGAAATACCTATGTAGCATTCTTTTATTACTTGAACATTATTTCTGCAAGTAAGCCCATATGTTTTTATATATTCTAAAAGGTATGATCAAATGTAATTTTTGAGAGTTGGAATCAACTCAAAATCTCTTATAGTTGAATTTTGAAAAATGTTTGAATGCAGAAAAGCTTCTACCTTGTTATTTTTACCATGGTTGATCTATAACTCCAAATGATTTGAATCCAACGGGCTTGGATTAAGCATTTCAGTACCTTTCTAACAAAATTGGTTTCATGCATTTTGGTTCAGTGAATCGAGCTGGGTTGATTTTTGAATCTAGGTACAGAACTATGTTTGAAATTAAATGAATAAAGCTTAATTTGAATTGTTGGGTCGCGTGGGATGTTTTACTGGGCCGGCCCACTACACACAACGCGTACACGGGATGGTTAAGTGGCTGTCCCCATGCGTCAGTGAGACGGGGAGGGCGAAGCGGTACGGGGCAATGTGAACCGTGGGATCTGGTTCTAATCGAACGACTACGGTTCATCGTCCACGTCGGGCAGCGCCTGCGAGACGAAACCCTAACATGGCATGTGTGGGTCGTGGAAAGCTCACCGAGGCTCAGGCGAGGGTCGGCGACGGGGGCGAATGACGAAGTCGACGATGATGGTTCTCCCGGTACCGACAGCTTCTCCTGGGGTGGCTCCAATCGACTGCTCCCTTCTCCTCCAGCAGCGGCGGGCTCCGGCCAAATTCCGGCGATGTGCTGCTCGCCTTGCTCCAGGAGTGAGGTGGGGTGGTTTTGGGTGAGAGGGGAGTGAACTGGTGTGGCGAAAACGAGCGGTGGAGGCCTCTATTTATAGTGGCAGAAGGGGACCAACGGGCGCGGGATGAGCTCGTCGTGGTCGACGGCACAGGGGGCTACTGTCATGGGCGACGGTAGGGGGCGGTGTTGTGCTCCCTGGCGAAGCTCAACAGTGCGGTGGAGAGGCATGGGACGGTGCTGATCGGTCGGAACACGCTAATGCTCTGGGCGGGTCCGATGGCGGTTTTAATGTCGCACAACGTGCGTGGTCCGCGTGGCGGCGAACGGGCATGTCTAGCAGGGTGCTGGGGTGCTGGTGATCATCCCTGCAAGCGGCGAGGGCGGCGCGCGGTCTGTGGGTGCTGGTCGAGCGTGGCGCACTGGCGCACTCTCGGCATGGTCGTAGAGGAGTTTGGCATGGGCGTGTCGTGTGGTCCAGGGGCTGGGATAGTGGGTGGCGGTGGACGGTGCTGCATGTCCTAGACAAGGTTGGCAAGGCTAGTGCAGCCTCTAGCTCGCTGGCGACAATGGGATGGCAATGGTGCTCTCCACATGCTTGGCATTAATGGCTAGGCTTGCTCACAGTGGTGCTAAAGCTAGTTAGATTACTTTGATCATCTACTGAGAGTGTAGAGTGAGCTATAGAGGGAACAAGTTAGACCAATTTTACTGCATACTATAGTGTTTGATGTTTGTTTGATTTGTATCTACAAGGTGTTTGATGAAATGGCCGCAAGAACTTTGAATTTGAATTTTGGATTCAAACTTGGTGAGTTTGCTAGGTACATGCTAGGGAGTGTCTGGTTAGTTGGATTAGTCAAGGGGCACTGGTTTGGTTGGGTTTTGAAAATGGGTGATCTTCACATATGATAAAGATTCAATTTTGAATTGTGCTTTGAATGAGGTTGCCAAATGTTTCTGCAAGTTTGAAAGGTGGGCTTTGATTTACTTTTACTTGTCCTAGAAAGGGGTGAAAAGAGTTGGAAAAGTTTCTGTTTGAAATCTTGAACTAGAAACACTCAAAGTGACCTAGTGAGCAAGATTGGCAAAAATGACCATTTGCTTTATTTTATTTGTTTTTTATTTTCTCTTGTTTTGTTTCTGCATGGAAATGTTTTATATGATGTTATTTTCATCTTTAAACCATTTCTTGCTATTTAGGTTAATCACACAAGTTCATTCATGCATTTATCAAACCATCTCATTCACACATGCATTCATATGATTTTAAATTACTCAAAGTTTTTATTAACCCTAATTTTAGTGATTAGAGTTTGATGATCCTTGTGTTATATTTTTGGGATGTTACTGGGTCCGTTTTGGAGCCGGACAACTTCGTCACGGGTAGCTTAGTGGGGTGGCCCCTGAAATATTATATGAATCTTGTGATTGCTTTGTCGTGATGCCTCGTTGGGTTTTCATTTGGTTTTTCCGAGGTTGATCATGCATGTGTTGCTATTTGTGCCCCCCTGCAGGGTAAATCTTTCTGAAAGCCGTGTGTGCGGTTATGGACGACTTGGAGTACAGTATCTCGATCATAGACAACTATAACTAAAGTAGTGCTATAAATTTGACTTTGACATGTCTAGTAATCAGATTCACTACAACGGAATGTGTAAATAAAAGTGCCAACAACTGCTGGAATTGGGATGTCTCATGCTATTTGTATCTAACTAATAAGTATTGCAACTACAACGGAATGGTTAACTAAAAGTGCCCACTTATTATTATATCAGGTGACTGATGCAATCTATATCTAACTAGTAAGTACTGCAACTATAATGGAATGAATAAGATTTCCAACTGTGTGAGTTTCCTCGGTATGATTTCCTCGTGTGGTCTCGAGGGGGAAACACCGGGATGGGTATGTTTGGTGTTAGTATCAGGTTGGATCTGAATAGGTCATTCTTATCCCTCTATGATAGCCGCTAGTTGTATCGAGTCCCTATAGGTTATTTAGTGCATGTTGCGCTACCGCTTCAGTCCACCATACATATGTAGGCGAGAGCCGCCGAATTCTAAGACTCGCCATGTACTGGCCTCAATACTGACCGCTCTCTTTTTCCTTTGCCCTTTGCCGGCACCCTTTTTGTTTAGCAGGTTTGAGATCGACGTCATTAGCAGGGTTACCCTTTCGGCTTGGCTTGAACAGGGTTATGAACGCCATTGGTTATTTTTCAGGGCTCTTAGCCCAATTTCCTTCTTATTCATACTCGGATGTTGTAGCGTTTTGAAGGTGGTTTGGATCTTTGTGTTGTATATCTGTATTATTGACTCATGGAGTCGTGTTGTATATATCTGTTCTATGGGTTCCATCATGGTCTAATGTGTAATGGTATTACTTCATTTTCCACCCGCACGAAAGTGCCTGGTGGACACCTTTGAATCGTTTCTATGCGGGTTTGGCGGGAATCGCTAAAACTTGCATAGGGTCGATCCGAGGGTGTTACTATACCACCGTTGGGGTTTTGGTGTAGAAAAAATTCCTACGCAAGTACACCCTAATGCCCAAGGTCTATCTGTTAGTAATGCAGTAACGACCGAAGGTTTTCAGATACATACCCTTGTAGTCCGAAAGTGGTTAATGTTTCGAGGGAAACATGGTTGAAGTAGTCGTGCTTGTAGCCGACCTTAAGGTCGCGAAGCTCCTCATACTTCACCCCTTGCTCCATCATCGTGCAACAGTCTGGCTCACGACATCCAAGGTGTCCCAAGTGTGGCCCCTCTTAGTTTCGTACACATATGGTGTATGATGACGACCTACGGCTCCCGATCCCTGCTGGGAGTGTGGAAGTAGATCTCCGGCTTGGAATCTCCACAGCGTAACAGCGTGCTGCTATTGCATCGTCTCTTGCGCGAACAGTCTTGGACCGTGCCAATGCGTAGAGACAACTAGAGAGATAGATATTGGAGGTGCATAGAGGAGGAGGAGAGCTCCCAACTCATGGGATTGGTGTTGTGTGTTCTCCTCCAAAAGGGGGGGTCCTTTATATAGGGGTGGAGGGGGCATGCTTGCCCCTCCCCCATGCCTTCCAGGTGGCGGCCAAGGGAGGGAGGCTGCCCTAGGGCGCCCCAAACCCTAACCCTAGTCGTCGGCCAAGGGAGGGCAGCTCTAGGCGCCAAGGCCCTTCCCACTTGTGGTTTCCCTCATGGGCCCCTTTCCCTAGGAAATTTGGCCCATTAGTGAAATACCCTTTGAAATGAGATTTTAATATTGTATTTAATATTAATTACATTAATTAATATGTAAATACATGTTACAAAATCCTATTTGACCGGAAACACCATTCGGTTCCCCTTCGATTTTATCCAAATGACTTTGAAACTTCCCGAAACGATTCCGGTTCTCTCATTGAACTTTTCTAGTTTCCTTTTTCTCACTCCAAACAACTTCAGATCTCTCTCCGCGGAACAATTCCTACTTTCTCTTTCGTGATTCCAACTTACGGATGATCTCTAGCTCATCGTACCCTTAAGTGTATCTCCCCATGGCTCGGGAATGGCAAAAACATGATCTCTATCAATGATCAACAACGGGACCAAGATGCCCATATTAACCCATGTACATTCCACGATGACGATGTCATTTGAACCGTAAGCGTCGAGTCCAATTCCCTTTGTTTCATCGGTATGACTTGTTCGAGATCCTTTCGTTTGGTATCACATACCTTGTTCAATCTCGTTACCGACAAGTACTATTTCACTTGTTACCGTGATATTACATCCCCGTGACCTAGTCACATGTTGCAACATTATAGATATAATTTCACCAAGTCGGCCTTATGTATCTTATCCGTCACTAGGTGAATAAATCCCGATCTTGATTCATAGGCCTCAACCTGTACCTCTGGAATACCCAACATACACCTTTATAATCACCATTTAACTGAGTGATGTTTGATGCAGTCCAAGCAGCCTCGGGACACACTGATTAATATGATCTCACAGTCTAAGGAGAAGGAGACTTCATTTCTAACTATTGCAATGATAAACCTCATTACTTGATCGTGTCGCAATCTTTGGTTAATGTCCATCACATCATTCACCAATGATATAACCTCATTGTCAATTGGCACTATCACCCATGATCATGAATCCTTGATCATTCGTTGCCCAACGAACTAGTATGAATAGAGGCTATTAGGGACTACTGTTTCATATCACACCTGTAGCAATGTTTTCACTTGATATAGTAATAGCATAATATAAAACTATTACGAATTTATTGAAATACGCACCATTTATTGTTTTCCTCTAGGGCATATTTCCTTCACATGGTGTGTATGGTCCAGAGTGGACACAACATGACACATGTGCCGACACTGGACGCACTTACGTATATTAAGAGGGGACGTTTCTGGCTTGTATTTGATCGACAAGGGCGTTGATCTTCTAAGGGTGTGTGTATGTGAGACTCTGTCGCATGGCTTAATATGATTGATAGTATACCTATACCAATAAGTTACAACTTCTTTTCTGAAAACTCATCTAAAAAGAACTCTGAGATTAAGCATGCTTGGCTTAGAGCAATTTGAGGATGGGTGACCGATCGAGAAGTGGATACCGAATGCACAAGTAAGGACAAACTGCGCAGAAAAGACCAATGTTGATCCGCGGGGTTAATCTAAAGATTATATTGAGCTGTCAGGAGTGACAGTCGCTGGTTCGAAGATGCCAAGGTGTTACAGCCGTCCTCACCCCTCCAAAAACAGAGCCAGACAAAGCTTGTCGTAAGACCCTAAACAACCAGCGCACTAGAGTATCAACCATCGTAAATGATGACGTTCGTAGATTGGAAGAGACTGACATGAAAACACACAAATGAACACGAAAAACAACAGATCTTGAAAGATGAAAGATCTGCCGACATACGACTCCACACGCCCTCCATCAATGCTAGATGCATCACCGGAGCGAGGATATATATGAATAATCTTATTCTAACTTCAGGACGTAACAATCACTTTACCATTTTTAAAAAATACAAAAACAGCCTAAATTTGGGTTTGTCGGCGCGGAGCCTCTAAGGTATACAAATGTACAAATGATAGACGCATAGCCATCGACTAATAAAAAAAAAGAATATTCAGCTCCCTGGTTTTGAGGCTTCGTGGTTGCTTCGGCCGCTTACGGTGTGGAAAGGTTTTGCTACTGGTTGAGAGACGTGGAGTTAGGGCTGGACTTATAACTCGAAACTCGCGAGCTAAATGAGTAACTCGTGACTTGGCTCGACTCGGCATGTACTCGGTGTCTAACGAGTCGAGCCGAGTTTTAGATTTGAGCTCGTTTGTTCACCCAAGCTAAATGAGCTACTTGCGAGCTACTCGTTTAGCTCGTTAAACTCGTTCAAATATAAAGTTTGTCATTTTTCATAGATGAGGATCATACTATGAATGTTTCTTAAACCTGTAATGGTGTAGAGCTACTATATTTTTCATTTCTATTGTCTTCATGTTATTATGAAAGTAGTATCATTATTCTAGTTCCGAAATAGTAGGAAAATTACTAGTTTTTTTATATGTGCTCCTATTCGCAACTTATAACGAGCTACTCGCGAGCTACTCGTGAGTTTACCGAGTCGAGCCGAATTTCAAATATGGGCTCATTATATAAACGAGCCGAGTCGAGCTAGCTCGTTAGTTGAACGAGCTTTAGCGAGTCGAGCCGAGTTGGCTCGGCTCGACTTCCAGCCCTACGTGGAGTTGAGACCGTGTGGTTATTTTGACTGTCTCACGCGACATCAGGCATAGTTGTCTACCTGTCGCCGCTTCGTGGCCAGTAGAACCGCGAGCGCGCGTTTGATTCAGCGTGGGTCTTGGCTTCGGCCCTACCTGGCGGTGTCTTCGCGTTTAGCATGTGGGCCTGCCCACCAGCTGCTTATGCGTGAGTCATGTTGCGGCAGCTCGCGTGTGGGTGCATGTTCTCTAGGCGCGTGCAGCAGAGTCGGTTTGTTTCAGCTTTGACCGTCGCGCGTCAACGTTTCCCCTGTTCTTCTGCTATGCTGGTGGTTTCTTTGGCGGTGTGGTGCTCGCCGCTCGGGCTGCCATTTTTTTAGATGGGTGTGGTGCTGCCCTGCTTTCTCGCCTTTTGAGGTCCACTGGTGCGGAAGAGAGTTCTGGCCGTGGCCGCTCGCGTTCTCCGGGCTTTCCGTTCCACGCTGTGGTTCGTCTCCTCTTTTCTCAGTCCTGTATTTTCTTTTCGCGTTGATGTGCTGCTTGGCTTTGGGCGATTTTTTTTAAATAATACGCATTATTTAATTAATTTGAGTTTTATTATACTTTTTTGGAAATTACAGATCTAGCACTTTGTCGGCCTGGGGCAAGCCGACTGGGCCAATCGGCCAGGGCCTGGCCGACAGTTTTACACTCGTCCAACAGGTAGCCGACTGAGCGTTGGACGTGGGACAGCTGGGGCCCGCGTTGCCCCAATCGGCCTAGGCCGATTGCCCTAATCGGCTTGGGGCAGGCCGACTGCCCAATCGGCCTGGGCCAAGCCGACTGGAGTGCTATGGGTCGCTACCGCCGTCTAAAATGATACAACAACGATTAGCATTTATTTTTTAAATTGGCCCGTAGCAATTTCAGTCGGCTTGGCCTATGCAGATTGGGGCAGTCGGCCTGCCCCAGGCCGATTGGCCGACGTGAGCCCCAGCGGCCCTATGGCCGACGCTCAGTCGGCTTTCTTCAGGCCGACTGCACTAATCGGCTTCCTCCAGACCGACAAAATACTACTTTTGTAAAATCTAAAAAACGCATAATAGATTTGGAAAATATTAAAAAGTGTGTATTATTTTAAAAAAATTCGCTGGCTTTGGTGGTGAGTGGCGGCTGGTCGGTGGCTGGAGCTAGCTGGTTTGTCAGTGTGGTGTGCGTGTTTTCGTAGATCTGTGAATTTTAGGATGCCTGGGTCGTGCTTCGTGGGGCTATTTTCTTCGATTGCTGCGGTGGGTTGTGCGCCGGTGTTGTTTTGGTCGGCGTCTGTTTCCGTTCTGGCCTGGACGCCGCTTTGTCGTGTTTCGCGTCCGAGCAGTGGTCGTGCCAAGCTGTCGTGCTTTCCGCATCCTCCCGACGTTGTCGGCGAGGTCGAGCTCCACCCGGTGTGCTCCGGCGAGAAGGAGTGGTGGGTGGTGGCCCACCGAACAATGAAAGAGGGAGGCCAGTTGTGGCGGATCGGCGGCAACGATATCCGCGAGGAGCACGGAGTCGGCAGGATGCAAGGTGGAGCAGACCGTCGCCCTACGAGGTGGCCAAGGTCAACGGCGATCAGACCGTCCACCACTGCCGCCACCGCAGCAGCAACAACAGATCAGTCGTGTGTGGGGGCGACTCCGTGAGCATGAATCAGACAAGACCAGGGATCAACGAGATGAACTGGTCAGTTGAAGATGATCAAGTAGTGCTTTAATTCAGGAAAGAGATACAACGATAGAAAAATAGGCTTGTTACTATTCAGTTAGAGCTGGTGGGTCTCTGATCTTTTCTAAACTGCACAGAATCAGAGAAGAATGTAGCAGTGGAAAATCACTTATCTCGGGTGTTGCTAAAGGCTAAAGGCACATATCTGATCTTTTCTGAACTGCAGAGGATCAGAGCAGATTTTAGAAGTGCAAAATCACTTATCTTCATTATTGTTTCAACCACATATGAGATAAGTGAATAGATCAATAATTGTCCTGCACACCTTTTGTAGTTTAAGAAGGACTACAGTACGTGATTTCATTCACGAAAGAGTACACAAATTAGTTCCTATTACTACCCTACTTCCATTCACACTACCAAAAGCAAAAGGAAGATGCAGAAGCTGATCTAGGCACGACATGTGAGCTGCAAGGTATGATAGCAATAGCTGAAGTTGCTTCTAATTTCTGTTGCTTCACTTGACTTTCCATATATCTATCTGCTAAATTCGCATTGCTAGATTTTTAAGTGTTCGTCGTTTTAGCCATGTGGATGAGCATAAGCTAAATGGGACTAATAGTTTTCTCTATATCTATCTCAAGTGAATCAAACTCAGATTGATTGACAGAAATCTCTAAATTGCTGCAGTTATTGGAGTGGTATTTGTAACAGTTGCATTTGAGCTTTCTCAACTCAAGGCTTTGTCCTATTGTAGGCCTACTGTTTGTGTTAACACAGTCCTCTGGTTAGTTTCACTTATAGGCAGTTGTTTTTCAGTTTACAAGAACTTACCTGTTGTTCAGCTATAGCAGGTGTAGCAATAATTAGCTGACCTAGGCGGTCATATCCTAATTATTTTATCTCTTTTTCTCGGTTGCTATAAGTTGTAACCAAATGAGTTTTATAGTACATAAAACTTGTAACGATGGTAAATGTCTTTCTATCTTGATTATGTTCTCAAGTCTTGGTGCTTGTTCAGTAATCAATACAGATCATCTGTAGATGATCAAGAAGTCCTTGACAATGAAGTACATGAATCTTGTGGCAAAGCCTGACACATTCTACACCGAACATGTCGTCAAGTAAGTATAGAATTTTTCATCTTTGCACTCAATATTTGTTAAGAAAGAGGTTACCCAAATCAACATTACGGTGCCCATATTTAATGCATGGTTTACATATGCCTTGCCAGTTCAGTAATGTTAGACATACGCGTAGATCTGTTCATACATGTCAACAATCTGAAATATCAGCATCACAAGGTATGTTTTTTTAGAGATACAAAAGTAACCATCAGTTTAGTTTTTTCCTTTCCTACGTTCGTTATGCAGTGCCAATTAAATTTTGTCTCTGAATTTTTTAGGAAAATATGTGCGTGTGTTATGAATCACTGCCATGTTAGTTCCCAGGTTAAACTAATTTTTAATCAATTACCTAACAGGATGCTTGCAGTAGTGAGAACATAACATTGTCAAGATCGTAGCTATTCTCTTCGTTTCATGGCTGGAGGTAAGCAACAAATTAGTCATTTCCATGTCCATGGTCACGTGTATTACTTAGTGATGCAGTTGTTGTTTTGTGGCTAGCAAGATGATTACATGCAACTGGAATATACTTTTGTTCCCATCATCAGTTGTATGTATACACACATTTCGATTTGATGTAGCATTTTCTGCTGATGTTTTTTTAGATAGAAAATCAGGGAAATAATGTAGTTTCCATCAACTTTTGAGCAAGATTTATTTCAGATCTTAGATGAGTCTTGGTGTGCCAAGATTTTCCTTATACGTTAGGGTTGGATTTATCATGTGCCCTTATGAGTTGAGCTTGAGGTCTTTAGATTTCTTAATCTCCACATTTGTTCATTTCCCTATTGTGCAAAACAATGTATGACATATTAGATTTTCATGTATGTATCAGTTTTCCCCTTTCTAAAACGGCTACATAGCTCACAGTCAACACCAGATAATCTTCTACTGGGGACATGTTATTCACATTCGGAGAGTTCCACAACTTATGAATGAGACGCTATGATAGATACGTATTGGGTAACGAGCATGACCAGAACAAGAGTAGTGTTGCCTCTTCTTTAGTAAATCAATTACTTACAATTTATAAATTATGAAAAGCAGATTTCTCCTTACAAGTTATGTAGACATTTTTGCTTAAACTAAGTTATGGAGCCATCTATTAACATATCTGGTCAGGTGAGGCAGGAAAAAAGTTGATTCTAATGGTCTATTAAAAGTGAAATCTGGTTCTCCCGAGAGTACACGATGATAGAATGCAACGCCCAATTCACCCTGATACACAGAATTTAGACGCAATAAGCAGAGGATGGCGTGGTGGAGCGCGCAGGTTCATCTAGTATAAATTCTAAACGGAACGGAAAACCTTTTTTGAGAATGTGAGAACGGAATGCATTGTGAACTCTCGTCACGTTATTACAGGTCACACACTCCCAAGCCCGACCAACGGAGAACGGACCAACGAAGAAGTGAGAAGAAGAAGAGGCTATCCCTATATTAAAAAAAAGGAGAAGAAGAACTGGCTAGGGTTTCTCTCCAACTCCACCACCCTCTCCGCCATGGACGCGCAGCGAGCTCTCCTCGACGAGCTCATGGGCTCAGGTACTAACGAATTCTCCGGCCTTCCCTATCCTAAAGCCCCTCCCAAATTCTAATCCTAACCAAATGGCACCGCGGCCGCCGGTGCTTGCAGCCCGCAACCTGACGGAGGAGGAGAGGAAAGGACACAGGGAGGTGAAGTGGGACGATCCCGATGTCTGCGGGCCCTTCATGGTCCGCTTCTGCCCCCACGACCTCTTCGTCAACACCAAGAGCAACCTCGGTATTTCCATTCTGCCCAATTCCTCATCTAGGCCAATTCGCTTACCTTTATATTGACTCGTGGTCTGTTTTTCTGATTGTTCCGTTTTCTGTCTCAGGGCCTTGCTTGAAGATCCATGATTCCAAGCTTAAGGAGAGGTAAGATAAGATGGATTGTGCTGTGGATTTTCTTGAAATTATGCAGTGCTGACATACCTCGTAATTAATTTGTTATGTTTTTTGAGCAATATATGGTACTCAATCAAATCTGTTAAGGGAGTTTTTTTGTTTTGTCAGAGGTCAGGTCATGATTCCAAAATGGTATGGGTAGTTCTTAATGTGCTAACTATTGGGCTTATTTTCAGAATTGGAATTTAATGTTCGGCTTTCCCTACTGAGAGTTTGTTTTCTTTCTTTTGAACTCTCCTGTAGAGAGTTTGTTAGTTTTCCAAGGACGTCTCATGTGAATGTCATCTCAATATTAACAATTTTCTTATGGGGAGTACTACACGTCCCTTGGGGGATAATTCCCCAAAATCCCCTAGGTCCCTGTGCCGCCATGTGTCCTTAAAAAAGGTCTAAATCCGCTTTTGCTACATTAAGCCCTGTTTTTGTTACAAATTGTCTTGCTTTTGCTACATGTAGCAAAAAATGTTTCGATCTAGAAAATAGAAAAAAAGACTAGACCTCGTCGGAGATCTCGCCGGACATCTTGCTGGAGACTTTGTAGGAAAAAATAAGTCCTAATGTAGCAAAACTGACTTCGCCGGAAGACCTCGTCGGAGACTTTGTAGCAAAATTTTTACGCAATTCTAGCAAAATGACAAAACGGCTATAGCAAAATATTTGTCCTATTATAGCAAAGACGACTTGGCTGGAGACATCACCGAATTCATAGCCCAAAATTTGTACAGGAAACAGTGTAGCATATAGAGAACACCAATATAGCAAAGACGGAACGAATACATAGCAAAACAAAAACAAGCATGTAGCAACTCCCGGGGTGAGCTACGGCGGCGCGGTGTGCGGAGACGGCAGCCTGGTGGAGGTGCGGCAGCGGCCCAGTGGTAGCAACTCCCGTCGTTGTAGGTAGCATAGCCCACCGCCATAGGTAGCAGATCGGTCGTAGTAGGTAGCAACTCTCGATGCTATACATACCAGAGTTTTCCACCGTTGGTAGTAGCTCTGGCCCAAGGAAAACCAGCAGCGAGGGGCAGCGCGGAGCAACGGTGGCGGAGGCGGAGCTGAGTGTCAACACCACCGGCGCCAGTAGCACCTGCTCGCGGCGGTACCACCGCCGGCGTGGGCAGAACCACCACCGGCATGGGCAGCACATGCTCAAGGCGACACCACCACCGGCGCGGGTAGCACACGAGTACGTGGGGAGATCGGGGAGGCCGACGCCGGAGATGAGGACCCAAAGGGTGGTGGTGAGAGAGAAGTCTGGGGAGGTCGTCAACGGGGGCGCAGGGGACTGGTGGCGGTGGGGGACAGTGGTTAGTGGTGAGGAGCTAGCGGGATCCATGGAGTCGATGGGGAAAAACAAGCATGAGGGGAGAAGCGATGGAGAGATAAGGTCGTGGTCGGTGTGGTCGTTCGTGGGCCCATGCAGGTCGCGTGTCATGGATAGGAGGCGGGGGATGCGAACGAAGCGATCCCCCGGGGAGTTATATCGTTTTCCTTTTCTTATGCATATGTAAACTCAGTGGGTTGAATACATATTAGTATTGGCTACGTAGCAGAACATACCTAAATATCATAAATTGGCTAGTTCTTGTGCAAGAAATCCTAGGTGGAACACTGATTTATCTTGGACTAAGGGAGCCAATGTTGTCTTAGCTAGTTCAGGACCGATAAATGCTTACCTTCAAAAGTTTTTTTTATTTCAACAGTACTCCATCACACATATTTCGACTGTCCATTTTGATCTTTGACCATGATATTCATGTGCAATACTTTTTAATGAAACCACAAACTTTATAGAACATAGTCAAGTATTATTGGATTAATTATTGGTTAAAGCATGGGTTTGTACAGTCAAAATACATTCCACATCTTACAACGATGGATGGAGTAGTACATAGTATAGTACAACACCCAAAAAGTAGTCTACAATTATTACTCCGATCCATAAGAAGTGTCGTTGATCTAAATCAGCGACACTTATTATGGACCTGAGGGATTACTATTTTTATGAACTTGTCATGTTATTTTCGACATCTCTTCACACACTAAAACGCCGTTGAGCTTCTTTTCAACCCCCCCCCCCCCCCGCTGTTGAGCTTAACAATACTACTATAGTTGTCGTACTTATGGGGAATAGTGATATGTCCAGCTCCATGTCGCCTACTGGCTTGGTCCAAAGGTTTTCTAGAGTTATTTGGATCAGTAAGTGACATGGGTATGCCCAACAGGCACCCGACTATAGCCTACCTGGTATGGCCCGATGGAAGGCTCACTCGGCGACTTGCCAAGGTCCATGAATCCCATGACGATTCGGGTGGTGCGAAGCCATATGGACATGGACTCCCGAGCGCGCAAGAGAAGGAAAGCTCAAGACTAGAGTTTGAATCCAACTTATAACCTACTCGTATTGGTACCTACGACCTAGCCTCCTCCATATATAAAGACTAGGAGGGTCCAACAAGGAGGGGGCTCCACCAGATCTAGACAATCCAGAACCCTAGCATACACACCGCCAGATCTCATATGTGCACCCCCTGTAACCTTCAGTTTCACCATTAATCAAGAGCAGACAAGCAGGAGTAAGGTTTCCCTCCAAGGGCCCAAACCTGGGTAAATCTCGTATCTCGTGTTGCTTGTTTGCTAGCCGTTTCGCGATCTTCAGCGTCCCCTTCTTCTCTAAAACCCAAGCCCATACAATGGGCATGGACGAGTCGAACCCTCGTCAATTGACGCTGTCCGTGGGAAAGGGGGCACTGATGTTGAGATCGTGACGGCTCCATCACCAGCAATCTTCCACTCGTCGATTTCCCGGAATAAATCTGCTGCAGCTTCATCGCTAGTGCAAGATCGCCGTCTGCAGGCGTGCATTCTGTGGTCGTCGAAAGCCGGCCTGTTTGCGATCCACCGAGAAGATCGGTTCATGGCAGGAGAAGATGGATCAGAATTATTATTTTTGGCACGAGCTATCGACCAAGATCGTGTTGAAGTAGGAGATCAATTTGATCTGCAAGGGACAGAGAACATGGATTCGCAAGATCAATACAACAATCACTAGCAATAAAGGGGTCAGGTTCTCGATATGAATTCTGCCACTACACCCACGGGAAGGCCTGGATTCACCGCTTGAAGCACAAGAGAAATCAATGCATGGCAAGAAGAAATCGAGCCGGAACGCCAGCTGATGCATATATGTGGGCCCAATTTCCAAGAGAAGATCTGTCACGTGAAAGTGGAAATCATTGTCTAGTGCACCGCTCGGAAATAATCAAGCAACATCAAAGAACAAATCTATTCCAAACTCATGTGGCTCTACATCGATAGGGTCTCCCGTGCACAGCTACTAATCATGTTCTGTAGTACTTGTCACGCTGGCCGACACCGTATCTGGCATATTTTTGGATCACCATGTTTGACCAGAATCCGCACCCGGGAAGAGAAGGATAATAAGACAAAAAAAAAAGAAAAAAGCCAAGTCCTAGCTACATGTACGCGCATGGATTTTGTGGCACGGTGCATCGCATCCATGGATTATTCCGGCCACGAGCACATACCCAACATAAATTGGATCATTAGAAGCAAGACAAAGCAGCTAGCTATGTACATGGATTTCTCGGGAGAATCTACATCATGTCTGATTTCGCGATCGTTGCGAACTACTCTGGCTTCGTTGTCATCGCGGACTACTCCGACTCCGCTGCATCAACTTCATCTCCCGTGACGGTTCCGGCGATCCACTATCGTCATCGGTTGCGGCATCATGTTGCCGCATCGACTATGTCTGCCAAGCGAATCCATGACCGTCGCGTCGACTTCATCCGTTGTGACCACTCGCAACCACTCGACGTCACATCGACTCCCTCCAAACAAAATCTGACGAGTCCGCTGCAATGACTACGTCTGACCACGTTGACTATACGTCGGAGGGCTGCACCGACTCCGCCATGCGACTCTCTATAGTCTTCGATTGCGGTGACCCGCCGGTCATATCGGCTCCCCCGATCCGCTGCCGCCTTTACTGTAGTGAGCCGCTGCAATCTTTGACTGTGGTGATCCGCTACAATCTTCGGCCGCGGCAACCTGCAGGTTACATCGACTCCCATGATCCACCGATCTCATCCGCTCCCGCAACCCGCCGGTCATATCGGCCCTTGTGACCGTGACTTGCCGGTTGCATCAGCTCCCGTGATCTACTGATCGTATTGGCTCCCGCGATCCGTTCACCTCGTCGACAACCAACAAAGCTAAGTTCTCTACATGGAGTTGGTTTTTTTCTTACTTTAATCGCACTCGATACACTCGGGAGCTGCGCGCTCTTCGAGTAACCTAATGTGTTGTCGACCTCGTGCACTCGAGCACCTCATACGCGACAGCCCGAGTAGTTGATTCTGCCTGATTGTCGAATCCTTGAACTCTGAGCACCTCGGCAAGGTACTGAGACTAAGGGTAATTAGGCTAATGAAAAGGCCTAGCATACAGTGCAAAAGTGTCGACTCGATCGGCACCAGAATCTTACTATACAAGCCGGAAGGCAAATATTCGTTACAAGATACAAGTACTTCACAATTCTTGATGTTCTCTATAGCTTGACATTGAACTACACCGATCTATTCTACCGGGTCCTCTAACAGGAGTCGACAAAACAAGTGGCTCCACCATAAACTCGAGACCCGAGTCGAGTCTCTCCTAGGATGGTTGCATCGCTTGATGCTACAAAGACACAACGCCGCATGACTCCGCCACGTCAACTCCGACTGCAACGTCGACTCTCGGTTTCTTATGCGTAAGACGCTGACTCGATGTACTTTCAGGTCAGTGGTATTTCCTCGCATGATTGTCGACTGCGACAGCATGATACAAGATATGAGTCTCTGCCCGAGTCTATGACTTGGCCAGACATTTGGGGGCTACTCCAAACTGGAGTACTGGTCGCGCACATACAAGATCTTCGAGTGGCACGCCCTGATTCCTCATTCCGATCTGTGACTTGAATGATGACTCGGGGCTACTCCCATAGGGAGCGCTGGTCGCGCATTCAAAAAAGTGTCGGTGTTGATGGCATTTGCAAGATCATCCGAAGCACTTTCGGATCGTTGTGTCTACACAACCGATGACTATAAGTCTCTACTCGAGTCTACGACTCGAACAGACACTCGCGGGCTACTCCCATAGGGAGCGCCAGTCGCGCACCCTATAGAAAAGATTCACCACATAGTCTATTGTGTCGACTGTGTCCATAATGTCGACTCCCTTACAGCAATCGAACGCATTGGCGATTTCGCCCGCTATGCACTACATTGTCAAGTTCAGAGATAACATCTCCCTGACCACCTGAATCACCTCCGCGGTGACAAACATTCGGATGCTGCGTCTACGACGTAAAAATAAGACCTACAGGTACAATTTGATGGCCTGGCAACCGCATCCGCTGCGCTCTACCAGATAAATACCGTGCCTGCAGGCGTGACGAAAATCCCGACGGACGCGTTGGGTACACATACTTATCAACTGGAGTTTGGCTCAGTAAGGCCTCCGCGGCATGAGTCGAACTACGCCAGCAATTTTCGAATTCGAGTTCGGGGACTCGAGTTTGAGTAGGTGACAATTGTTTTTTCCCAAGAACAATTAACTGGTCCCGATCCGTCGAGCGCACCAGGTACGTTTACTATCATCCCTATGAACGGCTACAAATTTAGCTGACCCGATGAACTTTCGGGTGAAGTGCTTCGCACTTGACACAACTGCGACTTCGACATTCTATTGCAAGACTCAAGACAACTGAGTCTCCACCCGAATCTATGATTCGGATGGACACTCGGGGGGCTACTAACATGGGTATGCCCAACAGGCACCCGACTATAGCCTACCTGGTGCGCCCCGACGGAAGGCCCACTCGGCGACCTGCCAAGGTCCACGAAGCCCATGACGATTCGGGTGGTGCGAAGCCATATGGACATGGACTCTCGAGCGCGCAAGAGAAGGAAAGCTCAAGACTAGAGTGAATCCAAGTTGTAACCTACTCATATTAGTACCTGAGACTTAGCCTCCCCCATATATAAAGGCTAGGAGGGTCCAACGAGGAGAGGGCTCCATTAGACGCCACAATAGACAACAGATCTAGACAATCCATAATCCTAGCATACACACCGCCAGATCTCATCTGCGCACCTCCTGTAACCTTCGGGTTCGCCATTAATCAAAAGCAGACAACCAGGAGTAAGCTTTCCCTTTGGGGGCCCGAATCTGGGTAAATCTCGTGTCCCGTGTTGCTTGTTTGCTAGCCGTTCTGCGATCTCCAGCGTCCCCTTCTTCTCCAAAACCCAAGCCTATAACAATGGGTATTGACAAGTCGAACCCTCGTCAATAAGAAATAATGCAGAATGCAGAATTTGCAACCTTAGAAATTCACTCTGAGTAACCGAAGAATTGATATGCAGCTATAGCATCCTGAAGGGTTGAAGGTCTACCTGGATTAACCATGTCGTGTATCTTCCTAGGTCATATGTGACCATAATTGATTGTGCTTGCTTTGCAACTTCAGCTGCGTAGAATGTTGGTCTGAACTATAATTCAGCTCTCTTGTATGTATGATTAGCTATCTGTGTTAAAAAAAAAATATTTTTGTCTCAAACTGAATTTTCTTGGTACTTGCAGCTTTGAGAGTTCTCCAAGGCATGATGCCTATTTGCGAAGGTTTGAGACAGAGCTTGCTCAACAGTGTGAAAAATTGGTGAGTTTTTACTTGCTCTTGCAAAGTTTGATAACCAGAATATTTAAATTTGTTTATTTTTTCCCAGGTAACAGATTTGGATAGAAAAATAAGGCGTGGTCGAGATCGCTTGTCGCAAGATACTATTGTGCCACCTCCCGTCCCTGGAAAAACATCTGAGCAGTTGGCAGTGCTAGAAGAAAAGATCAAGAAGTTGTTGGAGCAAATTGAGGAGCTTGGTGAGGCTTGTAAAGTGGATGAAGCTGAGGCACTTATGAGGAAGGTAATGATCTACAAAATCCATATTAATTCTTTACTTTTCTTTCAAAATTACTTACTGACACCATTGGATTGACTCTTCTGGATTGCAGGTTGACCTTCTAAATGCTGAGAAGGCAGCTTTAACTAACCAAGCTGACCAGAAAATGCTCATGCTCCAGGAGAAAAAGATGGAGCTTTGTGAAATATGTGGCTCATTTTTAGTATCTGATGATGTTCTCGAGAGGACTCAGTCCCATTTGACTGGGAAACAGCATATTGGTTACGGTCTAGTCAGAGATTTTCTAGCTGAATGCAAGGTGAAGTAATTTGCGACAGAATTGGTATTATAACTTTAATTTATTAAGTACTGAGGGTACCCTCCTGCTATCCAGGCAGCAAAAGAAAACGAGAGGCTTGCATGGGAGAAGAAATCAGAGGAACGCAGGAAACAAAGGGAAAAGGAGTACGATCATGGGGTCAGGGAGGGTGGTACCAAAAGAGAGAAATCTGGGGAGCGTGACTATGACCGCGATCTTAACCATGAACGGAGCCGTGAAAGAGGAAAACCCTATGACCATAGAGAGAGAGGATCACAGTATAGGAGCAGTTCCTACAGAAATGGTAGGGATTCTGAAAGAGACAGACATCGATATAGGAGTGGCGATATGACAAAGGGCCAAGGGAGAATGAGGAGCAGGTCACGTTCCCCAGGCAGGCGTGGCTATGGAAGGTCCAGGAGTCCAGATCATTAGCTGAACATGTAGATAGTTCTTTCGCAGTTGAGATTCATGAGGTAGACCATTGTGTCCATTTTTCCTATTTATTATCACGATTATGGTATAAATGGATTCTATTGAACTGCTTATCTCTGCTCTGCTCTAGCAGCTTTGTTGGAACCTACAATCTTCTTTTTAGAAGAGAAAAAAACTCAGGTAGGTAACGGATGTTCTTCCTACTTTTTTTTTGAGTTGCTGAAGTTCTATTTCAACTTTGGGAACTGAAAGTAATTGACTGATAAAGATGAAGTTAATAAGATATCAATGGTATTGGGCCACCAATGGGGATGCAGTTGTTTTCAGCATATAATAGGTAAAACTGTGATGATTAGTGTTTCATGCTATAAACTTAGTTGAAGTGAATGTCTCTGTTCTTAATTTTCTTGCTGGGACCCATTTTCGATCTTGTTCATTGTGGGAGGTTCGTGCACCTGTTAACCCCAACATCGTACTTTAACCCAGCCAGGGGTGAGTCAATTTCTCCAGCAATTTTATGCAAGTGTCTTCTTTTATAACTGGGATATTTTGGAACGATGTTCTCTACTACTGAAAGAACAATCAGAAAGGAAAAAAACACCAGGGTCAATTAATAACTTATAATTCTTTTTGTAGAATCATAAGAAAAGTCTATGGAACCAGTTTTGTCTGACGTTTACCATGTCCTTATTCCTTCTTTATGGTCCCCTGAAATCTGTTCTCTGGACAATGATCTTCCATTAATTGACTGTGTAGATGATATATAAGTATTTTTTAAGAAGTGATCACTACGTATGATAGCTAAGTTGGGCGTTCTATTTGCAGTATGTCTTACATGCAACTTGTAGGAGCCACACTGCGGTTTCCGGCAACTGATGCTTTGGTGCTTCTCGACCATGCAAACATCTGGGTGGACGCCATCACTGAGACTCATGCTATACCACGATTGATGTTTGTTTTTTCATGTACAATCGGGCTTCTGTAAGTGTAATATGCCTGTACCTCAACACTCCCTCAGAAGAATACTTGTTCAACAAGTCCGCAATATGTTTTGTGCCTCTGGCTCGACGTGTTGCTGGTTGGCACTGACGATACGAAAATATAATTACTGGGTTCTTTCATGAAAAAGAAAAATGATGACGACGCCAAGTTGTCATCTTTGTGAAGAAGTAAAATAATTTACCTCATGCTACGGAGCAGGCACAGTTGAACGATTCAACGGCTCGTAGTGACTTACCAAAATAATGAGCTGATGTACACTGTTCTTTCTGCTCGGCTGAAGCAAACGAGATAATGGTCCTTCTCTGCCCCTGACTAAGGATGACAATTTTATCTATGAATATGGGTATCTGCGGCTACTGTACCCATATGGGTAGAGTATGGACATACTTTTATATCCATAGGTAATATTTTATATGTTAAGTCACGGGTACGAACACGAGTATAGACTTATACCTATGGGTATACCTATACCTTGTTTGTTTAAATTGACATGTCAAACTTTATAGAGTTTAAACCTGAGCAGCTTAGGGATGAGTATGAATTGTGACTTTATAAACTTTAATTTCATACTTTCATGTACTCGTTTACTATTAGTAAGTAGAGATTTTTTTTTTCAAATATGCTATTGATGAAAGTAAAATTTTAAATAACTTGTATACTGTTGGATATACCGCCGGATACCCCATAGGTACAGTTACCCGCCGTATGGGTATGGGTAAAGTTTTGCAGCCATAGATACGGATATGGATAAGTTTTTGTATCCATTCGCTATACATGTATAAGTATAGTATTGCTTTATCCTACGCATACTCCTGTACATTGCCGTCCTTATACTTGACTTGATGAGAATCCGCAGGAAGTTGACTAGTAGTATAACAATGCTGTTCGCCGC
The DNA here is from genome assembly GCA_916181665.1 of Avena sativa. Taxonomy (NCBI): domain Eukaryota; kingdom Viridiplantae; phylum Streptophyta; class Magnoliopsida; order Poales; family Poaceae; genus Avena; species Avena sativa. Next base: position 105,720,443 of record OV702280.1, read on the forward strand.
ACTAATCTGGTTATAAATATTTAACTAGTCTAATATTACAAAGAAAATTAGGCGTTAGAGCAGCATCGGTTGTTTGGTCTAGTGGTATGATTCTCGCTTCGGGTGCGAGAAGTGATGAGTTCTATTCTCACAACATCTTGATAAATGCCAAAAGATTATTTTTTACAGCTTTGGACCAGTCTGTTTTGTCATACACAGAAAACTACTAATAAGGCCACCCACAAATGGACCCATGCATCAATTCCATCCTTCCGGACCGAGGCCACTGTCCAACTTGCACCTATAAATCGAGTCCTGGACCCATTTGTTTTAGTGAATGGCCAAAAGTTAAACTTTGGTTTGCGGATGCTTGGATTGCTCGCGGGTTTGGACCAGTTCTCATATGAGCCCGCGTAGTACATAGAAAACTACTAATAATGCTTTCGTTACGTAAGTAGAAAGGATTGTACTACGTAACAACCGGTCTAAAAATATAGAAATCCAGCAGATCGTTCGGATAGAAATTTGTCAGGGATCTCTAAGACTAAACGACAAGATTTTTGATTAGCTAGCTCAATTCAAATACGAAAATTTAAAATGTTTTCTAGATCAAACCGTTTGTCCGAATTAAGATCCGTTTTCACCGTTAGGCTAGTCGCGACGACATCTTCGAAACTAGATCTTATGTTGGTATGTTCTGATAACTAATTTTTGGACCAAAAGTTATCCTCCCGTAATACACGGGTTATCTGAACTTCAACATATAAGTTACCCTTCCAATAACATGTAAGTTATCCACCATTATAAAATTATCCACAAATCACGTGTTAGAGATAGGTAACTTTTTTGTTTACCCACAAGTTACCCATCAGTAACACAAGAGTTATCCATGCTTCATCATATAAGTTACCCATCCAATAACATGTAAGTTATCCACCACTATAAAAATTAACTAGATAGAATATAAAAAAAAATATTCTAATAGCTCGAACTCGTCTCCGTCGCCGCTCTCGCAGCGTATGAACTACTCAACCTTCAAATTCTACCGCGTCAAACATCAAACATAATTTCTTTAAAAGAACTAAATTTAAGCTTCTTTTGCATACGATATAAATAAATAGGGTCTTATGTCCAACCACCACCATACTAAGTGTCAACACCCGGATTTTTAATCACAGATGCCTGTTATGCCATACATCGCAATTCCAGGATTTTTAATCACAGATGCCTCTTTTTGCGAGACATAACATATTGGATATCACAGTACATCATCCATTACAAACCATACATAAGGTCTTACACAAATAAGGATCTCATGATCTAGTTCTTAATACAATTCGAGCAGCGGAATAACGTAATAGTAATGATAGCGTAGGCGAAGCTCCATCTTCAGGGTCACAGGCAATGCTGACAATGGGAGAGGATCCTAATTGTCGTAACCTTCCTGCTGTCCGTCCTCCTGATACTCCTCTTTATAGTCTGGCCATGGGAATAGCCAGGGACAAAGCCATGAGTACTCTTTAAGTACTCGCAAACTAATACTAACAAGTGAAGTGGTTTTGAATAGGATATACTAAGCTCTAGGGTTGTTTTGCAAAAATCTAGATTTACCTCTACTAAGTTTAAAAGCAAAGGAAACTAGTTGAAAGTTTTATAACACCTAGGTGGGAACTTGAAATTCATGTCACAACACTGTTGTGGTCAAGTCAAAGTCATGAATCATTTCACAAGTCCTTTTAAAAACATCTGACGATAGAACCGTATGGCCACTCCAACTGTCCATAACCGCGGATGCGGCTATTCGAATAGTTTGACACTCTGGAGAGATTGTACACTTTGACCACAACATTCGATACATCCATCAGGAACAATCCTAAATTCACCATACTCAGTATGCGGATAATCAATCCTAACCTTTCAATTACACACCCTAGTATAGGCACCTCTCCTGTGAGTTTGGCCTCCCGACCATGACCAACCGTCATCTTGGATACTCACAGGTGGACAATCTTCACAAGGTAGCCTCAGCTCAGACCTTGGCCGCAAGGGAACCCATACTAAGGTATATAAATTTCCAGTCAAGCCCTACCCAAATTACGGGTATTGTGGTTATACGGTAAAATTGGAATGGTATCGCATCCAGACAACCATCAGTTTTGTAAAGGGCTAAGGCTCATGCCTTAACATCTTTATCATCAAAATCATCTAGTGTTCGGAAACACATGTCAAAACATTTCAGTAGAATGACTCATCATTCTAAGGTTTTCATAACCATTTTCACCAAGTATTCCCATCTAAAGTTGATCAAGTTTTATGCTTAGCACTAGCATCTATAAGTGGGGGTAAATAGTAATGATGGGTAATAAACAAGTGGGAATTAGCTAAGTTCAATCTCATGTCTTAGGATGACATCAAGATTATCTAACTTAGGCCAAATTTTATGCTCTTTATGCTACCTTCAATTATCTTTCCAGAATCTACAAGTCACTAAGTAAACTTTTGATAGAAAGCTTTTAATAAAGAAATAAAATACTAAGCTTGCAAGTAAAACTAGGATGGTGTGTCAAGTGGGTATAATCACATATGCTTAAGGCATATAGTTGGCATAGTAACAAGCAAGTGGTAGCTTGCTAAGTCAACTAGTGATATTAGGCTTGCTAAGATATTAGTATAAGCTTGGCTTGTGTAGAGTAGTGGTTGAAGTTCTCCTCGGCTTCTTCCTCGTAGTATCCTCCTTCCTCCTCGTATCCTTGGTCGATACTAGCGTCTATAATTAAATACGAGGTATACAATCACCAAACAATACTTAACTATTTCTAATCATCATACAAAGGTTCACACTAGTTGATCTAGCATCATCACTAACATTACAAGATTAAAGCACTTGTCTCATTTATTTTATTTTAGAAAAGTAATTTCTACTCATTGAAAAACTACTTAAGATTTAATATTCTCCAACTCAAACATGGGATCATGTTTACACATGTCATCACCACACATTTCAGTACATGGGAATGTGATTTAAAGTGGTGTCACAATTTAATATGGTTTAACCTTTTTATTTTATTTAATTAAAGTGACTAGAAATGCCTATGTGGTATTATTTTATTACTTGATCATTATTTATGTAAGTAAACCTATATATTTTTATATATTCTGAAGGTAGGGTTAAATGTGATTTTTGAGAGTTGGAATCAACTCAAAAGCTCTTATGGTTGAATTTTGAAAAATGTTTGAATGCAGAAAAGCTTCTGCCTTGTTATTTTTACCATGGGTGATAAACAAATCTAAATGGTTTGAATCCAACGGGCTTGGATCAAGCAATCCAGTACCTTTCTAACAAAATTGGTTTCATGCATTTTGGTTCAGTGAATCGAGCTGGGTTGATTTTTGAATCTAGGTACAGAACTAAGTTTAGAACTAAATGAATAAAACTAAATTTGAATTGTTGGGTTGCGCGGGATGTTTAACTGGGCTGGCCCACTACGCACATCGCACGCACGGGCTGGTTAAGTGAGCGACCCCACTGAAAGAACATGTGGGCCCCCATGTGTGGTTTTGGTAATTAATGACAATCTTTATGGACTAATGTGTGTATTAAGTTATACTTGTAGGAATTGTCCATTGGCATCGCTTGGAGTTTGTGTCGGCTTCAAGGTCGATGAAATGAGAAGAAGATATGTTGTGCAAGCTCAAAATGCGCTATCTTTAGAAGATCTCATGTTTGATGCTTGCCATCCTCGGTGATCATGGATCGATGATGAGGAATCAAGAAAGGCATTCCATCTTGAGAATGGAAAGATCGTCTACATCGAGCTCAAGTGGATTTCTCAAGGAAAAGGTATAATCTTGATAGGTTTTCCCTTTTTCCAGTCTTATATTGTTAGTGGAAGACCGGGTTTAGGATAGATAATCGTACTATCAAGAGGGGCTCTTGAATGAGTAACTCGATCACATCATTCGGAGAGATCTCAAACCTTTGCATACTTGCATCATCGTATTTGGTTGTTATTTAGTCTTATCCATGTGAGGATATAGAGCTTGTGGTAATCTCCATAACAAGCTCTTGTTTATCAAAATCGGATCCCTCTTTAATATCTTATTGTGATTTTGATCTATGCGGTTTTTCGGTTTCTCACCAAGTGAGGTATCTCACATTATTATACTTGATACATTCTCACTTGGTGATAACCAATATTTTCACCTTTTATAGGGAAGCTCATGTCGTCTTCTTTCCAACGCAATTGGAATCGGGTCGATCGGAGTTACCAATCAAAAGTTATAGTTGTTTGAATATTTGCTGGTCTCCTAGGTACCAAAATGCGATAGTACCGCATTTTAGTACCTAGCGAGGTAGAAGGTTTTGGAAAGTTGCCAAAATCCACTGACGGGCTAGGTACCAAAAAGCGGTAGTACCGCATTTTAGTACCTAGCGCGGCAGAAGGTTTTTTACTTCATCATTTGGATCTATCCTCCGTTGCTGTAATATGATGTTTCTTTGCATGATCTTATAGAGGTTGTTGTCCTCTTCGAAACGAGCCCAAGATCATCGAAATCGGAGTCCGGATGCAAAAGTTATGGCTGTTTTCATTTTGTGATGACCGGTAGTATCGGACCAGGATCCGGTAGTACCGCATTTTGGTATCGGGGAGCGCAGGGAAAAAATGCGTATGGAGCCCTAGGGACCCCAGGAAATGTCCGGTAGTGCCGGAAAAGTCCGGTAGTACCGGGAATCGCGTTTTTGGGCTGCAACGGTTGGATTTTGGAGGGACCTATATAAGGGGCCTTCTTCCCCAATGGTTCCTTAACCTTTCTTGCAAGTTTTCCCCTCCATTATTGACCTTCTTGAGCTTGCTTTCTCTCAATCCCTCCGATGATTCTTGCATATTCTTGAGGGATTTGAAAGAGGAGATCTAGATCTACAATCCCACCAATCAATCTCTCCTCTAAGTGAGGGAACATACTGGGATCTAGATGTTGGAGTCTTTTGTGGAATTTGGGAGAGAAGGATTTGAACACCTTTGTGGTGTTCTTTCCATTTGCATTTGGTTCATCGGTTTGAGTTCTCCTCGGAGGATTTGGTTTGTGTGACTCTTTGGAGCTTATCCCTCTTGGGTTCTTGGAACCCTAGACGGTTTTGTGGCCTTGGTGGCATTGTGGCCTATTGTGGCATTTGTTGGGAGCCTCCAATTAAGTTGTGGAGAAGTGCCCCAACCTTGTGAGAGGTTCCGGTTGCCACCGACAAGTGCACCGATAGTGGAAGCGTGGATCGATCCCGTTGGGGTGAGATTCACCGGAGAATAAGGGAGGCCTTTTGTGGCGTTGGTGGTTTGATACCACCCCCTCTCCAAACGAGACGTACTCCATGTTGGGAGGAACTCGGTAAAATATCGGTGTCCCCGTGTGCCTCGGTTATCTCTATACCCGAGGTCTTTACTTATGCACTTTACATTGTGATAGCCTTCGTGCTTGAAGTAATATATATCTTGCTATCACTTTGTTGCTTGTATTGCTTAGCATAAGTTGTTGGTGCACATAGGTGAACCTTAGTTGTTCTAGGTTGTGCTTAACAAAGTAAACACTAGTTTTATTCCGCCTTTGTTGAGCCACTCTAGGAAAAGTTTTAATCGCCTATTCACCCCCTCTAGGCGACATCCGTATCCTTTCAATTGGTATCAGAGCCCGGTCTCTCATTTTAGGCTTTACCGCCTTGAGAGTAAAGATGTCGGCTAGGGGATTAGTGCACAAGGACACGCTCACATTTGATGGCACAAATTATGATGTTTGGAAAATTCGCATGCTTAATTTATTTCGGGAAATTCACCCAATTATCGAGGGATATCTATATGTGGGTCTCTCTTCTCCTATGGATACCCAAAACGAATCTTTAGAGGAGAAGTTGAACTCTCATATAGATGCTCTAGCTACTAAAATTCTTTTGCATGTTGTGAGCAATGTAGTTCTTTCTTTTATCATGCCTTATTCAAGCGCTCGTGAGATATGGACCAAGCTTCAAGATAAATATAGAAAGTCCAACATTATTGAGGAGGATTGTGTTGCTTCCACTTCCGGCCGAGATGAGTTCTCATCGTCTACCACTTCACCAACATGTGACTTTTCACAAGGTAATGATATGGTGAGTGGTGATAGAAATTGCAATATGGATAGTGATATTACTATTTGTAATCCTTCATCCCTATCTAGTTGCAATGATCTATCTTTGTACCTTAACACTTCTAGCACTCAAAACTCCGTACATGCTTGTGTTAATAGTCCTTGCATATCTTGTAGAAATGACTTGAATAAATCTCATGATGATATGCTTGTGTTGTCTTGTTGCCATGATAAAAATGCTTCTATTTCCTCTAGTGCTTGTGTTGCTAACCATGTAGAGGAAAATGAAGATTCTATGGGCCAAGACAAGGTTTTGAATAGAGCTAAGGGTGCAATATCATCATCACCTTCCTCCGGTTCTCACATATGCCTTATGGCTAAGGGAACAAAGGTAACCTCTCCCATTGTATCTCATGATGATGATGAGGTTGAGAATGATAATGATGATTATGGAGGTAAGTATGATATTACCTCTATTAAGAAAATGGGAGAGGTTGTCTATAGTGCTCTCTACAAAAATAAAATTTCTTCCTCCAACCTTCTTGAAATCTTGAATTATGCTATAGAAGGCAATGATCATATTGAGGAGCAAGAAAACATAATTGATGAAAAGTTTGCACTTGAGCGTGAATATGCTAATGAACTTGCTCAAGTAAAGGACTCCCTTGAAGAAGAACAAACCACCAAAGAATCTCTTGAGGAGACTTTTACTCTAGAATTATATAGAGTAAAGGAATACCATGATAGAGAACTTGCGGTGGCTAACTCCTTCAAGATTAAAAATGATGAACTTGAAGTTGCTTATGCTAAACTTGTTGAGGATTTTAAGCACCTCGAAAATGTCTCTCGGGTCGTTAAGAGGGAGCTCATCAAACTCACCGAGTCACATGAAAAACTTAAAGCTTCATATTTAAAAGAGCTTGACAAGTTGCCCTCACCTCTTGCTAATAATAATGATGCTTGTGCTACTAACTCTATTTCTTGTGAAGCATCTACTATAAAGGAGAATGTTGAGCTAAAGGCTCAACTTGCTTTGCTAACTAGCAACTATGGGAAATTAGAAGAAAGTCATGATAAGCTCTCGAGCTCGCATGAGGATCTTCTAGTCTCCCATGGTAGGCTAAAATTAGCTCATGAGGCCATCGTGTCAAAGGTAACATCTAGTGGGCCTCATGTGGACATTAGCACTATATCTACTCCAAATATTATATTGCCATGTGCTAGTCCATGTAATTCATCCTCTCACAACCATGCTATATCTCATGATGAATTACATTCTGTGCCTTGTTGCTCTAACAATGTGGCATCTACTTCCTCTAGTACATTTGTTGAAACTAACCATGTAGAGGAAATAAAAGAGCTCAAGGCTCAAGTCACTTCTTTGAGAAATGACTTGAAAAAGGGTCATCAAGGGAAGATCACACTCAACAAAATTTTGAGTGTGCAAAAATCCCCCAATGACAAGAGTGGGCTTGGATTCAACTCCAATGTCAAGAAAAAGTCCACTATCGAGTTGAAGCACAAAGACAACAATAAGAATGGCCAAGATCAAGTCAAGAATCCGGCCAACATTATTTGCTTCAAGTGCAAGGAAGAAGGGCACCATGTTAGATCTTTCCCATTGAAGAAAAAGCCTCTTAGTGTGAAGCAACAAGGGAAGCGGCCTCAAGCTCCACCTCAAGTCATTAATGGGCCACTTCCTAAGAGGACTACTTGAGCTATTCCTCGAGTTGTGGCTTCACCTAAGAAGAAAGTTGGCAAGAGTAGAACTTGCTACATATGCCGTGAGAAGGGGCACATTCTTCCGCATGCACTATTGGTAACTCCTCATACCATCCTATCTTGATTGATGATTCTTATTCTCTTTGTAAGGATGAGGTTCGCAATGTGTTTGCCAAATTTGTTGGTGCTCAATGTGGTGTCAAGAAAAGAACCATTTGGGTTGCCAAACCTATTGTGACTAACCTCTTAGGACCCAACTTGGTTGGGGTCCAACAAGCCAAAACTTGATCAATAGGTGTGCTTTGGAGGGCATTGGAGACTTGGCTACATCATGAAGAATTAAGGGATCTTCATTATTATATTTGTCAAGCCAAGTCATGTGGTTTATATTGCTCCTATTATTATTATATTTCCAATGTTCCTCCTTGCGGTAACATATGCTTAACGCATTTCATTGAAAGTTACTCGCCCCTTGTGCATGTGTTGGTTTTGTATTTTCCATGCTTTTGTACAAGTTGTGCTTTCCACATAATTATCTTGAGGTATCAATCATATGTGTGTGTGATTAAGTGGCACAACATGTATGTGTGTTTCTTGTGTTTGAGCCTTTCTTGATTATATTTGGTATCTTATTTGGCTCTTTTTGAGAGATTAATGGATTATCCCATTTTGGGGGAGTGTTATGCTTGGGCATTCCACAATCCTAAAATTGTGTGTACATGAGGAATATCACCTAGTATTTATATTGGATTATTGTCTAGCCTCTATGTGGTACAATTCTCATGAGAAATTTAAGTTTTATAATTTCCATTAATTATATCTATTTGTATCCTTTTGCCTCGTGTTGGTTTTATGGTAGTATCATATTATGGGGGAGTCATATGCTTAGTGCATATTACAAATCCTAGAAAATGTGGATATTCGAGGTTGTGTCACTTAGAATTGATATTGATAATTATCTAGCACGTATGTGACACATTTGCTCATAGAATTTCCAATTTGCTTGAATGGATTTATTGATCTTATTTTGGATCTTGTATATGAGAGTGGTTCTTGGTATGTGTTTCCTCATATTTAGATATATATATTCGCATGGAAACCATTTGCTTCAAGTTACTCTAATCACTAGTGATTGTGTGACTATTGGAAGCTACCAAGAATCTTGTTTGAAGTATCATTCTCAATTATTATATTTAGTTATATGCTTCTTATTTTGTGTATATGATCTTGGATATCCGTACGAACTACCTAGGGAAAATAATTCCCAATATTTCTTGTCCTTGGACAATGAGTACTCAATTTAAGGTAGAATTTATTGATCATATTCACTTTGGCCTTTGTTTAATTTTATCCTATCTTTTGCCAAGAAAATGTTTTATGTTGTCTCCCAAGCTTCCTTGCTTCTTTTGGATCTTCTTATTTTATTGATATCCTCTTGTGTTTTAGTTAATGTAGGTAGTAGTGATGATCCCATTTGTGTGCATTTTGCATTCTAAAGGAAAATCCTACATAATGCACTATCCATGGAGGAGCTCTCCTATATTATTTAGAACATTCATATTTATGCTTCTTTGTTTGATCCATATCGGGTTTTATGTGCTTGGAACCTCAATCTTTTTGTTTTGGTATTTTGTGCCATCATGTGAAGTTTGGGGAGTTTGGTTTCTTGTTGGAACCTTGCTCTTTTTGGGAGTTGGTTTTGTCTCATTCCTTGTTTCTTGATTTGACCATTTTAGAATGAGATAAATCCTTGAGCATTTTTATTTCTATCTATTTTTGCTCTTTTGGCCTTAGCCTAGTTCATTTGTTGAACTTGTGATCTTTCATGTGTTGAATTGGGTCTTTGATACAATTTGGACACCGCTTGTCTTGTCACACTCTTGTGTGTAACATCTTGGTTTACTTGGTGTTTTTGTTCAAATTGTATCTCATTTTTGGTTCTTGAAAGCCTTGTGCATGCATATTTACTACATATCTATATTATGGCATGCTTGCTTTCTTTGATCCAATATATAGGGGAAACTCCACCAAATCCCATCGGCTAAGATGTGCATGAAATTCAATTTCATATCAATATGCACATATTTATGTGGAGTCTCTCCTATGTATTGTAGTTGCACTAACTACATTGGACCCAATAAGTTTGGGGACCATTTTGTACTTAAATGTGTTTTAGGTACATTGAGATAGATTGGATGCTTGTCTCTCAATCTTGAAGAAGTGGTGCGTTAATGACAATTGGAGGCAAGCTATAGGATGATCAATGAATTCATATCCTCTACATCCTACCAATTATATCTCGGTAACAAGTATCTCTTGATCATGCATATTTATACTGCTTCCAACCTTTTTAGGTTGCATCTTGCCATGGTTTCTTTGATTTTGTATTTATTGTTGTATCTCTATCCATGCTATTAAGAGGACTCTCTATTGTATATGTGTATAAGTTGAGATGAGTGCATATAATTGGGACTATACAAAATCATGCACATGATCCTCCAATCCCAAATATGTCAATCTAGCAATTTTATTTCCTATCATTTCCTCAACTTCTCTCATCTAATTCATTTAATAATGCTCATTTGTCTTATTTCCGTTTTATTGTGCCTTAAATGTTTATGGAGAAGTGAGGATTCCATATTTGTGCATTTTTGTATTGAAATACAATGATTCTAAAGTGTGCACAAATCTTGGGGAACTTCTCTATTTTATTTAAGAATTTATTTGATCTTTCATTTGATGTGTTTTAAATGTTTATGGAGGAGTGAGGATTCCATATTTGTGCATTTTTTGTATTGAAATATACCGATTTTAAAGTATGCACAAATCTTAGGGAGCTTCCCTATTTTCTATTTCAAACACTCTTTTTCTCATATCATAACATCTTGTTGTTTCCATTTGGACTCATTTGTTGTTTTCAATTGCTTATCGGACCTTGTAATTGCTTGCATCATTTGGCTTTATTTTGGCAATCTTCGGGTCCTCGATATAGTCCTACTCCCTCCCAAGTATAGAACTTGTCACCCATTTCGGCAATCGATGCCAATGGGGGAGAAGTTTTAGAGGGTTTAAGGGAAGTTGGTTGATGCATTGAGTTTGTTCTTAAGCATTTGCCTTTCATGCTCTTGCATCTTTATTGTTGCTTAGCATGTGTTATATATAGAGGAAACTCCACCAATGATAATGATTGGCAATATATGCAATGAAATTCAAGTTCATCACACATGCATAGATTGTGGGGGAGTTTGCTCTATATATGGTGGTGGTACCAATATCACATACTTTTGTAGTATTTGATATTGGTATTACCATCTTCTTCATTAAAATTCCTTATATAAACCCTCTTAAAGGGATTGTCATCAATTACCAAAATGGGGGAGATTGAAAGAACATGTGGGCCCCCATGTGTGGTTTTGGTAATTAATGACAATCTTTATGGACTAATGTGTGCATTAAGTTATACTTGTAGGAATTGTCCATTGGCATCGCTTGGAGCTTGTGTCGGCTTCAAGGTCGATGAAATGAGAAGAAGATATGTTGTGCAAGCTCAAAATACGCTATCTTTAGAAGATCTCATGTTTGATGCTTTCCATCCTCGGTGATCATGGATCGATGATGAGTAATCAAGAAAGGCGTTCCATCTTGAGAAGGGAAAGATCGTCTACATCGAGCTCAAGTGGATTGCTCAAGGCAAAGGTATAATCTTGATAGGTTTTCCCTTTTGTCGGTCTTATATTGTTAGTGGAAGACCGGGTTTAGGATAGATAACCGTACTATCAAGAGGGGCTCTCGAATGAGTAACTCGATCACATCATTCGGAGAGAGCTCAAACCTTTGCATACTTGCATCATCGTATTTGGTTGTTATTTGGTCTTATCCATGTGAGGATATAGAGCTTGTGGTAATCTCCATAACAAGCTCTTGTTTATCAAAATCGGATCCCTCTTTAATATCTTATTGTGATTTTGATCTATGCGGTTTTTCGGTTTCTCACCAAGTGAGGTATCTCACATTATTATACTTGATACATTCTCACTTGGTGATAACCAATATTTTCACCTTTTATAGGGAAGCTCATGTCGTCCTCTTTCCAACGCAATTGGAATCGGGTCGATCGGAGTTACCAATCAAAAGTTATAGTCGTTTGAATATTTGCTGGTCTCCTAGGTACCAAAATGCGGCAGTACCGCATTTTAGTACCTAGCGAGGCAGAAGGTTTTGGAAAGTTGCCAAAATCCACTGCCGGGCTAGGTACCAAAAAGCGATAGTACCACATTTTAGTACCTAGCACGGCAGAAGGTTTTTTACTTCATCATTTGGATCTATCCTCCCTTGCTGGACTATGATGTTTCTTTGCATGTTATTATAGAGGTTGTTGTCCTCTTCGAAACGAGCCCAAGATCATCGAAATCGGAGTCCGGATGCAAAAGTTATGGCTGTTTTCGTTCTGTGATGACCGGTAGTACCGGACCAGGATCCGGTAGTACCGCATTTTGGTACCGGGGAGCGCAGAGAAAAAATGCGTTTGGAGCCCTAGGAACCCTAGGAAATGTCCGGTAGTGCCGGAAAAGTCCGGTAGTACCGGGAATCGCGTTTTTGGGCTGCAACGGTTGGATTTTGGAGGGACCTATATAAGGGGCCTTCTTCCCCAATGGTTCCTTAACCTTTCTTGCAAGTTTTCCCCTCCATTGTTGACCTTCTTGAGCTTGCTTTCTCTCAATCCCTCTGATGATTCTTGCATATTCTTGAGGGATTTGAAAGAGGAGATCTAGATCTACAATCCCACCAATCAATCTCTCCTCTAAGTGAGGGGAACATATTGGGATCTAGATCTTGGAGTCTTTTGTGGAATTTGGGAGAGAAGGATTTGAACACCTTTGTGGTGTTCTTGCCATTTGCATTTGGTGCATCAGTTTGAGTTCTCCTCGGAGGATTTGGTTTGTGTGACTCTTTGGAGCTTATCCCTCTTGGGTTCTTGGAACCCTAGACGGTTTTGTGGCCTTGGTGGCATTATGGCCTATTGTGGCATTTGTTGGGAGCCTCCAATTAAGTTGTGGAGAAGTGCCCCAACCTTGTGAGAGGTTCCGGTTGCCACCGACAAGTGCACCGATAGTGGAAGCGTGGATCGATACCGTTGGGGTGAGATTCACCGGAGAATAAGGGAGGCCTTTTGTGGCGTTGGTGGTTTGATACCACACCCACTCCAAACGAGACGTACTCCATGTTGGGAGGAACTCAGTAAAATATCGGTGTCCCCGTGTGCCTCGGTTATCTCTATACCCGAGCTCTTTACTTATGCACTTTACATTGTGATAGCCTTCGTGCTTGAAGTAATATATATCTTGCTATCACTTTGTTGCTTGTATTGCTTAGCATAAGTTGTTGGTGCACATAGGTGAACCTTAGTTGTTCTAGGTTGTGCTTAACAAAGTAAACACTAGTTTTATTCCGCCTTTGTTGAGCCACTCTAGGAAAAGTTTTAATCGCCTATTCACCCCCTCTAGGCGACATCCGTATCCTTTCACCCACTCGTCAGTGAGACAACGAGTGGCGAAGCGGTATGGGGTGATCTAGGCCGCACGATCTAACTCTAATCAAACGGCTCTGGTTCATCGTCCACGTCGGGCAGCACCGACGAGACAGAACCCTAACGCGGCCGGTGGGGGTCATGGGAGGATCACCGGGGCTCAGGCGATGGTCGGTGACAGGGGCGAACAACGAAGTCGACGACGGCGATTCACCTGGTACCGGTAGCTTCTCTTGGGGAGGCTCCAATTGACGGCGCCCCTCCTCTTCTACATCGGCGAACTCCGGTGAAATTCTGGCCACCTGGTGCTCACCTTGTTCCGGGAGTGAGTGGGTGTGATCAGTGAGAGGTGGGGAGTTTTCTGGTTTGAAGAAAACGAGCGGGGGAGACCTCCTTTATAGTGCCTGAAGGGGACCGAAGGGTGCGGGCTGAGCTCGTCGGGGTCGTCTGCACAGCGAGATAACGGCATGGCGGAAGGTAGGGGATGGTGCATTGCCTTCTGGCTAAGCTCAACGGCTTGATGGCGAGGCGTGGGGTGGTGTGAATCGGTCGGAACACGTCGACGCTGTGGGCGGCTCCGATGGAAATCTTAATGGCGCACAGGCGCTCCTAGTCGCGCGACGGTGAACGAGCATGTCTGGGCGGTTCCTGGTGCGGTGGTGATCACGTCAAGTGGCGAGGGCGGTGCGTAGTTTGTGGGCTGGTGTCGCTGACGGTGCACTGGCGTGCTCTCGGCTCGCACACAGAGACTAGGCGCGTGCTTGGCGGGTGGTCCAGTGGATGGTAATGCTCGGGGCTGGGACAGAGGGTGGCGGTGGACGGTGGCGTGCGTCCCGGACATGGTGGATAGACTTGGTGCTTGCTCTGGCTAGCTAGCCATGGTCGGCTGGCATGGTGCAATGGGTAGGGGATAGGGGTGGTCAAGACACTGGTTGGCACTGGGGGAGACAAGTGTGATCAATGGTGAACAATGCTTAGCCAAATTACTGCTCAAAATAGTGAAGTTTAGCCAGTTTGATTTTCTGTCTCCAAGTGTTTAATGAAATGACCGCAAGAAATTAAAATTTGAATTTTTGGTTCAAAATTGGTGGGTTTGCTAGGCACATATTAGGGAGTATCTGGCTAGTTGGATTGGTCAAGGGGCACTGGTTTGGTTGGGTTTTGAAACGGTGTGATCTTCACATATGTTAAAGATTTAATTTTGAATTGTCATTTGAATGGGGTTGCCAAATGTTTCTGCAAGTTTGAAAGGTGGGATTTGATTCACTTTTACTTGGTCTTGCAAGGGGTGAAAAGAATTGGAGAAGTTTCTGTTTGAAATCTTGGACTAGAAACACTCAAAGTGACCTAGTGAGCAAGATTGGCAAAGATGACCATTTGCTTTATTTGATTTGTTTTTGATTTTTTTCTTTATTTTTTTCTGCTTGGAAATGTTTTGTATGATGTTATTTTCATCTTTAAACCATTCCTTGCTATTTAGGTTAATCACACAAGTCCATTCATGCATTCATCAAATCATCACATACACACATGCATTCATTTTGTTTTTATTTAATCAAAGTTTTTGTTAACCCTAATTTTAGTGATTAGAGTTTGATGATCATTGTTTCATATTTTTGGGATGTTACAAACCTTCCCTCCTTAAACGAAATCTCGTCCCGAGATTTGAAAAAGAAGAAAAAGATTACCTAGAATTTAAAGAGATCGGGAAACTCCGTCTTGATGTGATCCTCTCGCTCCCAGGTAGCTTCTTCTTCAGTGTGGTTGCTCCACTGAATCTTGAGAAACTTGATGCTTCGGGTTCTGGTGGTTTTGAAAGCTTCTTCCAAAATACGGATGGGTACTTCAGGATACGCCAGGTCATTGTTGATCTCTATGGTCCCGTGATCAATGTTCTTGAAAACTTCGGTCTTCTCCGGAACTTCAAGGCATTTGCGAAGTAACGATATATGGAACATATTGTGTACTGCTGACATTTCCTCTAGCAGTTCCAATTGATATGATACTTCTCCTAGACGATTTAGAATACTGAAGGGTCCGATATATCTGGGGGCTAACTTTCCTTTGAGTTGGAAACGCTGCATTCCCTTCAAAGGCGACACTTTGAGATACACAAAATCTCCGATATTGAAAGCGAGGTCTCGACGTCTCTTGTCGGCGTAACTCTTCTGTCTTGACTGGGCGGTCTTGAGGTGCTCACAAATCTTGTGAACTTTCTCTTCTGCTTATCGTAGGATGTCGGGTCCAAAAATATGACTCTCTCCCACTTCCGACCAATTCAAAGGGGTGCGACACTTCCTTCCATACATGAATTCAAATGGGGCCATTTGCAAACTAGCTTGATAACTATTATTGTATGAAAATTCTGCGAAAGGCAGGCAGTCTTCCCATTTAGATCCATACTCTAGCACACATGCTCTCAACATATCTTCGAGTATTTGATTTACTCGCTCCGTTTGTCCATCGGTCTGAGGGTGATACGCGGTGCTGAAATCTAGTCAGGTTCCTAAACCTTCTTGGACTTTCTTCCAGAATCTCGAGGTAAACTGAGTTCCTTGATCAGATACGATGTTCTTGGGAACTCCGTGCAAACTAACGATTCTAGCGATGTACAACTCTGCTAGCTTCGAACTCTGGTATGTGGTCTTGACTGGTAAGAAATGGGCTACTTTGGACAATCTGTCAACTATGACCCAAAGAGAGTCATTTCCCCTACTAGAAGTAGGCAATCCGGTGATAAAGTCCATTTCAACAGAATCCCATTTCCATTCCGGAATCTGTAATGGTTGCAATAGTCCTGTGGGTCTTTGATGTCCCGCCTTGACTCTCTGACATATATATCACACTTGGCGATATAGCTTCCGATTTCTCTCTTCATCTTATGCCACCAAAATTGCTCCTTAAAATCCTGATACATCTTTGTTCCTCCGGGGTGGATAGAATAAAGGGTATCATGGGCCTCCTTCAAAATAACTTCTTTCAACTCTGAATCTGCTGGTACACAGAGGCGTCCTTTGTACCACATAACTCCTTCTTCGTCTTCGGTAAATCCGGGTACTTTGCCTGTACCTATACGACGTTTGATTCCGTCGATACTAGCATTTCCTTTATGCACCTCCTTGATCTGACTGATCAAAGTGGGTTGAAGTTCTACGCTAGCCAAAAATCATTCACTCACTAATTCCATTCAGAAATCTTCCATCTCTTTGTGCAAACTTGGTTGCTCCTTCAAGATCATGGAGTTCAAGCGACACGACAATCTGCTAAGGGCATCTGCTACCACATTGGCTTTACCGGGGTGATAGTGAATGTCCAGATCATAGTCCTTGATTAGCTCAATCCATCTTCTCTGCCTCATATTCAGCTCCTTCTGAGTGAATATATACTTCAGGCTGTTGTGATCCGAATAAATATCACAATGGTTTCCCATGAGATAATGCCTCCATGTCTTCAGGGCTAGAACTACAGCTGCTAGTCCAAGGTCATGGGTTGGATAATTCTGTTCATGCTATTTCAGTTGTCGGGATAGATAAGATATAACTTTGCCTTATTGCATTAGCACACATCCGAGACCGATCTTTGATGCGTCACAATACACATCAAAGGGTTTTGTGATATCCGGCATGATCAAGATTGGGGCTGAAATCAATCTCCTCTTGATTTCCTGAAAACTCGCTTCACATTTGTCTGTCCATTCAAACTTCTTATCCTTCTTCAGCAATTGGGTCATGGGTCTTGCAATACTCGAGAATCCTTCTACAAACTTGCGGTAGTATCCCGCTAATCCGAGAAATGCACAAACTTGGGTTTGAGTGGTTGGGGCTTGCCAATCTTCAACATCCTTCACCTTCGCAGGGTCAATGATAATTCCTCCGGATGATACGATATGTCTAAGGAATCCTACCTCCTGTAACCATAATTCACATTTGCTAAACTTGGCATACAGCCGATGCTCTCTATGGTTTCCAAGAATGGTCCTTAGGTGTAGCTCATGTTCATCTTCTGATTTGGAATAAATCAGAATGTCATCGATAAAAACAACAACAAACTTATCCAGGAAGTCCAGAAAAATCTTATTCATGAGGTTCATGAAATAAGCGGGGGAATTGGTTAATCCAAAAGACATGACAGTATACTCATATAATCCATATCGGGTGGTAAAGGCAGTCTTTGGAATATCCTCTGCGCGAATCTTTAGTTGATGATAGCCAGTTCTAAGATCAATCTTAGAAAACACTTTGGCACCAGTCAACTGGTCAAACAAGTCTTCTATCTCGGGCAACGGGTACTTGTTCTTGATGGTGACATAATTCAACTTCCGATAATCCGTACACAAACGGTTACCTCCATCTTTCTTGTCCACAAACAAAACAGGTGATCTCCATGGTGCCGCACTTGGTTGAACCAATCCAATTTCCAGCATAGCATCTAGTTGCTTCTTTAGTTCCATTAGTTCAGACGGGTTCAAACTATATGGTCTCTGGGCTATGGGTCCGGTTCCAGGGATTAGTTCAATGATAAACTCGATATACCGTTCTGGGGGCATACCGGACAAAACATCTGGAAATACATCGGGGTAGTCACAGACTATCCGGACTTGGTCAATGGTTGGCTGGGCTATACTCTTGTTGCACTTGAATTGACGGGGCAAGGTTTCAGATACATGCTCGACTGATATTCCGGCTGTACTAGTCATGGTTATGGCTTTCTTGGCAAAGTCAATTAATCCTTTGTGTTTGGACATCCAATACATTCCTAGTACTACTTCCAAACCTTTAGTTCCGAGTACTATTATATTAGCATAAAAATCTATGCTATGGATTCGGATAGGGACGGCTTTGCAAATTTTCCTAGCTTTGGTGGTTGAACCAAGTATTTGAACAATCATAACATGCTTCAATTTGGTTTTTTGAATCTTACTAGTGCATGCAAATTCTTCAGTAACAAATGAGTGCGATGCTCCAAAATCAAACAACAGTCTTGCAAGTACTGAGTTAACAGAAACATACCCACCACGACATCTGGCGCTTCTTGGGCTTCTTCAGCATGCATGATAAAGAGACAACCGTTGTAGTTGAGCGAGTTCCCTGGGGCAAACCTTCTTCCGGGCTGAACACGACGGTGCTGCTGAGCTGGGGCATTTGCATTAGGGGCTGCGGCAATCTTCTTGGGGCACTCATTGGAATAGTGACCCTTGGTTCCACATTCATAACAAGTCACTTGCGACTTGTCCTTTGCTGCAACAGGCACATCATTGCTTACAGTCCTCGGGGCAGTGTTGGTGTTGGTGGCAGCATTATTGTGGTTGAACTTTGGTGGTGCATGGTTGAAATTGCTGGGGTTGCCGAGGTTGTTGTGGTTTCCTCCGGGCCTTGGGTTTCCACGGTTGCGATAGGTCGGACGGTTCATCGGGGGTCTGCTGGTTCTTGGGGCAAATCCTGGAGATGGGTTGGGGCGATACTTTGTTGTATGGTGGGTTCCTGGTTGATGCATCATGCGACGCTTGTGGTTCTCATTAGCTTGGTTGATCTTTCCTTCCATCTGAATGGCAGAGTCAACTAAGGCTTCAATATCTGCAAAGGGGATATTGACTAACACTGTCTGCATCTCATCGTGCAGACCATTCAGGAATCTCTCCTTCTTCTTGGCTTCAGTGTCTATCTCATCCGTTGTATACCTAGCCAATGACGATAATTTGTCACGGTATTCCACTACTATCATCCTTCCTTGCTTCAGTTCCCTAAATTCATCTCTCATCCTCTTGATCAAACCTGGTGGCACATGGGTTCTGCTGAACTTGACTTTGAACTCTTCCCAAGTCATCAGCTGACCTCATGTCATTGCGCGAACGCTATTCCACCATGCTCTTGCATCTCCGGCCAGATAGTGGGCATCAAACAACACTTTCTCGTTGGCTTCTACTCCCGCAACTTCCAGATTGTTCTCCATGGTTTGCAATCAATCATCTACATCTAGGGGCTCTTCTGACTTAGTGAAAATAGGTGGATTGGTGTTCTGGAAATTCTTGAGCTTAGATCCATGGTTGTCCTGATTTCCATGATCTTGATTGTTGTTGGCCATCTGAGCTATCTGTTGAAGGGTGGCTAAGTTGGCTCTTTCAGCTTCGCGGTCAGAAACCAACATTTGCAAGAGTTGCAACATCGGGTCCGGGGCTGAGTTGCTTCCTCCGCGAGGCATCTGAAGATTGACATAGGTCACGAGAAAAGAGGGAAATTTCTATGGTTTAGGGGTTTTGAAAAGTTTTTAAAGTTTTCAAGTTTTGACTCAGATTTTTCTAGCAACTTGCTTTTCATTCATTCATAGCACACGATACAAACACACACCACAACAAAGAAAAACAGATGGTTTTAAGAACCATTCTGGGAAACTACGATATAGTGGGACCGAATACAACTCATTAACGCTAGTGCTCAAGTGATACTACTCGGAGTCAGTGTCCTCATCATCCTCATCATCATCATCGATGAAGGCAAAGTCATCCTCATCATCATCATCGATGAAGGCAAAGTCATCCTCATCGGTGAAGAAGTCCATGGCCTGATCCTCCAGAAATTCATCATCATCGCTGAGATTGGAGTAGGGGTCTCCATGAAGGTATTCCCCTGCATTCTCCCTTTCCTCAAACTACATGTCTCTCTCGTGGATGGTCTCCTCCAAATCCGTGATCTGGTGGCGAAGACGGGCAATGATGCGCTCCTTCTTGTCGAGATGACGGCGATGAGACTTGCGATCTTTCACTAGCATGGCAATGGTCTGATCCTTCTTGGCGGCGATGGCGTACTTGTGGTTAGCGTAGTAATGGCATTGTCCAACTCCTTCTGACGGTCATACATCATGAAGCTGAGATGGTCCAACTGAGTCTTCAGCTCATGGTGATATGGGGCCTCCAGTGGCTGTCCCATAGCATCATTCCTTGGGTAGAACTCAAAGCGGGTACCCTTGATTTGATTGATACTCTGCCCACACAAACGGGCAAGAGCTTCCTGCATGGCCCTGGCAAGTCCATCGAGCCAGTTGTTCTCTCTTAAGATGAACTGAATTCCCTCTATAGTGGGGGGTTCAATCTTTCCTCGGAGACTTGCAACAACTAACCACTGCATATCTTCTCCTTCCTTATCATTGAGCTGAGCTCCGAAGAACTCGGGGTGTGGACGCTCCAGCATCTTCGATAGCTGGTCCAAGTCACGCTCAAATATGAGGTCTCCTCCATTCCCCAACTGATAAAACTTACTTTCTTCACGTCCATCTATAAGAATATAGGATGAGTAAGTTAGTAGAGTGATCAAGTGTGTCAAATTTTATGTAAGTTTGCAAGAATTTTTGAGGAACATTAATTTTCATAAAAGGGTCCAAGTGATAAGAATGAGAATAAGTTTTTGTAAATACTCACTTCTTTGGTTTTGAAACTAACGTAAAGCAGCCTTCCGCTTATTTGTAAATACACACAAATAAGGATCTTATGATCCAATTCTTAATACAATTAAAGCAGCGGAATAACGTAATAGTAACGATAGCGTAGGCGAAACTCCATCTTCAGGGTCACAGGCAATGCTGACGATAGGAGATGATCCTAGTTGTTGTAACCTTCCTGATGTCCGTCCTTCTGATACTCCTCTTCATAGTCCGGCCATGGGAATAGCCAGGGACAAAGGCATGAGTACTCTTGAAGTACTTGCAAACTAATACTAACAAGTGAAGTGGTTTTGAATAGGATATACTAAGATCTATGGTTGTTTTGCAAAAAGCCATATTTACCTCTACTAAGTTCAAAAGCAAAGGAAACTAGTTGAAAGTTTTATAACACCTAGGTGGGAACTTGAATTTCATGTCACAACACTGTTGTGGTCAAGTCAAAGTCATGAATCATTTCACAAGTCCTTTTGAAGACATCCGACGATAGAACCGTATGGCCACTCCAACTGTCCATAACCACGGACGCGGCTATTCGAATAGTTTGACACTCTACAGAGATTGTACACTTTCACCACAACATTCGATACATCCATCAGGAACAATGCTAAATTCACCATATTCAGTATGCGCATAATCAATCCTAACCATTCAATTACACGCCCTAGTATAGGCACCTCTCCTGTAAGTTTGTCCTCCCAACCATGACCAACCGTCATCTTGGGTACTGCACAGGTGGACAATCTTCATAAGGTAGCCTCAGCTCAGACCTTTGCCGCAAGGGAACCCATACTAAGGAATATAAATTTCCAGTCAAGCCTTACCCAAATTTCGGGTATTGTGGTTGTACGGTAAAATTAGAATGGTATCGCATCCAGACAACCATCAGTTTTGTAAAGGGCTAAGGCTCATGCCTTAACATTTTCATCATCAAAATCATCTAGTGTTCGGAAACACATGTCAAAACATTTCAGTAGAATGACTCATCATTCTAAGGTTCTCATAACCATTTTCACCAAGTATTCCCATATAAACTTGATCAAGTTTTATGCTTAGCACTAGCATCTATAAGTGGGGGTAAATACTAATGATGGGTAATAAACAAGTGGGGATTAGCTAAGTTCAATCTCATGCCTTAGGATGACATCAAGATTATCTAACTTAGGCCAAATTTTATGCTCTTTATGCTACCTTCAATTATCTTTCTAGAATCTACAAGTCACTAAGTAAACTTTTTATAGAAAGCTTTTAATAAAGAAAATAAAATACTAATCTTGCAAGTAAAACTAGGATGGTGTGTCAAGTGGGTATAATCACATATGCTTAAGGCATATAGTTGGCATAGTAACAAGCAAGTGGTAGCTTGCTCAGTCAACTAGTGATATTAGGCTTGCTAAGATATTAGTATAAACTTGCCTTGTGCAGAGCAGTGGTTGAAGTTCTCCTCTGCTTCTTCCTCGTAGTATCCTCCTTCCTCCTCGTATCCTTGGTCGGTACTAGCGTCTATAATTAAATACGAGGTACACAATCACCAAACAATACTTAACTATTTCTAATCATCACACAAAGGTTCACACTAGTTGATCTAGCATCATCACTAACATTACAAGATTAAAGCACTTGTCTCATTTATTTTATTTTAGAAAAGTAATTTCTACTCATTGAAAAACTACTTAAGATTTAATATTCTCCAACTCAAACATGGGATCATGTTGACACATGTCATCACCACAAATTTCAGTACATGAGAATGTGATTTAAAGTGGTGTCACAATTTAATAAGGTTTAACCTTTTTATTTTATTTAATTAAAGTGACTAGAAATGCCTATGTGGCATTCTTTTATTACTTGATCATTATTTCTGTAAGTAAACCTATATATTTTTATATATTCTGAAAGTTAGGGTTAAATGTGATATTTGAGAGTTGGAATCAACTCAAAAGCTCTTATGGTTGAATTTTGAAAAAATGTTTGAATGCGGAAAAGCTTCTGCCTTGTTATTTTTACCATGGGTGATCTACAAATCTAAATGGTTTGAATCCAACGGTCTTGGATTAAGGAATCCAGTACCTTTCTAACAAAATTGGTTTCATGCATTTTGGTTTAGTGAATCGAGCTGGGTTGTTTTTTGAATCTAGGTACAGAACTAAGTTTAGAAATAAATGAATAAAACTATGAATTGTTGGGTTGCGCGGGATATTTAACTGGGCCGACCCACTATGCATAGCGCACACGCAGGCTGGTTAAGTGAGCGACCCCACTCACCAGTGAGACAACGAGTGGCGAAGCGGTACGGGGTGATCTAGGCCGCACGATCTAACTCTAATCGAACGGATCTAGTTCATCGTCCACGTCGGGCAGCTCCGGCGAGACAGAACCCTAGCGTGGCCGGTGGGGGTCATGGGAGGCGCACCGGGGCTCAGGCGATGGTCGGCGACGGGGGCGAACGACGAAGTCGACGATGGCTATTCTCCTGGTACCGACAGCTTCTCCTGGGGCGGCTCAAATCGACGGCTCCCCTCCTCCTCTGCAGCGGCGTACTCCAGTGAAATTCCGGCCACCTGGTGCTCGCCTTGCTCCGGGGGTGAGTGGGTGTGATTAGTGAGAGGTGGGGAGTGAACTGGTGTGAAGAAAACAAGCGGGGGAGGCCTCCTTTTATAGTGGCTAAAGGGGACCGAAGGGTGCGGGCTGAGCTCATCGAGGTCAGCTGCACAACGAGCTAACGACATGGCTGATGGTAGGGGACGGTGCATTTCCTCCTGGCGAAGCTCAACGGCTTGATGGCGAGGCGTGGTGTAACACCCCCGATCACTCTAGATCGATGGCTGTCACTTCTGGCAGCTCAATAGGATCTCTAGACTAACCCCACAGACCAATACTAGTCTTTTCTACGCACTTTGTCCTCACTCGTGCGCACCCGGTTACCCACTTCCCGGTCGGTCACCCATCCTAGACTTGCTCTAGGCCAAGCACGCTTAACCTTAGAGTTCTTTTCGAATGAGCTTCCGGAAAAGAAGTTGCAACTTGTTGGTATGGGTTTCCTATCAATCCTATGGAGCCATGCGCCAGGGTCTCACATACACCCACCCTTAGAAGATCGACGTCCTCGTCGATCAACCACAAGCCAAGAACGTCCCCTCTTGGCACACGTATGTGCGTCCAGTGCCGGCACCTGTGCCATGCCGTGTCCACTCTGGGGCACACGCTTCATGCGCCACATGTCCGCCACTGACCGCACACGCCCGTTTAACCACGAGGGTCGGCTCTGATACGAATTTGTAACACCCCCGATCACTTCGGACTGACGGCTATCACTTCTGGTAGCTCAATAGGATCTCTAGACTAACCCCACAGACCAACACTAGTATTTTCTGCGCACTTTGTCCTCACTCATGCGCACCCGGTTACCCACTTCACGGTCGGTCACCCATCCTAGAATTGTTCTAGGCCAAGCACGCTTAATGTTAGAGTTATTTTCGGATGAGCTTCCGGAAAAGAAGTTGCAACTTGTTGGTATGGGTTTCCTATCAATCCTATTGAGCCATGCGCTAGGGTCTCACACGTGGGGCAGTGCGAATCGGTCAGAACACGTCGACACTCTAGGCGGCTCCGACGGAAGTCTTCATGGCACACAGGCGCTCCTGGTCGCGCGGCGGTGAACGAGTATGTATAGGCGGTTCCTGGTGCGGTGGTGATCACGTCTGTAAGCGGCGAGGGCGGCATGTGGTCTGTGGGCTGGTGTCGCTGACGGCGCACTGGCGTGGTCTCGGCTCGCACGCAGAGAGACTGGGCACGTGCTTGGCGGGTGGTCCAGTGGCTAGCAATGCTCGGGGCTGGGACAAAGGGTGGCGGTGGACGGTGGCATGTGTCCCAGACATGGTGGCTAGGCTTTGTGCTTTCTCTAGCTAGCTAGCCATGGTCGGCTGGCAAGGGTGCCTTCGGGTTGGCATGGCATGGTGCAATGGGTAGGGTATAGTGGTGGTCAAGGCACTGGTTGGCACTGGGGGAGACAAGTGTGATCAATGGTGAATAATGCTTATCCAAATTACTGCTGAAAACAGTGAAGTTTGGCCAGTTTGATTTTCAGTCTCTAAGTGTTTGATGAAATGGCCGCAAGAAATTCAAATTTGAATTTTTGGTTCAAACTTGGTGAGTTTGCTAGGCACATACTAGGGAGTATCTGTCTAGTTGGATTGGTAAATGGGCACTGGTTTGGTTGGGTTTTGAAACTGTGTGATCTTCACATATGTTAAAGATTCAATTTTGAATTGTCATTTGAATGGGGTTTCCAAATGTTTCTGCAAGTTTGAAAGGTGTGCTTTGATTCACTTTTACTTGGTCTTGCAAGGGGTGAAAATAATTGGAAAAGTTTATTTTTGAAATCTTGGACTAGAAACACTCAAAGTGACCTAGTGAGCAAGATTGGCAAAAATGACCATTTGCTTTATTTGATTTGTTTTTTTTCTTTATTTTTTTTGCTTGGAAATGTTTTATATGATGTTATTTTCATCTTTAAACCATTTCTTTCTATTTAGGTTAATCACACAAGTCCATTCATGCATTCATCAGTCATCACATACACACATGCATTCATTTTGTTTTTATTTAATCAAAGTTTTTGTTAACCCTAATTTTAGTGATTAGAGTTTGATGATCATTGTTTCATATTTTTGGGATGTTACACTAAGTCGTAGTGAAAATCGTGACGCCCAACCAGAATTCTAGCGGCTCGACTCCATCGTCCATATTCGCTACTGTGGTGTACGGGTGACGAAGCCTCGAAGAGTTTTAGGGTATCAGTGCTTTATCACTCGTCAACGCTAACATATTGATGAGAATGAAGCCTCAATATCCTAACAACTAGTCTATTGTGTTCCAATTAAACTTTCTTAGCACATATGCGAGAACGTCTTATATGGTGGATAACTTATGTGTTACTAGGTGTATAACTTACATATTATGGAATGGATAACTCACGTGTTTGAGGTGGATAACTTGTTTGTCTGAAAAAAATTTCATCGAAACATATCAACAAGGGATCTAGTTTTGAAGATCTCGTCGCGACTAGTCCAACGGTGAAAACGGATCTTAAATCAGACAAATAGTTTGTTCTACAAAACATTTTAAATTTTCGAAATGATTCTAATCTGGCTGACATCATGCGTTCACACTTTCTGCCAAGTTTTGCAAACTACCGACCGGTCTGAGAGTAGATTTCCCGAATAGAAATACTTAATTCTTAAACTAAACAAATCTACTAAACATCGGCCCCATCATAGCTGGAGGTTGCGTTCTTGGTCACATATGCCCACCGGGTTGCCAAGGCTGCGTTCTTGGTCTTTGTTGCCTGCCTCATGTGGTGGCGCGCGAGGGTCTATGCCTCCCTCTGCCTGGCCGTCGTTGCGGATGCACGATTGCGCACCACTCTCGCCTCCTGTTTGGCGGCGGTCGCCACCACCTCCCATTGGGCTGCGGTCGCCACCGCAGCACACAAGGCACGCGGTGGTCTGCCCCTCTGATACGTCAGAAACGTATCTATAATTTTTGATGCTCCATGCTTGTTTTGTATCTACTTTGCTTTGCTTTATCTATACTTTGAGGTGTTTTTATAACTATTCTGGAACTAACCTATTAACAAGTTACCACAGTGCCAGTTGCCTATTTTCTTCTGTTTTTGGTTCCAGAAAGGCAGAAAATCAATATTCTTGGAATTGGACGAGACAAAAGACAAAATTATTATTTTCCCGGAGCAACACGGAACCTCGAAGCAGAGCCGGAGGGGGGCCACAGGGTGGCCGCACCCCCTAGGCACGGGCAATCCCTGGAGGCACCTGGAGGGGGCGTGGGCCCCCTGGACCCCCACCGACCTTGATTCCTGCGCCTATAATAAGCTTCCGACCCAAAAACCCTAGATAATCCAGAAGAAATCCACGAAAACCTCCGTAGCGCCGCCGCCACCGAAGGGGAGATTCGGGGGACAGAAAGTCTCTGTTCCAGCACCCTGCCGGGACGGGGAAGTGCCCCCGGAGCCATATCCATTGATATCCACCGCCATCTCCATCGCCGTTGCTGATTCCCATGATGAGGAGGGAGTAGTTCTTCCTCGAGGCTAAGGGCTCTACCTGTAGCTATGTGTTCATCTCTCTCTCTCTCTATGCATGATCTTGCTGTCATGAGCTTTGTAACAAGTAGACCTACCTTGCTACTCAAGTGCTTCAATAGATCTCTGCTCTCCCCATGTGTGTGAAAGTGACAGCGTGCACGCCATGGTGGCACTTAGGTTTGAGTCTACATAAATACTCTTTTTGCTTTAATAGATCTATGCTTTTCCCCACGTGTGTGAAAGTGACAGCGTGCATACCGTGTGTGGAACTTTGGCTAGATTGAATATTTGTTATGAGTTAATTTGGAGTTGGATGTCTCTATGAAATTGTGGTGTTTGTTGGAACCATCTAGCGCTCAAGGTGACAGTGTGGGGTTTTCCAGATTGGGGAAGGCCCTACCGTGGATTAGAGTGTCCAACTGGAGAGTAGTTAAGAGTAGTATCATGAAGAGAAGATATTTATATGAGAGAGTGTTCACTAGTGAAAGTATGATACCTAGGACTTGTTTCTAAACATTTAAACACTATTTTCTACGAGATCTGTTGCATGTTGCTTGCTTCCTTCAGTTTTCCTTTAGTCTGTTCCTCCATGCCATCAGCTATTTTCTGGTACCGCTACCCCACGTCAACAACAAGTCAGAAGCTCTTTTCTGGAACTGTTACCACTTGTATTTCACTATCTCTTCGTCGAACTAGTGCACCTATACACCTGACAGGTGTATTGGGGACACAAGAGACTTCTTGTATCTTGATTGCAGGGTTGCTTTAGAGGGAATACCTTTGACCACTTCCTCCTTGATTTCGATAAACCTTGGGCAATCCACATAAGGGAAACTTGCTGCTGTTCTACAAACCTCTGCATTTGGAGGCCCAACAACTGTCTACAAGAATAGAAGTGCGTAGACATCAAGCTCTTTTCTGGCGCCGTTGCCGGGGAGGTAAGGTAAAAGGTACTCACATCCTCCGATGTGAGTGCTCGAAGTTATTTCCTTTAGATTCTGCAATTTTGTCTTTTTGTTTCTTGTTTTCACTAGTTAGGCTTAATGGAAAACAACAAAAAAATTAGAGAGCTTTATAGTGCTTATCTTGAGTTAGGACATGAAGTATTTGAAGAGAAAATTAAGAAACCTATGGAGCTTTATTTGCATGCTAATAGCAATGTTATTAGTATGAATTTTTTTAACACCATTATTACTAATGGTATGGAAACGTCTAAGCTTGGGGAAGCTAGTTTTTATGAGAAAGATCTTTTTAGTTCCCCAGCTTTAGGGAAGAAAATTTTCTCTGATGATACTTTATATCCCACATGTGGTAATTCTAATGATAGTTGTGATCCACATACTGAAAGTGTCCCTTTTAAAATATCTATTCAAATTGTTGAACGTGTTATGAACAACTGCTATTTTGGAGATGGAACTGTCCATCCTAGTGATCATTTAGTCTTTATACATGAATTATGCGAGTTGTTCAAGTGTGCAGGTATTTCAATGGACCAAGATAAGAGGAAGCTATTCCCTTTCTCACTTAGGGGAAAAGCAAGGGAGTGGTATGATCTAATAGATGATCCTCATCATTTGGAGTGGAAGGAACTTGAATCTCTCTTTTATTCTAAATTTTATCCTCCTCATGAAATTCATAAATATAGGAATTATTTTTATAATTTTTATCCTCATGAGGGAGAAAGTATTGCCCAAGATTGGGGGAGGTTGAAGTCACTAATGCTCAAATGTCCCATTCATGAGCTCCCCAGTAATGTTGTTATCAATACTTTTTATGCAAGGCTTTCAGGACATTACAAGGACTATCTGGATACCGGTTTAGAGGGATCCTTCACAAGTAAGGAGGTCAAAACTAAGTGGGATCTTCTTGAAACAATTCAAAGCAATACTAAAAACTGGGATAATGACAAAGGTAAAGGACCAGGTATAAACTATGAGTATGATTGCATTAAGTCTTTTGCTGAAACTGCTGATTTTCAAGAGCTTAGTGCTAAATATGGTATTGATCCTAAAATTCTTGTTAGATGTTATAGAGCCTTTGCTTCCCATATTAATGCTACTAAAGAAAAATGGGACATGTATCATGAACCTTTTAAAGACACTTGCATGGAAAATGAAAATGTTATTAATGATTACAATAAACATGCTCAAACTTCTGAAAGTACTATTTCTTATAAGCATGTTAATTTTTGTGGTATGCATAGACCTTGTGAGAAGAATCAAACAGAAGAAGAATATTGCACTTATTTTGCTTTCCTATGCTTGTTGCTTTGTGCTTTCATGACTTGTTTCTTTACAAGATACCTGTGCATAGGAAGTGGGTTAGACTTAAATGTTCTTTGAATTTGCTTCTTGATGCTCTCTTTTATATCTAATCATATTTCCTATGTGAGCATCTTTGAAACTATCATGCCTAACTTAAAGGCATTAAAGAAAAATACTTGTTGGGAGATAACCCAAGATTTTTCTTGAGTCTTGGAAGTTATTACTTCTGTAATGACCTCCCCTTATCCTTTTTGTGCCAAGAATGACCTCTAATGAGAGGGAAGTAAGATTTGGGGAGTTGCTGTCCCGAAACAGATTTCTGTCCTACACCATAAAAATTCGTGAGGAGTCTATGCAAGTCTGATTGAGCTGAAAATTTACGAATAAATCCCCCAGTATTTTATCTAACTTTAGTTAGTTCAACACTTGTTGATTTGAGCAACATAAGGTCTTCAAAAAAATCGGTTTCTACCTGCTGGTCTGTTTTGACAGATTTCTGCCATTATTTGCATTTGCTTCTTATTGATTCCTTTTTGGGTTCATTTTGGGAAATTGAACTTTTTGAGGGAATTGATACAGTAGCTTGTGTTTTTAGTGAAAGTTTTTCTGTTCTAAAGCTAAACCCAAGGGGCTATTATCTTTTGAATACACTAATATTGCTAATGAAGATTGTGTGAAGTTTTGTATGAAGGAAAATTTTTAGGTATAAGGGAAGAATGATGTAATGAGATGAAGAATGGACAAAAACTCAAGCTTGGGGATGCCATCCCGTGTCACCCCAATAAATATTCAAGAGGTACAAGCGTCAAAGCTTGGGTATGCCCAAGGCATCTCCTTCTTCATCAATAAAAAGCTCAGGTCTTTCTAGACACTTCGTTTTTATTGTTTCATGCACTGTTGTGTTGTTCTTGGAGCGTCTTAGTTTTCGTTTAGTTTTCTTGAGTAAGTTGGTTGGAGCTCAACACCTTCTTTTGGAGAGAGACACACTCTATTTTCATTGCCTAGAACACTCTAGTTTTCACTCTTATTGTTCTGTGAGTGTTCTATTTTGCTAGCACCGTGTTTAGACTTAGTTTTCTTGTGCTTGTTGCTTAGAACTTTTTAGTTCTTCTTTGTGGATTTGTGAGACAAACTCACTGATCTTTATTGATTATTATCTTTGTGAGTTGTTTCAAATAAGTCGATTGGTGTTGGAAAAGAGTAGAAAGTTTCATGCTTATAGTGGTACAAAAGTGAGCTTCTTTGACTGTGGCTTAGGCTTTATATTGTCATGCTAGATGTTGTTTTGACCTTATGCTTAGTGCTTATTGCTGTAGCATGACTTTGTAAGGTTCCCAACCTTTAATAAGGTAGAGTCCCCTGTGTTTACAATGCTAGTCCCTGGATCAATAGCTAGCATCCACAGTTAAGATGTAATATCAAGAAACAAAGGTCATAATACAACTTTATAATCAGGAATAAAATAATTTATTACATCTTTCATAGCTCATTTGGCTATTACATTACATTGCAGCAGAATATCTATAAGCATGGGGTCCTTCATCTTCAAAGTGCCACAGGCAAACATGTTGGTTGTAGACTTTGTAATCCTAATCAACACACTTCACTAAATCAATCAAACCTGCAACATAACAAGTTACAGCCACAAGTGTCAATACATTTGAATTGTATTGGCAAGTGATACTATGGTAGTATAGTGGAGTCTATCATCTATATGCTTTTGGCTAAGTGGAGTTGAGGCTTGCATTGCTCAAAAATAGATTTTTCCCTTATCATTTGAAAACACTAAGTTTTTGCTTGACTAAAATCACCCAAGGCATCTACCAATCAAAGATTGAAGATCCTTTAACCCTTGTTCAACCACAAGTTTTTAACTTAGAAATTTGGATGATGAGATTCTTGATAGCTTCCATGTCTTGATGCTCAAATTGTCCTTTGCCAGGGACATGGCTAAGTACTTAGATTTTACACTCTGCAGAGGTGGTGCACTTTCCCCACAAGACTTGGTTTCACCAAAACAAGGTCTTTCAGAAGCCTTTCCTTAGACCAAATGGACGCGTTCCAATCTATCATCCCACTACCACCAACTGTCCAATTGGCTAAGTTCTAGCAACCTATATGATCCAGGCAGAGCCCATAATGCCAAGTGGTTGCACTTGAAGCTTCTCAACATTTGACATCTCAAATCTCTTTGTTCCTGGGTGGCCATCCACAAGTGAGATGCACAAGGTAATCCATAAAAATGGGCCTTGTGAACCACTCAACACAAACCATTCCTTCCATTCCACCCAGGTGATTCATTCACTTAGTTGTTTTATTAAACAAATCACAAGTCCTCAGACTTAGAAATTTTCCATAGTGTGAATATATATTCCACCCTTGTTTTCTATTAGCTAAGCTAAGCATGATAGTAGTAGGAATCTTAACTTAGGAAATTTTACTAAGGTTTCATCTACTAGGTTTTCCCATAGCATGGTTTATACTTACCAAAATTCCATGCAAGTTTTACTTAAAAAAATCACTAATGCATAGTGAAAGTAATGGGACAAAAGTATGAAGCATCACTTGCCTTTTTGGTAGAGGGTATAAGTTCACTCCTTGTCCTTGCAACAATCACACTCTTCAAGTCACTACAATTCAATCAAACAAGGCACAATTTCAATTTACCAATCAAGCAAACATCACATAAAATCATAAAGTCAAAGTAATGCATGCAAACATGCCAAGCTTTGTTTTATTTGAAAAAGTGGTTCCTAATGGGTCATAAACATTTGAAAACACCTAATGGTCATTTTATAAAGTGGCAAAGTCATTTGCAAAAGGTTTCACTTTATAAACCATTTTCAAAACAAGGTATCATTTTATGTGGTGTAGAAATGTTTTTACTAAGGCATTAATCTATAGGGTTCACAAAATATGTTTTCAAACCATAAAACTTTGTGTTTAGGGTCAGAGAGTTTAAAACAAAACACTTCCCAAAGGTTTTCCTTCAAAACCATTTTTAATAAATAAACCATATTTTTATTTGACTAGAATTGGTTTTAAATCAAAGAATCATTCTTTTTCTTCACCAAATACATTTTTGAAACCAAAAAGTGATTCCTATGGTCAGTAGGTTCAAAACAATCCATTTTCCAAAGATTTTATCCCCAAAATCATTTTAGAATAATTTTTATATCCTAAATAAGCACACACAAGTTTCTGCAAAAACAAACATTTTACCAGAAGCTTTTTACTAAAAAAAGTGCATGGTTGGCTAGGGCTTGTTTTTCTGAATCCATTGATATAAAGTTTTCAAAATTTGGACGTGTGGTTTGAAAGTTATAGATTTTACAAAATGGACATCTAATAGTAAGTTTTCTGGCTTTTAAATCAAACAGAGGCCACGTGGAATGTTTTGATTGGCCGAAAATGGTTCGCGAGGATCAACAGATACATGACGTTGGATTAAAAGAGATCTGTGCGGCTCTGATCATCGCATACCCTTTCGTTAAGTGAAACTATCCTATCGCTCCGATCTGGATCTAACGGCTCCCAGTGCCTCGACCAGAAACTGGCGGCGCGGCTCTGCTCGCGATGGTTCCGGTGATACAGGAAGCTAGAGGAGGAGTGGGGTGGCTCACCTAGCTCGCGAGGTCGAGGTGATGCTCAACGTATGGTCGGCTTGGCAAGGGGTGCTCAGGGACGGCGGCAATCCCTCGCCGGAGTGTGCAGCGGCGTCGGTTGTGCTCAGGCGTCGTCGCTGGTGTCGTTTAGGACCGCGCTAAGACAAAGTGGAGGCATGGTTAGGTGCACACGAGGGTCGTGAGTAAGGGAGCATCATCGGGAGGTGCTGGGGCGAATGGAGGTTACCTAGGGAGGTCGCCGGAGAGAGAACAGACGCGGCGACGCACGACTTGGAGAAGTTGCCGACGTTCTGGAACGAGCATGGTCAAGCTGGAGGTACTGGAGGATGCGTCTGGTGCTGGCGAGTACCCTAGTGGCAACCAGGGGCAGTGGAGGTGGGTGGTCTCGCCGGAATCGACGTTAGAAGCTCGCCGGAGACAGTGGAATGCGAGCTCGAATTAGAGCAGCCTAGGGGCAGAGGGGATGCGCTGTTTTGGGGGAAAGAGAGAGCGGAGGGGGGGGATTAGTAGTGCATGTTTACTGGGCGGATTAACAGCGGCATTGACACGAATTTAACTCGTGAATCAATTGGCAGAAACGGGAGAGAGAGGAAGGAAGAACCGGTCGCGCGGTTGAAGACAGTGACGTGGCTGTGGGGCCTGTTCGTCAGCGAAAGAAAGAGAGTGGAGGGGGGCCACCTGTCTGGGACTCTGCGGGTTCGCGGTTGAGTAGGAAAACGATTCGCGCGTGGGGGGTTTAGTTGGGCTGGAGCTGGGCTTGCTGGGCCAGGTGGGTTGGGTCAGGTCTGATTCTTTTTTTTCTTTCTGATTGCTTTATCTTTTTCTATTTCGATTTTCTGTTTTGAAATTCAAACAACAAATCAAACAACCAAATCAAATCAAACCTCCACCAAACTTTGTATTGTGTTTAGTTCTGTTTAACAACACAAACCAAAGTCCAAAACAAAATAATATTTTTATTCTTTTTAGGATCCATTAATAATTAAATAAAATGGACCTTAGTTATTAAATCAAATGGGTTTTGATTTATTCAAAATCTCCATTTGAGATCTAAAATAGTACCAAAATCAATTCAGTAGGTTTTATTTGAAAATATAAAATACTTGGAAAACTTGTTTAAAATTAACAAGTTTTAGTGTTTAAATAAAATGGTAAAACTTTTATTTTAATAAAATTTGGTTTATTAATAAACTCTCATTATTTTATTTAAATAAACCTTTACTCTTTTAATCATAGCAAAACATTTTATTTCAAAAGCTTGGCCAAGGTTTAATTTGGCTCTATAAAATAATCCTTATTTATATTTCTACCTTTTTATTTGAAAACCAAATCTTTTTATTAAAAGATCCAAAAATAGAATTCCAAATATTTTTAACTTTATTGTTTATTTATCTTTTTAAATCTCTTTAGGATTCTATTTGATCCAAATAGGTTTTGAAAGTTTCCAATTGGAATCAAAAAGTTTCTTCTCACCCTGAAAATCAACAAAGTTTTATTTTATTCATTTATTTTTCACATAAGAAGATTTGGAAAATCTTGGGATGTGACAGACTTGTTCCAAACAATTAGGATTGCTTAGTGTGCCTTGAAAGAATCATGCATTGTTTTAGCATACAAAAGCATATTATTGTGGTATTCTCCTTAGATGCTTTGTTTGGGTTGACTTGGCACATGCTCACACCATGTTATGACTATGAACAAGTCACCATAGCCTCTATGATCATTTAGTCCTTGACTTGTAATACCACTCTATTCTTTGATTAGTAATGTTTTGTTGATCTACATGATTATGGCCATTATTGTTCTCTTAGTTGGTTGCTCCCATTCTTTTGCTAGCCTCCACTTGTATGAGTAAGCTCTAATCATGCTTCCAACTCCCAAGAAACCAAGTTATTCTAAAGTGTCCACTATAAATTCCTATGCATGGTGTGTTACACCATTCCAAGTATATTCTTGTTTTCATCTATCTTCCAATTAAAAAGTATTTTGTTATGTGAAAACTTAGTGATTAAAGCTCTTAGGAACTTGATGGCACACTTTATATTCCTTGCCCCTAATAAACTTGAACCATTGTGTCATCTATGTTGTATATGCTTGCACTTATACGTTGGAATTAGCAGAACCATGCCATCATGGGGAACGTTTTCAACACTGCACTTGTACTTTTTACACAATTGATATCATGCTCCTTTTTCTATGGATGTCACCGGTGTGAAATAAAAAGGGAGCTTGTAAGTACATGGAGTTATGTATTTTGTGTTAGAGAAATGCCTGAGACGCTAGCCTAAGCCATGCCTAATCATGGTGGAAACTTGCAGCATCACCATAGTGACATCTATGAAGCATTCTTCTTATAAAAAAAGAGACACATTGAGAAAATAGGAAAGAGAGAAAAAGCACCATATTCCCATGGTAAATAAGAAGATTGCTGAGATGCTCATTGTCTACTTGCCTTGTCATTTTGATTATGGGATAGCTCCTGTACCATGTGCAAGGGGTACCCCGTTGGTGGTTCTCAATGATATGCAAATACTTACAATGATAAGAACTTACAGGTGACTAAAGTTGAGTAGCATGAGGTGAAGGGACTTGAGATTGCCAACTTATACTTCGTCAAGCATATACTCCACCTTTGCCACTTTAACCTTAATCACTTCAAGATGATTATGATATGGGCAATGAGGGATGAAAGCTAACAAGTACCATAATTTTTGGAAGCTCTTTTTGAAACTTGTAATCCCTGCTTCCTGTATAAAAAAGGCCTTTCTTCCACCACTATTGAGTCTCCACCTTCTACCTTTAGGCACCATTAAGAGAGCATAGTTGTCATTCTGTGTGCACTGTTCCAAAGCTTATTGATTGACGCATATTGTGATATTACTTGTTCTTGTGCTATTTGTTTTTAGTCACCCTTGTGAACTTTGAAGGTGTCCTATGCATCTATATTGCTACTCTATGAGGGACAAGCCGAATGCCACTATGCTATGTTTTTTGTATGTGAAACAAACAAACGTTTTTAAATGCATGTTATTCATGATCTTTGTTTGTAGACTTTCATGTTGCATGCATAGTTACTATGTCCTATTGTAAAAAAACTCCATCTTTCATGCACATGTTTACAGTTCTTTGATCCCAGCTTTCAATGCTTGCAAATGGTTTGATCTTGGTTTTGATGGTGCATGTCACCTCAAAAATTATTCTATTTATCACTTACCTACTCGAGGGCGAGCAGGAGTTAAGCTTGGGTATGCTTGATACGTCAGAAACGTATCTATAATTTTTGACGCTCCATGCTTGTTTTGTATCTACTTTTCTTTGCTTTGTCTATACTTTGAGGTGTTTTTATATATTTTCTGGAACTAACCTATTAACAAGTTGCCACAGTGCCAGTTGCCTGTTTTCTTCTGTTTTTGGTTCCAGAAAGGCAGAAAATCAATATTCTCGGAATTGGATGGGACAAAAGCCAAAGTTATTATTTTCCCGGAGCAACATGGAACCACGAAGCAGAGCCGGAGGGGGCCACAGGGTGGCCGCACCCCCTAGGCGCAGGCAAGCCCTGGAGGTGCCTGGAGGGGGTGTGGGCCGCCTGGACCCCCACCGACCTTGATTCCTGCGCCTATAAGAAGCTTCCGACCCAAAAACCCTAGATAATCCAGAAGAAATCCACGAAAACCTCCGTAGTGCCGCCGCCACCAAAGGGGAGATTCGGGGGACAAAAAGTCTCTGTTCCGGCACCCTACCGGGACGGGGAAGTGCCCCCGGAGCCATCTCCATCGATCTCCACCACCATCTCCATCACCGTTACTGATTCCCATGATGAGGAGGGAGTAGTTCTTCCTTGAGGCTAAGGGCTCTACCGGTAGCTATGTGTTCATCTCTCTCTCTATGCATGATCTTGTGGTCATGAGCTTTGTAATCAAGTAGATCTACCTTGCTACTCAAGTGCTTCAATAGATCTCTACTCTTCCCATGTGTGTGAAAGTGATAGCGTGCACGCCATGGTGGCACTTAGGTTTGAGTCTACATAAATACTCTTTGCGCTTTAATAGATCTATGCTTTTCTCCACATTTGTGAAAGTGACAGCGTGCATACCGTGTGTGGCACTTTGGCTAGATTGAATATTTTTTTATGAGTTATATTTGGAGTTGGATGTCTCTATGAAATTGTGGTGTTTGTTGGAACCATCTAACGCTCAAGGTGACAATGTGAGGTTATCTAGATTGGGGAAGGCCCTACAGTGGATAAGAGTGTCCAACCGGAGAGTAGTTAAGAGTAGTATCATGAAGAGAAGATATTTATATGAGAGAGTGTTCACTAGTGAAAGTATGACCCCTAGGCCTTGTTTCTAAACATTGAAACACTGTTTGCTACTAGATATGTTGCATGTTGCTTGCTTCCTTCAGTTTGCCTTTAGTATGTTTTTCCATGCCATCAGCTATTTTCTGGCACCGTTACCCCATGTCAACAAGTCAGAAGCTCTTTTCTGGCACCGTTACCACTTGTATTTCACTATCTCTTCGCCGAACTAGTGCACCTATACACCTGACAAGTGTATTGGGTGTGTTGGGGACACAAGAGACTTCTTGTATCTTGATTTCAAGGTTGCTTGATAGGGAATACCTTTGACCACTTCCTCCCTGAGTTCGATAAACCTTGGGTAATCCACTTAAGGGAAACTTGCTGCTGTTCTACAAACCTCAGCACTTGGAGGCCCAACAACTGTCTACAAGAATAGAAGTGTGTAGACATCAGCCTCCCTCTGCCTGGCCGTAGTTGCAGATGCATGGTTGCGTGCCGCTCTCGCCTCCTGTTTGGCGGCGGTCGCCACCACCTCCCGCTGGGCCGCGGCCGCCACCGCAGCACGCAAGGAAACCAACTCCGCCAGCACCTCCCATTTGATTGGAACATGCACCTTCGCCAGCACCTCCCGTTTGGCAGCGGCCATGGATAAGACGTTGTCCAAGGCCGCTTCCTCCGCCGCCTCCTACGTGTTTTGCCGCTACCTCTCCTCCTCCACAGAGGCCTCAGCGGCAACCCGGACAGTCTTCTCGGCCTCCATCGATTCCGTCGCTTCCCGCTTGTCATGGTCCTCGATGGCTGCTACTGCCTTCCTCGCCATGACCTTAGCCTCCAGCCGCAGCTGCTCAGCGGGTTGCCGATCGACGGTCTCCCTCGCTAGGAAGGCCCAATAAATCTCACAGATATGCTTATCTAGGACGTAGTGGGATGTGTTTATGCTATTGACTTCGCCATCTGCCTCCTCCTCCTCGTCTTCCACCAACTCTCCCATGTCCTCCTCCTCCTTCTCGTCGCCCTCCCAAGATTCACTGGCGCCTGGGGGAAGGGGAAGGGGAGTTGCGACGAGGACGAACTTGTTGAGCTCGGCCTAGGTCATAGGGAGGCTGTTCGGCATGGAGAAACTACAAGAAATGTGGCATCCTATGACCTTTTGAAAGTGACCCTGAAAGAAATCGTCATAGATTTATGACGATCTTGCTGCAAATGGTCATGACCTGTTTGGGAGGGGCAAAGGATAGCAAACGTATGAAGATTTGGCCCAAAAACGTCTTAAATTCATTACATGAAATTTTCATAACCTACTCTGTACTGTTTGGGGCCTTGTTTGGAGCTCACTACGGGGCTTGTTACTTTGCCGCCTGAAAGTTTGCAGGCGAAGGCATCGCGGGGTCCGAGTTGTGTGTAATCACCGCGATTCAAAAATTTGGGGAGGGGGGTTGGGGTAATTACCGACATGGGTATTTGGATGGAATGGTGGCCAAACCAAATATTTTCGAGTCTTAGCCGTTATATCAGAATTTTTCTTTTCCGTGACTTGTCTTGCAAGTAGATTAGTTACTGCGAAGTAGAGTTGAATGAACTGAAAGGTCCCCTTTTTAATCAAATTAGGAACAACTTTGATGCAGTGGACCTATATGAGTTCACAGTTCATGTACGCCAGTACACCGCAAAACTAGATTTTGGTTGCGAGAGGGTTGTGTTCGGGCAGGATGTGCGTGTGCTTATCAGCTGCAAAGAGGTTGTGTCTGTTTCGTAGCTGATAGATATGCTTCATGCTAGAATTCCTTGGAAATCCAGGCAGAGGGAAAAATTGGTGTGGTGTAATATGAGTGATACCTATATGCAAACTGAGCACTCCCATGAGCTTCAGATACTTTGGGAGTGTTGTGTAGCTGATCGTAAGGTGAAATTTGAAGCAATGATTGATGATATGTATGCATATACTAGAGATCTTGCTTCTAGAGCTTTTGCTGCTCGAGTTTATGAACCACGAGATCCTGATCAAGCTAAGTTCAACATACACCTAGAGGTGGATTCATACATGACAAAACTTGATGGATAAGGAAAGATCGTGATGTACTGTGAGATCAGTACATCACGATTCCAAAAACCTTAGTAAGTTTTTTCGTGTATGAATCCACCTCTAAGATCCTTCTGAGATCGTGATGTACTGTGGAGATAGCCGTGGATTCCAAAAACATAAATCTTGTTGAAATGAGAGAGATGATTGGTAAGGAAATCATTATTGGCCCTAAGCAGATGGCACGACTCTGGTGGTGGCATCATAAGAAGTAGGAATTCACAGAGGTTTTGGATACCAATGATCTGATGCAGATTATGCGACGAAAGAAGCAAACCAGGAAGGTTTCTTCCTAGCTTCCATTTCTGATGTTGTTGGACAGGTAGTAGTGGATGTAGAAACCCCTATTGTGGCTGAACAGAACGAGGCGATAGACATTGATCAAATCTGATGAGAGCTGCTACCCAGGGCTTGTCTTATAGACCGCAGGGTTCCCCTGCCTGTATTTGTAACAAATATTGTTGTTGCTTTGAAACTGTGTTGCTGTGGCCGTACTTGTTTAGATATTGCAGTCCGATGTTCTGTGAGCTATTGAGATTTTTGGACATATCACTCATTGAAACCATCGTTGTTGTAATAAGACATAAGTACATTGTAGTTGACATGATTATGTTTGTTGAGATGATGTGATATACTTGTTTCTGAGATTATGATTATTGAGAGATTGTAATATAATGTTCTGTAAGGTGTTGGGATTCTAGGACATATCATTCATTGACACCATCACTGAAAAAGGTGATATATAAGTACCTTGTAGTTGACATGATTATGATGTAATATAATTCTCTGTGAGATCAGTAATTTGACTAATCGCTGGATAACTACCCCTTACTTAGAAGGAAGTACTATCATGGATGAACGAGCGTAGTGTTTAGGAATAAACTTACTAAGTAGGAGATAGTGATCTATTGGACGAACAGGTATAGGATTTAGGATTAAGGGTTAAGGGGTTAGTGCAATAAACAATTCGTTAGACCCTAAACTATAAAGCCTAATCCTATATTGTTTGGTAGATAAGTTTTGTATGCTGCTATAATTCAAACAAATTGGGAAGGAGTAAATACATGATTAATATTACAAATTAAAATGAAGGAAGAGAAACACCATTATATATGAGATAGTAATCCAGCCCATTGTATCAATTAAACCATTGTAGCATGCCAATTTAGTCAATGTTGCAACGTTGATGCACTTCACTTTCCCCACTCCTTCTCTCTCCACTCACTGCCCTCCTCTCTCTCTCTCTCACAATTTCGCCGATGCGTCATCATGGCCGCATTCGCCATGTCATCCCAGAACGATGAGGATGACCAGTCAAGCAGTGACAGCCTTCTCTCCAACATCGAGTCTTCCCTCCCTGATGTGAGTTCCTCTGTTTTCTCGGCAATGGTTAGGCATTGGTAATTACCATGACCCGGGACTTGAAATGTGCATGCAATCAAGCTTATTTCTAGTTTTTTGTTCCCTTATAGGTACCACTCATGATCTACGATCCTGATTGGGAGGGCCTAGATCTCGATTGGGAAGTACCATGTGACCATGGGCTAAACTGAGGAAATATTTTGCATTTGAAGGTAGTAACACTAGAAGAAGGTTTTTGGTATGTACAAATCAGGTTTGCTTTTGTTATGTACAATGGTGACATGAAGAAAATTGTGTAATGTTATGTTGATAATTAGGTCACATGTTTTTTAAGGCTAGCCCAGTGTGTAAAGCAGTAGAGTGGGTGGATCTTGAGTGGACATACACACTTAAGAAATGTTTGGCCCAGTCGTGGGATATGTATGAGCTCGAAAGGTCGGGGAGATTTACTGATGCCTATGATGCAGCTGAAAAAAATTTACAAGCTCTTGGTAGGAAATAAGGATCTGGAACAGGAAATCGAAAATTTGCAGTCAGAACTAAATGACACAATCAATGGGTGCTTGGTGGTGGGAACTGCACGAAATCTTCAGAAGGAAGAAAAGGAGAGGGATCGGCTCATGGAAGAGAAGAAGAAGCTAGAGTTCTATATTGTAGATCTGTTGAAGGATCTAAAGAAGGAGCGCGAGGTGAACAAGAACAAGCTACAAAGGATGAAGGACACTTTAGATGAATAATTTATGCCATGGAAGTATCTGAAACTAGTTAACTGTAAGACTTGTAATTGTGATATCTTAACTAATCCAAACTCAATCCTTGAGCAAAATAACCTTTCAGAAGAAAGCATAGTTTACATAGAATTAGGTCCATGTTTACAAATCACTACTACATGGATAAAACACGATTTGGTCCATCAGAACACATAGTTTGCAAACTAATTTTATAAAAACTTATAGTTTGCACTGAGCCTGGCACGAAGATGCTCGTTTTCCTTCCCGAGATCCTCCAGTTGGAGGGTTCGTTCGATCAGGTCCACTTTGGTTTTTACCTGCTCCCTTAGTACTTGGACGAGCGTCTTCGGCAGGTTCAAGCATTCCGTCTGGGATGCGACAAGATTATCAATAAGCTTAAGATTATCCCCCATGAGCTACTTGATGATCTCCTCCTTCACACGCGCCGATGCAAGACCTTTCTTGTGAAGTTCCTTCCAGCCGGCGATGTCCACCTTCAGATTGTGGCTCTTGTCATAAATGATCGTGACTTCTTATCTCAGGCGGTCATTGGCCAGTTTATGAAAATTCCGCTTCTCCATTTGGATGGCCATCTTATCCTTTAGCCAGGTCGGCAGTTCTAGGTT
Source organism: Avena sativa (assembly GCA_916181665.1). NCBI lineage: Eukaryota > Viridiplantae > Streptophyta > Magnoliopsida > Poales > Poaceae > Avena > Avena sativa. The sequence goes on from OV702280.1 coordinate 105,762,308, forward strand.
GAGCTTTTGCATCTTCAGCTGCAACAAAAATATGTGGTTAGTTTCCATAATTTAAACAATTAACTAGTGTCAAAGTCATAATTTGAAGGACATATAGATCTAGGATTGTTCAAAATTTAACAGAATCAACTAGTGGCATAGTCCTAATTCCAATGTTAGAGCAATATATGCGTGTTTCCTATTCAATAGGATAAACTAGTGGCACAGTCCTAATTTCAATGTCAGAGCAATACAGGCTTTTTCCAATTCAACGGGATAAACTAGTGGCACAGTCCTAATTTCAATTTCAAAGCAACCTAAGACTATCTCCAACTAAGGGTGCTATGGTATTTTCCAATGTAACCAAATAGTAGTGGCATAGTCATAATCTAAAAGCAAGCTCAGATACATAATGGAAAGAAAGGATGATGTCCATTCATGAAAACACAAACCCATAATTTAGTTGATAGGCAAGTAAGATAAATAGAGAAACATGGAGATGCTCCAAGATTCCTTAATTGCATGACATATATAAATTACAAAAGCAGTGGAGCATGAACTGAGATTCCTGTCCCCTCTACTCCGAATCTGACTTGGGCATTGCCCGATACGCCTCCATCTTGGCCCTTAGCTCCTCGTTCTCCTTCTTTAGACCCTCGAGCACAGTGAGACCTTGGCCCATGTCCTCCTTCATCCATCTCACTACATCCATGCAATGGTCCCTGTTATTGTAGGATTTGATGGCAGCCTTTGCTTCGTTGATGCGTTCTCCAAGTGCCTTGGTGGCTTCCTCCTGCTGGAGGATGCATCTATTCTGGAGATTCTTCTTGTCACACATGAGCTGCATAATTAACTTGATGGCCAGGTCTTGTTTGTTCGAGCTATGTGCGATCAACTTCTGCAGCTCATCGCGCTCTGCTTCAAGCCTCTTGATGTCAAGTGAAAAATCAAGCATGATCTCCTTCGACAGAGGCACACACCTCCGAAGGCACTCATTATCCTAGGTTAGGGAGCATGCACCCTGCAGTTGGTTGTCAATCTTGGAATTGATCACGACCATCTTGTCACGACAATTGGCCTTCACTTGCTGCATCGTTCATTATATTTAAAATAGATACTCTATAATTGTACTGCAGGTTCCTAGGAAGGACAATATTCAAATCACAAAAACCCCAATGTGTCTATGAAGAACAATATTGATTAAAAGGATTGAGCATGGTCCCTACTTAGAGGCTACTTGCGGGCAGACACGATCTAATATTTCCACATTTAGAATCTCAAAAATAAAACCAAATGCATGTCATTATGAGTGGTAAAAAGTGTGGGGATTTCCTATCTCACCGAGCCGAGGACTGGGGTCGAACAGGTCCTGCGATGCCGCCGCCATCGTGCTGGTTTTAGGGTCCACACCCTCCCTAGAATATGTAGCAGAGTTACAAGAAGAATAAAAAGAAGTAGGCATAGAAGAATAAGAAAACAGAATAAAGAAGAAGATTGTACCGAGAGGAGCCCTCGCCTGATAGAACATTCAACACCATTGCGAGGAGAGATTGGGCCTTTATGTGAGGGGGGATTTAGCAGCTGGTTGAGCAAGAAGTTTCTGGCGGCGATCTCTCTCGTTTCTCTCCGCGCGCACGGTCAATCCACCTCTCTTCCGTGGAGCCATGGCTAATGCAGATTGAGGAAGGTGGGGGCAGGAGGAAGAATAAAGTGACGGGTGCGGGAGAATGGTCAAAGAGTCCTGTCCATGGTACAGTCTTATAAAAGTCCACTGTTTACTTCGGTGCTATCTCAACCTACATCCACCCTTCGTTTGTTAATATACGCATGATGGGACTCGATTGGACTGGCTTTAATGGACGTTTAGTGGGATTCGACACACGCCGCCTAATATCCCGTGGATATAAGGGCAGGGGTGGGACTACGAGGAAGTAATTGTGGGCTGCACATCCAGCGTGCACGCATGCTTAAGAGTGTCCATCACATGTTTAAGGGGTTGGCATGACACGCGCAACTTCTACACGGACACAACATGCTGAACTATTGAACTCCACATCGACAGGGACACACTGGATACTTCCTGATGCTGCCAGCACGCGCATTTTGTGATTTGTTACGTGACTACACAGTACGCAGATATTTTGTGATGTAGTACAATTTTTATGTGACTAGACTACGAGTATGCAAATTCGCAAAAAAAAGACTACGAGTATGCTCCTCGCGCCTGTTATAGGATTGGCACCCAACTTTGTGTACCCGCCATTGCACATTCCGAACAACTTCCTCGCGCAGGATGTAACCGCGTCGTGGCAGTGGCAGATCCTTGACTGTGGCTAACCATACTGCGTCACCTACTCATCGCGGCATCGTTCGTGCCCGTCGATAGCCATCTAAGGAACCACAACGTGCCTAACCGTACCTGGATCCATCAACATTGACACTCGAGGACACCGCAATGTCGAAGCTTGTCGTACCCTCCGCGCCTGAGAAGCGCGGTGCACCGGCAGATACAGAGGAGCGCCAAGCAACATCCAATATGGAGGAGCGCCGGATGAAGGCCTGCGATACCACCATGAAGAAGGCTAGGAGGAATAGAGGAGCCAGCTATGAGGATGACTCCGACTCGGGCAATGAGGAGGCATTCATGGATCAGTTGGAGGCAGAAACGGATGGGAGTGATGTCGACCCGTGGGACTATGAGGAGGAGGAATCCGATGAGGAGAGGGCGCGTATCTACGAGGAGGGAGTTGCTGACAAGTCATCGGAGCACACCGACGGTGACAACGACAACGATTAATGTTCTGTTGTTAGTATTGCTATATATAACTGCCACGTCCTGCATTGTGATTGTTGTAACTACCATGTCTTGCTATACTATTGGGTTGTTGGTATTGTAACTATTGTAACTGAATATCTTGAAGATTTATTTAATCTTCCTCTATCTCAACAAGCTTTCATTGAGTTTGAATAGCTAGAATTAAGATGCCAACAGATTAATTACTTGACAACACCTGACAAATGGACTTATATTTGGGGTAGTGAAAAATTCTCTGTCAAAAAGGCTTATGAGGTTATGGCAGGTTTCCAACCTGCACCTCCACATTTCTCCTGGATCTAGGCTTCATCTTGTCAGGCAAAGCACAAATTCTTTTTCTGGCTACTTCTTCTAGACAGGCTGAATACAAGAAACCTTCTCAAAAGGAAAAACTGCTTCCTACCAGATTACAACTGTGCGGTTCGAAATTGCAACTCTGAGGAAACTTTGATTCACCTCTTTTGGAACTGCCCTTTTGCTGCTGAATGCTGGGATTACATCTGTCCCAATAGAGATCAGGGGCTCTCTGTGTTTGAGGCTTTTCAAGACATAAGAACCAGAATTAAGCTTCCCTTTTGCAATGGAAATAATTATTTGAACTTCTTGGGGAATATGGATCTGTAGAAACAATAAGATTTTTGAGAATACAACACCACCGTTCTCCAATTGGAAAGCAATATTTCTTCAAGAACTGAGATGGGTTAAACTGAGAATAAAAAAGAAACATGGTCCTCAATTTGATAGCTGGTTCCAAACTCAAGTACATTAGTGGATTACTTCGGGTAAACACAATGTATAAATACCTATTGTAACCATGTAATTATACTCTGTACCATATTTGATTATATAATAAATAAAAAGTTGCAGTGGGGGTTCCCTCCCCTACTTTTTTTCCCTAAAAAAAAAGAGGATCAACGGTTGGCGGCACGATCGGCGTGACAACTATCTGAACCAATCAAGGCATGCTGGTTTTAGGGTGAGCTATAGTAAGGGCTTGTCTGAGTATTCATGACTAGCATAGAGAAAAAATTGAGGTAACATGGATTTCAACCCTAGAACCCCCTCGCTGTCTAGAACATGGAACCACTCCATGGATTGAGCCCAAACCCGACACCTATCTACCTCTCTGCATCGCAAGCAACTTATCCAACTAGAGATTTCGTGTTCATTTGGATAAATCTTAACTACCCATTTTCTAAACCTGAAAAACCGGTGTTTTTGCAAAGGAGGTGCAATATTAGGGCGCGCCCAGGGGCCCGAGGCAATTTTCGTGCGTGCTACACCATGGTGCATGGACATTCCTGGTAGGTGGGTGTTTATCTCGTGGTCCAAGCATATACTGTATTTTTCTTGAGTTACGTGTCAACACCCGGATTTTTATTCCCAGATGTCTGTCATGCCATACATCACAATCCCAGGATTACCATTTTTGCGAGACATAACAGATTGGGCCATAGTTCATCATCCATTACAAACCATAATAAAGGTCTTACAAATAAAGGATCTCATGATCCAGTCTTAGTACAATCAAAGCAGCGGAATAATATAATAATGATAGCGTGGGCGAGGCTCCATCTTCATGGTCACAGGCAATACTGACGATGGGAGATGATCCTAGTTGTCGTAACCTTCCTGTGGTCTATCATCCTGATAGTCTTCTTCATAGTCTGGCCATTAGAATAGCCAGAGACAAAGACATGAGCACTCTTTAAGTACTTGCAAACTATCACTAACAAGTAAATAGGTTTCAATAGGAATACTAAGCTCTAGGTTGTTTTGCAAAAATCCAGGTTTATCTCTAACTGAGTTTAGAAGCAAAGAAAACTAGTTTAATGTTTTATAACACCTAAGTGGGAACTTAGTTTTCATGTTCATAACCCTGTTGTGGTCAGGTCAAAGTCATGATTCATTTCACAAGTAATTTTGAAAACATCTCACGATGGAACAGTATGGCCACTCCAACTGTCCATAACCGCGGACGCGGCTATTCGAATAGTTTGACACTCTGTAGAGGTGGTACACTTTCACCACAACATTATATACATCCGTCAGGAACAATCCTAAATTCACCATACTCAGTATGCAGATAATCAATCCTAACCTTTCAATTACACGCCCTAGTATAGGCACCTCTCCTATGAGTTTGGCCTCCCAACCATGACCATCTGTCATCTTGGGAACTGCACAGGTGGACAATCCTCACGAGGTAACCTCATCTCAAACCTCGGCAGCAAGGTAACCCATACTAAGGTATATAAACTTCTAGTCAAGCCCTACCCAAATTCGGGTATTGTGGTTGTACGGTAAAATTGGAATGGTATCGTATCCAGACACAACCATCAGTTTTATAAAGGGCTAAGGCTCATGCCTCAACATTTTCATCATCAAATCACCTTGTGTTCACTAACACCTGTCAAAACATTTCATTATAATGACTCATCATTCTAAGGTTTTCATAATCATTTTCACCAAGTATTCCCATCTAAAGTAATCAAATTTTATGCTTAGCACTAGCAACTAAAGTTGGGGTAAACACTAGTGAGGGGTGATAATCAATTGTGAATTATCTAAGTCTAATCTCATGCCTTAGGATGACATCAAGATCTACCTAACTTAGGCCAAGTTTCATGCTCTTTATGCTACCATTAAATCTTTCCCAAAACTTCACAAGCACTTTCTAAAGGTAAACAAAGAATTTTGATAAATAAATAACTTAATAAAGCTTTGCAAGTAAAACTGGAATTTGGTGTAATCAAGTGGAATAATCACATATGCCTAAGGAATCTAGTTCGCATAGTTATCATGCAAGTGTTAACTTGCAAAGTCAACTTTTTTTGTGAAGCTTGCCTTGTGCAGTGCAGTGGTTGAAGTTCCCCTCTGCTTTCTCTTCGTAGTAGTCTCCTTCCTCTTCGTATCCTTGGTCGGTACTAGCGTCTATAAATAAATATGAAATACACAATCACCACACAATACTTCACTACTTCTATGTCGCACACAAGGGTTTACACTAGATGATTTAGCATCATTACAATGATCACATGAATTAAAGACTTAGTCTTATTTATTCTTGTAACACCCTCGCCTGATAAGGCTGAGTTCATGTGTATAGTGCCAATCCCTGGATCGGTTCACTGGCACACACAGTACAAAATGATACCAAATATAACTGTGCATCATAAATACAACGAATATGATCCAGAATTTACATTATTTATTCAAGTACACAGCGGAAAACGAATACAAGGTAGATCTCCATCCTCCAAATGTGCCACAGGCGAACAATTGTTGAGTGGAGTCTCGCGACCTATGAACGATCACTCAGATACGATATAACCTGCAACATGAAATGTTGCAGCCACGAATGGTCAATACATTGAATGTATGGCAAGTAGGCTAAAGTGGTTAACAACATATCTATCAACTACATGCTTATTTGGCCAAGTGGAGTTCAGGCTCATTTGCATAAAGCAATAGTTTTATCCTAATATTTGTAACAAAGTAGTTTTCCAATACGATAAATAGGACACTCTGGTTCACTCCCAGGTACTCCTACCCAATTATGTTCACCCAACAAGTTTTAAGTAATTAAGAAATAAGTATGAGTGAGAAATATCATAGCATCAGTATCAGGTTGCTCAAATTGTCCATAACCGGGGACACGAATAATCGATTAGTTTATACACCCTGCAGGGGTTAGTACACTTTACCCATGTGACTTGGCCAGCCCAGCTCGTACCACCACTCTCATATTGGGTGATGATAGGGAGAAGTCCAAGAAGGAACCGTTCGGGAAGTAGCTCCCCAAACCCGACACGCACCGGTCCAACCTACACTATCTACATCTCTGGATACGTGGGTTCGAGTTACCACAACCTACTGAGTCAACCAACCGCCCATTCCATTATTGGCACATGGTTGTACACGTAAGTTACCAAATAAAGAAACCAATCCTTTCTCAGTGTCCTGGGCGACATTCCCCACCAAAATCCACACTCGATGACCCAATCAATGCCATTCCGCCCAGGTGGTTCATTAAAACATGTTGGTTTGTCATTTAGCAAAACATAAGCCTTTCAAAACATATAACTTTTCATGATGTGATTCCCTTCGTCGTCTAAATAGCATAGCTAAGCAATCTACCAATACGATGGCTCATAAACAAGGAATACTAGGGAATAATATGGGACATAGAATAGCATATACACATCAATTTCTACAGATGCAATTCTACAAAAGCATCTACAATGCATAGGAAAACAATAGAACATTTATGACCAAGATAGCACCACTTGCCTTTTTTGTAGATGTAGTCGATTAGATAATCCTCACAATCCTCATATATATAATGGTTGCACTCCTCATAACCACAATACTTGCAATCATAGTAGTTGCAATCGCACACGTTGCACTCCTCGCAATCTAGCGTTTGAAGCAAACACAACAAACACCATTCAAAACATTGCAAACATACAACAGTGCAACATTACAAGAAAACAATGATGAACAGATGCATGCATGACGATTTAATGAGTCACAATAGTTGCATTTAGTGTTCTGAACATAGTTAGATTACATGATGCATGTGGAAAGTCATTTAATGCACTAAAGCTTTTATTACTAAAGTTGTATCGATTTAATATGGTGTATACCACTTTAATTGAACTAAATATGTTTATGTCGTATTAAATTGTGAACTAGATGCTACTGGATAGGTAATGCAATTTAGAGACAGTGGCAATTTGAATCACCTAAAAAGGAGTTATAGATATTTTCCTATGATTAAAACACTATTTCAATGGGTTTAAATATTTCTGTATGAGTTTTTGTTTTAACAGTGCCAAATAATTTGTCATGCAATTTCTCGGTATAGATATTGTCAATACAAAACCTTAGCACTTGGATTCACCCTAATCGGAGTTATAGATCTTTTTGTATGATTTAAATAGTGTTTAATGGGTTTTATATGTTTCATATAGTTTCTGTTGCCTAAAAATCAAACTAAAATTATATCTGTAATCTCCACGGAATTGTGAATCCAGGGACATATTATTTGCAATTTTCTGAATAGTATTTATTTTCTTATGAATTTATTACTCTAAATAGGCCATTAAACCATTTAAATCTTCACGGCAAAACCTTACAGTAAAATGCTGAACTAATTGCATATTGATGATCTACGTGGAACCAGCTTTCCATCGGTATATCATTTATATTTTTGTGACAAACAATTAATTTACTATGAATTTAATGATTTATAGAGCCATTAAAATTAATTAAATTGCTACGGGTTAAATAATCTGCAAAGGCTAGATCCAAGCAGATATTATTAAAGTACATTACAGTAGCTTCAATTTGATATATTATTCATATTTTTCAGAGTTAGAGATAATTTCCTATGAATTTATTAACCTAAAAGACCATTAAAACTAATTAAATTACTGCAGTAACCACGTACAGTAAAATTTGGATCTATTCTGATAAGATGATTCTACGTAAAATTATCTTCAATTTGATATATTATACGCAATTTTTGGACGTGGTATGAATTTCTAATGAATTTTACAAGTTAGATCTATAATATGCAATTTTAAATTCGAACGGAATATTCCAGGGAATATTCCGCTGACTGGACAGGTTGACTTTGCATGCTGACTGGGACTAGATGTTGACCTGACGTTGACGTGGCGTTGATGAGGAAGCTGACCGGGAGGACGACATGGCACGCACCGGTTTGATTGGATCTCGACCGTCTGGATAGGATCCGGTGGCTAGAAGAAGAGATTGACCCGATTTTGGCCCAGAATAGACAAGAAACAGATCTGTGTTAGAGAGACAAATCCATAGGTCAAATTGAAAACTTACAACATGAAAGTTGTGGGGAATCAGTATTCCTACCTTCTCACCAAAGGAATTTGGATTTGAAGAAACGAGCGCGAGTACATCTTGGATTTACACCGTAAGATCTGAAATATTGCGATACGAAATTCTCTGGCTGTGGTGGATGAAAAGAGGTGAGGTTTGTCGGGATTGAAAGATTTCGACGATTCCTACAACTTTTGTTTTTTGACCGAAGGCAAACGACGAAGTCTAGATGGGTTAAAAAGCGAAATAAGATTCGGCATGTGTAGATTCGGGATTTCGAGGAAAGAAACTCGTATAGCTGTGGCTCCACGAGTTTATATGTATGTTTAGGACGGTGGGGAGATAGGTATTGGAGTAGGGAAGTAGAAACAAACGGAAGTCGATTCGGAGTTGTAGATAAAAAGTTATAGCAGTTTGATTAGAGATAGGTTAGAGAAAAACTGATTCGCACGGATTTTAAAGCACTCCACCGATCGATCCTGTACGTGTCCAGCCGGCTGGCTCGGTCCGGTCGGACCGGGTGGGCCGGCCCGTTTAGTTTTTTTAAAACTTGTTTCCCTCATATCTTTTGCATACGAACTCCAAATGATATGATTCTTGTTTCTAAATTTTTTTAAAATTGAATAGATCATTGTAGGATCAAATTTGTAATCTTTTCACTAGTTTGTAAGTAGTGGATTTATAAATCCTTGTATATTTCATTTTATTTATATCTTTGTGTGTTTGTATTTGTTCCATAACTTTTTCATACTAGCTCCAAATGAGCTCAATTTTGTTTCTAAAATTTTGTAATATCAATTGGAGCTCTTTAGGCTATAATTTAGCAATAATCTCTGCCTTAGCAATAGTGGGTTTTATAAATTCAATTTAATTACCCTTAGGAACATTTGGGCGAATCAACTATAGGATTTAGATACCAGGATTTGGATTTAGTTTGTGAGAACTTTGCATGGATGTAATGAAATGCTTATGAATGGTTCATGATTGTCATTTTGAAATCTTGCACACCAATTCTACAATCCATAATCAATCCATGCCCTTTTGCCTATATGGATACTTAGGTCATAACAAAAGAATATAAGATTTGGAATTCAAGGTTGAGAGGATTTTCTATTCAAAAAGTTTCTTCTCTTTGAGAATTTTCAACATAGTCAAACAATCAATCAAACTTATTTATTTATTTCACATTCCAAAATTAGAAGAATTTTGGGATGTGACAATTCTATTTTAGAAAAGTAATTTTTACTCATTAAAAAACTACTTAAGATTTAATATTCTCCAATTAAAATATGGGATCATGTTGACACATGTCATCACCACATATTTCAGTACTTGGGAATGTGATTTAAAGTGGTGTTAGAGTTTAATAAGGTTTAACCTTTGCCTATGGGGCATTCTTTTATTACTTGTCCATTATTACTTCAAGTAAAACTAGATATTTTTATATATTCAGAAAGGCCTTATCAAATGTGATTTTTGAGAGATGGAATCAACTCAAAAGCATTTATGGTTGAATTTTGAAAAATGTTTGAAAGTAGAAAAGTCTCTGCCTTGTTAGTTTTACTATAGGTGATCTACAAGTTCAAATGGTTTGAATCCAACGGGCTTGGATTAAGAATTTCTATACCTTTCTAACAAAATTAGGTTCATGCAATTTGGTTCAGTGAATCTCTCTGAAATGATTTTTGAATCTACTTCCAGAACTAGGTTTGAAACCAAATAGATAAATTTAAATTCAAATTAACTAGGCCACGCAGGAAATCTAACTGGGTCGGCCCACTACGCATAGTGTGCGCGCGGGCTGGTTAAGTGGTTGTTCCCACACGTCAATGAGACGTGGGGATGCGAAAGGGTATGGGCTAACTACGACCATAGGATTAGATCGAGGATCAATGGCTCACTGCCATCGTCCTCGTCGAACAGAGCGCGACAGGCTCGAACCCTAGCGCGGCTAGTGGGGGTCTGGGGCTTCTCACTGGGGCTCAGGAGATGGTCGGCGATGGGGGCGAACGACAAAGTCGGCGACGATGGTTCTCCTAGTACTGGCGGCTCCTCCTAGGGTGGCTCCAATCATCGGCGCCTTTCTCCTCTAGTAGCGGCAGGATCCAGAAAAATTCCGACGATGCTGCACTCGCCTTGCTCCCGGAAGAAGTGGTCATGATCAGTGAGAGGTGGCGAATGAGATGGTGCAAAGAAAACGAATGGGGAAGGACTCTATTTATATTGCGACGAGGGAACCGAAGGGTGCAGGCAGAGCTCGTCGGGGTCGGTGTTACAGTGAGCTACAGGCCTGGCTGGGGCTAGGGGACGGTGCATGGTCTCCTGGCCATTCTCAACATCTTGATGATGCGGCAAGGGGCGGTGCGGTTCGGTCGGAACTCGTTGGTGCTCTGAGCGGCACCGGCGGCAGTTTTGATGACGCACAGTAGCTACGGGTCGCGCGACGACGAACGAGGATGTCTGGGAGGTTCTTGGGACTGTGGTGATTACAGGCACGGGCGGAGAAGGCGGGGCGCGGTCTTTGAGAGCGTGTCGAGTGCGGTGAGCTGGCGTGCTCTAGACATGGCAGAGACAAAATGGGTGTGTGTTCTCGGTGGTCCACGGCTTGGCCAGGGCCGAGGGCTGGACAGAGCGTGGTGGTGGACGATGGCGTGCTTCCTAGACACGGTGGCTAGGCGTGGCGCTTTCTCTAGCTAGCTTGCCATGGTCGGCTGGCAAGGGTTCTCTCACGCATGCTCGACCTAGCGCATTGGGTAGGGGCTAGGTTGGTTTAATGCATTGGTTGGCAGTGGGGGAGACAGGGGTGATCAATGGGGAACAATGTTTGCAAAGATCACTGCTCAAAACAGTGAATTTTGGCCAAAATTGTTTTATGTATCCAAGTGCTTGATGAAATGACCGGAAGAATTTCGTTTTTGAATTTTTGGATGAAACTTGGTGGGTGCAATAGTCACATACTAGGTAGTCTCTGGTTAATTGGATTTGTCAAGGTGCACTGGTTTGGTTGGGTTTTGGGAAATGGTGATCTTCCCATATGAACTAGATTCAATTTTCAAATGTCCTTTGAATAGGGTTGCCAAATGTTTCTGTGGGTTTGCAAGGTGGGCTTGAGTTCACTTTCACTTGGTCTAGCAACGGGTGAAAAGAATTGGATTTGTTTCTGTTTGAAATCTTGGACTAGAAACACTCAAAGTGGTCTAGTGAGCAAGATCGGCAAAAATGACCATTTTCTTATTTTGTTTGTTTTTGAATTTCTATTGATTTGATTCTGCTTGGAAATGATTTAGATGATGTTGTTTTCATCTTTAAACCAATCCTTGCCATTCACAACAATCAAACACGTCCATTCAAGCATTCATGCATTCATCACATACACACATGCATTCATAATGATTTTATTTAACAAAAGTTTTTGTTAACCCTAATTTTGGGTGATTGGAATTTGATAACCTTGATTAATATTTTGGGGATGTTACATTACGACCTGGTAAATGCAGTTTCTAACTGTAGGTACCCTATAAGACACTCTCAATTTTTAGGGAAAAATGGTTTCGGGTGCCCCATGGGGTGCCTAGGCTGGATGCATGCCTGAGTTCAAGATTGCACCGACCCTTGAGTGGCCGCGGCCGCTAGCGGGTTTCTCCGCTTTTTTGGACAGCACCAAACAAAATATAAAATAAACATAAAAATGTTAAAACAGCTCTGGAGCCCTTGCATGTGATGCAGTGCCCTCATAAAATCATAAGCAGGGCATATCAGGTCCTTTGGCACCCAAGCACTACTAGGAAAAATCTTATATGTGGCGCATATTTTTCGACTTCTATGGCGTATATGGCATGCGCCATAGTTATCACGCCACAAAAGTTCAATTATGTAGCTCATTTCAATATGATCCACATAAGTCTCAAAGTTCTGTGGCACATATTGCCTATATGCGCCAATATATTTTTTTCAAATGTCAAAAAAAGGCAGTCTAGATCTAAATCTTTTGTGGCGCATATAATGAATATGCAACACAATTTTTTTTTAAAATCTCCAAAAAAAGATGGCTAGATCTAGACAGAGGTGAGGGTCGCCGGAGGAGGGCTAGGCTAGGACGGAGGTGTGTTTATGAGGTGGCTCGCCGGAGGAAAAGGAGGCCACCAATGGAGGAGGAGGTCACAGGGGTGGTCTTCATCATCAGAGGAGTAGCTCATCGAGGTAGAGGAGGAGGAGGAGGATCTCATCGGGGTGGAGGAGGAGGAGCTCACTAGGATGGAGGAGGAGGAGGAAGGAGCTCACTGGGTGGAGGAGGAGGAAGAGTGAGGAGAAAGGGAGGATAAGTGTGGAGGAGAGGAAGAGGAGTAAAGGAGAAAAGAGAGGAGGAAGGGGCGCTAGCGGGATTCAAATTTCGAATCGCGCCCAATACTTCTGTGGCGTATATGGGAGATATGCACCACAGAAGTCTCTCCCCTTTTTTATTTTTTGCAGGAAAAAACTTCTTTCTTCCATACATTTTTACTCTTTGGAATTTGGGGAATCTGTACATTCCAGAACGGCCTTTGGCGGTTGAATTCGTGTAGAAAATTTTGAGACGATCATTTTGATGGGTAAAACTTTTTTTAGACATTGTATGCAAAAGTTATGTCCGTTTTACCGTGCCATGACCTTTTTTTTTGCAAAATACGTCGAATTCTGTGGCGCATACTTGTATATGCGCCACAGAAACATCACTTTCTATGGCGCATATAGACATATGTGCCATAGAATGTTGTTAACTCAATTCTATGGTGGGGCCCCTCTTCACTTTCTGTGGCGCATATGGACATATGATCCATAGAAATATGAACTTCTGTGGCGCATATGTCCATATGCGCCACAGAAAGTTGCTCGCCCAGTCCTGGTGGCAGGTCCCACCAAATTTATGTGGCGCATTGTTCCCCTATATGCGCAATAGAACAGTGAAGTTTTCTATGGCGCATTGGCTGAAATGCGCGACTGAAATTTTTCTGTGGCGCATGGTCACACATATGTTCCATAGAAGATCTGCCTATCTATAACTGGTTTCCTAGTCGTGAAGGCACCACCAGGATGTCTATCGAGTGTGAGTTAACATGAATTTCAACCCTAGACCCCCCTCGCTGCCCAGAACATGGAACCACTCCATGGATTGAGCCCAAACCCGACACCTATCTCCCTCTTTGTATCAGAAAAAACTTATCCAACTAGAGATTTCGTGGTCATTTAGAGAAATCTTGACTTTCCATTTTATGAACCTCAAAAACCGGTGCAAGATTAGGGCGTGCCCAGGGGCCCGAGGCAATTTTCACGCATGCTAAACCATGGTGCATGTAAATTCCTGGGAGGTGGGTATTTATCTTGTGGTGCAAGCATATACTATATTTTTTTTGAGTTACGGCCCGGTAAATGTGGTTTCTAACTATAGGTACCCTATAACACACTCTCAATTTTCAGGGAAAACTGGTTTGGAGTGCCCCATGGGGTACCTAGACTGGATGCATGTCTGGGACCAAGATTGCACCGACCCTTGACTTTCCGTGACCGACGACGGGTTTCGCCTTTTTTGGACAACACCAAACAAAATCTAAAATAAACATAAAAATGTAAAAACATCTCTTGGAGCCCTTGCATGTGACCACTTCCCTCATAAAATCACAAGCAAGGCATACTAGGTCCCTTGGCACCCAAGGCACCACCAGGATGTCTATCGAGTGTGAGCTCACATGGCTTTCAACCCTAGATCCCCCTCGTTACCTAGAACATGGAACCACTCCGTGGATTGAGCCCAAACCCAGCACCAATCTCCCCCTCGGCATCGCAAGCAACTTCTCCAACTAGAGATTTTGAGGTCATTTGGAGAAATCTTGACTTTCAATTTTCTGAACCCGAAAAACCAGTGTTTTCCCAAAGGAGGTGCAAGATTAGGGCGCGCCCAGGGGCCCAAGGAAATTTTCACGCATGCTACACCATGGTGCATAACCATTCCTGGGGTTGGGTATTTATCTTATGGTGCAAGAATATACTGTATTTTTCTTGAGTTACGACCTGGTAAATTCAGTTTCTAACTGTAGGTACCCTATAAGATACTCTCAATTTTTAGGGAAAAATGGTTTGGGGTACCCCATGGGGTACCTAGGCTGTATGCATGTCTGGGTCCAAGATCGCACCGACCCTTGTGTTGCCGCGACTGCTGGCGGGTTTCGCCATTTTTGGACAACACCAAAAAAAATCTAAAAAAATCATAAAAATGTGAAAACAGCTCTTCCAACCCTTGCATTTGACCCACTGCCCTCATAAAATCATAAGCAAGGCATACCAGGTCCTTTGGCACCCAAGACACCACCAGGATGACTATCAAGTGTGAGTTAATATGGCTTTCGACCCTAGACCCCCCCTCGCTGCCCAGAACATGGAACCACTCCATGGATTAAGCCCAAACAGGGCACCTTGCTCCCTCTCGGCATCGCAAGGAACTTATCCAACTAGAGATTTCGTGGTCATTTGGAGAAATCTTGACTTTTAATTTTCTAAACTCGAAAACTCGGTGTTTTTCCAAAGGAGGTGCAAGATTAGGGTGTGCCCAGGGGCCCGAGGCAATTTTAATTGCATGCTACACCATGGTGCATGGCCATTCCCAGGAGGTGAGTATTTATATTATGGTGCAAGCATATACTGTATTTTTCTTGAGTTATGGCCCGATATATCCAGTTTCTAACTGTAGGTACCCTATACGACACTCTCAATTTTTAGGGGAAAATGGTTTGGGGTCCCCATGGGGGTACCTAGGCTGGATGCATGCCTCGGTCCAAGATTGCACCGACCCTTGTGTTGCCGTGGCCACCGGCGGGTTTCGTCGTTTTTTGGACAACACCAAACAAAATCTAAAAAAATCATAAAAATGTGAAAATAGCTCTTGGATCCCCTGCATGTGACCCACTTCCCTCATAAAATCATAAGCAGGTCATAGCAGGTCCTTTGGCACCCAAGGCACCACCAGCATGTCTATCGAGTGTGAGTTTGTTGGAGATATTCCCAAGAGGCTATAATAAAGTGGTTATTATCATATCTTTATGTTCATGATAAATGTTTACATCCCATGCTATAATTGTATTAACCAGAAACATTAATACTTGTGTGATTTGTAAACATATAAGAGTACCTAGTAAAGCCTCTTGTTAAACTAGCTTGTTGGTTAATATATGATCATGGTTTCCTAATCATAAACATTGAGATGTTATTAACAACAAGGTCATATCATTAGGAGAATGATATGATGGGCATACTCCTATAGTTAAGCGTAGCATAAGATCAAGTCATTTAAATAGTTCACTTTCTATAAGATTTCAATACATAGTAACCTAAATCCTTCGACCATGAGATCATGTTAATCACCATCATCGGATGGATACTTTGATGACATCAAACACCACTTCATAACTGGGTGGTTATAAAGGTGGCATTGAGTATTCAGAAAGTATGTGTTAAGGCACATGAATCAAGAGAGGGATTTGTCCATCCATATGACAGATAGATATACTCTGGGCCCTCTTAGTGGAATGTCATCCAATTGACTTTCAAGCATGTGACTGGCTCACAAGGGATCACATATCATAGGATCGAGAAAATAGTACTTATCAGTAACGAGGTTGAACTAGGTATGCATAGATACCGATCATCAATCCTCGGATAAGTAAAGTATCGAGAGACAAAGGGAAATTGGTATCATATGTAAATGGTTCATTCGATCATGAAGTAATCATATAAATATGTGGGAGCCATATGAATTTCTAGATTCCTCTATTGGTTATTGATCAGATAAGAGTCTTGATAATGTCTGCATAATTCACGAACTGTAGGGAGACACACTTAAGGATTCAATGTTGTTTAGTAGACATGGAATGTGAGTAAGATACTGAATGTTGTTCGGAGTCTCGGATTGTATCCAGGATATCACAAGGAGATCCAGAATGGTCTAGAGAATAAGATTCATATTAGGAAAGTCCAAACCGGAGTTCGCGAATGGTTTCAGTGTTTTCACCGGAATGTTCTAGAAGGGTCTAGAAGGTCCATTACTCCGGAGTGGGAAGGTTACATGGATGTGCCATACCAAAATGGAATGGTTGCGTCATGTACTAAGTTACTTGGCTGGGCAATGGGAAGAGAGAAATCAAACTCTAGTTTGAATGTCAAATGCCAATTTGAAAAAGTCAAATCCCAACATTGGTTGCCAAGTGGAGGGAGGGATGGAATTCTACCTAGGGAAGGATTCCTTCCTCCCCTTTCCCCCGGCCAGCAAAGGAGTTGGGGGAGGAAACGACTAGCCCTAGCCGCCCCTCCCACCTATAAAAGAAAGGGAAGGGGTGCCCCCTCTCCCTACTCCTTGCACCTACCCGGCGCCCCCTCCAAAACCTAGGCCGGCGCCCCTCCTAGATCTCCTCTAAATCGCAGCCGCCGTCTAGCTAAACCCTAGCCGCTAGATGCTCTAGTCCCTCAGCGTCTAAACTCTAGCTCCGAGGCTCTCTCTACTTCATCATACTCGCACTGGCTTAGACGAAGCCCAGCGGGATCTCCCCTCTACTTTCTACACCATGCCGTCATGCCGCCGAAATCATGTGGAGAGAGCTACAACCTCCACTGCCTGCTGGAACAAGGGAGAGGAAGGTCTTCATCGAGTACCTAACGTGTGACCGACTGCGGGAGCGCTGCCAGAACGCATCGTTGGAAGGATCTTCTACGCGATATTGAGAACGTCAAGTGAAGGACTACATCACCCACGAGAATCCGATCTCGTTAACCGCTTTGAAATCTTCAAGGGTTAGTACTCTATTGACACGTTTCTACAATCTAGTAGACAGCTCTTGGCTTATGTGTGTTCATGCGATAGAAATTATTTGTTTTCCAGGCTACGAACCCCTACAGTGGTATCCGAGCCGTGTCTATGAGTAGATCAGTTGCACGATTAGAATATAATGGTCATTGTGGGCGTTGATGCTTTTGTTGTCGATCGCTTCTTGTGTGCTTTGCATCTTGCGGGATGGTGGGATGAAGCGGCCCGGGCTAAGCTTACATGACATCATTCATGAGACTTGCTCCACGCTCAACATGCAACTTGTATTGCATAAGTGGCTTTGCGGGTGTATATCTCTCCCACCATAGTGAAGATTCATTTTACAACGAGCGATTAACAATACTAGTATCAACATTGTGGATCTTGTTTGTAAGTTAAAACGGTTCTTGTTTGAAAGCCCCAAACCACGTAAAACATGCAAAGAAAATTAGATGCGTCTAACTTTGTTTTGCAGGGGTGTGCTGTGATGTGATATGTCCATGATTGTGATTATATATGATGTATGAAATGATACTTATTGTAAGTTGGCAACCGGCAGGAGCCTCATGGTTGTCTTTTAATTTCCTTAAGACCTGCGTGTCTATTATTCAAAGTAGTTGTAATAGTTTATGCTGGTGGACGACAACCATGGAGCTACGCCATTGACCTTGACGCCACGCCGGTGATGATGGAGATCATGTTCGTTCTTGAAAATGGAGATCGGAAGCACGAGAAGAAAGGCCATATCATATCACATATTATGAATTGCATGTGATGTTATTCCTTTTATGCATCTTGTATTGCTTAGATCGCGACGGTAGCATTATAAGATGATCCCTCTAATAGAATATCAAGTAAATAAAGTGTTCTTCCTTAGTAAGCACTGTTTTCAAGACTCGTTGTTTTGAAGCACCACGTGATGATCAGGTGTGATAGATTCTGCGTGTTCATACAACGGAGCAAGCCAGATTTGCTCATGCAAAAACTAAGGTTAATCTTGATGAGCCTAGCATGTACACACATGGTCTCAGAACACGGAATACCAAAAGGTAAAGCATGAGTTAGATAGATGATATGATGAACATGATGATTGTTCTCCTTTGAAACTACATCATGTCACATGATGATCGGACTTGGTGTAGTGGGTTTGGTTCATGTGATCACTAAAACAATGTGAGGGATATTGTTTTGAGTGGGAGTTCAACAGCAATATGATTAAAAGTTGAACACTATGTATCATAAATTAAATCAAAGTGAATTTGCATAGTTGTTGTAGTCATTGGCATCTGTTTAGCACCTTATGTTTAGTTATAATTGAGATAATAGAACTATAGAATTTTAGTTAATTAATTAACGAACTGGTATCATATTGTTTTTAAGTGTTAATCTAAAGTTTAAAAGTCCTATTACAAACTTTCAGTAAGTTCCGGTTACTCCGTGAAGTTTAATAATTGGTATTAAATCTAGAGTAACAATTCCAGTGTTAGTATATAAGTACCATGTTTGTCTCCATGATTCTTGATATTCAAAAGATTGTTTTAATTGCAAGGTTATCTAGAAGTTGAAAGAGTTGTTTCAGAAACCATCATGTGTGGAAGATATTGTGATATCTGAAATGATGTTTTGGTTGCAACATGATAGAGTATAATATGGAAAAAATTATGTTCTCATGTTTGATGGGAATTTGCAAAAGTTTGGAGACGCTGGTCGTCCTAATCCTACAAAAGGTTTTGGAGAGCAACATTATACTCGCAATTCACCGTTATAAGCTAAAATAGCTTGATCATGAATAGTTCCATGATAAGGATGAATATTTGATGTAGGTAAAATGTTTACTACACTAAAATATTACTAAAGAATGGAATTTGAAAGAACACCAAACATTTGATGATGGTGATCTACTTCAAAGTGCAAGTCCAAAGACATTGGTATTTAACTATACACGCTTTGGACTATGTGTCATGTGTATGACTCCACTATTGATGTTGATAGATTCATTTAAAAGGAAAAGGAAATACTAAAAGAGAAATCTAAGAAATATTTGGCAGAAAGAAAAGACTAGAATTGTTCAGCTCAGGTATATAGATGATATACATGTTATGGCTATATTCTTTGCTTATTAAACAATGTGGTTCTTAAGTATTGGATACTGAATTTGTTGGTGTGAATCGTCATACGACACAACACAATTCATGTACCGCAATGGCCTAAGTAACTAGAAAGAGAATATGTGATGATGTTCATCGAAAACAGACAAAGTGTTGTTGTGTTGCTCGTTAACATCAAATCATACCTTCTAGATTTTTTCCAATAATTGTTATTTAAATCAGGTATTATGAGTGCAAAAGGGTTATTCAAATAAATTCCTGTAATCCATAAATTATGGATGATTTACAAATCTCATTGGAAAAATCACATCCATAAAACTAGTGCTAAAAATGTCGAAACACAAATGATTGAAAGATCACTTAGGAAGTGACATCGCCGTTTAAATTATAATAGAAAGAAAACATGAAGAAACTCCATGCTTGATGGAATTTTGGACTCTTTTGATTTTTGATCAAATGACGCTTGTGAATCTTTCCTAGAGATAATTAAAAGTCCGTTCATAGGCCAAAAGGGAACGAATGACTAGTTTATTGGAATTTGTACATATTTGAGGTATGAAGTCCATTTTGTGTAGTCGAGAGCGATGGATTTCAAATTCATATGCTTTCTCCAAAAATTTGAGTGAATATATGAATATTTACTTAATAAGGATAAGGAAAGAAGCGCGCATGAGCGCTACCAGAGAGCACATAGAGGGTTTGGCGGAGAGGCTACAAGCGCTGTCTCCAGCCAATCAAAGCGTCTATAGCAGCTCCGCCGCTTTCTCGAAATGTACGAAATATAGTAAATATTTTAAATGCATATCCGGATCCCCCGCTAGATTTGGCAAAATAAAATTACCGTTCCCGGGGTTCTTCTTTGGCTCAATTCCTAGGAAGAAGATAGGAAATATTCAAACATGTATTGCATTTTGAAGTGTGAAACATTTGAAAAGTTTGAAGACTTTCAAGATGAAGTGCAAAATCAATGTAACAAGAAAATTAAGAATTTGTGATAGGATCATAAAGGAATATATTTGAGTTACAAGTTTAGCATAACACCTAAGATTTGAGGAATCGTTGGATTTGCGTTTCCCGAAACACCATATGAGTATGGAGTGTTCGAGACATGTAATGAAACCTTGTTTGACATGGTAAGATCAAAGGTGTAATTTATAAAACTGCCATTATATTTAAAATATTAAAGCTTTAGAGACTATCGGTTTAAACTGAAAAGCGCTCCATCATGATCCATTGAAAAGACACCATATAAAGTTATGGTTCGGGATAAAACCCAAGTTTTCCTTTCTTAAACATTGGCATGCTATGCATAAGTAAGATGTTTACAACCAAAGTCGAATGAGCATGTCTTTGTAGGTTATTTCGAATAACCTTTGAGTATTCCTCTATAACACCAAAGACAAAAGTGTTTGTCGCTTAGAACGTCAAGTTTATTAAGAAGGATTTTTTGTGAAAATTTGAAGTGGGAGGACAATAGAACTTTGATAAGTTTAAAAGAACCGTAGACATATGTGCTGAGTTGCGCAGCACAGGAAAGCGTTCTGTAGGCAGCAACAATTCTCATGGCTCACGTGCCTCAAAGGTTGTGGTCACGGAGGTCTAAGTTCCTATTGAACCAAGTATGTCGGGTAAATAATGAAATACTTAGATTTTAGAGTCAATCATTGTTGTTTGACAATGATGAACCGACTACATGCAAAGAAGCGATGATGGGCCCTGACTCCGTCACATGGATTGAAGCCATGAAATTCGTGATAGTTCCATACACGAGAAATCAAGTTTTAAACTTGAAATACCCTCTGAGAAGGTATAAGACCTTACATTTGTATTTGGATCTATAAGGAAATAGACATGGATGTTTAACATGTATGAAATAGTCGACGTGTCGGGAAAAGAGTTTACGACAATGTTCAAAGGTTGACTATGACAAGATTTGATCTTTCATAGCGACATTTAGTCTAAACGAATTAATGTAGCAACCACTACATATAATTTTGTTATATGGTAGTTGAACAAAAAAACAAAGTTCTTATAATAGAATTGTTGTCTAGGACATGTACATGACATGGTCCAAAGGGTTTTGATAATTCAAATGATGCTAAAAATATATGCAAACCTCAATGGTTGAAGTAAGCATTGAGGAGTTGGAATCTTCACCGTGATGAAACTGCTAAAAGGTTTCAATTTCATCGGAGACGATGAAGATGCTTTCATTTGCAAGAAATTAAGTAGGAGTGATAATACATATTTCTAATGCATTATGTGGAAGACATATTTTTGACTGAAATGATGTATCTTATATTGACACGAATTAAGAATTTCATCTAGATGAAAGACTTCGGCAAAACCCGAATGTTCCGCATCAATATCTATATGGATAGATTGATACGCCAATATGGTTGTGCCAAATGTACATAGATGAGATATTGAAAGAGTTCAATATGGAAATGACAAGAAAGTTTTTTGACACACAGAGAGGATTAAATCAAAATTCAAGTTTATCGACAATTGATAAGTGAAAAAAAGATTCGAGTATTTTTGATACTTGGTGAATGAAATCATAAAGAGTAATTTTGATCAATCATACTGTGATATGTACAAATCCAGATATGTCCTATGCTCTAAATGTTATGAGCATATACCAGAATGATTCATAAGATGATTATTGGACGATGGTAAAGATATTCTTATGATCTTTTGGAAGAACTAAGAATATGTTATTTTGTAGAGGTGACAAATAGATGGATAGTTCATTCTAAAGTATTACATTGATACTAGTTTTGTCACAAAGTACAAGTTAAGTTTATCTCAATTTAACCTATGAGTGGCACAATGTAATGGAAAGGAAGTTCCATAATGGATTTGGATGAGTTCCAAAGTTAAGATATTATGACAGATACTATAACAAAAGGCTAAGTATATGACTGTTATTGTATCAGCAAAACAGGGCATTTGTGTCAAGTAGTTTGTTATCAAACTAGGTGTGGTTCACAACGGGATAGCACAAAGAAGATATATTGTGCAACAATTATTGACATAGTTTAATCCCAAGAGAACTAAAGGTCTCACCAAAGGACCAAATTTATACAAAGCCATCCCATTAGAGAATGAGTGATGCATAGAGACGCAAAGACATGCAATTACACACGGACCTGAAAGTGTCGGATCCGAAGATCAGTTGACCACTAGAAATCGTGTAAATACAACACCGGAAAGCTATAGGTGTTGAATGCACAAAGGTTTGAAACTAGATTATTGACTCTAGTGAAAGTGGGAGAATGTTGGAGATATGCCCAAGAGGCAATAATAAAGTGGTTATTATCATATCTTTATGTTTATGATAAATGTTTACATCCCATGCTATAATTGTATTAACAAGAAACATTAATACTTGTGTGCTTTGTAAACATATAAGAGTCCCTAGTAAAGCCTCTTGTTAAACTAGCTTGTTGGTTAATATATGATCATGGTTTCCTGGTCATAAACATTGAGATGTTATTAACAAAAGGTCATATCATTAGGAGAATGATGTGATGGACATACTTCTACAGTTAAGCATATCATACGATCAAGTCATTTAAATAGTTCACTTGCTATGAGCTTTCAATACATAGTAACCTAAATCCTTCGACCATGAGATCATGTTAATCACCATCACCGGATGGATACTTTGATGACATCAAACACCACTTCATAACTAGGTGGTTATAAAGGTGGCATTGAGTACTCAGAAAGTATGTGTTGAGGCACATAGATCAAGAGTGGGATTTGTCCATCCATATGACGGATAGATATACTATGGGTCCTCTTGGTGGAATATCATCCAATTGGCTTGCAAGCATGTGACTAGCTCATAAGGGATCACATATCACAGGAAAGATAAAAGAGTACTTGTCAGTTACGAGGTTGAACTAGGTATGTAGAGATACCGACGATCAAACCTCGGATAAATAAAGTATCGCGAGACAAAGGGTAATTGGTATCGTATGTAAATGGTTCATTCGGTCATAAAGTAATCGTAGAAATATGTGGGAGCCATATGAATTTCCATATTCCTCTATTGGTTATTGATCGGAGAAGAGTCTCGATCATGTCTGCATAATTCACGAACCATAGGGAGACACACTTAAGGATTTGATGTTTTTACTAGATATGGAATGTGATTAAGAGACCGAATGTTATTTTGAGTCTCATATTGGATCTGGGATATCACTAGGAGATCCGGAATGGTCGGGACAATAAGATTCATATAAGGAAAGTACAATTCCTTAGTTCACGAATGGTTTCAGTGTTTTCACCGGAATTTTCTAGAAGGGTCTAGAAGGTCCATCACTCCGGAGTGGGAAGGGTACATGTATGTGTCATACCAAAGTGGAATGGTTACATCATGTACTAAGTAACTTGGATGGGCAATGGGAAGAGAGAAATCAAACTCTAGTTTGAAAGTAAAACTCCAATTTGAAAAAGTCAAATCCCAACATTGGTTACCAAGTGGAGGGAGAGAAGGAATCCTACCTAGGGGAGGATTCCTTCCTCCCCTTGCCGCCGACCAGCAAAGGAGTTGGGGAAGGACACGGCTAGCCCTAGCCGCCCCTCCCACCTATAAAAGAATGGGAGGGGGTGCCCCCTCTACCTACACCTTGCACCTAGACGGCGCCCCCTCCAAAACCTAGGCCGCCGCCCGTCCCGCTGCAGGCGCCCTAGCTCTCCTCTAAAACGCCGTCTAGCCTCCGGCTGCTCTACTCCCTCGGTGTCTAAACTCTATCCCTGAGGCTCTCTCTCCTCCATCATACTCGCACCATCTTAGGCGAAGCCCTGCGGGATCTCCCCTCTACTTCCGACACCACGCCGTCATGCTGCCGGAATCATGAGGAGAGAGCTACAACCTCTGCTGCCTGCTAGAACAAGGGAGAGGAAGGTCTTCATCGTGTACCGAACATGTGACCAACTGTGGGAGCGCTGCCAGAACGTGGCGCTAGAAGGATCATCTACGTGATCTTGAGATCGGCAAGTGAATGCCTACATCACTCACGAGAATACGATCTCGTTAACCGCTTTGGAATCTTCGAGGGTTAGTACTCTATCGACTCGTTGCTACAATCTAGTAGATAGATCTTGGCTTGTGTGTGTTCATGCGATAGAATTTTTTTGTTTTCCATGCTACAAACCTCTACAGAGTTAACATGGATTCCGACCCTAGACTCCCCCCTCGCTGCACAGAACATGGAACCACTCCATGGATTGATCCCAAACCCGACACCTAGCTCCCTCTCGACATCACAAGTAACTTATCCAACTAGATATTTCATGGTCATTTGGAGAAATCTTGACTTCTAATTTTCTAAACCTGAAAAACCAGTGTTTTTCCAAAGGAGGTGCAAGATTAGGGCGCGCCTAGGGGCCCGAGGCAATTTTCATGCATGCTACTTTCGTTAATAAAAAGTTTTTTTGTGAAAGACTTATGATTTTTTGGTCAGAGCCATGATAACCCCATTGACTAGCTTGTTAACCTTGTAGAAACTATGCCTACCCTAATGGCCAATGATAGCCATTTGATAGTAAGGCTAGCGCCCATTGGTAGTCATCAGATTTGGTCTTCTAGAAGCCCCCCGAAGGGCCAGGTTGATTCTGCGTCCCAATTGTTAGGCACCGTTGGATTGGGGAGAATGGACGATAAGGTTTGTCCTTTGCAAGAGCGATCTGTGAGTAGGCAGTTCTGCGTCCCTATTGGCCCTCTGAACCACGAGTGGGCCTACATCCTTGACTTTATAACCGCGACCGTGTGGACGAAGCTCAAACCCCGTTTGTTCCCTGCAACTCACGTCAGCATAAGCATCGAATCCTACCTAAAGAAATGACGCCTTGTCATGGAGAGGCCCCGTCTCAGCTTGCACGAGGACGATATGTTCGCCTACTACGACATACTCGCGCTGCCGCTAGAGAGGCCACCGGCTGGCTACGAGCTCAGCTATGCCGGAGTGCCCGTGGCTCTGCTCTTGCGTGGCAACGTGCTATCAAGGAAGATCAAGTAGCACTGCCGCCAGCTACCGGAGCGGAAGAGGGCAATGGACCGATACGCGCGCACAAGAGTGTACTGGATAAGGTTCTTCAAGAAGGAGCGGGAGGTGTTCCTTTGGCTGTGCAGAGCTCACCGTCAGGAGATCCACCTGGATCTGCACAACCTCGAAGGGAGGTAGCGCTTCTGGGCAGTGCCTGGGCATACGCCCTCCCCTGTTATCGATGCAATGCGCCATGAAGAACTCGTGAGGAGGAATGCCACCGGGCTCGTCCTCATCAAGTCCGACTCAGAAGAGGCGGACATCGACGTGGAGGACGTCGTGCATGATGAAGACAACGGGAGCGGCATAGTCGATTAGGGTCACTTGAGCCTAAATTTAATCTATGTACGGTAGCTTAATGACCTCGTCAGATAGAATGGCCAAGTTGTAAGTGTTTTAGCCACCGGCACAGCTGCTCGGCCATGGCTACCTCCGGATAATCTGGCGGCACCACCACAGCCATCACGGCAGCTCTGGTAGGACCATGTGGATGAAGTTGCCATTGCTGGAGATGAAAAATGGCAGATGAGTGGAACCGAGGAGAGAATCAATGCCCCTGATATAGCCGATGCGAGTATCAGACGTCACTAACAAAGACGCGGCGAGGCTGATGGGACGGTACACGGTCTCTTCTTACAGCACTTGATGGCACAATCATAATTTTGGAGTGCACCAGAGGATAAGGAGACGTGCGTGTCGTGTTGTTTGAGATGGGAATCCAAGGGAGGAGAGCCTCACCAACTCCATGGCACACCATAATTTTGGTTGTTGTATAGTTAAAAATCAAAAATTACTGTTTATGGATAATATTTTTAAAAATTAATGTACTATTTAATGACCTGGAATCTGGTCCCCACCACACATCACATACCCGTTACAAGCACCAGATATAAATAAATTACAAATGAATACTTCAGTTTCAATGAAAAATCAAGAAACGACGTTACTGTGCCAGCTTCTCTTTGCTCCTCTTATTACTATTCAATCCCGCGCTGCACTAAACAACAGTGATGAGGCTAAAACAAAAATGATCAAAATGCCAAGTAAAACAAGTTTGAAGCTTACCTTTCGTCCAGGGAATCGTACAAAGACGCAATTGATAGGGATTTATTGTTTCTCCTATAGTTAGACAAAAGATCCTCAAGAACATCTTCAATCACCTCAGCAACTTCTTCATATTCAAATTTGACTCCATTATTATTGTTTCCCTTCCCCTTCTGCCCCTTACCCTTCTGTTTCTTTTCGCCCCTATCCCCGCTGGCACCTCCACATTCTCATCAACTTGCTTCTTACCGACATTTCCCTCCACATGCGCATCACCGTTTCCCTCCTCCTCATCATCGTTTCCCTTCACATGCAACACCTCCTCTACGTCATCTCGCTGTGCTTCCTCCAGTTTTTCTTGAGAAGCCTCATATTGTTCCTCCGTGATGTGAACGGGAACATGGTCAGCATCTTCAAAATAATGTGGAACTCGGTTTTTGCATAGTCTCTTGATATGGCCGAACCCTCCACACCATTTTCACTTCCGCTTCCTTACTCCTAGTATCAAACCTTTTTTAGTGAAGGCTTCAATCCTTTTCATTCTAGGCCTCCCAGGTGGCCTCCTAAGGACTAGTGGTTCAAGTTTGAACCCTGGATCGGCTATCTCCCAATAATTTTCATCAGCCATAGGTGGTATGTTTTCTGCATAAGTTGCAGCAATCTTGTCCACGGAGAAATAGTTATGAACATATTTCTGTATTTCAGCACCTCTTCCTCTCAGCTTTAAGATGAAGTGCAGTGCATGGTGGCATGATAGACCAATAACCTTCCACTTCCTGCATGAACAAGTCTTGTTTCCAATGTCTACAGTATACCTCCGTTCAGTTCCATGCTTGTCTTTTGCATAAACCTCAACCAATGTACTAGAATTTCTAACATCCTCGTCTTTATCGTTCTCATTGCCCTGGTTCTTGCATTCAGTAACAAAACCACCTTTTGGAACTATTTTATGGCCTACAAATTTTCTTGCACAAATTCTCTGACTAAAATCTATCTGCACCATTATACACTATCTTATTACATCTAACAAAATAACAATTGCAAGTTACTTCATGATCCTAATCTTAGCGTTGAACCTTTTTGTCAAATTATTGCAAACATAATCCACTTTGCTTAACTCACCAAACTTGCATCTGGCCCATAACTTGCTATGATGTTCTTTGAGGTATTCTTTCAGCTTTGGCACGATATACAAGTTCTGCATGTAAGTAGCATGCATGCTTGGGGTGTACGTGTATGCTGATCACCACAAGTTGTGTTCAAAGGTATATCCTTTGAACTTCTTCGTGAAGCTAGTAGAGAGGTTCCGCTTGCATTCCGTATGCTCAACCCCAAGAAACACAACATCAATAACATTCTAAAGCCCCTTGCATGCACCAGTGTGTATCACCAAGCCTTCAGGGTGACCAATTACTACATGTAGTCTCTACATGAACCGTGTCCATCTTTTAGTCGATTCAACCTTAAGAACAGCATAAGCTACAGGAAAAAGCCAATTATGCGTGTCCACAAAAAAAAGCGGTAGCAAGTTATCCCCTGAAATTCCCTGTTAAAGAAGTTGCGTCTATTGCCAAGTATGGCCTACAACCATCTAGGAACCCCTTCCAGCATGCCTTTAGGCACACAAAACATCTCCTTAATCATTTCTTATCTGCCTGCATATACTTGACCCCCCTTTAGACTTTTTCTCTTCCTTTCACAACCTCGTAATCAATGTCAACAAAGCTACCATGTCATGTCTTCTCTACCTCATCTTTGAAACTATACAACACGTGAAAACTATCAAATCACTTGACCTGAATGAAGTCTAGAACCATCTCCTTTCCATCAAAGACTTTGTGGTAAGGAATCAACA
Source organism: Avena sativa (assembly GCA_916181665.1). Taxonomy (NCBI): domain Eukaryota; kingdom Viridiplantae; phylum Streptophyta; class Magnoliopsida; order Poales; family Poaceae; genus Avena; species Avena sativa. The sequence continues at coordinate 105,790,857 of OV702280.1, forward strand.
TGTTAAACTTTTCTCTAAGCTTAGTTCTAAGTTCAGCAGGTCTAATGCTATGATCCTTCCTGACCCAGTCAAGTATCATAGCAGCCATCCACTTGGTTGTCACTGGTCTAATTTTATCACTTAAAGAAGTATTAGGGAAGTTGTGTTTCTTTGTGTTTACCTTGATCTGACTTCGATGGGAATAAAAATTAATAAGAGGACTCATCAACATAACAAATATGAGAAAGACCGAAACTATATGTAGGTAGTGCAACCTGAAATGGGTGTCCACTCCGCATTGGATATGCACACAATCTCCATTTACACACCTTACTTTCCCTACAATGCACCCTAAATCTCTTTTGGTCGCTCTTTTCAATGGTAAATTCGAACCCACCTCTTATTGCATAGGTAGCAATGGCATAACTGCATTCCTCCACAGTATCTAAGACAGTCCCCTCATCAATTGCAGGGTTGTCCCTGTCAAAGTGTATCACTGGACTGTCCTCGTCTTCGTCATCATATCTTCATCCCATTTCCGCATTCTCACATTCCTCTTCCTCATCAGTCCCATAGTCAGACTCATAGTTTGAATCAACTAAATTTTCCCTACTCACCATCCTATCAGAGTCAGCAGCCACATTTGGATATGCTTTCTCATTGTAACATCCCAAAAATACTAAACTTGGATCATCAAACTCTAATCATCAAATTTAGGGTTAACAAAAACTTTGTTAAATAAAATTATGAAAGCATGCATATGTGTATGCATTTCATTTTGAATTCTTTTGAACCACCTTGTTTATGTGTTCCATTGCTTGTAAATGGATGCTTAGGTGAAATAAACATCATCTAAACATTTCCCACACTTTTCCTAAAGACAAGTAAATCAAAAGAAATAAAATAAAGGAATGGTCATTTTGACCAATTTAACTCCCATGCCTACTTTGGCTGCCTCAAACTTTCAGAACCTAACAGAAACTTTTCTGGATCTTTGCACCCCTTGATTGTACTCATAACAAAGTATCAAGGCCCACTTTGTGATCATCCAGGAACTTTCAAATGCATAGTTTAAATGACAATTCAAAATTGAATCTTTATCATATGGGAAGATCCCACTTTTTCAAAAACCACTCAAACAAGCTCAACTTTCAAAAGCCAAGCATCTGCAGACTCACCAGCACCAACCTAGCACACCCACCAAAAATATTTTCAAAATTCAAAACTTGAATTCTTGCGGCCATTTCATCAAACACCTTGCAGCCACAAATCATACAAAATCTAAACACTATAGTGAGCAGTGATTGAAGCCTAACTTGTTCCCTCTTTAGCTCACAACCATCTCAGTAGATCATATAGCAAGCTAAACCAAGCACTAGCACCACTGTGAGCTTGCCAAAACCATCAATGGTGGACAGCCGAAGCTAACCATGCCACCCTAGTGGAGACAGCAAGCTAGGAGAAGATTTTGCCGTGCCAACCTTGTCTAGGAGGCAGCCCACCATCCACCGCCACTCCCTGTCCCAGCCGCGAGCGTTGCCAAACCCTGGACCACACGCACGGACCGCGCCCAGACCGCCAGCAACCATGCCGAGCATGCGCCAGAGCGCCACGCTCGACCGATGACCACAGACCGCGCTCCGCCCTCGCCGCGTGCCTACACGATCACCACCGACCCAGGAGAACGCAGACATCCCCGTTCGCCGCCCCGTGGCGCACAGCCACCGCTCGCCATCAAACACGCCGCCTCTGCCGCGCAGAGCGTCGCATGTTCCAGACCAAACCGCACCGCCCCATGCCTCGAAACCATGTCGTTGAGCATCACCAGGGAACACCACACCGTCCCCTACCGTATCCCATGCCGATAGCCGTCTATAACACCACCCCCGACGAGCTCACCGTGCACCCCGTCGGTCCCCTCGCTCGACTATAAATAGAGGCCACCCCCGCTCGAATTATTCACACTATTCTACTCCCCTCTCATCACTGATCGTGCGACACTATTCCCGGAGCAAGGCGAGCACCACCTCGTCGGAATTTCACCGGAGCCCGCCGCCTCTGGAGAAGAAGGGCGCCATCGATTTCGTCCCCCCCAGGAGCTGCCGCGACCACCCCTGAGTTCGCCGTCGTCGACTTCGTCGACTTCGTCGTTCGCCCGCCTCGCCGACCATCGCCAGCACCCCAGTGATCCCCCAGCAACCCCCACTGGCCGCGCTAGGTTTATTTCTTGCCGACGTTTCTCAACGTCGACGATGACTCCCAGCCATTGGATTAGAATCAGATCGAACGTCCCACGTTGCCCCGTACCGCTTCGCAACCCCTGTGTCACTGACGAGTGGGGACACCCACTTAAGCAGCCCGCGGGAGCACTGCGCTTAGCAGTCCGACCATTAACCTTTCCCGCGCAGCCAAGTTATTTGAATTAAACCTTTTCTATTTTATTTCAAACTCACTTCTGTACCCAACTTAAAAAATCAACCCAGATCGATTCAGTGCACCAATTTGAATGAAACCAATTTTGTTAGGAAGGTCTGGGAATGCTGAATCCAAGCCCGTTGGATTCAAGTCATTTGGATCTATAGATCACCCATGGTAAAAATAACAAGGCAGAAGCTTTTATGCATTCAAACATTTTTCAAATTTAAACCATTATAGCTTTTGAATTGATTCCAACTCTCAAAAATCACATTTAACCATACCTTTCAGAATATATAAAAATATATAGGTTTACTTGCAGAAATTATGTTCAAGTAATAAAAGAATGCCCCATAGGCATTAGTAGTCACTTTATTTAATTAAAATAAAGGGGTAAAACCTTATTAAATTGTGACACCACTTTAACTCACATTCCCATGGACTAAAATATGTGGTGATGACATGTGTCGACATGATCCCATGTTTGGTTTGGAGAATATTAAATCTTATGTAGTTTTTCAATGAGTAGAAATTACTTTTCTAAAATTAAAAAGAATTAAACCAAGCCTTAACCTTGTAATGTTAGAGATGATGTTAGATAATCTATAGGACCCTTGTGTGTGATGATTGCAAGTAGTTAAGTATTGTTTGGTGATTGTGTACATCGTATTTATTTATAGACGCTAGTACCGACCAAGGATACGAGGAGGAAGGAGGATACTACGAAGAAGAAGCCGAGGAGAACTTCAACCACTGCTCTGCACAAGGCAAGCTAACACTTGCAATTTAGCAAGCTTATACTGATATTGATGCAAGCTGATACTATACCTATGCAAGCCAATACTTGCAAGCTTTATTAACTAAGTGGACCAATGAAAGCTAACCCTTGCAAGATACCCTACTGATGCCACAAACCACTACTTGTTACTATGCCTACTATATGCCTTAAGCATATGTGATCATACCCACTTGATAAACCAATCCTTGTTTTCCTTGCAAGCTTCTTACTTTATTTATTTATCAAAGCTCTTACTTAGAGTTTACTTAAGAAATTGGTAGATACTAGAAAGATATGTGAAGGTTGCAGAAAGAGCATAAAATTTGGCCTAAGTTAGAAACCTTGATATCAGCCTGAGACAAAGGATTGTACTTAGTTGAAACTCCACTAGTCTACCACCCCTCATTAGTGCTTACCCCCACTTGTAGATGCTAGTGCTAAGCATAAAACTTAATCAACTTTAGATGGGAATACTTGGTGGAAAAATGGTTATGAAAACCTTGGAATGATGGATCATTCTATTGAAATGTTTTGGACTTGTGCTTCTAGACACCTGATGATTTCGGTGATGAAAATGTGGAGGCATGAGCCTTAGACTTTTATAAAACTGATGGTTGTCTGGATGCGATACCATTCCAATTTTATCGTACAACCACAATACCCGAAGATTGGGTAGGGCTTGACTGAAAACTTATGTACCTTAGTATTAGTTCCCTCACGGCCAAGGTCTGAGCTGAGGCTACCTTGTGAAGATTGACCACCTGTGCAGTACCCAAGATGACAGTTGGTCATGGTTGGGAGGCCAAACTCACAGGAGAGGTGCTTATACTAGGGCGTGTAATTGAAAGGTTAGGATTGATTATCCGCATACTGAGTATGGTGAATTCAGGATTTGTTCCTGACGGATGTATCGAATGTTGTGGTGAAAGTTTACAATCTCTGCAGAGTGTCAAACTATTCGAATAGTCGCGTCCGCGGTTATGGACAGTTGGAGTGGCCATACTGTTCCCCCGTCAGACTTTTCAAAATGACTTGTGAAATGAAGTGAGACTTTGACTTGACCACAATAGGGTTGTGACATGAATCACAAGATCCCACTTAGGAGTTATAAAATCGTGACTAGCTTTGGAACCTCGTAGAGATAAATCTGGCTTTTGCAAAACAACCATAGAGCCTAGTGTCCTATTATCAAAAACCCCTTTTCCCTTGTTAGTATTAGTTTGCGAGTACTTAAAGAGTACTCATGGCTTTGTCCCTGGGTATTCCCATGGCCATACTATGAAGAGGAGTACCTGGAAGATGGACCCCAGGAAGGTTACGCAACTAGGATCATCTCCGATTGTCAGCATTGCCTGTGACCCCGAAGATGGAGCTTCGCCTATGCTACCGTTATTATTATGGATTCCGCTGCTTGATGTTGTATTAAGAACTGGATCATGAGATCCCTATTTGTGTAAGAACTTATGTATCGTTTGTAATGGATGATGTACTATGGTATCCAATTCTGTTATGTCTCGCAAAAATGGTAATCCTGGGATTGCGATGCATGGCATAACAGGCATCTGGGATTAAAAATCCGGGTGTTGACAAGTTGGTATCAGAGCCATCCTGACCATAGGAGACCCTAGTTAGATTGGACGTTTGAATGAAAAACTTAGTTTCCAAAACCAAAGAAAAACAAATATTTACAAAAACTTATTCTCATTCTTATCCCTTTGATTCTTTTATGAAAATTCATATTCCTCAAAAAATCTTGTGAATACATTAAACTTTAACACACTTGATCACTCTGCTAACCTACTCATCCTCTATTCTTATAGATGGACGTGAAGTACAACAAGTTTTATCAGTTGGGGAATGGAGGAGACCTTATCTTTGAGAGGGATTTGGACCAGCTTTCGGAACTTCTGGAGTGTCCGCACCCCGAGTTCTTCGGAGCTCAGCTCAATGATCAAGGAGGAGAAGATCTGCAGTGGCTGATTGTTGCAAGTCTCAGAGGAAAGATTGAACGTCCCACTGCGGAAGGAATTCAGTTTACCTTAAGAGAGAACAACTGGCTCGATGGACTTGCCAGGGCCATGCAGGAAGCTCTTTCCCATCTGTGTGGGCAGAGCATCAATCAGATCAAGGGTACTCGCTTTGAGTTTGCCCAAGGCGTGATGCAAATGGACAACCACTAGAAGCCCCATACGACCCCGAGCTGAAGACTCAATTGGACCACTTTAGCTTCATGATGTACGATCGTCAGCAGGAGTTGGACAACTGCCGTGACTACTGCAACCACAAGTCTGCCATCATCAAGACAAAGGATCAGACCATCGCCATTCTGGCAAAGGATCGCAAGTCTCGCCGCCGTCAGCTCGACAAGAAGGAGCGCATCATTGCCCGTCTTCGCCACCGCATCTCATCTTTGGAGGAGACCATCCACGAGAGAGACATGCAGTTGGAGGAAAGGGAGAATGCCGGAGAGGATCTTCGTGCAGACCCTTACTCCTATCTCAGCGATGACGATGATTTTCTGGAGGATCAGGCCATGGACTTCTTCACCGATGAGGATGATTTCGCCTTCATCGATGATGATGAAGATGATGAAGCCACGGATTCCGAGGAGTAGTAGCACTTGAGCACTAGCATAGTGAGTAGTATTCGGTCCCACTGTATCGTAGTTTCCAGAATGGTTCTTAAAACCATCTGCTTTTCTTTGTTGTTGTGTGTGTTGTACTGTGTGCTATGAATGAATGAATGAAAAAAGCAAGTTGCTAGAAAATCTGAGTCAAACTTTAAAATTTTTTCAAAGACCCAAAACTTTAGAAATTTCCTTCTTTCCTCATGATCTATCTCAATCTTCAGATGCCACGTGGAGGAAGTGGTTCAGCCCCGGACCCGATGTTGCAGATTCTGCAAATGTTGACTTCTGACCGCGAAGCTGAAAGAGCGGAACGTCAAGCCAACCTAGCCACCCTTCAGCAGATAGCCCAGCTGGCCCACAACAACCAAGGCCACGGAAATCAGGACCACCATGGATCTAAGCTTAAGAATTTCTAGAATACCAACCCACCTATTTTCACTAAGTCAGAAGAACCCCTAGATGCCGATGATTGGCTACAAACCATGGAAAATAACTTAGAAGTCGCCGGAGTGGAAGCCAACGAGAAAGTTATGTTCGCCACCCACTATCTAGACGGAGATGCCAGGGCATGGTGGAACAGTGTTCGTGCAATGACTGGAGGACAGATGATGACCTGGGAGGAATTCAATGTCAAGTTCAGCAGAACCCATGTGCCACCGGGTTTGATCAAGAGGATGAGAGACAAGTTCAGAGAACTGAAGCAAGGAAGGATGACTGTAGTGGAATACCGTGACAATTTTTTGTCATTAGCTAGGTATGCCCCGGATGATATCGACACGGAAGCCAAGAAGAAAGAGAGATTCCTGAATGGTCTGCATGACGAGATGCAGACAATGTTAGTCAATATCCCCTTTGCGGATATTGAAGCCCTTGTCGACTCTGCTATCCAGATGGAAGGAAAGATCAACCAAGCCAATGAGAACCGCAAGCGTCGTATGATGCATCAGCCAGGAACCCATCAGACCCCAAAGTATCGCCCCAACCCATCTCCAGGATTTGCCCCAAGAACCAACAGACCCCCGATGAACCGTCCGACCTATCCCAACCGTGGAAACCCTAGACCTGGAGGAAATCACAACAACCCCGACAACGCTAGCAATTTCAATCGTGCCCCACCCAAGTTCAACACCAACAATTCTACCACCAACACCAACACTGCCCCGAGGACTGGAAGCAATGCTGTGCCTGTCGCAGCCAAGGACAAGTCGCAAGTGACCTGTTATGACTATGGAAATAAAGGCCACTATTCCAACGAGTGCCCCAACAAGAAGAATGCTACAGCCCCCAATGCCAATGTCCCAGCTTAGCAGCAGCGTCGTGTTCAGCCAGGAAGAAGATTTTCCCCAGGGAATTCACTCAACCGCAATGGCCGTCTTTTTTCTCATGCATGCTGAGGAAGCTCAGGAAGCGCCAGACGTCGTGCTGGGTATGTTTTCTGTTAATTCAGTACTTGCAAGAGCGTTGTTTGATTCTGGTGCATCGCATTCATTTGTCACCGAAGAATTTGCATGCACTAGTAAAATTCAACCAACCAAATTGAAGCATGTAATGATTGTTCAAATTCCCGGATCAACCACCAAGGCTAGGCAAATTTGCAAAGCCGTCCCTATCCGAATCCATGGCATAGATTTTTATGCTAATCTGATAGTACTCAGAACTAAAGGTTTGGAAGTAGTACTAGGAATGGATTGGATGTCCAAACATAAAGGATTGATTGACTGTGCCAAGAAAGCCATCACCATGACCAGTACAGCCGGAATATCAGTCGAACATATATCTGAAACCTTACCTCATCAATTCAAGTGCAACAAGAGTATAGCCCAACCTACCATTGACCAAGTCCGGATAGTCTGTGAATACCACGATGTATTTCCAGATGTTTTGCCCGGTATGCCCCCAGATCGGGATATCGAGTTCATCATCGAACTAATCCCCGGAACAGGACCCATAGCCCAGAGACCATATCGTATGAACCCGTCAGAGCTCGTAGAACTAAAGAAGCAACTGGATTCCATGCTGGAAATTGGATTGATTCAACCAAGTGCGTCACCATGGAGATCACCTGTCTTGTTTGTCGACAAGAAGGATGGAGGTAACCGTTTGTGTACGGATTATCAGAAGTTGAATGACGTCACCATAAGAACAAGTACCCCTTGCCCAAGATAGAAGATTTGTTTGATCAGTTGACCGGTGCCCAAGTGTTCTCTAAGATTGATCTTAGAACTGGCTATCATCAACTCAAGATTCGTACAGAGGATATTCCAAAGACTGCCTTTACCACCAGATATGGATTATACAAGTATACTGTCATGTCTTTTGGATTAACCAATGCCCCCGCTTATTTCATGAACCTCATGAATAAGATTTTTATGGACTTCCTGGATAAGTTTGTCGTTGTTTTCATCGATGACATTCTGATTTACTCCAAATCAGAAGAAGAACATGAGCTACACCTAAGGACCATTCTTGGAACCCTTAGAGAGCATCAGCTGTATGCAAAGTTTAGCAAATGTCAATTCTGGTTATAGGAGGTAGGATTCCTCGGTCACATTGTATCAGCCGGAGGAATTGCCGTTGACCCTGCCAAAGTGAAAGATGTAGAAGATTGGCAAGCCCCAACCACTCAAACCCAAGTTCGTGCATTTCTCGGATTGGCGGGATATTACCGCAAATTCGTAGAAGGATTCTCTAGTATCGCCAGACCCATGACCCAATTGCTGAAGAAGGACAAGAAGTTTGAATGGACGGACAAATGTGAAGCGAGTTTTCAAGAACTCAAGAGGAGATTGATTTCAGCCCCAATCTTGATCATGCCGGATATCTCGAAGCCCTTCGATTTGTATTGTGATGCATCCAAGATCGGTCTCGGATGTGTGCTAATGCAAGAAGGCAAAGTTATATCTTATCTATCTCGACAATTGAAGCAACATGAGCAAAATTACCCAACCCATGACCTCGAACTCGTAGCCGTAGTTCTAGCCCTGAAGACATGGAGACATTACCTGATGGGAAATCGTTGTGAGATTTATACGGATCACAAGAGCCTAAAGTGTATATTCACTCAAAAGGAGCTGAATATGAGGCAGAGAAGATGGATTGAGCTAATCAAGGATTATGACCTGGACATTCACTATCACCCTGGTAAAGCCAATGTGGTAGCAGATGCCCTTAGCAAATTGCCGTGCCGGTTGAAATCCATGATTTTGAAGGAGCAACAAGGTTTTCACAAAGAGATGGAAGCTTTTCGAATGGAATTAGTAAGTGAAGGATTTTTGGCTAGCATAGAACTGCAGCCCACTTTGATCAATCAGATTAAAGAGGCGCATAAGGGAAATGCTAGTATTGATGGAATCAAGCGTCGTATCGGTATAGACAAAGTACCCGGATTCACCGAAGACGAAGAGGGAGTTTTATGGTACAAAGGACGCCTTTGTGTACCATCAGATTCTGAGTTGAAAGAAGTTATTCTGAAGGAAGCTCATGATACTCTTTATTCTATCCATCCCGGAGGAACTAAGATGTATCAAGATTTGAAAGAGCAATTTTGGTGGCATAAGATGAAGAGAGAAATCGGAAGCTATATCGCCAAGTGTGATATATGTCAGCGAGTCAAGGCAGGACATCAAAGACCCGCTGGATTGTTGCAACCATTGCAGATTCCAGAATGGAAATGGGATTCTGTAGGAATGGACTTTATCACTGGACTCCCTACTTCTAGTAGGGGAAATGACTCTATTTGGGTCATAGTGGACAGATTGTCCAAAGTCGCCCATTTCTTTCCCGTCAAAACCACGTATCAGAGTTCGAAGCTAGCAGAGTTGTACATCGCTAGAATAGTTAGTTTGCATGGAGTCCCTAAGAACATTGTATCAGATCGAGGAACTTAGTTTACCTCGAAATTCTGGAAGAAAGTCCAAGAAGGTTTAGGAACCCGCCTAGATTTCAGCACCGCGTATCACCCTCAGACCGATGGACAAACGGAGCGAGTAAATCAAATACTCGAAGATATGCTGAGAGCATGTGTGTTAGAATATGGATCCAAGTGGGAAGACTGTCTGCCGTTTGCAGAATTTTCATACAACAACAGTTATCAAGACAGTTTGCAAATGGCCCCATTTGAATTCATGTACGGAAGAAAGTGTCGCACCCCTTTGAACTGGTCGGAAGTAGGAGAGAGTCAGATTTTCGGACCCGACATCCTGCGAGAAGCCGAAGAGAAGGTTCACAAGATTTGTGAGCACCTCAAGACCGCCCAACCAAGACAGAAGAGTTACGCCGACAAGAGACGTAGAGACCTCGCCTTCAACATAGGATATTTTTTTATCTGAAAGTGTCGCCATTGAAGGGAATGCAGCGTTTCCAACTCAAAAGAAAGTTAGCCCCCAGATATATCGGACCTTTCAAGATTCTGAACCATCGAGGAGAAGTATCGTATCAACTGGAACTGCCCGAAGAGATGTCAGACGTGCACAATGTGTTCCATATCTCATTACTTCACAAGTGTCTTGAAGTCCCCGAGAAGACTGAAGTGTTCAAGAATATCGACCATCGGACCATAGAGATCAACGATGACCTGACCTATCCCGAAGTACCCATCCGTATTTTGGAAGAAGCTTTTCGAACTACCCGAACCCGAAGCATCAAGTTTCTTAAGATTCAGTGGAGCAACCACATAGAAGAGGAAGCTACCTGGGAGCGCGAAGATCACATCGGGACAGAGTTTCCCGATCTCTTCAAATCCTAGGTAATATTTTTCGTCCTCTCTCAAATCTCGGGACGAGATTTTGTTTAAGGGGGGAAGGTTTGTAACATCCCAAAAATACTAAACTTAGATCATCAAACTCTAATCATCAAATTTAGGGTTAACAAAAACTTTGTTAAATAAAATTATGAAAGCATGCATATGTGTATGCATTTCATTTTGAATTCTTTTGAACCACCTTGTTTATGTGTTCCATTGCTTGTAAATGGATGCTTAGGTGAAATAAACATCATCTAAACATTTCCCACACTTTTCCTAAAGAAAAGTAAATCAAAAGAAATAAAATAAAGGAATGGTCATTTTGACCAATTTAACTCCCATGCCTACTTTGGCTGCCTCAAACTTTCAGAACCTAACAGAAACTTTTCTGCATCTTTGCACCCCTTGATTTTACTCATAACAAAGTATCAAGGCCCACTTTGTGATCATCCAGAAACTTTCAAATGTATAGTTTAAATGACAATTCAAAATTGAATCTTTATCATATGGGAAGATCCCACTTTTCCAAAAACCACTCAAACAAGCTCAACTTTCAAAACCCAAGCATCTGTAGACTCACCAGCACCAACCTAGCACACCCACCAAAAATCTTTTCAAAATTCAAAACTTGAATTCTTGCGGCCATTTCATCAAACACCTTGCAGACACAAATCATACAAAATCTAAACACTATAGTGAGCAGTGATTGAAGCCTAACTTGTTCCCTCTTTAGCTCACAACCATCTCAGTAGATCATCTAGCAAGCTAAACCAAGCACTAGCACCACGGTGAGCTTGCCAAAACCATCAATGGTGAACAGCCGAAGCTAACCATGCCACCCCAGTGGAGACAACAAGCTAGGAGAAGGTTTAGACGTGCCAACCTTGTCTAGGAGGCAGCCCACCGTCCATCGCCACTCCCTATCCCAGCCGCGAGCGTTGCCAAGCCCTGGACCACACGCACGGACCGCGCCCAGACTGCCAGCAACCATGCCGAGCATGCGCCAGAGCGCCACGCTCGACCAATGCCCACAGACCGCGCGCCGCCCTCTCCGCGTGCCTACACGATCACCACCGACCCAGGAGACCGCCAGACATCCCCGTTCGCCGCCCCGTGACGCACAGCCACCGCTCGCCGTCGAAGACGCCGCCTCTGCCGCGCAGAGCGTCGCGTGTTCCAGACCAAATCGCACCGCCCCATGCCTCGAAACCATGTCGTTGAGCATCACCAGGGAACACCGCACCGTCCCCTACTGTTGCCCATGCCGATAGCCGTCTGTACCACCGCCCCTGATGAGCTCACCGTGCACCCCGTCGGTCCCCTCGCTCGACTATAAATAGAGGCCACCCCCGCTCGAATTCTTCACACCATTCTACTCCCCTCTCATCACTGATTGTGCCACACCGTTCCCGGATCAAGGCGAGCACCACCTCGTCGGAATTTCACCTTAGCCGGCCGCCTCTGGAGAAGAAGGGCGCCATCGATTTCGTCCACCCCAGGAGCTGCCGCGACCACCCCTGAGTTCGCCATCATCGACTTCATCGACTTTGTCGTTCGCCCGCCTCGCCGACCCTCGCCAGCACCCCGGTGAGCCCCCAGCAACCCCCACTGGCCGCGCTAGGTTTATTTCTCGCTGACGTTGCTCAACGTCGACGATGACTCCCAACCGTTGGATTAGAATCAGATCGAACGTCCCACGTTGCCCCGTATCGCTACGCACCCCCTGTGTCACTGACGAGTGGGGACACCCACTTAAGCAGCCCGCGGGAGCACTGCGCTTAGCAGGCCGGCCCGTTAACCTTTGTCGCGCAACCCAGTTATTTGAATTAAACCTTTTCTATTTTATTTCAAACTCACTTCTGTACCCAACTTCAAAAATCAACCCAGATCGATTCAGTGCACCAATTTGAATGAAACCAATTTTGTTAGGAAGGTCTGGGAATGCTGAATCCAAGCCCGTTGGATTCAAGTCATTTGGATCTATAGATCACCCATGGTAAAAATAACAAGGCAAAAGCTTTTCTGCATTCAAACATTTTTCAAATTTAAACCATGATAGCTTTTGAATTGATTCCAACTCTCAAAAATCACATTTAACCATACCTTTCAGAATATATAAAAATATATAGGTTTACTTACAGAAATAATGTTCAAGTAATAAAAGAATGCCCCATAAACATTACTAGTCACTTTATTTAATTAAAATAAAGGGGTAAAACCTTATTAAATTGTGACACCACTTTAACTCACATTCCCATGGACTAAAATATTTGGAGAATATTAAATCTTAAGTAGTTTTTCAATGAGTAGAAATTACTTTTCTAAAATTAAAAAGAATGAAACCAAGCCTTAACCTTGTAATGTTAGAGATGATGTTAGATCATCTATAGGACCCTTGTGTGTGATGATTGCAAGTAGTTAAGTATTGTTTGGTGATTGTGTACATCGTATTTATTTATAGACGCTAGTACCGACCAAGGATACGAGGAGGAAGGAGGATACTACGAAGAAGAAGCCGAGGAGAACTTCAACCACTGCTCTGCACAAGGCAAGCTAACACTTGCAATTTAGCAAGCTTATACTGATATTGATGCAAGCTGATACTATACCTATGCAAGCCAATACTTGCAAGCTTTATTAACTAAGTGGACCAATGAAAGCTAACCCTTGCAAGATACCCTACTGATGCCACAAACCACTACTTGTTACTATGCCTACTATATGCCTTAAGCATATGTGATCATACCCACTTGATAAACCAATCCTTGTTTTCCTTGCAAGCTACTTACTTTATTTCTTTATCAAAGCTCTTACTTAGAGTTTACTTAAGAAATTGGTAGATACTAGAAAGATATGTGAAGGTTGCAGAAAGAGCATAAAATTTGGCCTAAGTTAGAAACCTTGATATCAGCCTGAGACATAGGGTTGTACTTAGTTGAAAATCCACTAGTCTACCACCCCTCATTAGTGCTTACCCCCACTTGTAGATGCTAGTGCTAAGCATAAAACTTAATCAACTTTAGATGGGAATATTTGGTGGAAAAATGGTTTTGAAAACCTTGGAATGATGGATCATTCTATTGAAATGTTTTGGACATGTGTTTCTGAACACCTGATGATTTCGGTGATGAAAATGTGGAGGCATGAGCCTTAGCCTTTTATAAAACTGATGGTTGTCTGGATGCGGTACCATTCCAATTTTATCATACAACCACAATACCCGAAGATTGGGTAGGGCTTGACTGGAAACTTATGTACCTTAGTATTAGTTCCCTCACGACCAAGGTCTGAGCTGAGGCTACCTTGTGAAGATTGTCCACCTGTGCAGTACCCAAGATGACAGTTGGTCATGGTTGGGAGGCCAAACTCATAGGAGAGGTGCTTATACTAGGGCGTGTAATTGAAAGGTTAGGATTGATTATCCACATACTGAGTATGGTGAATTCAGGATTTGTTCCTGACGGATGTATCGAATGTTGTGGTGAAAGTGTACAATCTCTGCAGAGTGTCAAACTATTTGAATAGCCGCGTCCGCGGTTATGGACAGTTGGAGTGGCCATACTGTTCCCCCGTCACACTTTTCAAAATGACTTGTGAAATGAAGTGAGACTTTGACTTGACCACAACAGGGTTGTGACATGAATTACAAGATCCCACTTAGGAGTTATAAAATTGTGACTAGCTTTGGAACCTCGTAGAGATAAATCTGGCTTTTGCAAAACAACCCTAGAGCCTAGTGTCCTATTATCAAAACCTCCTTTTTCCCTTGTTAGTATTAGTTTGCGAGTACTTAAAGAGTACTCCTGGCTTTGTCCCTGGCTATTCCCATGGACAGACTATGAAGAGGAGTACCTGGAAGATGGACCCCAGGAAGGTTACGACAACTAGGATCATCTCCCATCGTCAGCATTTCCTGTGACCCCGAAGATGGAGCTTCGCCTACGCTACCGTTATTATTATGGATTCCGCTGCTTGATGTTGTATTAAGAACTAGATCATGAGATCCCTATTTGTGTAATAACTTATGTATCGTTTGTAATGGATGATGTACTATGGTATCCAATTCTGTTATGTCTCGCAAAAATGGTAATCCTGGGATTGCGATGTATGGCATAACAGGCATCTGGGATTAAAAATCCGGGTGTTGACACTCATCATCATCATCATCATCACCATCATCACCATCATCATCACCATCATCTTTGAGCACAAAATCATCCTGACCGCCACACATTTTGATGTCTTCATGCTCGCTTGAGAAGGCATCATGCTTAACAACAGGTTGGGTGTTCATGCCCGGTATCGCAAACAGAGACTGCTTTGTTTGCATTCCACATAGGCCGATATCATTAGGACAGTCTCTTCCCCAGTATCTTCGTTAACAATGTGCACAGACATCAGCACAGTCCTTGTGCCGAGGTGTTTACCCCACATCATGGCCAGAGCCTCCTTAGTGCTAACGTCACAGAAAGTCTGTGAATTTGTGTTGTAGTACCTGCTTATGAATTCATCATGCTATCCAATCGGAAACTTGCCAAGTTGCATGTGCAAGTCACTTAGAGTTATGTCCTCCGTGTATACTTTGAGCCGATAATCAAATCCACTGGTAACTGTGATTCTACCATCGGACAGGGTTTCAGTCCAACACCCATGCCGAATCTTCAAAAGAAATCTGGATGCAACAGACGTCCTATGGTCACCAACACAGATCCTCTCCATCACCACAAGACTAGAAACACTAATTGGGAGATGCAGAGATGGAATTGCAGTTCTTACCCTTTAGGGAGGACGTACGACACATTCAATGGGCTACAGAGCACCAAAGGTTTGCACCCCTCATCCACTTACCCTGTTTCTTGCTCCTCCATGTTCTCTAGCCTTGAAGGGTCCATATCTTTGCTCTCCGGCCGGGCAGGACCCATCTCCGTGTTCTTCGGCCAGGATCCATTTTCATGCGGGATCCAGATCAAAGCCACCATCATTGCACGAGAACCTAGCGCCCACCTCACGATTTTTCTTCCCAGACGTGCCTAGGCAGGGACGGAGGCAAGGAGATAGGGAAAGGGGAAAAGGCAGGGCGGGTAGGGCGAGTAGGGGATGATGGGAGGATGATAGTCCTGGGGGAGGACGAGAGTGTTGCACGACATGAAGGAATGGCGGCGGCAGGACCAGAGAAGTGGAGCGGAGTAGAGCGAAGCTGCGAGCGATAGAATATGGAAAATCAGACAATAATGGGGGGCACTTGAACCTGGGATGCGCGTCGTCGATATTCGAGGTGGTGGGGCCTGCTAGTCAGTAAAAGACCACGTCCTCTTCCCCTGTTTCTGATGGTGTTGCTACAATTCTATGATCATAGTGGCACATGCATAATTTTTGGACAGAACTAAGGACACAGTCGTAAATATACTTAAAATGGAACCCTGACCTGGTACATTGCCCGATCCTGTTGCTAGCCACGACCTATATTTTTGATATTTTAGCACTCTTATACTAAGAAGGGAAATAAAGATTGAGCAGTTAGTCAAACTAGTTTCAAATAACTAAGATACACTCTTACGAAGCATATCTATGGCCCCGCCTAAGAAGAAGCGTCGCCTCTGCCGCCGCCAAAGCTTGGATATTTGGTACCTCTGAGGTAGGCCATGCGACTGTACTACAAGGCCAGTCTCCCATTGCCATCCGAGATGGTTGATTTCACAGAATGTGCTTCATCTGCAGCGGCGGAAATGGCGACTGCGAAGGCCGCGGAGGCGTCGGGCAGGGCCAAGCGAGCGTCATGGAGAAAGAGCGCAACTGCATTTTCATTTGCTCTGCGCAGGAGAAAGAAGGTACATTCCAAAGCGTTCCTGCGAGCTTGTCACCAAGGGAACAAACCCCCAAACGGGGTGGCGCCAAGGTTAGCAAACTCTCGCTTACATGCCTCTGCACGAGCGACCTTACCGCAGTGGGCCAATCTGGGCGCACACTGTCAGCGGCAAAGACGATCCATCCTATGCACCATCAGCGTACACACCGTGGCAGCGAGCATCCATCTACACTCATCTTGTTGGAGTGTTCAACAGTTGGAGCCAATGACGGGCAACAGATCAGCACTATAATTCAGGTTCAGATTCACAAGGACCTAGGATCCCTGCCACGAGAAGCCGGAGTTCACGTTCAAAGAAATTGTTCCGGCGACGTGGTTGTTCATACTAAACCGGAACTAGTTCAAGTGCACCAACTAGTGCATGAACATTGCATATCTCTTGAAGTTTGGTGGGAAGGAAAAATATCAGTTGCGGTTGAATGATCACCGAACTTACGCCCTCTTTAGGCAATTGGCAAGCCAAATTTTTTGGTGGAGATCTGCAGTTTCTTCAGTGTAGAACAATTAAGTTCAGACTAACTCTATAGAATTCCTTTTGTAGAGGCAATATCCCCTTTTGTGCAGCTATCTCATACAGTAGTATGGAATTAGTTCGGAAGTAACCAAATACTATCAAGATGTATCTATTTATTCAATTACTACCGGCGGTTGAATTTAGTTTACTGTCATACTTATCCGAGGCAGACAAGATTCAGACACCATTTTATGAACTCATCTTGGGTGGTTTATTCATGAAATTTCCATAAAGAATCACTCACCAGCTCGAACAAATCTAGGTAAAAATTGTTCGAGGCATACAAACCAGCAGCATTTCTTGTCTTTTGGATCGCTCACTAGCAGCATTTTCTGGGAAATGGTGATATTGATCATTGCCAACCCACCCTCTTTTCAGGAGGCTAACCTTGGTTATTCACACAAATTCATTAGCCACACATACTAAAAAATTATTAGCCACACAAACTACAAATCATAAGGAACACATACTATGAATTCATTAGCTACACATTACAAATTCAGTAGCCACACATACTACATCAGTTCAAACAATTACATAAGACGTAATACGTGCTCGACTCTCAAGTCAGCAATCTTTCGGATTCACTAAACCTTTGTCTTCACTTGAGGAAAATCAGAATCACCAGCTTGTCCACACCCGGTCCCCCCACAAAAATCGTGCCCTCTGTCGCGGAACGGTACGGTGGTGGTCCTGAGCCATCGATCCTTCTAGGCTAACACTATACGTGACGAGTCCGCTTTATTGCCGCCTTGTCGGGGTCCTGAATGCCATGTACCGATTCCAGAACCTCCTGCAGGTGGATGATCACCGGGTGCTTCCAACAAAGCTATCGTCCTGCCATGGTTGGAATCTCCACCTCGTACATCTTAGGAACGGTGTATGGATCTTTCAGCAATGCCTTTACCTCGATGATCCCTCTGTCGCTCGGTGGCACAATCTCCACCAGCTCGCCGCCAAGGCTACTGACGAACTTCTTGAGGGCCTCCGGTTCCCAAGCATCCAATGGAGGACATCAAAGACGAGTTTAGAGAAGAAGAAAAAGCTGCCCCAAGCGATCATCCCACCCACAGGCGCTATGCCAATGCATGCAGCTCATTTTATCCCCACAACACTGGAAAGAACGGGAGGAATGCAGAACGCACTCACCGTCTGAGCTAAGGGAGAACTGGACAAAGAAATCAAATGGCGGCGCGCATACCTCAATATTGACCACTTTTTGTCTGATCCGAAAACGAGACCTGAAAGCCGACAACAAGTTTGCCAGTGACACGCCCAGACGCATTCCCAACACGGTGGCCATGAGAGTGTTGTCGTCGAACTCCTCTTCCAGGGCTACCATGCCAGGGGTGCGCGACAGCACGCAACCGCCCGAGGCCGGTCGCTTGTCCGGATTGCCCGGCCGGACGCGCTCCGTCGTGCGAGAAGGTCTAGGAAGCAGCAAGAGTCTAGGATGGGGATGTGAAGCTCCAACACGATAACTAGGAAAAATGAGGCAAGGGTGACTACGTCGATCTTCGATTAACGGCATGGGAGGTTGACCGAGCATGGCGGGAACGCAAGGAGAGCAACGGCAAGCTCCGATATGGAGACCAGTAGCTGGATCTAAGCAAGGTAATGGAGAGGGGAATAATAGGGGAGAAGAGCAGAGCAGAGAAGAAGGTATAGTCCTCGTAAGGGCAAAGGATAACGGGGAATACTGACAGGGTGGGGCAAGAAGAGTTGACGCCCACCAGTCTGAACTTTCGGGCCGCATATTAAAAACCTCCTCACTGCGATGATATAAAAGTGCCATGGTCACTTATGACGGTATAATAACGTTGTAGTCCGTTAAGCACTAGGGTGACTGTGCTGCCACCTCCTCGGTATGATTGATGCCCACAAGTTTAGGGGTTCGCTGAAATCTTTGATGGAAAGTATTACCCAAATTTATAGTTCGACTCAAGGGGAACACAAGAATACCAATAAGACTTTAGCAATTGAGACGTCACCCTTAATCACACATGTATATCAATAAACTTGCAAAGAAAGTGGTAATTTATGGCAGTTGATTTAAAGCAGTAAAGCAAAGCAGTAAATAAAGCAGCAGATTTCCAGTTTTCACCGGAAATAATGTTGTGAAACTTTTAGTTGCTAAAATGCAGGCATGAGGTGATAGAGGGGTGTTGCATGAATGATATCCATCATATAATGTATCATACTAACATGACATTTATTTCTAATTCAATTGTGTGTAGGTGTGTGCCCAAACATAATCATGCATGTAAGTTTGTATAATATATTTTTTCCTGCTTGCCCATTTCACCGAGGCCAACTTGGTACTGTAGGAAATTAAGATCTACATTTTCAAATAGACTAGAACAAAGAATTAACACTTTATGAACACACAATATCCTAAAACTATCATATATTCCAATTGTTTTCCCTAACTGTCACCTTAGGGTTCGTAGGTTCAACATAATAATAGGTAATACACTTTGCAAATACATACCAAACTCAAATATATGATTGGGAAATAAATGTTCAGTACTGAAATCATGACACTAGGTCCCTAGCAACAAGAGTTAAACATAGAAAAAATGTACCAACACTCATACAATAATGTCTACAAGATAAACACCTCAAATATCGATACACATGGATGGTTACATGATGGATCTCATCAAATCCCCATCCACCTCACATGCCCAAAGTGAATTACTCACACATGATGATGGGGGATGAACTCATGGTCGTTGGTGATAATGTTGATGATGGTGGTGGTGGAGAAGACATTGAAATCCCACTTCCCGGGATGGAGACCAGGACCAATCTGAGCCCTGAAATGAAGATCGTGGCTCTGGCGGCGCTCTATTTCGCTAAATGCTTCGTGATTCGGGGAAACTAGGTTTTCAGGGTATATATGAGGGAACACCAAAGGAGAGGCCAAGACGACGCTCTAGGGACGAAAGAGCATAGGTGGCGCGCCTAGGGGGTGGGTGTTCCACCTGACCTCTTTCGGGCCTCGTGGCTCCCGTCGCTTCATTCTTTGGCCCAAGTTGATTCTCCGGGTGAAAACTCATCAGGTATTTTTCCTTCGATTTATTGACATCTAGAAGGTCCTGAAACAACAAAAACATGAAAAAGAAGGTTTCTTAGAGATATGCCCAAGAGGCAATAATAAAGTGGTTATTATTATATCTTTGTGTTTATGATAAATTTTTACATCCCATGCTATAATTATATTAACCGGAAACATTAACACTTGTTTATTTTGTAAACATAAATGAGTCCCTAGTAATCCTCTATTTGAAACTAGCTTGTTGATTAATAGATGATCACGGTTTCCTGATCATGGACCTTGGATGTTATTAATAACAAGATCATATCATTAGGAGAATGATGTGATGGACACACACCCATAGTAAGCATATCATAAGATCAAGTCATTAAGTTCCTTTTGCTACAAGCTTTCAGGTACATAGTAACCTAATCCTTCGACCATGAGATCATGTTAAATACCATCACTGGATGAGTACTTTGATGACATCAAACACCACTTCTGTAATTGAGTGGTTATAAAGGTGGCATTAGGTCTTATGAAAGTATGTGTTGAAGCGGATGGATGAAGAGTGGGATTTGTCCATCCATATGTATCTGAACACATGGTATCAGATCCGACTCTATGTGTAGATCTGTTGCACGAGTAGAACACAATGGTTTTGTGGGCATTGATGCTTTTGTTGTTTCTTGGTTTTTGTGTACTTTGAATCTTGCGGGATGGTGGGATGAAGCGGTCCGGGCTAATCTTACATGTCCTCACACATGAGACTTGCTCCACGCTCAACGTGCAACTTGTATTGCACAAGTGGCTTTGAGGATGTCTATATCTCCCACCATAGTTAAGATTCAATTTAAAATGGGCACTTGACAACACTTGTATCAACATTGTGGTTCGTGTTCGTAGGTAAGAATGGTTCTTATTCGAAAGCCCCAAGCCTCATAAAACATGCAAAGAAAATTAGAGGCGTCTAACTTTTTTTGCAGGGGCATGTGATGTGATATGGCCTTGATGTTATTGTGATTATATTTAATGTATGCAATGATCCTTATTGTAAGTTGGCAACTGGCAGGAGCCTAATGGTAGTCTTCAATTTTTTTAAGACCTGCGTGTTGATTCATCATGTAATAGTTTTATTCCAAGTAGTTTTAATAGTTGCTATTGGTGATGGACAACCATGAAGCGGCACCATTAACCTTGACGCCACGTTGGTGATGATGGAGATCATGTCCGTGCATTGGAGATGGAGATCAACAGCACAAGAAGAAAGGCCATATCATATCACATATTATGAATTGCATGTGATGTTAATACTTTTATGCATCTTGTATTGCTTAGATCATGACGATAGCATTATAAGATGATCCCTCTCACTAAATATCAAGTAATAAAGTGTTCGTCCTTAGTAGGCACCATTGCTAAGACTCGTCACTTCGAAGCATCTCGTGATGATCGGGTGTGATGGATTCTACGTGTGCATACAACGGGTGCAAGCCAGATTTGCACATGCGGATACTAAGGTTAATCTTGATGAGCCTAGCATGTATAGAGATGGTCTCGAAACACAAAATACAGAAAGGTAAATCATGAGTCATATGAATGGAATGCTGAACATGTTGATTGTTCGCCTTTGAAGTCACATCTTCTCTCGTGAAGATCATACTTGGTGTTGTGGATTTGGTTTGTGTAATCACTAAAATAATGTGAGGGATGTTGTTTTGAGTGGGAGTTCACCTAGTTAATTTGAGAATTAATTTTGAACTCAATTTATCATAAACTTGGTCTAAACGCTTTGCAAATATGTTGTAGATCATGGCGGCCCCTACCATCAATTTTAATGCGTTCCTAGAGAAAGAAAAGTTGAAAAACAATGGAAGCATTTTCACGAACTGGTTTCGTAACATGAGGATTGTCCTCAATGCTGGTAAGTTGACCTATGTGATGGATGCACTGCTGGGTGACCCGCCTGTAGCTGATGCTACCGATGAGGTGGAAAATGTTTACTTCATTCCGAAGAATCAATATGTCAACACCCGGATTTTTAATTCCAGATGCATGTTATGCCATACATCGCAATCCCAGGATTACCATTTTTGCGAGACATAACAGATTGGTACCATAGTTCATCATCCATTACAAACCATAATAAAGGTCTTACAAATAAAGGATCTCATGATCCAGTCTTAATAAAATCAATGCAGCGGAATAATATAATAACGGTAGCGTGGGCGAAGCTCCATCTTCAGGGTCACAGGGAATGCTGACGATGGGAGATGATCCTATTTGTCGTAGACTTCCTGCTGTCCATCATCCTGGTAGTCCTCCTCATAGTCTTGCCATAGGAATACCTAGGGACAAAGCCATGAGTACTCTTTAAGTAATCACAAACTATCACTAACAAGTAAAGTGGTTCAAGTAGGAATCCTAAGCTCTAGGTTGTTTTGCCAAAATCTAGATTTATCTCTAATTGAGTTTAGAAGTAAAGAAAACTAGCTTAAAGTTTTACAACACCCAAGTGGGAACTTAATTATCTTGTCACAACCCTGTTGTGGTCAAGTCAAAGTCACAGTTCACTTCACAAGTCATTTTGAAAACATCTGACGACAGAACAATATGGCCACTCCAACTGTCCATAACCGCAGACGCGGATATTTGAGTAGTTTGACACTCTGCAGAGGTGGCACACTTTCACCACAACATTCGATACATCCGTCAAGAACAATCCTGATTCACCATACTTAGTATGCGGATAATAAATCCTAACCTTTCAATTACACACTCTAGTATAGGCACCTCCCCTATGAGTTTGGCCTCCCAACCATAACCATCTGTCATCTTGGGAACTGCACAGGTGGAAGATCATAACAAGGTAGCCTCAGCTCAAACCTCTTCCGCAAGGGAACCCATAATAAGATATATAAACTTCCAGTCGAGCCCTACCCAAATTCGGGTATTGTGGTTGTACGGTAAAATTGGAATGGTATCACATCCGAAACCAACCACCAGCTTTTATAAAAGGGCTAAGGCTCGTGCCTCAGCATTTTCATCATCAAATCATATGGTTTTCATAACACATGTCAAAACATTTCATTAGAATGACTCATCTTTCTAAGGTTTTTATAATCATTTTCACCAGGTATTCCCATCTAAAGTGATCAAGTTTTATGCTTAGCACTAGCCACTAAAGTTGAGGGTAATCACTAATAAGGGGTGATAATCAAGTGTGACTTATCCAAATCTAGTCTCATGTCTCAGTATGACATCTAGTTCTAACTAACTTTGGCCAAGTTTTATGCTCTTTATGCTACCTCTAATATCTTTCCAAAACTCACTAAATACTAACTAGAAGTAAATAAAGAACTTTGATAAAGAAATAAAATAAGGCTTGCAAGTAAAACTGGGATTTGGTATAATAAAGTGGTATAACCAAATATGCCTAAGGCCTCTAGTTTGCATATTTATCATGCAAGTGTTAGCTTGCTAAGATGACTTGCATAGGTAACATGCAAGTGGTAGCTTGCTAAGATGACTTGCATAGGTAACATGCAAGTGGCAGCTTTCCTTGAGTAGTGTAGTGGTTGAAGTTATCCTCTACTTCCTCTTCGTAGTAGTCTCCTTCCTCTTCGTATCCTTGGTCGGTACTAGCATCTATAAATAAATACGAGGAACACAATTACCAAACAATACTTAACTACTTCTATTTGGCACACAAAGGTTCACACTAGATGATCTAGCATCATCACAAGGATTAAGTAATTAGTCTTATTTATTTTATTTTGGAAAAGTAATTTCTACTCATTGAAAAACTACTTAAGATTTAATATTCTCCATCAAAATATTGGATCATGTTGACACATGTCATCACCACATATTTCAATACTTGGGAATGTGATTTAAAGTGGTGTCACAATTTAATAAGGTTTAACATTATTATTTTAATTAATTAAAGTGATTAGAAATGCCTATGGGGCATTATTTTAATACTTGTCCATTATAACTGCAAGTAAACCTAGATATTTTTACATATTCAGAAAGAGATTGTCAAATGTGATTTTTGAGAGTTGGAATCAACTCAAAAGCATTTATGGTTGATTTTTGAAAAAATGTTTGAATGCAGAAAAGTCTCTGCCTTGTTATTTTTACTATGGATGATCTATAATTCCAAATGATTTGAATCCAATGGGCTTGGATTAACAATTTCATTACCGTTATAACAAAATTTGTTTCATGCAATTTTGTTTAGTAAATATCTCTAAATTGATTTTTGAATCAATTGACAGAACTAGGTTTGAAATAAAATGGAAAAAATCTAAATTTAAATCTACCGGGTGGCGCGGGAACTAACTAGGCCAGCCCACTGCACACAACGTAGCGCTTGGGATGACTGATGTGTTGGCCCCACATGTCAGCGACTCTGGCTACACGAAGCAGTAAGTGGCAATCTGGACCGTGCGTTTAGAATGTAATCTAACGGCTGAGGCTCATCGTCGACGATGAACAGATCCGGCGAGGTTTAAACCCTAACACAGCGGTGGGGTCGTGTGAGGATCACTAGGGCTCCAGCAAGGGTCTGCGTTGGGGGCGAACAAAGTTGTCGACAATGACGGTTTGAACGGTGTTCGCGGCGGCTCCTGGGGTGGATCCAATCAACGGCTCCTCTTCTCCTCCTGCGCGGTAGATTCAGGTGAAATTCCAGTGATGCGGAGCTTGCCTTGCTCCGGTGAGAGGTGTGGGAGGTTCTATGAGAGGTGGGGAGTGAGATGGTGTAGCGATTTGGGGCTGGGGTAGCCTCCTTTTATAGCCAAGCGAGAAAGGCAGTGCGGCATGGGCAGAGCTCGTCGGGGTCGATAGTACAATGAGCTAACGGCATGATGGAGGGTGTAGGCCGAGATGATCAAGGACTTAATGGCGTGGCAAGGGGCGGTTGAGGTTGGTCGGAATGTGTTGGTGCTCTGAGCGGCACCGACGGTGGTTTTGATGATGCACAGGTGCTACTGGTCGCGCAACGACGAACGGGGATATCTGGGAGGTTCCTGGTGTCGTGGTGATTGCAGGCACGAGCGGCGAAGGCGAGGCGTGGCGTGTACGTGCGTGTTAGGCGCTGCGCTCTAGCGTGCTCTCGGCATGGCGCAGAGACAAAGGGCGCGACACGTTCTATGTGGTCCATGGTCGGTTGGCAAGGGGAAGCTCGGGTGGCATGGCACTGGTGCAAGGGTAGGGGTGATAGGATGATCAATGTTGTGGTTGTCACTGGGGGAGACAAGGGCGAGATTTGGAGAAAAGAATTAGACAAGACTTTAATCACAAACAGTAGAAGTTAGGCAGTGTTTACTATGTTCACTAACTATTTGATGAAATGGCCGAAAGAAATTTAGTGTGAAATTTTTGAATACAATTTGGTGAGTGCTCTGGTCACATACTTGGTAGTATGTAGTTTCTTGGGTTTGGCAAGGTGAACTCTTTTAAGTAGTTTTTGAGAAATGGTGATCTTTAGTACCTACACTTGATTCAGTTTTGAATTGTCATTTGAATGGATTTGCAAAATGTTTCTGTTGGTTTGCAAGGTGGGCTTGGGTTCACTTTTACTTGGTCTAGCAAGGGCTGAAAAGAATTAGATTTGTTTTTGTTAGAAAACTTGGACTAGAAACACTCAAAGTGGTATAGTGAACAAGTTTGGCCAAAATGACCATTTGCTTATATATCTTATTTTTGAATTTCTCTTTATTTGATTCTGCTTGGAAATGATTTAGATGATGTTGTTTTCATCTTTAAACCAATTCTTGCCATTCATAGAAATCAAACAAGGCAATACAAGCATTCATGCATTCATCACACACACATGCATTCATCACACACACATGCATTCATATTGATTTTAATTAACAAAAGTTTTTGTTAGCCCTAAACTTGGGTGATTGGAAATTGATAATCTTGATTAATATTTTTGGGGTGTTACAAGCCTTCCCCATTAAACATAATCTCTTCCCGAGATTTAAGGTAAAGAAAACTAGGATTTAAAGAGATCTAGAAACTTTGTCCTAATGTAATCTTCTCGCTCCCAGGTAGCTTCTTCTTCGGTATGGTTACTCCACTGGATCTTGAGAAACTTGATACTCTAGGTTCTGGTGGTTCAGAAGGCTTCTTCCAAAATATGAATGGGTACTTCGGGATATGTGAGGTCCTCGTTGATCTCTATGGTTTTGTGATCAATATTCTTTAAAACTTCGGTCTTCTCCAGGACTTCTAGGCATTTGCGAAGTAATGAGATATGAAACACCTTATGCACGGTTGCCATCTCCTCCGGCAGTTCCAGTTGATATGACACTTCTCCTCGGCGATTCAAAATCTTGAAGGGTCCGATATATCTGGGGCTAACTTTCCTTTGAGTTGGAAACATTGCATTCCTTTCAAGGGTGATACTTTCAGATACACAAAATCTCCGATATTGAAGGCTAGGTCTCGACGTCTCTTGTCGGCATAACTCTTCTGTCTGGATTGGGTGGTCTTAAGATGCTCACGAATCTTGTGAACTTTCTCTTTGGCTTCTCGTAGGATGTCGGGTTCGAAAATATGACTCTCTCATACTTCCAACCAATTCAAAGGGGTATGACACTTCCTTCCATACATACATTCAAATTGGGCCATTTGCAAACTGGCTTGATAAATATTGTTGTATGAGAAGTCTGCGAAAGGCAGACAATCTCCCATTTTGATCCATATTCCAACACACAAGATCTTAACATATCTTCGAGTATTTGGTTTACTCGCTCTGTTTGTCCATCGGTCTGTGGGTGATAAGCTGTGCTGAAATCCAGTCTTATTCCTAATCCTTCTTGGACTTTCTTCCAAAACCTCGAGGTAAACTGGGTTCCTCGATCCGACACAATGTTCTTGGGGACTCCATGCAAACTAACTATCCTAGCAATGTACAACTCTCATAGCTTCGAACTCTGATAAGTGGTCTTGAACGGTAAGAAATGAGCAACTTTGGAAAATCTATCCACTATGACCCAGATAGAGTCATTTCCCCTACTAGATGTAGGAAAACCGGTGATAAAATCCATTCCAACTAAATCCCATTTCCATTCCGGAATCTGCAACGGTTGCAAAAGTCCCGCGGGTCTCTAATGTCCTGCTTTGACTCTCTGACAGATATCACATTTGGCTATGTATCTTCCAATTTCTATCTTCAACTTATGACACCAAAATTGCTCCTTCAAATCCTGATACATCTTCGTTCCTCCGGGGTGGATAGAATAAATAGTATCATGGGCTTATTTCAAAATAGATTGCTTCAACTCTGAATCTGCGGTGAATCCGGGTACCTTCCCTGTACCGATACGATGTTTGATTCCGTCGTTACTAGCATTTCCTTTCTGCGCCTCCTTGATCTGACTGATCAAAGTGGGTTGAAGTTCTATGCTAGCCAAAAATCCTGCACTAACTAGCTCCATTCTGAAATCTTCCAACTCCTTGTGCAAACTCGGTTGCTCTTTCAGAATCATGGTTTTCAGTCGACACGACAATCTGCTAAGAGCATATGCTACCACATTGGCTTTGCCAGGTTGATAGTGAATGTCAAGGTCATAATCCTTGATTAGCTCTATCCATCTCCTTTGCCTCATATTCAGCTCCTTCTGGGTGAAAATATACTTCAGGCTCTTGTGATCTAAATAAATCTCACAACGTTTACCCATGAGGTAATGCTGCCATGTCTTCAAGGCTAAAACTACGGCTTCTAGTTCAAGGTCATGGGTAGGTAATTCTGCTCATGTTGCTTCAGTTGTCGGGATAGATAGAATATGACTTTGCCTTCTTGCATTAGCACACATCCGAGACCAATCTTGGATGCGTCACAAAACACATAAAAAGGCTTCGTGATATCCGTCATGATCAAGATTGGGGCTGAAATTAATCTCTTCTTAAGCTCTTGAAAACTTGCTTCACATTTGTCCGTCCATTCAAACTTCTTATCTTTCTTCAACAATTGGGTCATGGGTCTTGCGATGCTCGATAATCCTTCGACTAACTTGCGGTAATATCCTTCTAATCCGAGAAATGTGCGAAATTGGGTTTGAGTGGTTCGGGCTTGCCATTCTTCCACATCCTTAACCTTGGCAGGGTCGATAGAAATTCCTCCTGCCGACACGATATGTCCGAGGAATCCTACTTCCTTTAACCAGAACTCACATTTGCTAAACTTGGCATACAACTGATGCTCCCTAAGGGTTTCAAGGATGGTTCTTAGGTGTAGCTCATGTTCTTCTTCTGATTTGGAATAGATCAGAATGTCATCAATGATATTCATGAGGTTCATGAAATAAGCGGGGGCATTGGATAATCCAAAAGACATGATAGTGTACTCATACAGTCCATATCTGGTGGTAAAGGCAGTTTTTGGAATATCTTCTGCGCGAATCTTGAGTAGATGATAACCAGTTCTAAGGTCAATCTTAGAAACACTTTGACACCAGTCAACTGGTCAAACAGATCTTCTATCTTCGGAAGTGGGTACTTGTTCTTAATGGTGACATCATTTAGCTTCTGATAATCCGTGCACAAACGGTTACCTCCATCTTTCTTGTCCACAAACAAGACATGTGATCTCCATGGCGACGCACTTGGTTGAATCAGTCCTATCTCCAGCATACATCTAGTTGCTTCTTCATCTCCACTAATTCTGACGGGTTCATACTATAAGGTCTCTGAGATATGGGTCCAGTTCCAGGGATAAGTTCAATGACAAACTCGATATCCCGATCTGGGGCAGACCAGGCAATACATTTGGAAATATGTCAGGGTATTCGCAGACTACTCTGACTTGGTCAATGCTTGGTTGAGCTAGACTCTTGTTGCACTTGAATTTACGGGGCAAGGTTTCAGGTACATGCTCTACTGATACTCCAGTGGTACTAGTCATGGTTATGGCTTTCTTGGCATAGTCGATTAATCCTTTATGTTTCAACATCCAATCCATTCCTAGTACTACTTCCAAACCTTTGGTTCCAAGTACTATTAGATTAGCATAAAAATATATGCCATGGATTCTGATAAGTAAGGCCTTGCAAATTTGTCTAGCTTTGGTGGTTCAACCAGGTATTTTAACTATCATAACATGCTTCAATTTGGTTGGTTGAATCTTACTAGTGCATGCAAATTCTTCCATAACAAATGATGCTCCAGAATCAAACAACACTCTTGCAAGTACCGAGTTAACATAAAACATACCTAGCATGACATCTGGCGCTTCTTGGGCCTCTTCAGCATTCATGTGAAACAGACGGCTGTTGCGGTTGAGCGAGTTCCCTGGGGCAAATCTCCTTCCAGGGTGAACACGGCACTGCTGCTGAGCTGGGGCATTCACATTGGTAGCTGCTGCAAGATTCTTGGGGAACTCATTGGAGTAGTGACCCTTGGTTCCGCATTCATAAAAAGTAACCTGAGACTTGTCTTTTCCTGCAATAGGCACAACATTGCTTCCAGTCCTTGGGGCAGTATTGGTGTTGTTGGTGTTGCTGTTGTTGAACTTGGGCGGTGCACGGTTGAAATTGTTGAAGTTGCCGGGCTTGTTGTTGTGGTTACCTCCGGGCCTTGGGTTTCCTCCTCCACGCTGGGATAGTTCGGACAGGTCATCGGGGGTCTATTGTTTCTTGGGGCATATCCTGTAGACGGGTTGGGGCGATACTTTGGGGTATGGTGGGTTCCTGGTTGATGCATCATTCGACGCTTGCGGCTCTCATTGGCTTGGTTGATCTTTCCTTCCATCTGAATGGCAGAATCCACTAAGGCTTCGATGTCAGTAAAAGGAATGTTGACAAATACTATGTGGATCTCATCATGCAAACCATTCAAGAACCTCTCCTTCTTTTTGGCTTCAGTGTCAATCTCATCTGGTGCAGACCTAGCTAACGACAGAAATTTGTCACGGTACTCAACTACTGTCATCCCCCTGTAAGGGGTCCCAACCTAATAAGGTTGATCCCTCCTGTGTTTTACAATGCTAGTCCCTGGATCAATAGCTAGCATCCATAGTTAAGATGTAATATCAAGAAACAAAGGTCATAATATAACTTTATAACCAGGAATAACATAATTTTATTACATCTTTCATAGCTCATATGGCTATTACATTACATTGCAGCGGAATAAATATAGTCATGGGTCCTTCATCTTCAAAGTGCCACAGGCAGATGTTGGTTGTAGACTTTGTAATCCTAAACAATCAATCTTCACTAAATCAATCAAACCTGCAACATACAAGTTACAGCCACAAAGGGTCAATACATTTGAATTGTATTGGCAAGTGATACTATATTTGTATAGTGGAGTCTATCATCTATATGCATTTGGCTAAGTGGAGTTGAGGCTTGCATTGCTCAAAATAGATTTTTCCTTAACATTTGAAAATACTAAGTTTTTGCTTGACAAAATCATTTTTCCTCAATCAAAGATTTCAAGATCCTTGTACCAAGCCATCTCTCCATCAATGATTGAATAATTCAATCAATCCCTTATTCAAACCACAAGATTTTAATTTAGAAATTGGAGTGATGAGATTCTTGATTGCTTCCATGTCTTGATGCTCGAATTGTCCTTTACCAGGGACATGGCTAAGTACTTAGGTTTTACACTCTGCAGAGGTGGTGCACTTTACCCACAAGACTTGGTTTCCCAAGACAAGATCTTTCAGAAGCTTTCCCTTAGACCAAAATGGACGCGCTCCAACCTATCAAACACTACCACCCACTGTCCATTTGGCTAAGTTCTTGCAACCTATATGATCATGGCAGAGCCCATATTGCCAAGTGGTTGCACTTGAAGCTTCTCAACATTTGACATCTCAAATCTCTTTGTTTCCTGGGTGGCATTCCACAAGTGAGATACACAATCCAAGTCCATGGCATTGTGAACCACTCAACCATTCTCCACCAAGCTTTTCCATTCCACCCAGGTGATTCATTAACTTAGTTGTTTTATTAAACAAAATCACAAGTCCTTAGACTTAGAATATTTTTCCATAGTGTGAATATATATCCCACCCATGTTTTCTATTAGCTAGGCTAAGCTTGGTAGTAGTAGGAATCTCTAACTTAGGAAATCCTACTAAGGATTCATTACTAAGTTTTCCTATAGCAAGATCTATATTTAGCAAAATCCATGCAAGTTTTACTTAGCAAAATCACTAATGCATAATAGAAGTATTGGGATAGAAAGTATGAAGCATCACTTGCCTTTTTGGTAGAGTATAGGTTCACTTCTTGATCTTTGCAATAATCACACTCTTCAAGTCACTACAAATCAATCAAGCAAGGCACAAACTCAATCTACCAATCAAGCAAAACAACACACATAAATAACAAAGTCAAAGAAATGCATGCAAGCATGCCAAGCTTGTTTTGTCTGAAAAAGTGGTTCCTAGTGGGTCATAGACATTTAGGTACATCTAATGGTCATTTTCTAAAGTGGCCAAGTCATTTGCAAAAAGGTTTCACTTTAAAACCATTTTCAAAACAAAGTGTTATTTTATGTGGTGTAGAAATATTTTTATTAAGGCATTAGCCTATAGGGTTCACCAAATGAGTTGTTATTACAAAACTTGGTGTTTTTGGGTCAGTAGGTTTCGTCCAAAACATTTTCTCAAGGTTTTCTTCCCATAAACATTTTTATAATTAAAATCAACAATTTTATTTAGCTAGAAATGGACTAAACTAATTAATCCATTCCAAACTTTTCCAAATTCATTTTCCAAACCATGGGTTGGTTCCTAGGGTCAGTAAGGTCACAACAAACCATTTTGCAAAGGTTTTAATCCAAAAATCATTTTTAAACAATTTTTCTAGTCTAAACAAGTACACAAAAGTTTCTGCACATTCAAACAAGCTAACAGTTACTATTTGCCAAACTAAGGGTATGGTTGGCTAGGTATTGTTCTCCTGAATCCATTGATATAAAATTTGTCAAATTTGGACGTGTGGTTCAAAAGTTATAAGGTTTTCAAAATGGCATTTCAATCTGATTTCAATTTCTGTTTTTAAACAGACAGGTGACACGCGGCGTCATTCTACTGGACGGTACCGGTTCGCTGCGGATCACGCTCTGGTGCGTTGGATCAAGTCTAATCGTGCGGCACAGATCGCTTGGTACCCCTTCGCTTAAGTGAGTCTATCGTGACGCTGCGATCTAGATCGGACGGTGCTAGCGTGCTCGACCATAGTCGGGCGGCGCTGCGACGGCTGCTGGCGGCGGCGACTCTGTTTCACGACGGCGCCGGCGATACAGGAAGCAAAGGAGAGGGGGAGTGTGCTCACCGGGTTCGTTGACGCTCGCTGATGCTCAACGTGGTACGGGTTGGTGAAGGGGCGCACTGGGTCGGGCTTGATTGCTCGCCGGAGTTGAAGACAACGTCGGGCGGCTCTGTCTAAGGTTGAAGTCGACGTTGCAGATCATGCGTAGGCAAACCAAGGGCGTAGTTAGGTACACAAGACCAAGGCGAATACGTTGGTGTGATCGGAAAGACGCGGGGCGGTTAGTGCTTACCGAGGAAGATCGTCGGAGAGGTTGCAGACGCGGCGGCGTTCGGAAGTTTGTCGTAGCCGAGGCTCTGGGGCACCCGCGGTCAAATGGGTGGTACGGGGAGGAAGGTCTGGGAGTGGGGAACTTGTTCGTGTGCTCAGTGTGGCATGGGGTGGTCCGGTTTGGATGGAATCGTCAATGGACCTCGTCGGAGACAGGGAGAGTGGCTGGCGAAATACGGCAGCCTGGGGGCGTGCTCGGGGAAGGAGGCAGAGGGGAAAGGAGGAGGAGACGCTGGGGTTTTAACGCGCATGGTCAATGGCGGGTTTAATCCATCCTTCAATGTGAATTACGTCGGGTTTAACTCACCTGCAACGGCCGGCGAGGGGGAAAGGTGTGGTTCGCGGGTGGGGAAGAAGAGCAGTAGGGTGTGGGGTCCGCTGGCAGTGAAAGGAAAGAAGAAGGGGAGGTCCACCTGTCGGTTGCTGGGTGGGTGCGGTTCTGAGTGAAAAAGAAAACGGTTCGGGGAGGGGATTTGGGCTAGGTGGGCTACTGTTGGGCCACTTCGTTGGGCTGGTCTGTTTCCTCTATTTTTTTCTGTCTAATTGTTTTATTCTTTTCTAATTCTTTTTCTGTTTTGATTTTAAACAAACAATTCATTTCCAAAATGATTCAAACAATCATCAAGCTTTTCAAATATGAATTTGGTTCTGCTTAACATCATAATTCACATTCTAAAATAAAATATTATTTTAAATCTTTTTAGGTTCCATTTATTAATTAAATAAATGGATCATTAGTTATTTAATAAAATAGGGTTTGTTTTATTAATAATATCTTCATTTAAAATCCAAAATGTTTTCAAAACTCAAACAGTAGGTTTTATTTTGGAATAAAGAATATTTGGAAAACTTGTTTAAAATAAAATAATCCTTTTACTTTAGGGTCCTTTAATAATTAAATAAAATGGGCCTTAGTTATTAAATAAAATAGAATTTGATTTTATAAATAAAATCTTTATTTGAAACCTAAATATTTTCAAAACCAAATCAATAGGTTTTATTTGGAAATATTAAATACTTGGAAACCTATTTAAAATAATTTAATAAGTTTTGAGGTTTTAATTAAAATGGTAAAACCTTTAAATAAAACTTGGATAGTAATTCTTTATTAATTTACTTAAATAAACCTTTGTTATTTTTATTCAAAACAAAATGTTTCAATTCAAAGTTTGGTCAAGTTTTAATTTGGCTTTATAAAATAATCCTTATTTGTAAAACTTCTATTTCATTTGAAAACAAATCTTTTCATTTAATTATTTCAAAATAATATTTCCAAATGTTTTTATTTTTCCTTTTATTAAATGTTTATCTTTTTAAATCCCTTTAGGTTTTTATTTAATTCAAATGGGTTTGAAGTTCCAATTGCATTCAAAAAGTTTCTTCTGGCTCTAAAAATCAAACAAAGTTTTATTTTATTAATTTATTTTCACATTACAAGATTTGGAAAATCTTGGGATGTGACAGGCTACCACCCTTAAAATAAATCTCGTCCCGAGATTTGGGAAGGCTGGGGTTACAAGCAAGTTCAAAACAACTAGGGTACTACCACCCTTAAAAATTTTCCAACAAAAATTACACATTGCCCTTCTTGGGATCCTGGGAAATACTTTCTCTAAGCAAACAGTTGCATGTGTCCTTGGTTTCCATACTTGACTCATGGGCCAAGGTTGAGATCCTTCATAGACTTGTTTAACTTGTTCTTCATCTTTTCTGGACAATTGCTTGCATAGTGTCCTGGATTCTTGCAGTTGAAACAATGAATGTCCTTGAGTTCTTTGCGTTGCTCTTGTGGGCAAGTTGCTACATAATGGCCTGGTTCTTTGCAGTTATTGCACCACACTTGGTCAATCTCTTTATTCTTCTTGTTCTCTGGGCATCCACTGGAGTAGTGTCCCATTTCCTTACATTTACGACATTGCACAAGGTTCATATCTTGCTTGGGCTTCTTGATTTTCTTTGATCCTTTGAATTGGGTTGTCTTGTTTGGATGTAGGAGTGGTCCTTTTCCTTTGGTAGACTTGGATCCTTCTTGTTTCCTTTGTTCCACCATGGCATAGATAGGACATTGGTTAGGAATATGATCACTTCCTTCACAAAGGTAGCAAGTAGCTTGAGAGGTGGGACATTGTCCAACAGGATGATCTTCTTCACAATTGGGGCATTGTCCTTCATGCTCCTTGGAGGTATGATCCTTGTCTCCACAAATAATGCAAGCTGGGGCTCTATCTAGAACAATATTCTTGTCATCTTTGTTATCAGAAACTCTTTTGGGATAGCTTTCTTCCATGCTAATCATTTGATTAGTCACCTTAAGCATCAGTTGGGATTGTTCCTCCAAAAACTTTTGTAGTGCTGGATCTTTATCACTATTGTTGACTATGAACTGAGCTGTCAGTTGGTTCAACTCGTGTTGGGTTCCTATGAGCTCTTTCATGTTGTCTTCTTGGTTGGTGTTGGTGTCTCTTGGAGTAGTCATCTGTTTGGGTTGGATTGGGATTAGAATAGGCAAGATTTTTCTAAGGAATCAATTCTAATCACACACACCACAATTCACACAAGCAATGTGCATGCAATCACAAACAAACATTTCACTCAAACAAGGTTCAAACACATACTTAGGCAACAAAATATTTTTGTCACACCACACAAGTTGGTGGTTTTGTCTTAACTAAAATATGGTGGTCCATCTATATGGTTCACTTGTGATCTTTTCTTCTTCTTGGTTGATTCTTCTTGCATGAGTTCATGGTTTCCTTGAAAAACTCTTGGTTACTATGCTTCAAAGTTATTGATGGTTCCTTCTTATTATGCATTCCCTCAGTCTCTAAATCTTGAGTAAGATTTCTTTGTTTCACTTGTAGTCCTTAGTGGTATCCAAGTTGGAAGTCCTTGGTGAACATGCTGAAGATGTTGAAGTCATTAGAGTTGAAGATGTTGAAGAAGTCTTTTGCACATGGTGTAGTCTTTTGGTTATGGGGTAGGCTTTTCCATCAAGTTGAAGTAGAAGAGATGTAGAGTTGAAACCAAAATGGTTGAGGAAAGAGTTTACAAGATTGTTTTGTAAGTAAGTTTTTGGAACAAAATAACTCCTATTTTTCTAAGGGTTTTTGTCCAATCCTAGGGTTTACAAATCCTACAGGCAACACAATGCTCTGATACCATCTGTAGAGGGGTCCCAACCTAATAAGGTTGATCCCTCCTGTGTTTTACAATGCTAGTCCCTGGATCAATAGCTAGCATCCACAGTTAAGATGTAATATCAAGAAACAAAGGTCATAATATAACTTTATAACCAGGAATAACATAATTTTATTACATCTTTCATAGCTCATATGGCTATTACATTACATTGCAGCGGAATAAATATAGTCATGGGTCCTTCATCTTCAAAGTGCCACAGGCAGATGTTGGTTGTAGACTTTGTAATCCTAAACAATCAATCTTCACTAAATCAATCAAACCTGCAACATACAAGTTACAGCCACAAAGGGTCAATACATTTGAATTGTATTGGCAAGTGATACTATATTTGTATAGTGGAGTCTATCATCTATATGCATTTGGCTAAGTGGAGTTGAGGCTTGCATTGCTCAAAATAGATTTTTCCTTAACATTTGAAAATACTAAGTTTTTGCTTGACAAAATCATTTTTCCTCAATCAAAGATTTCAAGATCCTTGTACCAAGCCATCTCTCCATCAATGATTGAATAATTCAATCAATCCCTTGTTCAAACCACAAGATTTTAATTTAGAAATTGGAGTGATGAGATTCTTGATTGCTTCCATGTCTTGATGCTCGAATTGTCCTTTACCAGGGACATGGCTAAGTACTTAGGTTTTACACTCTGCAGAGGTGGTGCACTTTACCCACAAGACTTGGTTTCCCAAGACAAGATCTTTCAGAAGCTTTCCCTTAGACCAAAATGGACGCGCTCCAACCTATCAAACACTACCACCCACTGTCCATTTGGCTAAGTTCTTGCAACCTATATGATCATGGCAGAGCCCATATTGCCAAGTGGTTGCACTTGAAGCTTCTCAACATTTGACATCTCAAATCTCTTTGTTTCCTGGGTGGCATTCCACAAGTGAGATACACAATCCAAGTCCATGGCATTGTGAACCACTCAACCATTCTCCACCAAGCTTTTCCATTCCACCCAGGTGATTCATTAACTTAGTTGTTTTATTAAACAAAATCACAAGTCCTTAGACTTAGAATATTTTTCCATAGTGTGAATATATATTCCACCCATGTTTTCTATTAGCTAGGCTAAGCTTGGTAGTAGTAGGAATCTCTAACTTAGGAAATCCTACTAAGGATTCATTACTAAGTTTTCCTATAGCAAGATCTATATTTAGCAAAATCCATGCAAGTTTTACTTAGCAAAATCACTAATGCATAATAAAAGTATTGGGATAGAAAGTATGAAGCATCACTTGCCTTTTTGGTAGAGTATAGGTTCACTTCTTGATCTTTGCAATAATCACACTCTTCAAGTCACTACAAATCAATCAAGCAAGGCACAAACTCAATCTACCAACCAAGCAAAACAACACACATAAATAACAAAGTCAAAGAAATGCATGCAAGCATGCCAAGCTTGTTTTGTCTGAAAAAGTGGTTCCTAGTGGGTCATAGACATTTAGGTACATCTAATGGTCATTTTCTAAAGTGGCCAAGTCATTTGCAAAAAGGTTTCACTTTAAAACCATTTTCAAAACAAAGTGTTATTTTATGTGGTGTAGAAATATTTTTATTAAGGCATTAGCCTATAGGGTTCACCAAATGAGTTGTTATTACAAAACTTGGTGTTTTTGGGTCAGTAGGTTTCGTCCAAAACATTTTCTCAAGGTTTTCTTCCCATAAACATTTTTATAATTAAAATCAACAATTTTATTTAGCTAGAAATGGACTAAACTAATTAATCCATTCCAAACTTTTCCAAATTCATTTTCCAAACCATGGGTTGGTTCCTAGGGTCAGTAAGGTCACAACAAACCATTTTGCAAAGGTTTTAATCCAAAAATCATTTTTAAACAATTTTTCTAGTCTAAACAAGTACACAAAAGTTTCTGCACATTCAAACAAGCTAACAGTTACTATTTGCCAAACTAAGGGTATGGTTGGCTAGGTATTGTTCTCCTGAATCCATTGATATAAAATTTGTCAAATTTGGACGTGTGGTTCAAAAGTTATAAGGTTTTCAAAATGGCATTTCAATCTGATTTCAATTTCTGTTTTTAAACAGACAGGTGACACGCGACGTCATTCTACTGGACGGTACCGGTTCGCTGCGGATCACGCTCTGGTGCGTTGGATCAAGTCTAATCGTGCGGCACAGATCGCTTGGTACCCCTTCGCTTAAGTGAGTCTATCGTGACGCTGCGATCTAGATCGGACGGTGCTAGCGTGCTCGACCATAGTCGGGCGGCGCTGCGACGGCTGCTGGCGGCGGCGACTCTGTTTCACGACGGCGCCGGCGATACAGGAAGCAAAGGAGAGGGGGAGTGTGCTCACCGGGTTCGTTGACGCTCGCTGATGCTCAACGTGGTACGGGTTGGTGAAGGGGCGCACTGGGTCGGGCTTGATTGCTCGCCGGAGTTGAAGACAACGTCGGGCGGCTCTGTCTAAGGTTGAAGTCGACGTTGCAGATCATGCGGAGGCAAACCAAGGGAGTAGTTAGGTACGCAAGACCAAGGCGAATACGTTGGTGTGATCGGAAAGACGCTGGGCGGTCAGTGCTTACCGAGGAAGATCGTCGGAGAGGTTGTAGACGCGGCGGCGTTCGGAAGTTTGTCGTAGCCGAGGCTCTGGGGCGCCCGCGGTCAAATGGGTGGTACGGGGAGGAAGGTCTGGGAGTGGGGAACTTGTTCGTGTGCTCAGTGTGGCATGGGGTGGTCCGGTTTGGATGGAATCGTCAATGGACCTCGTCGGAGACAGGGAGAGTGGCTGGCGAAATACGGCAGCCTGGGGGCGTGCTCGGGGAAGGAGGCAGAGGGGAAAGGAGGAGGAGACGCTGGGGTTTTAACGCGCATGGTCAATGGCGGGTTTAATCCATCCTTCAATGTGAATTACGTCGGGTTTAACTCACCTGCAACGGCCGGCGAGGGGGAAAGGTGTGGTTCGCGGGTGGGGAAGAAGAGCAGTAGGGTGTGGGGTCCGCTGGCAGTGAAAGGAAAGAAGAAGGGGAGGTCCACCTGTCGGTTGCTGGGTGGGTGCGGTTCTGAGTGAAAAAGAAAACGGTTCGGGGAGGGGATTTGGGCTAGGTGGGCTGCTGTTGGGCCACTTCGTTGGGCTGGTCTGTTTCCTCTATTTTTTTCTGTCTAATTGTTTTATTCTTTTCTAATTCTTTTTCTGTTTTGATTTTAAACAAACAATTCATTTCCAAAATGATTCAAACAATCATCAAGCTTTTCAAATATGAATTTGGTTCTGCTTAACATCATAATTCACATTCTAAAATAAAATATTATTTTAAATCTTTTTAGGTTCCATTTATTAATTAAATAAATGGATCATTAGTTATTTAATAAAATAGGGTTTGTTTTATTAATAATATCTTCATTTAAAATCCAAAATGTTTTCAAAACTCAAACAGTAGGTTTTATTTGGAAATAAAGAATATTTGGAAAACTTGTTTAAAATAAAATAATCCTTTTACTTTAGGGTCCTTTAATAATTAAATAAAATGGGCCTTAGTTATTAAATAAAATAGAATTTGATTTTATAAATAAAATCTTTATTTGAAACCTAAATATTTTCAAAACCAAATCAATAGGTTTTATTTGGAAATATTAAATACTTGGAAACCTATTTAAAATAATTTAATAAGTTTTGAGGTTTTAATTAAAATGGTAAAACCTTTAAATAAAACTTGGATAGTAATTCTTTATTAATTTACTTAAATAAACCTTTGTTATTTTTATTCAAAACAAAATGTTTCAATTCAAAGTTTGGTCAAGTTTTAATTTGGCTTTATAAAATAATCCTTATTTGTAAAACTTCTATTTCATTTGAAAACAAATCTTTTCATTTAATTGTTTCAAAATAATATTTCCAAATGTTTTTATTTTTCCTTTTATTAAATGTTTATCTTTTTAAATCCCTTTAGGTTTTTATTTAATTCAAATGGGTTTGAAGTTCCAATTGCATTCAAAAAGTTTCTTCTGGCTCTGAAAATCAAACAAAGTTTTATTTTATTAATTTATTTTCACATTACAAGATTTGGAAAATCTTGGGATGTGACACCCCCCTTGCTTAAATTCTCTGAATTCATCTCTTATCCTCTTGATTATACCCGGTGGCACATGGGTTCGGCTAAACTTGAGTTTGAATTCATCCCAGGTCATCATCTGTCCTCCATTCATGGTGCGAATGCTATTCCACCAAGCTCTTGCATCTCCTACCAGATAATGGGTGGCAAACAGTACTTTCTCATTGACCTCCACTCCTGCGACTTCTAAGTTATTCTCCATGGTCTGCAGCTAGTCATCATCATCTAATGGCTCTTCGGACTTACTAAAAATGGGTGGCTTGGTGTTCTGAAAGTTCTTGAGCTTGGATCCATGGTTGTTCTGGTTTCCATGGCCTTGATTGTTGTTGGGCATCTGAGCTATGTGATGAAGGGTGGCTAAGTTGACTTGACGTTTGGCTCTTTCAGCTTCACGGTCCGAAACCAACATTTGCAAGATTTGCAGCATTGGGGTCTGGGGATGAACTGC
The DNA here is from genome assembly GCA_916181665.1 of Avena sativa. Lineage (NCBI taxonomy): Eukaryota > Viridiplantae > Streptophyta > Magnoliopsida > Poales > Poaceae > Avena > Avena sativa. Next base: position 105,831,120 of record OV702280.1, read on the forward strand.
TTCCTCCGCCAGGCATCTGAAGATTGAGATAGATCATGTGACAAGAGGGAAATTTCTAAGGTTCATGGCTTTGTTTTTGAAAAGTTTTTAAACTTTGAGTTTTGACTCTGGTTTTGCCACTAGCAACTTGCTTTTCATTCATTCATTCATTCATTCACTCATTCATTCATTCATAGCACACAATACAAACACACACCACACTAAGGTAACAACTGGTTTTAAGAACCATTCTTTGAAACTACGATACAATGGGACCGGATATAACCCACACCAACGCTAGTGCTCAAGTGCTACTACTCATCAGAATCGGTGGCTTCATCATCATTAATGAAGGCGGAATCATCATCATCAGTGTGGAAGTCCATGGCTTGGTCCTCCAGGTAGTCATCATCATCACTGAGGTAGGAGTAAGGGTCTCCACGGATATCTTCCCATGCATTCTCCCTCTCCTCAAGCTGCATGTCCCGTTCATGGATGGTCTCCTCCAAGTCTGTCACTTTGTGAGGGCGAGCAATAATGCGATCCTTCTTGTCACGCAGACGGCGAAAGGTCTTGCGCTCCTTCGCAAGGATGGCGAGGGTCTGGTCCTTCTTGACTGCAATGGCAAAGTTGTGGTTGATGTATGCACGGGCATTGTCCAACTCCTTTTGCCTGTCATATATCATGAAGCTGAGATGACTACGTGATGCTTCATCTCGGGATGTTGTGGCACCTCCAATGGCTGTCCCATAGCATCACGCCTTGCGTAGTACTCAAAGCGAGTACCCTTGATCTAATTGATGCTTTGCCCACACAGATGGGCAAGAGCTTCCTGCATAGCCCTGGCGAGTCCGTCTAGCCAGTTGTTCTTCTTAAGGTGATTTGGATTCCCTCTGAGTTGGGTGCCTCCATCTTGCCTCTAAGATTGGAACAATCAGCCATCGTAATTCTCCTCCTTGCTGATCGTTGAGCTGTGCTCCGAAGAACTTGGGGTGCGGGTGCTCAAGAAGTTTCTAGAGTTGGTCCAAATCACGCTCAAAGATGAGTTGTCCTCCATTGCCCAACTTGTAGAACTTGCTATACTTCACCTCCATCTATAAGAATATAGGATGAGTAGGTTAGTAGAGTGATGAAGTGTGTAAAATTTTATGTAAGTTTCCAAGAATTTTTGAGGAACATGACTTTTTATGTAAGGATCTAAGTGATAAGAATGAGAATAGGTTTTCATAAGTACTCACTTCTTTTATTTTGAAACTAAGTTTTTGATTCAAGCCTCCATTCTAACTAGGGTCTCCTATGGTCACGATGGCTCTGTTACCAACTTGTCAACACCCGGATTTTTAATTCCAGATGCCTGTTATGCCATACATCGCAATCCCAGGATTACCATTTTTACGAGACATAATAGATTGGTACCATAGTTCATCATCCATTACAAACCATAATAAAGGTCTTACAAATAAAGGATCTCATGATCCAGTCTTAATACAATCAACGCAACAGAATAATATAATAACGGTAGCATGGGAGAAGCTCCGTCTTCAGGTTCACAGGCAATGCTGACAATGGGAGATGATCCTAGTTATCGTAGACTTCCTGTTGTCCATCATCCTGCTAGTCCTACTCATAGCCTGGGCATAGGAATAGCCAGGGACAAATCCATGATTACTCTTTAAGTACTCGCAAACTATCACTAACAAGTAAAGTGGTTCAAGTAGGAATCCTAAGCTCTAGGTTGTTCTGCAAAAAGCCAGACTTATCTCTAAATGAGTTTAGAAGTAAAAAAACTAGCTTAAAGTTTTAGAACACCTAAGTGGGAACTTAATTTTCATGTCACAACCCTGTTGTGGTCAAGTCAAAGTCACAGTTCACTTCACAAGTCATTTTTAAAACATCTGACGATGGAACTGTATGGCCACTCCAACTGTCCATAACCGCGGACACGGCTATTAGAATAGTTTGACACTCCGCAGAGGTGGTACACTTTCACCATAACATTCCATACATCTGTCAGGAACAATCCTGATTCACCATACTTAGTATGCGGATAATCAATCCTAACCTTTCAATTACACACTCTAGTATAGGCACCTCCCCTATGAGTTTGGCCTCCCAACCATGACCATCTGTCATCTTGGGAACTGGACATGAGGATAATCATAATGAGGTAGCCTTAGCTCAAACCTCTTCCGCAAGGGAACCCATACTAAGATATATAAACTTCTAGTCAAGCCCTACCCAAATTCGGGTATTGTGGTTGTACGGTAAAATTGGAATGGTATCGCATCCGAACCCAACCATCAACTTTTATAAAAGGGCTAAGGTTCATGCCTCAACATTTTCATCATCAAATCATATGGTGTTCATAACACATGTCAAAACATTTCATTAGAATGACTCATCATTCTAAGGTTTTCATAATCATTTTCACCAAGTGATCAAGTTTTATGCTTAGCACTAGCCATTAAAGTTGAGGGTAATCACTAATGAGGGGTGCTAATCAAGTGTGACTTATCCAAATCTAATCTCATGCCTCAGTATGACATCTAGTTCTAACTAACTTTGGCCAAGTTTTAGGCTTTTTATGCTACCTCTAATATCTTTCCAAAACTTACTAAATACTAACTAGAAGTAAATAAAGAACTTTGATAAAGAAATAAAATAAGGCTTGCAAGTAAAACTGGGATTTGGTATAATAAAGTGGTATAACCAAATATGTCTAAGGCCTCTAGTTTGCATAGTTATCACGCAAGTGTTAGCTTGCTAAGATGACTTGCATAGGTAACATGCAAGTGGTAGCTTGCTAAGATGACTTGCATAGGTAACATGCAGTGGTTAGCTTGCCTTGAGTAGTGCAGTGGTTGAAGTTCTCCTCTTCTTCCTCTTCGTAGTAGTCTCATTCCTCTTCATATCCTTGGTCGGTACTAGCATCTATAAATAAATATGAGGTACACAATCACCAAAAAATACTTAACAACTTCTATTTGGCACACAAAGGTTCACACTAGATGATCTAGCATCATCACAATTGAAATTACCGACTTTGAATCGACTAGAGGGGGGGGGGGTGAATAGGCGACTACCAATTTTTTAATTTGTTTCACACTTTTAGGCTTAACGAGAAGGAAAGTTATCTAGATGTGCAACTAGGTGAACAACCTATATGCAAGATAACTTACAACAACCACAAGAATGGTAAAGGACAAGAAGTAAAGGAAGGGAACGAAGTAACCAGAGCGGGGACACGGAGATGTAATTCCCGTAGTTCACTCCCAAGGAGCTACGTCTATGTTGGAGAGGTGTCGGGGCCACACAAGGTCACCCGAGTGCCAAAAAGGCCTCACCTTCTTATCCGGTGAGCTCCCCCACAAAGGAGGCCTCACAATCCACTAACTGGTGACCTTGAAGGCGCCAACTGAAACCTTTACAACAAGGTTTAGGGAGAAGCTCCACAACTCAATTGGAGGCCCTCAACGACACCACGGAGCTTTACAACACAAGCCTTAGCTGCGAGGATGCCCTACACCGTCTAGGGTAGGTGGGGGAAATCAAATCTTCTTTGGTGGAAGTGTAGATCTAGGTCACGTCCCTCACCTCTCAAAAGATCAAGTGATTTGAGTGGCTAGGGAGAGAGTTCTAGTGAGGTGAAGCTCAACATTAATGGAGGAGAGATAAAATATTCCAGTTAGGTGGGAGGAAGGAGGGCGCCTTAAATAAGCCCCCTCCCCGCTGAACCGTTATAGCCCTCGCGACCTCAGCGGAACTTCCGATGAGGGGCCGGAAGTTCCGCCCAGCAAGGCTCCAATGGTCATCAGCCCGTTGACGCCCGCTCCAAAAGCTCGACCGAAAACAGACCGGAAGTTCTGGTCAAACAGACCGTAAGTTCCGGTGAAACTTCCGATGCAAGTTCCGGCCCAAGTTCCGTCAAATAAACCACTTCAAACAGAAGGGTACTGACCCTTCAGCGGAACTTGGAGAGGAACTAGGGGTGGAACTTCTGGCTCGCGAAGCATGTTTTACCAGAAGTTCCGGTTTCTGCACGGAAGTTCCGCTTAGGAGCTTTCTGGTGGGAGCAACGGAAATTCCTCACCGGAACTTCTGGTGGAAGTTCCGGCAAATAGAGCATACCTAGACAGAAGATTCTGGGAGCTCACCGGAAGTCCCAGTGGAAGTTGGATCAGAACAAAGCCCCAAATCATCCCACAGAAATGTCCTGGGCGGAACTTCCGGCGCCAGACCAGAAGTTCCGATCATACAAAAACAACTCCAGCTGAACAGAACCTCGCTCTCTCGCCGAAAAATAGGATGGCTGTGGCGGTGCATATGGGGTTTGTGCAAGAACAAGTGATTTCCCACAGCCTTCCGAGATGTACCCCCTCTTGATAGTATGGCGACCTAAATAAATAAAAAGTGAGAAACTAGAAAAACTAAAAGGCCGCCGTCTTCACGAGATCCGAAAGAGAGCATCCAAAAAATCCATAGGAATCATCAAAAGAATTTTTCCTGAAACTCAAGTACACGATTAGACCACAAGTGGGATTGTCATCATCACCAAAATACTATGGGAAAATATAGTCCTTTCAACAATCATCACAAGGATTAAGGCATTAGTCTTATTTATTTTATTTTGGAAAAGTAATTTCTACTCATTGAAAAACTACTTAAGATTTAATATTCTCCATGAAAATATGGGATCATGTTGACACATGTCATCACCACATATTTCAATACTTGGTAATGTGATTTAAATTGGTGTCACAATTTAATAAGTTTTAACATTATTATTTTAATTAATTAAAGTGACTAGAAATGCTATGGGGCATTCTTTTAATACTTGTCCATTATTACTGCAAGTAAACCTAGATATTTTTACATATTCAGAAAGATCTTGTCAAATGTGATTTTTGAGAGTTGGAATCAACTCAAAAGCATTTATGGCTAATTTTTGAAAAATGTTTGAATGCAGAAAAGTCTCTGCCTTGTTATTTTTACTATAGATGATCTATAATTCCAAATGGTTTGAATCTAATGGGATTGGATTAAAAATTTCAATTCTTTTCTAAAAAAATTGGTTTCATGCAATTTAGTTTAGTGAATCTCTCTGAATTGATTTTTGAATCAACTGACATAACTAGGTTTGAACTAAAATGGAAAAATCTAAATTTGAATCTACTGGTTCACGCGGGAACTGGGTCGGCCCACTGCGCACAGCGCAGCGTGCATGCTGACTTAAGTGATGTCCCCACGTGTCAGCGAATGGCTACGCGAAGTGCCAATCTAGACCGTGCGATTAGAATCTAATCTAACGGCTGAGGCTCATCGTCAACGACAAACAGCTCCGACGAGGTTTAAATCCTAACTCGGTGGTGGGGGTTGTGTGAGGCTAACCAGGGCTCCAGCTAGGGTCGGTGTTGGGGGCTAACGACGTTGTCAACAACGGCGGTTCGAACGGTGGTCATGGCGGCTCCAATCAACGGCTCCTCTTCTCCTCCTCCGCGGTAGACTCCGGTGAAATTCCGGCGATGCGGAGCTCGCCTTGCTCCGGTAAGAGGTGTGGGAGGTTCTATGAGAGGTGGGGAGATGTTGTGGCAAATTGGGCCTGGGTGGCCTCCTTTTATAGCCGAGCGAGAGAGGCAGTGCGTCATGGGAAGAGCTCGTCGGGGTCGATGGTACATCAAGCTAACGGCATGGCAGAGGGTGTAGGCCGATGCGTGGTCTCCTAGCGATGCTCAAGGACTTAATGGCGTGGCAAGGGGCGGTCGAGGTTGGTCAGAACATGCTGGTGCTCTGAGCAGCATCGATGGTGGTTTTGACGATGCATAGGTGCTACGGGTCACACGGCGGTGAACGGGGATGTCTGGGAGGTTCCTGGTGTCGCGGTGATTGCAGGCACGGGAGGCGAAGGAGAGGCGCGGCGTGTACGTGTGTGTCGGGCGCTGCACTCTGGCGTGCTCTCGGCATGGCGCAGAGACATAGGGCACGACGCGTTCTCTGTGGTCCAGGGCCTAGCTACATGCGAGGGCTGGACAGGGGGTGGCTATGGATGATCAGCTGCCTCCTGGACATGGTGGCTAGGCGCGGTGTTGCCTCCTGCTAGCTAGCCATTGTCGGCTGGCAAGGGGAAGCTCGGGTGGCATGGCACTGGTGCAAGGGTAGGGGTGATAGGTTCATCAATGTTGTGGTTGTCACTAGGGGAGACAAGGGTGAGATTTGGAGACAAGAATTAGACAAGGCTTTGATCACAAACAGTAGAAGTTAGGCAGTGTCTACTGTGTTCACCAACTGTTTGATGAATTGGCCAAAAGAAATTTAGTTTGAATTTTTTGAATGAAATTTGGTGAGTGCTCTGGTCACATACTTGGTAGTATCTGGTTGCTTGGGTTTGGCAAGGTGAACTGTTTTAAGTGGTTTTTGAGAATTGGTGATCTTAGTACCTACACTTGATTCACTTTTGAATTGTGATTTGAATGGATTTGCAAAATGTTTCTGTTGGTTTGGAAGGTGGGATTGGGTTCACTTTTACTTGGTCTAGCAAGAGGTGAAAATAATTGTATTTGTTTATGTTAGAAAACTTGGACTAGAAACACTCAAAGTGGTCTAGTGAACAAGTTTGGCAAAAATGATTATTTGCTTATATATCTTATTTTTGAATTTCTCTTTATTTGATTCTGCTTGGAAATGATATAGATGATGTTGTTTTCATATTTAAACCAATCCTTGCCATTCATGGCAATCAAACAAGGCAATAAAAGCATTCATCAGACACACACACCTACATTCATATTGATTTGAATTAACAAAAGTTTTTGTTAGCCCTAAACTTGGCTGATTGGAACTTGATAATATTGATTAATATTTTTAGGGAGTTAAACAATACTCCACAGTTCAGTGTGCCATCCTATACGGTTTGGAATCGGAACTTCAGAAGCGCTTTGAGAACCGCGAACCTTTTGATATTATCAATGAACTCAAAATGATATTTGAGACTCATGCGGCCATGGAAAGCTCTGAAGCTTCCGAGAAGTTCTTTAACTGCAAGATGGAAGAGGGCAGCTCCGTTTGCGAGCACGTGCTCAAAATGTCTGGACACGCAAACAAATTCCAATATTTGAGAATAACGATTCCTAATGCTTTGGGGATTCATCGTGTCCTCCAATCACTGCCATCGAGTTACAAAAACTTTGTGATGAACAACAACATGCAGGGCATGGATAAGTCGTTGCCCAAACTCTTCTCCATGCTAAAGTCTGCGGAAGTGGAGATCAAGAAAGAGCACCGACCGTTGATGGTCAATAAGGCCACCAATATCAAGAAGCAAGACAAACCTTAAGACCAAGGGAAACTTTAAGAAGGGCATAAAGAAAGCTACCATGCCTTCTAAGAAGCTCAAGGTTGGTCCTAAGCCTAATACTGAGTAATTATACTGCAAGGGCGAAGGTCACAGGAAGTAGAATTTACCCAAGTACCTGCCATTTCTGAAGAATGGAAACATCAAGAACAAATTTATATTTGATATACATGTTATTGATGTGTATCTTACTAGTAATCATAGTAGTGCATGGGTATTTGATACTGGTTCGGTTGCTCATATTTGTAACTCGAAACAAGTGTTGCAGAATAAACAAAGACTAGCGAGAGACGAAGTGAAGATGCACATTGAAAATGGCTCCAAGGTTGATGTGATCGCCGTCGGAATGCTCCCTCTTCATCTACCTTGGTATTAGTTTTAAATCTAAATAATTGTTGTTTTGTGCCTGCGTTAAGCATGAACATTATATATGTATCTTGTTTATTATGAGACGGTTACTCGTTTAAGTAGGAGAATAATGGTTGTTTTATTTATATGAGTAATATCTTTTATGGTCATGCACCTAAGATGGATGGTCTATTCTTATTGAATCTCGATAGTAGTGATATACATGTTCACAACATAGATGCCAAACGGATGAAATTGAATGATAATTCCACATACATGTGGCTCTGCCGTCTTGGTCACATTGGAGTGAAGGCATGAAGAAACACTATCCCGATGGACTTCTTGAATCGCTTGATTTTGAATCACTTTAAAGATGCGAAGCATGTCTGATGGGAAAAATGACTAAGACTCCATTCTCCGGGATAATGGAGCGAGCTATAGACTTATTGGAAATAATGCATACCTATGTGTGTGATCCAATGAGTGTAGCATCGCGCCGTGGATATTGTTATGTTCTTACTTTCACGGATGACTTGAGTAGATATGGGTATATCTACTTTATGAAACATAAGTCTGAAACTTTCGAGAAGTTTAAGGAATTCCAAAGTGAAGTAGAAAATCAACATAACAAGAAGATTAAGTTTCTGCGATCTGATCACGGAGGTGAGTATCTAAGTTACGAGTTTGGCATGCATTTCAAGAAATGCGGAATACTTTCACAATTGACACCGCCGGTACCACCACTGCATAATGGTCTGTTCGAATGTCGTAATCAAACTCTCTTAGATATGGTTTGGTCTATGATGTCTCTTAAAGATTTACCATTATCGTTTTGGGGTTATGCATTAGAAACATCCGCATTCACTTTAAATAGGGCACCATCTAAATCCATTGAAACGACACCGTATAAATTTTGGTTTGTAAGAAACCTAAGTTATCGTTCCTTAAAATTTGGGGTTGCGAAGCTTATGTAAATAAGTTATAGCCCGACAAGCTTGAACCCAAAGCAAAGAAATGCATCTTCATAGGATACCCTAAAGAAACAATTGGGTATACCTTCTATCATATATCCGAAGGCAAAGTTTTCATTGCCAGGAATGGATACTTTCTTGGGAAGGAGTTTCTCTCAAAAGAATTGACTAGAAGGAAAGTAGAACTCGATGAGGTTGTTGAACCATCTCTTGGATTTGAGAGTAGCACAAAACCGGAAGATGTTCCTGTGCCTCCTACACCAAACTTCGAGCGAAGTTGCTACTAAATCTCGCAGGTCGACGAGGGTTCGTACCACTCCTGATTGGTATGATCCTGTCATGAATGTCATGTTGGTGGACAACACCAACGACCTTGCGACGTATGAGGTAGCAACGATGAGCCCATATTCCAAAAAATGTCAAGAATCCATGAAATCCGAGATTGGATCCATGTACAGAAACCAAGTGTGGACTTTGGTGGACTTACCTGATGGACGTAAGGTTGTCGAGAACAAATGGATTTTCAAGAATAAAATTGACGCTGATGGTAATGTTACTGTCTATAAAGCTCGACTTGTTGCGAAAGGGGTCTAAAAAATTCAAGGAGTTTACTACAATGAGACTTTCTTACCGGTAGAGAAGCTAAAGTCTATGAGGATTTTGTTAGCAGTTGCTGCATTTTTCGATTATGAGATTTGGCAGATGGATGTCAAAACGGCGTTCCTTAATGGTGAAAATGAGGAAGAGTTGTATATGGTACAACCTAAAGGTTTTGTCGATCCTAAAGTTGCTAACAAGGTATGCAAACTTTACGATCCATTTATGGACTAAAGCAAGTATCCCGGAGCTTTAATCAACATTTTGATAAGGTGATCAAAAACTTTGGATTTATACAAACTTATGGAGAAGCTTGTATTTACAAGAAAGTGAGTGGGAGCTCTATAGCATTCCTAGTACTATATGTGGATGACATATTGTAGATTTGGAATGATATAGAACTTCTTGAAAGTGTCAAAGGATATTTGAATAATAGTTTTTCAATGAAGGATCTTGGTGAAGTAGCATACATCTTAGGCATCAAGATTTATAGAGATAGATCAATACACTTAATAGCGCTTTCACGAAGTACATACTTGGACAAGGTTCTAAAGACGTTTAGAAGGGAAGAAAGCAATAAAGGGTTCTTGCCCATGTTGCCAGGGAAGACCTTGAGTAAGACTCAAAGTACAGCTATGGCAGAAGATAGTGAGAGGATGAGCAAGATCCCCTATGCCCTTAGCCATAGGATCTATCATGTATGCCATCCTGTGTACAAGACCGGATATAGCACATGCTGTAAGTTTGACTAGCAGATATCAAAGTGATCCAGGAGTGGAACACTTGACACCGGTCAAAAATATCCTAAAGTACCTAAAGAAGACTAAGGATATGGTTCTTTCTTATGGAGGTGACGAAGAGCTCGTTGTAAACGATTACACCGATGCTAATTGGAACGCCGATCCAGATGACTCGAAGTCAGTCTAGATACGTATTTATTTTGAATGGTGCAGCAGTGAGCTGGAGGAGCACAAAGCAAAGCGTTGTGTCGAAATCTTCAACTAGATCGGAATACATAGCTTCTTCAGAGGCTTCACAAGTAGCGATATGGATGAAGGAGTTTATTACCGAACTTGGTGTGGTTCCTATTGCGTTGGGCCTGATGGCCATTTATTGTGATAACATGGGTGCCATAGCTAATGCACAAGAACCCAGGTCACACAAGAAGCTGGAGCACATCAAGCTACTTTTCCATTCGATTCACGAGTATGCCCAACAAGGTGACATAAATATTTACAAAGTACACACATATATGAATGTAGAAGACCCGTTGACTAAACCTCTCCCTAGTGAGAAACATGACCAACACGAGAACGCCATGGTTGTTAGGTACATTACCATGAAATCTAGATTTATTCAATCTAGTACAAGTGGGAGACTGTTGGAGATATGCCCAAGAGGCAATAATAAAGTGGTTATTATTATATCTTTGTGTTTATGATAAATGTTTACATCCCATGCTATAATTGTATTAATCGGAAACATTAATACTTGTGTGTTTTGTAAACATAAAAGAGTCCCTAGTAACCCTCTTGTTGAAACTAGCTTGTTGATTAATAGATGATCATGGTTTCCTGATCATGGACATTGGATGTTATTAATAACAAGATCATATCATTAGGAGAATGATGTGATGGACACACACCCATAGTAAGCATAGAATAAGATCAAGCCATTAAGTTCGTTTTGCTACAAGCTTTCAGATACATAGTAACCTAATCCTTTGACCATTCGATCATGTTAATCACCATCACTGAATGATTACTTTGATGACATCAAACACCACTTCTGTAATTGGGTGGTTATAAAGATGGCATTAGGTATCCCAAAGTATGTGTTGAAGTGCATGGATCAAGAGTGGGATTTGTCTATCCATATGACAGATAGATATACTCTGGGCCCTCTCAGTGGAATGTCATCCAATTGGCTTGCATGCATGTGACTAGGTCACAAAGGATGTCACATCACAGAATGAGTAAAGAGTAATTACCGGTAACGAGGTTGAACTAGGTATGGAGATACTGTGGCATCCCGCAAAAACCACTACTAGAAAATCGCGTTGATTTTGTGCATTGCATCATCATGACCGCATGCTCATGTCATCATGCCACATTGCATTTGAGCATCGTCATGTCATCTTGCATTGGTTTGCATAAAACTATTTTCAATAAGTCTATTTTTGTTTTCTAAAATTACCCTTCTTTTATTTCGAAACAAAGTCTCATAATTATCTGTTAAACTATTTAACTAAAATTTATTTGCTAAAAAGATTAAAAAAAAACAAAAACAAATAAGTATCTTACAAAATAATAAACCTAAAACCTAGACCCTTTTTCTACCCAAACCTAGTCTACCCAGCCCCCTCCACCTCACCCCGACCAACCATAGCTTGCCACCTCACCTTTCCCTCCACCTCATCACACCCACCGCCACCTCACCAATCCCCTTCTTTTCCTCCCTCCCTCAAACCGCCTCCACCCTCCCTGTTCACACAACACACGCACACCTCAGAGCCCACCCCACCTACCGCGCCTGGCCCACCTGCCAGCCCGTCCCCACTCCCCCAGCAGCCTCACACCGCCACTCAGACCGGGCCCACCCTCCCCTGGACCGACCCCACTCACCACGCTCCCCACCCCGTCTCCGTCCTCTCTCCCCCGCGCAGCCCCCACGCTCCTCCCTCTCCTCTCACCTCTCTCTGGCCGATCCCCACCTGCCGCACCGGTGCGCCGCCCTTCCTCCGCAAGCTCCTCGCCGGCCACCCCGTCGTCCTCCGCTCGCCCCATCTCCTCTCCGGCCCGCTCGCCACCACCCTCTGCCCTGAGTTCCTCCGGCGCCCTCCCTCACCTCCTTCCTCCAGCGACCGGCCGCACGGTGCCCGACCCTTCTGTCGGGCCTCCTCTCTCCGCCGCCGGGAACCCCTCTGTGGCCGCGTCGTCCTCCCCTTGAGCCCGGCCGCGGCACCTCCCAGGCCCCCCGCCTCGCGGCTCTGCCTCCTCCCCGTCCTGTGCGTCGTCCCCGCGGAGCCCCGAGCCGAGCTCGCCGGCCTCGCCGTCTCCGCCCGGTCCCCACCTCCTCGCCGCCGCCTGTGAGATCCCCTCCGCAGCCCCTTTTCTTCGCCGCCAAGATCTGTCGCCTTGCGCCTCACCGCCGAGCCAGCGTGTGCCCCGGCCTTCCCCTTGATCTTTTTTTTCTCTGCAGTGCGAGTCCCAGCAAGCTCCTGCTCGTCGTTGTCATCCCGCGGCCGCCGGCCTTGCCTGTCCTGGGAGCCTGCGATGGGCATGCGTCCGTGTACGCCTTGTGTATGTTTCTTGGCCTCAGCAGATGTGGCATCCCGCAAAACCACTACTAGAAAATCGCGTTGTTTTTGTGCATTGCATCATCATGACCGCATGCTCATGTCATCATGCCACATTGCATTTGAGCATCGTCATCATCTTGCATTTGCTTGAATAAAACTATTTGCAGAAAAACCTATCTTTGTTTTCTAAACGCCCCGTCTTTGTTCAACACGCAAAATCCGGGTCGCCGGAATATTTTGTTTTGTCTGCTATCGGTTTGCAAAAGTCCCGTTTGTAAATAATAAAATATTTAATTATTTTAGTGGGGGCAGTCGAACGGGCCAACCCGACCCAGTCGACCACCCCCAGTATTTAATCGGTCCACCTAAACCAGCCCCTCTAAATCCTAAGTTCACCCAATCCTAATCTACCCACCAACCGGTGCCCTCCACCTCACCGTCCTTCCACCTCATCCTCAGCTCCGCCACCTCATCAATCAGCCACCCAGAAATCTTTTCTTACCTAGTTCTAGTCTACCCCCAAACCCTCCACATCACCCCACCCAATCCTCTCTCGCCACGTCACCTCTCCCCTCCCTCTAACCTATCCCACGCCGCCACCTCACCTTCCACTCACCCAGCCCCAAACAACCCACCCCACACACACATACAGCCACCAACCCCCCCTCTCTCTCTCCCCCTCTGACCACCTGGTCCCACCCCCCTGGACCCAGTCCACCCCTCCGCCGCGGGTCCCACCTGGCCCACCCGCAGCAGGCCCTCTCCTTTGTTCCTCTTCCTACGCCCGCTCTTCCCCGACGCGCCCACCCTCCCCTTCCTCCCCATCCTCTCTCCTTCCCCAGCGCCGGACCGCCCCCTCGCCGGCGACCCCGACCCCGCCCCTACCTCGCCTCTCCTACCTCCGCCCCATCGCCGTTCGCTGCCGGCCTCCCTCTGTGCCGGCACGACCCCGCCCGCCTGCAGCCTCCTCCTCTCCGGCCGGCCTCGCCGCCCCACGGCCCCTCCACCTCGCCGGCCGGCGCGCTTCCTCCAGCCGTCTCCGTCGACCCGCGGACCCCGCGCCTCCCCTCTGCGCCCCGCGCCGTCGAGCTCCCGGCCGTCCCCTTCTCCTCCCCCGTCCTCAGCTCCCTTCCGCCGGCCCTCCCTCGCTGCTCTCCGTCGCCCGTGCCCAGGAAGCAACCACCGCCCCCCCATGTCGCCCGTCGTCTGGCCGTTCCCCCCGCCGCGCTCTGCAGCGAGCTGCTGCCTCTCGTGCCTCCGTGCCGGCCGCCGTCGCCAGGACCATCTCCCGAGCTGACGCGAGCGGGCCCTGCAGCGACGTCGACGCCTCTGCCTGCAGGCTCGGGTGCCGCTGGTTTTGGCAGCTGTCCCACCAAGTTCGTCTCGGGCCCTTATCTCGTCGACAAGTTCTTCGCAAAAGACCAAGACCGGTAGCACGGACGAACCATAGACAAGACCTTCATCATGGATGACAAGTACCACGACATGGCCTCGAAGGACGCAGACGACAAGTACCCCTCTCTCGGATCCGAGGACCGAAGATGCCCGGAACGCCAAGATCGCCTTCGAGGATCCGAAGGTCCCAACTCCGAAAACCCCGAAGATCGACCCTGTTGTCGAAGACCGAACCCCAAGATCTGCCTCACGGGACCGAACCCCGGGGACCCTGATGCTTTCGACACGGATGCCATGATCTTCGTCACGGACGCCGAGACCCCCGGACCCGAAGACCACACGTGCGACAAGTACTCCTTCCCGGATGCGATGCTCGAGAACAAGGACAGCAAGGACACCGACGCAGAACGCCAAGTTCTTCACCCCGAACGCCAAGACCGACCCGACACGAGGACGCGACAAGACCTTCGCGACGACAAGATCGGCCCCGACCTGGGTGGAGCCGAAGACCGCCAAGTACTTCTTCCCGGAACGCCAGATCTACTCCGTTATCCGAGAACGAATCCGTCGAACCCTGAACCCGGAGACCGACCCCGAACCCCGGAACCAAGATCTGCCGAACCCTAATGTGTGACTCTGATCCGAGCCCCTATTTTATAAATTGCCAACTATATAAATTGTTGCATATTAAAATTGTCATGCATGCATACTTGTCATGTGGTTTGGGGGCCTTATGCCGATTCACCCTATAATTAAATATGGGGCCCATATGCGGGCAAATCTAGTCTCATATTGGCCTCATTTAAATCTGTGCATCGAACCGGTATTATATTTTGCCATGTTAATCCAACATTTAAATTGCGGGGCATCTAAACAACTAGAACCATATATTTAATTGTCGGGACCCGGTTCCGCTTAATATGACCTAATTGCATCGCACCTTCGCCATGTCATACATCATACATGCATCATGCCCGATCTTCTACCGTTGTATTAAATAGTGCATCCGGTGTTCATTCTAGTGTTTTGCTTCTTCGCGGATAAGGCCGTTGAGTTGATGTGAGCTTCGCCCCGATCTTCGGTTGAACCTTCGGCAATGTTTCCAGGCGAGCATCTCCCCCTTTCTACCTATCTTAATTTTATAGTATTTATTCCCTCCTGTTGATCTATTGCTATCTGTGTTGCGTTGCTCTAGTTTTCGTACCCGTGATATCCCTTGCAGCCTTATATTGCCTTGGACACATCCTATTACCTGTTGTTTGGTAGATAGTTGGACTTGCGCGTCGTAGTCGCTTGCTCAAGTGCTGTTGCGTGTCGTCAAGTTCCACAGTTGTTGGTGTATTGCCGCATGTTCGATGTTGGAGATGATCATGGTTTTGCTTATCGTTCACTTTAATTCCTGTTTAACAACTAAAATTGAAGTAAGTAAGCAGAGGAACAGGTGGGCAATAGATGTTATTTGGTTGTTAACCGTCCACTTGTGTCCCGTAGGACCCCGAGTACTTGATACCTGTTCCTTGAATATTCGCGCTATCCACATCCGGGAGGCTTATGGGACCCCCCTGAGCCAGAGCTTGATTCCGTCTTATTTCTTGGGGCCACAAACTAGTTTGAGGTTTTATTTACTATCCTGTACCTATGCCGTGCTTTACTGCTTTATTTACGATTGTGCGAGGAGCACACTGTACTGTTTAGGTAAGCGGAATGTTTTCGCGGTATCGACAAGCCCAGTTTTGGGTTCCCGGTGGTTTACAGCCATTGTCGCAAACCTTGAGTCCGTCTCGGAGTCAGCTAGCTTCGTTGCGGGTCTACTCAATGGGGTGGCCCCCTGAAATATTTCTGAATCCTGTGATTGCTTTGTCGTGAAGGCCTCGTTGGGTTTTGATTTGGTTTTTCCGAGGTCGATCGAGTGTGTGTTGCTATTTGTGCACCCCGGCCGGGTAAAACTTTCTGAAAGCCGTGTCCGTGGTTATGGACGACTTGGAGCACAGTATCTCGATCATAGACAACTATAACTAAAGTAGTGCTATAAATTTGACTTTATAATGACTAGTAAGCAGCTTCACTATAATGGAATGGTTAAATAAAACTGCCAACAATTGTTTGTTTGGGTGTCGCTTGCGACCATTGTATCTGACTAGTAAGTATTGCAACTACAACGGAATGGCTAAATAAAAGTACCAACAACTGCTGGGTTTTCGGGATATCTCATGCTATTTGAATCTGACTAGTAAGTGTCGCAACTACAATGGAATGGTTAACTAAAACGGCCCACTGCTTATTTTATCAGGATGATTATCTATACCTGACTAGTAATTGCTGCAACAATAACTGAATAAATAAAACTGCCAACCGTGTGAGTTCCTCGGTTGACTTCCGCGTTTGGTCTCGAGGGGGAAACACTAGGACGGGTTTGTTTGATGGTAGCATCCGGTTGGTTCCGAATAGGTCTTTCTTACCTCTCTCTGATAACCGCCAGTTGTATCGAGTCTCTATAGGTTGTTTAGTGCATGTTGCCGCTGCCGCTTCAGTCCACCATACCTATGTAGGCGAGGACCGCCGAATTCTAGTCTCGCCGTGTACTGGCCTCAGTACTGACGCTCCTCTTTTTCCTTTGCCCCTTGTCGGCACCCCTTTTGTTTAAGCAGGTTTTGAGATCGACGTCGTTAGCAGGGTTACCCTTCCGGCTTGGCCTGGGCAGGGTTATGGACGCCATTGGTTATTCTGCAGGGCTCTTAGCCCCATTTGCATCTTGTCCGTAGTCGGACGCTCTATCATTTTCAAGGTGATTTGGATCTTTGTATATTATATCTGTATTCTTGACTCATTGAGTCGCTGTTATATATATATATCTGTTCTGTGGTCCCGTCGAGGACTGTTGTGTAATGTTATTACTTCGTTTTCCACCCGCACGAAAATGCCTGGTGGGCACCTTTGAATCGTTTCTATGCGGGTTTGGCGGGTTTCGCTAAAACTTGCATAGGGCCGATTCTGAGGGTGTTACAGAGTGGTATCAGATCTCAGCAGTTGCGATACCCCACAAGTCCAGC
This sequence comes from Avena sativa, assembly GCA_916181665.1. NCBI lineage: Eukaryota > Viridiplantae > Streptophyta > Magnoliopsida > Poales > Poaceae > Avena > Avena sativa. The sequence goes on from OV702280.1 coordinate 105,848,109, forward strand.
CTGTAGGATAACCTAGCTAACGGCCGAAGTAGAGTGTCAAAACTATATTTGAAAAATCGGTTGGATAGTTCTGATTAGGTCTGCTTTTACTCCTTACCCCTCTGCTATTCTCCTCTCACCTCTGCGTGTTTTGAATCCGCTCTCTTCTCTCTCTTCGAGTCCAGGATTTCTCGTGGTTGGGTTCCGTCGTACCTTCAGGGTTTCGCTTCCTCTTCTGATAACGGTGTTCTACCATCCGGTGTTCAAGCTGCCTGATGAATCCGTCTACTGTGGTACCATTCCTTGTTCTTTGTTTGTGCCTTCCGGTGTTTTCCGACGCGACGACATCATCTATGCTAGATCCGATGCAGATTTGGAATCACTCCTTTGTTTCTGAACCTCGTTTGTCGAGATCTTCAGTCTAATTCCGAGAGTTGGTTGCATAATCCGCCTATTCGCGTGCAGGATAATGGTTTGAGTGCGGGATGGAGTAGCTACCATACCACTACTCTTATCATTCACTCTTGTACATTGAATTGGTGAAATAATGTAATTTTACTCCCTCCACGGAAGTTAGGGGTGGCTTTATTTGTTGATACCTCTACCATCGACCTTTTGTTTCGGAGTGTTCTCTCGACGATCACGGACAACGACCTCTTGTTAGTGGTGTCGCGAGGATCTACACGAAGCGAGAAGATGCAGATCGCCGACCTTCTTTCCGGTACCATGAGGCGGATCTCGAGGGCGAGATCCATTGTTAGTGTTGTCGAATTGTGGCATCCCGCAAAACCACTACTAGAAAATCGCGTTGTTTTTGTGCATTGCATCATCATGACCGCATGATCATGTCATCATGCCACATTACATTTGAGCATCGTCATCATCTTGCATTTGCTTGAATAAAACTATTTGCAGAAAAACCTATCTTTGTTTTCTAAACGCCCCGTCTTTGTTCAACACGCAAAATCCGGGTCGCCGGAATATTTTGTTTTGTCTGCTATCGGTTTGCAAAAGTCCCGTTTGTAAATAATAAAATATTTAATTATTTTAGTGGGGGCAGTCGAACGGGCCAACCCGACCCAGTCGACCACCCCCAGTATTTAATCGGTCCACCTAAACCAGCCCCTCTAAATCCTAAGTTCACCCAATCCTAATCTACCCACCAACCGGTGCCCTCCACCTCACCGTCCTTCCACCTCATCCTCAGCTCCGCCACCTCATCAATCAGCCACCCAGAAATCTTTTCTTACCTAGTTCTAGTCTACCCCCAAACCCTCCACATCACCCCACCCAATCCTCTCTCGCCACGTCACCTCTCCCCTCCCTCTAACCTATCCCACGCCGCCACCTCACCTTCCACTCACCCAGCCCTAAACAACCCACCCCACACACACATACAGCCACCAACCCCCCTCTCTCTCTCCCCCTCTGACCACCTGGTCCCACCCCCTGGACCCGGTCCACCCCTTCGCCGCGGGTCCCACCTGGCCCACCCGCAGCAGGCCCTCTCCTCTGTTCCTCTTCCTACGCCCGCTCTTCCCCGACGCGCCCACCCTCCCCTTCCTCCCCATCCTCTCTCCTTCCCCAGCGCCGGACCGCCCCCTCGCCGGCGACCCCGACCCCGCCCCCTACCTCGCCTCTCCTACCTCCGCCCCACCGCCGTTCGCCGCCGGCCTCCCTCTGCGCCGGCACGACCCCGCCCGCCTGCAGCCTCCTCCTCTCCGGCCGGCCTCGCCGCCCCACGGCCCCTCCACCTCGCCGGCCGGCGCGCTTCCTCCAGCCGTCTTCGTCGACCCGCGGACCCCGCGCCTCCCCTCTGCGCCCCGCGCCGTCGAGCTCCCGGCCGTCCCCTTCTCCTCCCCCGTCCTCCGCTCCCTTCCGCCGGCCCTCCCTCGCCGCTCTCCGTCGCCCGTGCCCAGGAAGCAACCACCGCCCCCCCATGTCGCCCGCCGTCTGGCCGTTCCCCCCGCCGCGCTCTGCAGCGAGCTGCTGCCTCTCGTGCCTCCGTGCCGACCGCCGTCGCTAGGACCATGTCCCGAGCCGACACGAGCGGGCCCTGCAGCGACGTCGACGCCTCTGCCTGCAGGCTCGGGTGCCGCTGGTTTTGGCAGCTGTCCCACCAAGTTCGTCTCGGGCCCTTATCTCGTCGACAATTTCTTCTCAAAAGACCAAGACCGGTAGCACGGACGAACCATAGACAAGACCTTCATCATGGATGACAAGTACCACGACATGGCCTCGAAGGACGCAGACGACAAGTACCCCTCTCTCGGATCCGAGGACCGAAGATGCCCGGAACGCCAAGATCGCCTTCGAGGATCCGAAGGTCCCAACTCCGAAAACCCCGAAGATCGACCCCGTTGTCGAAGACCGAACCCCAAGATCTGCCTCACGGGACCGAACCCCGGGGACCCCGATGCTTTCGACACGGATGCCATGATCTTCGTCACGGACGCCGAGACCCCTGGACCCGAAGACCACACGTGCGAAAAGTACTCCTTCCCGGATGCGATGCTCGAGAACACGGACGGCAAGGACACCGACGCAGAACGCCAAGTTCTTCACCCCGAACGCCAAGACCGACCCGACACGAGGACGCGACAAGACCTTCGCGACGACAAGATCGGCCCCGACCTGGGTGGAGCCGAAGACCGCCAAGTACTTCTTCCCGGAACGCCAGATCTACTCCGTTATCCGAGAACGAATCCGTCGAACCTTGAACCCGGAGACCGACCCCGAACCCCGGAACCAAGATCTGCCGAACCCTAATGTGTGACTCTGATCCGAGCCCCTATTTTATAAATTGCCAACTATATAAATTGTTGCATATTAAAATTGTCATGCATGCATACTTGTCATGTGGTTTGGGGGCCTTATGCCGATTCACCCTATAATTAAATATGGGGCCCATATGCGGGCAAATCTAGTCTCATATTGGCCTCATTTAAATCTGTGCATCGAACTGGTATTATATTTTGCCATGTTAATCCAACATTTAAATTGTGGGGCATCTAAACAACTAGAACCATATATTTAATTGTCGGGACCCGGTTCCGCTTAATATGACCTAATTGCATCGCACCTTCACCATGTCATACATCATACATGCATCATGCCCGATCTTCTGCCGTTGTATTAAATAGTGCATCCGGTGTTCATTCTAGTGTTTTGCTTCTTCGCGGATAAGGCCGTTGAGTTGATGTGAGCTTCGCCCCGATCTTCGGATGAACCTTCGGCAATGTTTCCAGGCGAGCATCTCCCCCTTTCTACCTATCTTACTTTTATAGTATTTATTCCCTCCTGTTGATCTATTGCTATCTATGTTGCGTTGCTCTAGTTTTCGTACCCGTGATATCCCTTGCAGCCTTATATTGCCTTGGACACATCCTATTACCTGTTGTTTGGTAGATAGTTGGACTTGCGCGTCGTAGTCGCTTGCTCAAGTGCTGTTGCGTGTCGTCAAGTGCCACAGTTGTTGGTGTATTTCCGCATGTTCGATGTTGGAGATGATCATGGTTTTGCTTATCGTTCACTTTAATTCCTGTTTAACAACTAAAATTGAAGGAAGTAAGTAGAGGCACAGGTGGGCAATATATGTTATTTGGTTGTTAACCGTCCACTTGTGTCCCGTAGGACCCCGAGTACTTGATACCTGTTCCTTGAATATTCGCGCTATCCACATCCGGGAGGCTTATGGGACCCCCCTGAGCCAGAGCTTGATTCCGTCTTATTTCTTGGGGCCACAAACTAGTTTGAGGTTTTATTTACTATCCTGTACCTATGCCATGCTTTACTGCTTTATTTACGATTGTGCGAGGAGCACACTGTACTGTTTAGGTAAGCGGAATGTTTTCGCGGTATCGACAAGCCCAGTTTTGGGTTCCCAGTCGTTTACAGCCATTGTCGCAAACCTTGGGTCCGTCTCGGAGTCAGCTAGCTTCGTTGCGGGTCTACTCAATGGGGTGGCCCCCTGAAATATTTCTGAATCCTGTGATTGCTTTGTCGTGAAGGCCTCGTTGGGTTTTGATTTGGTTTTTCCGAGGTCGATCGAGTGTGTGTTGCTATTTGTGCACCCCGGCCGGGTAAAACTTTCTGAAAGCCGTGTCCGCGGTTATGGACGACTTGGAGCACAGTATCTCGATCATAGACAACTATAACTAATGTAGTGCTATAAATTTGACTTTATAATGACTAGTAAGCAGCTTTACTATAATGGAATGGTTAAATAAAACTGCCAACAATTGTTTGTTTGGGTGTCGCTTGCGACCATTGTATCTGACTAGTAAGTATTGCAACTACAACGGAATGGCTAAATAAAAGTACCAACAACTGCTGGGTTTTTGGGATATCTCATGCTATTTGAATCTGACTAGTAAGTGTCGCAACTACAATGGAATGGTTAACTAAAACGGCCCACTGCTGATTTTATCAGGATGATTATCTATACCTGACTAGTAATTGCTGCAACGATAACTGAATAAATAAAACTTCCAACCGTGTGAGTTCCTCGGTTGACTTCCTCGTTTGGTCTCGAGGGGGAAACACCAGGACGGGTTTGTTTGATGGTAGCATCCGGTTGGTTCCGAATAGGTCTTTCTTACCTCTCTCTGATAACCGCCAGTTGTATCGAGTCTCTATAGGTTGTTTAGTGCATGCTGCCGCTGCCGCTTCAGTCCACCATACCTATGTAGGCGAGGACCGCTGAATTCTAGTCTCGCCGTGTACTGGCCTCAGTACTGACGCTCCTCTTTTTCCTTTGCCCCTTGTCGGCACCCCTTTTGTTTAAGCAGGTTTTGAGATCGACGTCGTTAGCAGGGTTACCCTTCCGGCTTGGCCTGGGCAGGGTTATGGACGCCATTGGTTATTCTGCAGGGCTCTTAGCCCCATTTGCATCTTGTCCATAGTCGGACGCTCTATCATTTTCAAGGGGATTTGAATCTTTGTATATTATACCTGTATTCTTGACTCATTGAGTCGCTGTTATATATATCTGTTCTGTGGTCCCATCGAGGACTGTTGTGTAATGTTATTACTTCGTTTTCCACCCGCACGAAAATGCCTGGTGGGCACCTTTGAATCGTTTCTATGCGGGTTTGGCGGGTTTCGCTAAAACTTGCATAGGGCCAATTCTGAGGGTGTTACAGCAGACCATCTTGTGGTTTTGTCAGACAAGATCGTCCGAGGAGGAAACACCCTGTGCTTTGTCTATTGTTCCGAGGCCGGTGGAATCAGTGTCGCTGATTCTTGACACCTCGACATGAACCCCAAGTACTCCGGCTTGGACGACGCAAGATCTCCTACTCAAAACCGAAGACTTCGACATGGAACGACAAAGACGTCTACCAGAGCCGTGGTCCTGAAGATTCCTGGATGCCAAGGTCGCCCACATGGAACCCCGAAACCCCCCAAGATCTACGCCGCGGAACAACAAGGCCTTCGGGGTGGAACCGATAAGATCTTCGCAACGGCAAGATCGACCGCTTGGACCCAAGTTCTCCATCTTGAATCTGAACCTTGATCCCTGTTGAACCCTGAGACCCCGGACCCGAAGACCACATGTGCGACAAGTACTCCTTCCCGGATGCGAAGTCGAGAACCCGAACGCCAAGATCGCCGATGCGAATACGCCAAGTTCATCTACCCCGGACACCGTGCGACAAGATCTACTTCACGGATCCGAAGACCCCGGTAACCGATCCACTCAAGTTCGCCATCGCGAGTCCGAACTTCATCGTTTCCCCTGCCGAGACCCTGAGACCGAACCCCGAACCCCGGAACCCCAAGCTCGCCGAACCCAGATGTGTGACCCTAAGCCCCTATTTTTATAATAATATATACTTGTTGCATATTAAATTGTCATACTTGCATGCATATTGTCATGTGGTTTGGGGGCATTATGCCAATTCATCTCATAATTAAATATGGGGGCCATATGCGGGCGAATCTAGTCTTATATTGGCCCCATTTAAATTTGCATAGAGAACCGGCAACTTATCTTGCCCTGTTAAGACAACATTTAAATTGCGGGTTATCTAAACAACTGGAACCATATATTTAATTGTCGGGACCCCCGGTTCCGCTTAATATTGCCTAATTGCACTGCACCTTTGCCATGCCATGCATCATATCATAAGCATGTCGATCTTTTGCCGTAGCATTAAATAGTGCATCCGGTGTTTCTTCTAGTGTTTTGGTTCTTCGCGGATAAGGCCGTTGAGTTGATGCGAGTGTCGACCCGATCTTCGGATGAACCTTCGACAATGTTTTCAGGCGAGCATCTCCCCCTTTCTACCTATCTTACTTTTATAGTATTTATTCCCTCCTGTTGATCTATTGCTATCTGTGTTGCGTTGCTCTAGTTTTCGTACCCGTGATATCCCTTGCAGCCATATATTGCCTTGGACACATCCTATTACCTGCTGTTTGGTAGATAGTTGGTCTTGCGCATCGTAGTCGCTTGCTCAAGTGCTGTTGCGTGTTGTCCAGTACCACAGTTGTTGGAGTGATGCCGCATGTTTAATGTTGGAGATGTTCATGGCTTTAATTACCGTTTACTTTAATTACTGTTTAACAACTAAAATTGAAGTAGGTAAGCAGAGGCACAGGTGGGCAATAGATGTTATTTGGTTGTTAACCGTCCACTTGTGTCCCGTAGGACCCCGAGTACTTGATACCTGTTCCTTGAATATTCGCGCTATCCACATCCGGGAGGATTATGGGACCCCCCTGAGCTAGAGCTTGATTCCGTCTTATTTCTTGGGGCCACAAACTAGTTTGAGGTTTTATTTACTATTCTGTACTTATGCCATGCTTTACTGCTTTATTTACGATTGTGCGAGGAGCACCTGTACTGTTCAGGATCGGGACACGTTTTCGCGGTATCGACAAGCCCAGTTTTGGGTTCCTAGTCGTTTACAGCCGTCCACCCAAACCTTGGGTCCGTCTCGGAGTCAGCTAACTTCGTTGCGGGTGTACTCAATGGGGTGGCCCCCTGAAATATTTCTGAATCCTGTGATTGCTTTGTCGTGAAAGCCTCGTTGGGTTTTGATTTGGTTTTTCCGAGGTTGATCGAGTGTGTGTTGCTATTTGTGCACCCCTGCAGGGTAAAACTTTCTGAAAGCCGTGTCCGCGGTTATGGATGACTTGGAGCACAGTATCTCGATCATAGACAACTATAACTAAAGTAGTGCTATAAATTTGACTTTATAATGACTAGTAATCAGCTTCACTATAATGGAATGGCTAAATAAAACTGCCAACAATTGCTTGTTTGGGTTGTCGCTTGCGACCATTGTATCTGACTAGTAAGTATTGCAACTACAACGGAATAGCTAAATAAAAGTACCAACAACTGCTGGGTTTTGGGATATCTCATGCTAATTGTATTTGACTAGTAAGTGACGCAACTACAACAGAATGGTTAATTAAAACTGTCCACTGCTTATTTTATCAGGATGACTATCTATATTTGACTAGTAATTGCCGCAACTATAACGAATGAATAAAACTGCCAACGGTGTGAGTGCCTCGGTTGACTTTCTCGGTTGGTATCGAGGGGGAATACCAGGATGGGTTTGTTTGGTGTTAGAATCAGGTTGGTTCCGAATAGGTCTTTCTTATCCCTCTCTGATAGCCGCCTGTTGTATCGAGTCTCTATAGGTTGTTTAGTGCATGCTGCCGCTGCCGCTTCAGTCCACCATACCTATGTAGGCGAGGACCGCCGAATTCTAGCCTCGCCGTGTACTGGCCTCAGTACTGACCGCTCTCTCTTTTTCCTTTGCCCTTTGTCGGCACCCCTTTTGGTTAAGCAGGTTTGAGATCGACGTCGTTAGTAGGGTTACCCTTCCGGCTTGGCCTGGGCAGGGTTATGGACGCCATTGGTTATTCTTCAGGGCTCTTAGCCCCATTTGCATCTTGTCCGTAGTCGGACGCTCTATCATTTTCAAGGTGATTTGGATCTTTGTATATTATATCTGTATTCTTGACTCATTGAGTCGCTGTTGTATATATATATCTGTTCTGTGGGTCCCATAGAGGACTGTTGTGTAATGTTATTACTTCGTTTTCCACCCGCACGAAAGTGCCTGGTGGGCACCTTTGAATCGTTTCTATGCGGGTTTGGCGGGAATCACTGAAACTTGCATAGGGTCGATTCTGAGGGTGTTACAGAGTGGTATCAGAGCTCAGCAGTTGCGATACCCCACAAGTCCAGCCTGTAGGATAACCTAGCTAACGGCCGAAGTAGACTGTCAAAACTATTTTTGAAAAATCGGTTGGATAGTTCTGATTAGGTCTGATTTTACTCCTTACCCTCTGCTGCTCTCCTCTCACCTCTGTGTGGTTTGAATCTGCTCTCTTACCTTCTTCTAGTCCAGGAATTCTCGTGGTTGGGTTTTCGTCGTACCTTCAGGGTTTTCGCTTCCTCTTTGGTAACGGCGTTGGTCTTCATGCTATCCGAGGAACCCTTCGTCTAGTGAACTTCTCTTTGTTCCTTCTTGTGCATTCCGGTGTTTTCCGACGCGACGACATCATCTACGCCAGATCCGAAGCAGAGTCTGCATCACTCCTTTGTTTCTGAACCTCGGTTGTCGAGATCTTCAGTCTGATTCCGAGAATGGTTGCACGCTTTTCTACTGATTGTGCAGAGTAGTAGTTTGGGTGCGTGATGGATTGGCCCCCATGCCGACTACTCACTCTATTCGCTTATGTACATTGAAGTGGATGAGAATGCATCGGTTCCCTCTTTCCATCGAAGCTAGAGGTGGCTTTATTTGTCGATACCTCTACCTTCGACCTTTTGTTCCCGGAGTGTTCTCTCGACGATCACGGACAACGACCTCTTGTTAGTGGTGTCGTGAAGATCTACACGAAGCGAGAAGATGCAGATCACCGACCTTTTTTCCGGTACCATGAGGCGGATCTCGAGGGCGAGATCCATTGTTAGTGGTGCCGAATTGTGGCATCCCGCAAAAACCACTACTAGAAAATCGCGTTGATTTTGTGCATTGCATCATCATGACCGCATGCTCATGTCATCATGCCACATTGCATTTGAGCATCGTCATGTCATCTTGCATTGGTTTCCATAAAACTATTTTCAATAAGCCTATTTTTGTTTTCTAAAATTACCCTTCTTTTATTTCGAAACAAAGTCTCATAATTATCTGTTAAACTATTTAACTAAAATTTATTTGCTAAAAAGATTTAAAAAAAAACAAAAACAAATAAGTATCTTACAAAATAATAAACCTAAAACCTAGACCCTTTTTCTACCCAAACCTAGTCTACCCAGCCCCCTCCACCTCACCCCGGCCAACCATAGCTTGCCACCTCACCTTTCCCTCCACCTCATCACACCCACCGCCACCTCACCAATCCCCTTCTTTTCCTCCCTCCCTCAAACCGCCTCCACCCTCCCTGTTCACACAACACACGCACACCTCAGAGCCCACCCCACCTACCGCGCCTGGCCCACCTGCCAGCCTGTCCCCACTCCCCTAGCAGCCTCACACCGCCACTCAGACCGGGCCCACCCTCCCCTAGACCGACCCCACTCACCACGCTCCCCACCCCGTCTCCGTCCTCTCTCCCCCGCGCAGCCCCCACGCTCCTCCCTCTCCTCTCACCTCTCTCTGGCCGATCCCCACCTGCCGCACCGGTGCGCCGCCCTTCCTCCGCAAGCTCCTCGCCAGCCACCCCGTCGTCCTCCGCTCGCCCCATCTCCTCTCCGGCCCGCTCGCCACCACCCTCTGCCCTGAGTTCCTCCGGCGCCCTCCCTCACCTCCTTCCTCCAGCGACCGGCCGCACGGTGCCCGACCCTTCTCTCGGGCCTCCTCTCTCCGCCGCCGGGAACCCCTCTGTGGCCGCGTCGTCCTCCCCTCGAGCCCGGCCGCGGCACCTCCCAGGCCCCCCGCCTCGCGGCTCTGCCTCCTCCCCGTCCTGTGCGTCGTCCCCGGAGCCCCGAGCCGAGCTCGCCGGCCTCGCCGGCCTCGCCGTCTCCGCCCGATCCCCACCTCCTCGCTGCCGCCTGTGAGATCCCCTCCGCAGCCCCTTTTCTTCGCCGCCAAGCTCTGTCGCCTTGCGCCTCACTGCCGAGCCGGCGTGTTCCCCGGCCTTCCCCTTGATCTGGTTTTTTTTTCTCTGCAGTGCGAGTCCCAGCAAGCTCCTGCTCGTCGTTGTCATCCCGCGGCCGCCGGCCTTGCCTGTCCTGGGAGCCTGCGATGGGCATGCGTCCGTGTACGCCTTGTGTATGTTTCTTGGCCTCAGCAGACCATCTTGTGGTTTTGTCAGACAAGATCGTCCGAGGAGGCAACACCCTGTGCTTTGTCTGTTGTTCCAAGGCCGGTGGAATCAGTGTCGCTGATTCTTGACACCTTGACATGAACCCCAAGTACTCCGGCTTGGACGACGCAAGATCTCCTACTCAAAACCGAAGACTTCGACATGGAACGACAAAGACGTCTACCAGAGCCGTGGTCCTGAAGATTCCTGGATGCCAAGGTCGCCCACATGGAACCCCGAAATCCCCCAAGATCTACGCCGCGGAACAACAAGGCCTTCGGGGTGGAACCGACAAGATCTTCGCAACGGCAAGATCGACCGCTTGGACCCAAGTTCTCCATCTTGAATCTGAACCTTGATCCCTGTTGAACCCTGAGACCCCGAACCCGAAGACCACATGTGCGACAAGTACTCCTTCCTGGATGCGAAGTCGAGAACCCGAACGCCAAGATCACCGATGCGAATACGCCAAGTTCATCTACCCCGGACACCGTGCGACAAGATCTACTTCACGGATCCGAAGACCCCGGTAACCGATCCACTCAAGTTCGCCATCGCGAGTCCGAACTTCATCGTTTCCCCTGCCGAGACCCTGAGACCGAACCCCGAACCCCGGAACCCCAAGCTCGCCGAACCCAGATGTGTGACCCTAAGCCCCTATTTTTATAATAATATATACTTGTTGCATATTAAATTGTCATACTTGCATGCATATTGTCATGTGGTTTGGGGGCATTATGCCAATTCATCTCATAATTAAATATGGGGGCCATATGCGGGCGAATCTAGTCTTATATTGGCCCCATTTAAATTTGCATAGAGAACCGGCAACTTATCTTGCCCTGTTAAGACAACATTTAAATTGCGGGTTATCTAAACAACTAGAACCATATATTTAATTGTCGGGACCCCCGGTTCCGCTTAATATTGCCTAATTGCACTGCACCTTTGCCATGCCATGCATCATATCATAAGCATGCCGATCTTTTGCCGTAGCATTAAATAGTGCATCCGGTGTTTCTTCTAGTGTTTTGGTTCTTCGCGGATAAGGCCGTTGAGTTGATGCGAGTGTCGACCCGATCTTCGGATGAACCTTCGGCAATGTTTTCAGGCGAGCATCTCCCCCTTTCTACCTATCTTACTTTTATAGTATTTATTCCCTCCTGTTGATCTATTGCTATCTGTGTTGCGTTGCTCTAGTTTTCGTACCCGTGATATCCCTTGCAGCCATATATTGCCTTGGACACATCCTATTACCTGCTGTTTGGTAGATAGTTGGTCTTGCGCGTCGTAGTCGCTTGCTCAAGTGCTGTTGCGTGTCGTCCAGTACCACAGTTGTTGGAGTGATGCCGCATGTTTAATGTTGGAGATGTTCATGGCTTTAATTACCGTTTACTTTAATTACTGTTTAACAACTAAAATTGAAGTAGGTAAGCAGAGGCACAGGTGGGCAATAGATGTTATTTGGTTGTTAACCGTCCACTTGTGTCCCGTAGGACCCCGAGTACTTGATACCTGTTCCTTGAATATTCGCGCTATCCACATCCGGGAGGATTATGGGACCCCCCTGAGCCAGAGCTTGATTCCGTCTTATTTCTTGGGGCCACAAACTAGTTTGAGGTTTTATTTACTATTCTGTACTTATGCCATGCTTTACTGCTTTATTTACGATTGTGCGAGGAGCACCTGTACTGTTTAGAATCGGGACACGTTTTCGCGGTATCGACAAGCCCAGTTTTGGGTTCCCAGTCGTTTACAGCCGTCCACCCAAACCTTGGGTCCTTCTCGGAGTCAGCTAACTTCGTTGCGGGTGTACTCAATGGGGTGGCCCCCTGAAATATTTCTGAATCCTGTGATTGCTTGGTCGTGAAAGCCTCGTTGGGTTTTGATTTGGTTTTTCCGAGGTTGATCGAGTGTGTGTTGCTATTTGTGCACCCCTGCAGGGTAAAACTTTCTGAAAGCCGTGTCCGCGGTTATGGACGACTTGGAGCACATTATCTCGATCATAGACAACTATAACTAAAGTAGTGCTATAAATTTGACTTTATAATGACTAGTAATCAGCTTCACTATAATGGAATGGCTAAATAAAACTGCCAACAATCGCTTGTTTGGGTTGTCGCTTGCGACCATTGTATCTGACTAGTAAGTATTGCAACTACAACGGAATGGCTAAATAAAAGTACCAACAACTGTTGGGTTTTGGGATATCTCATGCTAATTGTATTTGACTAGTAAGTGACGCAACTACAACGGAATGGTTAATTAAAACTGTCCACTGCTTATTTTATCAGGATAACTATCTATATTTGACTAGTAATTGCCGCAACTATAACGAATGAATAAAACTGCCAACGGTGTGAGTGCCTCGGTTGACTTTCTCGGTTGGTATCGAGGGGGAATACCAGGATGGGTTTGTTTGGTGTTAGAATCAGGTTGGTTCCGAATAGGTCTTTCTTATCCCTCTCTGATAGCCGCCAGTTGTATCGAGTCTCTATAGGTTGTTTAGTGCATGATGCCGCTGCCGCTTCAGTCCACCATACCTATGTAGGCGAGGACCGCCGAATTCTAGCCTCGCCGTGTACTGGCCTCTGTACTGACCGCTCTCTCTTTTTCCTTTGCCCTTTGTCGGCACCCCTTTTGGTTAAGCAGGTTTGAGATCGACGTCGTTAGTAGGGTTACCCTTCCGGCTTGGCCTGGGCAGGGTTATGGACGCCATTGGTTATTCTTCAGGGCTCTTAGCCCCATTTGCATCTTGTCCGTAGTCGGATGCTCTATCATTTTCAAGGTGATTTGGATCTTTGTATATTATATCTTTATTCTTGACTCATTGAGTCGCTGTTGTATATATATATCTGTTCTGTGGGTCCCATCGAGGACTGTTGTGTAATGTTATTACTTCATTTTCCACCCGCACGAAAGTGCCTGGTGGGCACCTTTGAATCGTTTCTATGCGGGTTTGGCGGGAATCGCTGAAACTTGCATAGGGTCGATTCTGAGGGTGTTACAGATACCGATGATCGAACCTCGGATAAGTAAAGTATCACATGACAAAGGGAATCGATATTGTATGTGAATGGTTCATTCGATCACGAAGTTATCATTGAATATGTGGCAGCCATTATGTATCTCCAGATCCCGCTATTGGTTATTGACCGGAGAGGTGTCTCGATCATGTCTGCATATTTTGCGAACCGTAGGGTGACACACTTAAGCTTCGATGTTGTTAAAGTAGATATGGAATATGAGTTGGAGACCGAATGTTGTTTGGAGTCTCGGATTGGGTCCAAGACATCATGAGGGGATCTGAAATGGTCCTGAGAATAGGATTCATATAAGGAAAGTGGTTTTCCAGGGTTCAAAAAAGTTTCCGGTATTTTGATCGGAGCTTCTAGAATGTTCTAGAGGGACCACCATTGGGTCCACCACCCAGGAGGGGTCACTTGGGATGTGGCATGTCGTGGGGGCCCTAGTGTACAGCCGCACCAAGCCCAAAGGGTCCAACCAGCCAGCACTAGGAAAAAGGGTCAAACCCTAATTTTGTAAGGGGGGAAACTTGGAGGGCAAGTTCCCACCTCTCCCCCCACGACATGGACAAGAAAATGCACCATGATGTTGAAGAATGCAGGCGGCAAGTAAATCTCGATCTCACATAGTATCACCATGATCTCTTCCTGTAGCCTATCGAGATGCTTCATGCCGATCGACTTCCTAGAGATGACGTCGTAAAAATGGCATAGGCCAAACAACGTCTCACGGACGTGCTCGTCCATTATCCCTCGTATGGCATGAAACCACGCCTAAGAAGGTGATGAAGGGAATATGCCCTGAGAGGCAATAATAAAGTGTTTATTATGTGTATTCCAAGTATATGATAGATGTTTATTTTGCATGCTATAATTGTATTAATACGGAAACGTTAATACATGTGTGTTTAATAAACAAACAGAAAGTTCCTAGTTATGCCTCTCTCATAAACTAGCTCATTGATTAACAAGATGATCAAGGTTTCCTGATCATGGACATTGGATGTTGTTAATAACGGGATCACAACATTAGTGTAATGGTGTGATGAATATTCATCCGAAGTATAGCATTACGATCAAAGTCATTGAGTTTATATTGCTATAACAACTTACGAAGTGATCCTAATCCTTAGACCATGAGATCATGTCAATCACTAACACCGGAAGAGTTTCTTGATAACATCAAACGTCACACCATAACAGGGTGATTATAAAGATGGATTCAGAACTAATAAAGTGTTATGTTGAGGCTCATGGATCGAGAGTGGAATTTGTTCATCCCGATGACGGATAGATATACTCTGGGCCCTCTCGGTGATATCACATTGATTAGCTTGCAAGCAAGTGATTTAATCACTAGAATGTTATATCACAGGAACAAGAAAAGAGTGCATGTCGGTAACGAGATCAAACTAGGTATGGAGATACCGATGATGGAATCTCAGACATGTAATATATCGTGAAACAAAGGGATTAAGATACTAGCGTAAAAGGTTCCGACGATCACAAGAAAGTCATCGTTGAATGTGTGGGAGTCAGTATGGGTCTCCAGATCCCGCTTCTGATTATTGATCCGAGAGGGGTCTCGATCATGTCCGTATTATTCACGAACCGTAGGGTGACACACTTAAGAGACACCGACATCCAATTGGAGCAAATGTTTCATGCCGAAAGAATGAACAAGCGCAGGAATTTATTTCACTAGATACCGAAACAGGTTTTCGAGTGAAATTGCATAAAGTGGTTATGCATGTGAAATAGAATTCTAGAAAGGGGTTATTTGTGAATGTTTGTCATTAAAGTAATTGACAAAATTCTGAATAAAATAAAAGAGTTTTATTTAATGAGAGTTTGCATTAAATTTGGTGGAAATTTAATGGGAATTTGAGTGGACTTTTGAGTGGAGGGATTTTAAAGGGCATTTTGTGAGTGGAGTGTCCACCCACATGAATGAAGGAGGGGAGGGGGAAGCCCCCATGGCCGGCGGACACCCCCTTGGGTGCCCCCCTCCTCCTATAAAAGGAGCCCCCCTCCTCACTTGTCTCTCACACCTCCTCGTGAAGGATCTCTCTCCCCCTCTAGAATTTGTCCCCCATGGTCTCGGACTAGCGAGATACATGTTCCCGGTGGCTATTCGGCAAGAAAGAGTTGTGCTTCCGCTGCATCGCTGGAGCGAGGAGGCGGAGGTTGCTCGGTGCCTCGAACGTGTGTGCGAGCACGGATGCGCTGCTAATTTGCGGCGCTAGGACTTCCTCTCGATCTTGAGATCGGCAAGAGATCGTCTACATCAACCACGAGTTAAACTCGTTAAGCTTTGTCGGTCTTCAAGGGTATGTTCTCTACGGATATACATCCGCCCGTTGTTTTTATCTAGTAGATAGATCTTGGTATATAGTTCACATCGTAGGAAATTTTTGTTTTCTATGCTGCGAACCCTACAGGTGATCCTCCAATTGTCCAGAATCCGGGTCGATCCAGCACTGGAGTTTGCATGTTCGACATGGACATCTTATCTGGGTCTTGTTGTTACGAATCATGTCCGCCTTTGCATCTTTCTTATACCTAGTAACTCGACCTTCGCTCATCCCGACGACCATGGTTTCTTGCGCGGTATGCACGTATAGAGCAAAAGAAAGAGTAGGTTAATTAGAAACCACACACCTTATGCACACACAAACAGACATGCATGGTCGCCTAAAAAATCGGCATGACCTTTCCTAAAAGTAGGACACATGGGTGGTGCAAAAATTTGCCATAATGGAAATGAATCAACATTTCGGCAAACATCCATGCACCGCACCGGGGGCAAACAAGCAAAAACAAGAAACTTCAAACCATGGAAACATTCATGCACCACACAAGCTTCATGCACAAACATCATCTTGGCGCCATCGCATGTACACACCGCCCGCGCGACAAGCTTCACACCTACAAAACATGCATATTCATGGCCAATTACTCACCAAGTAGATTGAATTCCGAGTCGAGACCATGATTTGAGAGAGTGTGGACCAATAGATCTATGGAGAGATAGTGGTAGAAAAATAGAGACGTGGAGGAGAAAAGTAAGTGTGTTAGATCTACAAGTTGGAGAAAGGCTTTACCTAACCAATCTATCAACAATAGTAGGATTAAATACAACAAAATGGAGAAAATTATGGGTACAATGGGGTGGGAGAGAGAGGAGGAAGACGATCTTGGAGGAGGGGGAAGAAGGATGTGAAATGGGTGGTGGTAGATAGAGGGTTGCAAAGCTGCCACCTTTTTGTGCAGATCTGGATGCAAGGTTCTGTGGCGCATATGGCAGATATGTGCCACCTAAGTGTGATATTTTGTGGCGCATATCACCATATGCGCCAGAGAAGCTTGGTGATAGGCGGCCAGACTGTGGGGCCCACATCCATGTTCTGTGGCGCATATGGTGATATGCGCCACAGAAGTTGGTCAGAGCCCGGTCAAAGGCCGCCTGCTGTGGGTCCCACCTGATGCTTCTGTGGCGCATTTGAGCATATGTGCCACATAATTGTCAACTTATGTGGCGCATATGGCCAAATGCGCCACAGAAGTTTCATAGACCAACGTCTGGTGTGGATCCCACCTTACTTCTGTGGCGCATTACCAAAGTGCATGCGCTACAGAAGTTTGAAGTTTCCGTGGCACATTGCCACATATGCGCCACTGGACCTCTTTTGTGGCGCATGGTTAGCCCCATGCGCCACAAAAGGTCTGTCTATCTAAAGCTATTTTCTTAGTAGTGAGAACACCTCGAGATCCTACTCCCCGGGGTGGAGAGCAGGACCAATCTGACACCTAAAATGGAGATCGTAGATCTAGCAGCGCTCTATTTCGCAAAACGCTCTGTGCTACTGGGAAACTAGGTTTTTTGGGTATATATGTGGGTATGCCAAAGGACAGGCCGAGACGACGCTCGAGGGACCAAAGAGCATAGGTGGCACGCCCAGGGGGTGGGCGCGCCACCTGACCTCTTTTGGGCCTCGTGGCTCACCTACCTTCATTCTTTGGCCCAAGTTGATTCTCTGGTTGAAAAACTCATGAAGTAATTTTCCTTCAATTTATTTACGTCAAGAATGTCTCGAAACAGCAAAAACATGAAAAAGGAGGTTTTCTGCCTCTAAGAAATTAAATACCAATGAAAGGGACTTTGTAGGAAAGTCCCATAAATACTCTAAATATGCATAAATAATGATGGATCAAGGTAAATATGATCCTAAGCAGTGCATAAAGGTCCAAAAATGATGATGCAAAATGCAAGTATCAATGATCCACATGTCGCTGCTACGTGGTACGTTTCCTTTGCATGTCGCTAGGAACATTTCTTCTCGATTCATTGATAGGTGGGACCCCTCGACAGAGAACACCAGTTGACTTGTTGACTAATCTGACATGTGGGTCCTGCTTTTTTTGTTTGAATTTCAATTTTATTTTGGGCCGTTTGTGTTACTTGTGTACCGGGTGGGCCGTTTCGCTTGGGTCGGGCCCAAATAGCTTCTTTGGCATAGGTCGTATTACGCAAAAAATGTTTGCGCGAGCGGGGACTCAAGTCCATGACCTAGCACTGTGTGGAAGTTGTCCTAACCGCTATGCTATATTTATGTTGTTGTATATAACATAGAAATGATTCTATCTATACTATGACTAGGAATATGCTTAACAAATAGACCACGCTCCAACGGAGCAACACACTTAGCAGAAGACAGACCATGCTCTAGACGGAGGAGGGGGCAGGGCGACACTGAGTGGCAGAGGTATCTGGACCGGTGGTGCCAGTGGTGATCGGCAGAGGGGCAGGGGCATCTCGAATCTGCAACCTGTGGTTCGCCTCGACCACGACACGCAGGGGTCTAGGGCGGTTGCTGGTAGAGGGGATGCGGCGGTCGTGATTGGAGGAGATATTGAGGTGGTGGTGACTTGAGGAGGGGCTATAGTAGTGGTGATTGACAGAGGAGGTGGGGGCATCGACATCGGCTAGCCCTGAAGCTCTTTCACCTCAGCCACGACGAGACCTGTTCCAACCCTGAAGCTCTCACGGTATACACCCCTATCCTTTCTCTCCTATTAATTTCTGAGATTGGTAGTGATATGAGTAGAACTAGTAGTTGGTAGTGATATACTTCCCTTTTATATTCAAAGGCTGGTTTCAATAGGGTTTCAAAATCCATAGTTTCAGATGATGTTAGAATCAATTCAAGCCCAAATATTCAGGTTTTTTTCCTTTAGCTAGATGTAGGCATAGAACTATATTGTTGGATCTTATCTAGGTTTTGGTTTAATTTATGCTAGCTACTATTAGTGTGTACACTTCAGTGCAATTCTAACTTGCAACATTTTTCAGTCTTTTGTAGATGGACATAAGCTGGATAACAAAAGGAGTTAGAAGGCTATCTTTTCAACAGCTGAGGGGAGTGGATGAGTTCATGCGATTTGTTCACAGAAGTGTTCCTGATGATGCTCCAGTTTTATGACCATGCCCCAGCTATATGAACCATGTTGAACAAACTCTACCAAATGTAGAGTCTCATATGCTCATGCATGGGATGGCATGCACGTATGATAGGTGGATCCATCATGGAGACCCTTTACATCCAAAACCCAGAGCTGAACTAGAACCCGGCGAAGGCGCACATCTTGTTGATGATGGCAGTGAGTTTGTACAAGATGATGTTCCACAAGAGGACGTTGTTTGGAGGTAGAGGATGGCTACGAGGATGATAGAATCCCTGATCTGGTTAGGGATTTTTATGAGGTTGAACCACGAGGTGCTGGAGAGCATACAATCTATGCCAAGCTGATAGAGGAGGCCACGCGCGCATCTAGTGATTGTGGGACATTGTTCAAATTTTCTTTTACCATGAAGTTACTCCATGTCAAGCCCTTCTATCCAATTAGAAATGTTTCCTTCAATGCAATACTTCGTATCTTGACCATCCAATACCCTAAAAGTGCAATTCCCAAATCTTATGAAGAAGCATTGGGTATAATCTTTAGATTGGGGCTTGGTTATGATTCAATCCATGTCTGCCCGAATAACTGTATCTTGTTTCAGAACATGTATGCCAAGCATGACATGTGCACGAAATGTGATGCCTCTAGGTAGAAAGATGCGGATGGGAGGAACCAGATACCGGATAAGGTGTTGAAGTACTTTCCTTTAATTCCAAGTCTACAGAGGATGTTTATTTTGAAGAAATAGTCGAAGGATGTAAAATGGCACAAGATAAACAGGCAACCCGTGGATAATGAACTTAGCCATCCAGCTGATGAAAATGCATGGAAATATTTTGATGATAAAAATAAAGAGTTTGCCGCCGATGCGAGGAACATAAGACTCGGCCTTGCCACATATGGCTTTAATCCATTTGGAATGAGATCGAAATATAGCATGTGGCCGGTGTTTGTCATGTCGTACAATCTTCCACCATGGGCATGTATGGATCAGTCCAACTTCATGATGGCTTTGCTCATCCCGGCTCCATAATCTCTAGGAAAGGATTTTCATGTCTTTATTTATCCCCTGGTAGAAGATCCGCTCAAGCTCTGGGAGGGTGTCCATACCTATGATGCCCTGAGTCCTGATAAGTTCGATCTCCGTGCTATGGTAATATGGTGTATCCATGATTTCTTGGCACTGCACACTTTGTCAGGGAGTCTCACTTCTGGTTACTAAGCATGTGTGCCTTGTGACAAGGATCCATGCTCGGAAAGAATAAGGAACAAGATATGTTGAACCGAGGTCCACCATTTTCTTCCTCACCACCATCCTTGCCAAAAAATTAAGGATTTCAATGGAAAAACTGAAACCCGTGACCAGCCAGTAGAGTTCACTAAAGAAGAGCTCGAGCAACATCTTCACAATGTGAAAGATGTGAGACCTGGAAAATGTCAAAATAAAAGGAAGCATGAGGATGGTCAATGTTGGGACCGGAGGGATATTTTGTGGGACCTCCCTTACTGGGAAGATCTCAAGTTGAGGCACAACCTTGATGTAATGCACATCGAGAAAAACATATTTGATAATCTGCTTGGAACATTTTTGAACATCGACGGGAAGTCAAATGATATAGTTAACTCTAGGCTTGATTTGGAAGACATGGGCATACGAGAAGATTTGCACCTACGACCTGTTGAAGGTGGAGAGTCATTTGAGATGCCAGAAGCATGGTATACAATGACTAAAGAAGAAAAGCTTGCATTCTGTGAATTTATAAGAGCAGTGATATTTCTAGATGGGTATGCCGCTAACCTAGCATAATGTGTTCCTCCTGATGGATGCAAGATCCAAGGACTAAAAACTCATTATTGTCAAATCCTCCTCTAAAGGATTTTGCATAAATAAATATATGAAGTAGTTGCTGAGTTGGGGAATTTCTTTAGAGTGTTGTGCTCCAAAACACTAAAGCCGTCTGTTCTTGAAATACTCAAAAAATAAATCATAGTTATCATTTTCAAGCTTGAAAAGATGTTTCCTCCGACCTTCTTCACGGTGATGGTTCATTTGACAGTGCATTTACCCAAAGAGGCAATGCTTAGAGGCCCCGTACAATATGGATGGATGTACCCTATCGAAAGAAGGATGCTTACGTTTAAGCGTTATGTATAAAACACCACCAGGCCTGAAGGGTCGATTTCTGAGGCATATGTTGTTGATGAGTGCATGGAATTTTGCTTGAGGTACTTAAATGATGTGGAAACAAGATTCAATCGGTCAGGAAGAAATAGAGAGTGGGATGATTCGCACATTGGTGATGTCTCGGTTTTCAACCATGGTGCACCTTCTTGGAGGGTCAGAGTACTTGGAGGCTGGTCATGACTATGACAAGATGTATTGGTATGTGCTAATAAGTTGCCCTGAGGTTCTAGCATATATCGAGTATGTCATCTCTTGTGCATCCACCCTTATATTTTTTCTTGAGTTGGAAGGAACCCATTTGCAAGCCCGATGATTTAATTAACTTTATGTTTTTTTGGCATTGCAAGTTGTGCAAAGAAGAGCTAAATAAGCAAGATAGTTGTATCAATGTTGATAGATGGATCGCAAAGGGATTTGCTAAATGGTTTAAGAATCATGTGAGATCTTTAGTCCTGGAATCAATTGCCACATGATTTTTTGTGTTTTTTGTTATTAACCCTTGTTTATTTGTGCAGATTGGAAAATTGCATGAGGATAATAAGGTGAGTGCTGATATTTTTTGCTTTGGCATGTGATGAGTGCATATTTGCATCATGTTTTATATTATTATTTTGCATTTTAGTGGTAGGAACTTGGTATTTTATGTTGTTCGCGTGCATCTTTTATGTCTATTTTCACCAGGATCAGGACAAATGATGGATACGATTGTCAAAATTCTTGGACCAGTTGTATTTGAGCGAAAAGGAGTAAAAACAACGTAAATCGCTAATTTGGGAAATATCAATAACACTAGAAGAAAACCTGAGGCGATCGAAGCATACTGACGATTAAACGACCAACTATACTGCGGGAATATTTTCTCCGTCCGTATAGATCCCGCCATATAGTTGGGGCCGCCACCGCCTCCTCAAATAGTTTCACCCCGTGCAACTGAATCAGAGAGACGACATACAAAACGACCAGAAACCGCAGAAACCTCACCTCCGGAAGGGATCTGTAGGGGGAACTCATCCACAAGGATCCATCTTCACCCTACACAGATCCAGGAGGCTCAGGCATCGATCTTCATCATCAACCGCTGCATCACCACCATCTCCATCCATCCCATCTACATCTTGACTAGATCTTGTTGTAATTTCCATACTCGTTGTGGATTTATACAAGTACTATTCATCTATGGTAGATTCCATTGTTTTTTCATGATGTTGATTGCCTCCATGTCTGAGTAGATCATTGGTTCTTGGGGAGATGGAGAAACCATAGCATGAGATTGAAATAAGATAAAGTTTATTATGATATTCATCGCTATAACCATGTGTTAGATTGTCTTCATCTTGATGTTGGGAGAAGTCGTCCTCTCAATATTTGCCTCTTGTGGGGACTTGATGGAGGAAACTACTTGTTGGTCGACGGAGGTGTGCTAGCACTTACAGTGACTATAAAGTTGTTGGCACTCCTTACGTATCAACTTGGGAACCGAGGAAAGTCACGGAACATTGTCCATCACATGAGATGCATCCTAGGGGATACCGTCCCTTAATAGCGCAGTAATTCGATTGATGTTGATTGCGTGTGTGCTGTGGTTATGAGGATGATGTGAGCAGTGATTGCTTCCTATTCGTACAAATACAGAGTTTCTCCAACACGTACATAGTTGAGAATGTACATGATAATAATCTTTACCTTAAACCCTTTATAATGCTATAGGTGTATCCGCTACTCCCTGAGAACGCTTTACCCACTGCAGTTTCATACCTCTTTTACATACGCGATATTTACTTTCTGTATTTAGTTTGTTGTACTTTACTTATTGTTCTCTTATACAAAACCCCCAAAAAAAAAATTTTACACAACACTCGCATTTTATCTTGTTACTTAGAACGTTATTTAGCATTACTATTTTGGTATTTAATTCATGAGTTATTAGACTTCAGAACTCCCGCTCCCTGTGGGATCGATATCTTTATTTCGAAACTAGCTACAAACAATCTATGCACTTGCAGTCATCAGCATGCGAGCCAGATAGGCGAGTGAGGATCTATTCATTGTGTATTGTTGACAGTGTCTGCTACCATATTGTTGACCGCAAGAAAAATAGAAACACGCAGAGCAGTGGAATAGTTGCCGAGGGATACCATGATAGTGAAGACATGGACTTCTATGGTCAGCTGAAAAGCATCATAAGGCTCTAGTACAACTCCAGAAGAGGCGTCCATCGATCTTTTGTCTTGTTATGTTGTGATTGGTTCGTTCTTGGTGGCAAAAAGAAGACATGGATCCAAGATGACAGACACTTCAAGAGCATTAACACTAGAAGGTGCTGGTACAAGAGTGACCATTTATTCTAATGACACATCCAACAAAGGTGTTCTATGTGCCAAACACCAATTTGCATGGAAATTGCCAAGTTGTGCAAAAGTTTCAGCATAGACATTTGTGGAGTGCGAAAGAAACTAAAATGGAGAAGGGTCTCAATGGTGGCGGTAGTCTAACATACCAAGATGATAACACTGAGGAAGTTCCAGTATAAGAGAAAGAACCTGGTGTGCATACCATATTGTGAAGGAGACGGGCAGGACTGTTACATGATGCTTCATTCATGGAAACATTAGGAAAAGAAAGTAGGAGGTAGTGGAGGGCCATTAATATGAGGATTGTGAAAACATGGTAGATGACACAGTCCTCTAGTACTGTAGTGATGGTGTCATACATTTTGGCACTGGTTGTCAATGGGGGATAAGTTTATAGGGTTGAAGGTAAATGGTTTTATACTTAAGATTGGTTCGTTCTTAAGTATTTGACTTTCATGCATTTCATCTTTTTTATATTGTGCACGGTTCGATATATAGTGTAAACTCTCCCAAAGGTTATGCTTGACAATATATGCAATGAAATTCAAGTTCATAACATGTGCATATATTGTGTAACATCCCAATTCCAGCAACCCTGATCTTTTGTCAAAAAGGCAAAAATTAGGGGGGACAAAAACTTTTTCTAGTTAAGAGTTTAAATGCTTGTTGCTTGTTGCTTATGTTCATCCATCTGAATGCATACTAGAGCTTATACTCCTTACCTCAACCTCAGTTGAAAAAAACTATTTTACAAAAGATACGTGTTGGCTCATCTGTCATATTCTCAAATGTTCTGACATTTCAAACTTGAGCCAAGATGACCTTGACACAACAAAATATTTTACTAGCTTCGATTTAACAAAACTATGGAGACCTATATATAGTCTCCTTATGTTTTCAAAACAGAACTTTCAACTACCCTTATCCCTAGGTTTTCCAAAACCTTTCTTAAAAACTTTTAATTCCAATCTTGGTAGAAATACCAAGAGGTCCTTACCTTACTTCAAATCACAACCTCTTCAAAATAACCATGCTTACCTCAAGCTAGACTTGATGGTAACCTCAGTAGTATTTGATTGTTTAGCAAGATGAATTGCCTTGATCTGCCGATTGTCTTGTGTGCTCAGGAACTAGAGTGAACCAATATCGCATCTCATCCTTAGGGCCCAATCTATGTTTGTAATCATCAATCTCAAACCAAGCATCCCCAAACTGGATCTATACTCACTCACTCAAGTGACCCTCCCATCCCCTTAATCAAATCAATACTAAGTTAATCCCTTGTATTAGCATCCAACTCATCAAAGACCAGATACAATCATCGATCCCCTCTACTTAATATATACTTAAACATCATCCACTTGATGATAAGAATAATCCCTTGTATCCTTCCCTCTTTCATGATAGTCCAAATCCACAAGTCTGCCAAATTCGGCCAAGTCTGGAATCTTTAACTAGATTCAGTCTTTGGAACTCCCTCTACTCCAATATGTGTGCATTCTTGAGAATGCATTTGAACCATATTGTATTACATCATTAGTACTACCAAATCAAACCCTTTCCCTTTGCAAAACCATTCTTCGAAACACTCATCCATAATGGTTTTGTAGTCAAGATAATATTTTTTCTGCAAATATTATCATCTTGCCTACTTTGGCCGAAGTTCACATCCATATGCCAACTCTACTTGACCAAATATTTCCATGGATATGACCTACTAACCATGGTCTATAAATACACCCTTCACTTGCTTCCTTTGGGGCTTGGTGCTTCTTAAACCCACATGGTTTATGATGCATCATGACTCATCTGCTATGGCAGCCTTGTTTTCAACAAAGTTGGCCATCACTTCTAGATCACCTCAAATACAACCAAGCCCAACTCTTGGCATAATGATAATATATATAACTTGTTCTAAACATCCATCTATCCCTTGTATCAAGGTGAGCTCTGAGCTCCCTAATCCAACCTTGTCTAGGTGGTACAAAAATATCACTTCCCTAGATACTCTAATCCTTGTTACCTCCTTAAATCCCTATTGTTTTTTCAAAACCCAAGGTTGGTTATGATAGATACTTCAATTTGACATCATCCACCTTTTATATAAACATTTTCCAAATAAGTCCCATAATTATTTGGGATCTAAAACTATTTAAATTCCTTTATTTGCTATATCCGCAAAACCTTCTATGGAAAGACAAGTTTGTTTTTCTTCAAACTACTTTTCCAACTCAAGGAAGCTTTTATGCCTATATATCATATCATATAATATCTTCCCATCTCAAAAATAAATTTCTTTTTTGCCCTTTTTCTTAAATGGTTGAAACATGAAATAATAACTTAAATATACTTTCCCTTCTAAATAAATTCCAATAAAATTATCCAATGTGTGATATGGTATTTATTACCATTTCACACCAGAAACTCATCTTTCCCAATGTAAAAATATCACATTAACTTCTATAAATCATTTATACACCTTTTGAATAAATGAGATTAAGTGGACTTTTAATGAGATTACCTATGATCATGATTTGACACTATTCATCTATTAGTACCATTTCCCCACCTCGCACATTGCCAAATATTCAACCTCCTTCTCAAGCCTCAAATTGAGCAATTTTGCAACATGAATCAAACCTTGATCTAAACACACTCAACCCTCACCAAATTTTGTCAACCAAGATTGTACAAAACAACACCACCCCTCTGGTTGGGCTACACTATAGCATATCATTGTAGCACCCCCTCCCTTTGTCCCCTGTGCTTGTTTTGGAGAGATACGAAGAGATAAACCATTTTGGCTCAATTACTTTACTTACAGCAGAACCCCCCTCTCTCTACCCCAACCCTCAAACCACTCCCCACACCCACAACAACCACTCCTGGTTTTCTCTCCCTCTCCCATGGCCCTCATATGGACCTTGTCCACCATGAGCCCCTCCACTCGAAATAAAGGCTCAGGACACCCCAACACCTCCTCTTCGTCTCATTTGCCCCCTTTCACTCCCACCCAACTCCCCCGAACTCCACATCCCCTCCTTCCGCCTCTCCTGGACACACAAAGAGGAGACACCATTTTGTCCATTGTTGAGCTTGAGATCGAAGTGCCCTTCCCCTTGCTCCCCACTACTTCCATGTGGCCTTCCCACACTCCTCTCCCCTTGATCTACCATCCCCTAGCTCCAGAGCTCCTACCAGCCCCTGTCTTGCCCATGAGAAGGGCAACTTCCCCTCTCGGCCTCCTCAAGGAATCGGGCCTAAAACTCTCCTCCCTGCTCCTCGCCCTCTACAAGTCACACTCTAACACTCCCCACCTTCTCCCGATGCTATTCGAACCCTCCCCTTTCACAGGCAAGAGCCCTAGAAGCTTCACTGATGAGGTATCAAGCATGCACCGACGGGTGTCATCACGCAAGCACCCTCCCAGCGTCGTACCCCACCGTGCTGCACCTCATCCTGACCACTGTCGTCGACCGCGTCGATTCGTCGCCTCCCCATTGCCTCCCGAGCCCGCTGGTGAGCTCCCCACGCCTCCCCTCCCTCTCTTAGGGTTTCCTCCCAGCGGCGTCTGTTCCAGAGGGGATGACCTAGCACAGTCGATCTCCCATAGATCTGACGTCCAGGGGCTCCCCATACCCCTTCGCCCCGCAGCCCTCTATGACAGCTCGACACCGCGTGCGTGCCCAGACTATGTGGGCCGATTTGGATCCATGAGGCCCTGAACCCGTCCGATCCCATCCCAAGACCACTGCATCTTTTTCCTATTTCCCTAGATCTAGTATTTAACCCGTTGGTTTAATTTGAAATAAAAAATGAAAACGACTCTAATTGCCCAGATATCAGTTTCCTAGATGAATACATGTTTTCTCTAATAGGAAGTACAACAAGTAGACCAAAATGGTGATTAAATTAATTATAGTAAATCACTCACACAAACATATCCCTTTCACCGAATAAATCTTTCTGGGAGTTTTACAATTCCATCTGACATGAATCCTTTTGTTACTGCAAGGTATGGGCCATACCTTGCATATCACCCTGGCCACATAGCCAATTGCTTCATAAATAGCCCACAATAAAAATAACTAAGACAGTCCTTTTATGACTTTTATAAATTCCTCCAGGTAAAACCAAAACTTGTATTGACCCAATTCCAACTCCCAGCACACCTGGATACAAATATCTATCAAACCACAGAAGCCCAAATTTTTCTAAGCCCAGATGATTTTCTATGAACTAATATTTTCTGTTCATAGTTAATTCACTAATAAATTCACCGCATTAGTTATACTAATACAATTTGGGTGATTCCAATTTATACATAAATTTATTCCATATACCTACTATGCGTCTTTGGAATCATATCCGAATATTCTGTAGACTTAATATGGTTAAAAAGACAAATAACTACCAGAACCAACTTTGGGAATTTCCTGAGGGCATTCTAGTAAATATTTTAGGATTATTCCAACTCTCAATGAATCAGTACATAAAACTCTACGTAACCGTCCAAGGAAATAATTTTTGGAGCTCGAGAACTTTTCTGTTAAATTATTTCCAAAAACTAGAGTTCTATTCACTAGAAAATCCATTATAAATTAATGGTACTTGATAAAATAGTGAAACCACTTTTGTTGGTTTCATTTTATCAATATTTATCTGATGGTATCATTTTTATACAATGGTATCATATAGAACATTTTTTTTCAAAACCCCTCTCTTAGGTATTTTCTATACTATAAATCCTAAGTGATACTCCCCCAATGACTCCAGGTCTTTGACCCATCTCACCAAACCACTAATCCATCACCCTACTGTTTTATATCATGTGATTATCTCTTGCTTGCTAAATTGCATGGAAGCTTGTATGCCTTGTGTTGAATGTGTTATTGCTTGTTTGCATGTATGCTTGATAACAGCGATATCTGCGTATTGTGTGACGCCGAGAAGAAGGAAGCATCAGGTTATTCTATTATAATTATTATCATTGGTATTATGATTCTCTAAAGAGCCAAGGGACATCACGCTGGTCATAGGCAAGCCACCTTCTTTCTCATATGCCTTGTTCCTACTATTTTAATTATGCATGTTTTATGTAATTGTTTATATAAATTGCATAGCTTAACTAGTATGTTATATATGTGGGAATGTTTGGCTTCTCCAAACAAATACCCCCTTGTACTACTAAGTACAACCACCTTGCTGACACCTATTTGTTGCTAGTATGGTAGATGGTGTTTAACACCCTAACCCCTTGGAGACCCCATTTTAGCCTAAGCAAAAGTATAGGATGGGAAGACCCCGGGAAAATGTTTATAAAATATTTATTGGAAAACCTTGGTGAGGTTCGACCTACCAAGAGAGGTCTAAAAAATAAAAAGGTTTAGTTTTACAAAATGTTGGAAGAAAGAGGAGGAAAAAGGATTTACAAAAAGGCACCTGGTTCTTTGCAGTTTTGCCAGAAAAATTAACCCATGGAACCATATTACTCTAGAATGGAACAAGGCTGGATTTGAAGTCTGCTACTCCGGTATGGGAATTCTCACAACTACTTATAATGGATCAGCTCCCTCTAATTCCGGGCTTCCCTTACAAAAAGGGTCAACTTCTAGGCAGTCACCTAAAGGAAGCAGTACCACCCATGTGAGTTGCCGGGTGATACTATGAGCCTCTCATTGAAAATGCCAGCTCTGGAGGAGTTGGTAGCACTCCGGTTCGTCTGTGGATCACGATGTCCCGGTGTTGATAGGAACAACTCATAGGGTAGGGCCCATGCTAGAGTAGCATCCGGAGAGTTTTGATCTGTTACTCGACCCATGATCAATAAGGATTAGGGCAGGGTACCCATTTGGTGTGGGTAAAGTGTACAACCTCTACAGAGTGTAAATCTATTCGAATAGCTGAGTCCTCGGTCATGAATGGTTTGGAAGGTTGTTGTAGAGTGGTGCTGGTTTTGTTTTCAAAACAGATTTCTAAAAAGAAAGGGTTTTATAAAACCTGGTGGTCCGAGGGACACCAGAGAAGGAAGAGGATAACCCGGTCAGTTGAGGACCGTGGAAATGAGATAGGGTTACCTAATCCTAGTGTTTCATAAAACTTTTCAAAAAGGTTTAAAAAATTCTTTATAGAAGTTCTCAACAAAACATTGTAGATGCTATATCTACAAGAGAAACTACTTTAGAAAAGAACCTATTATGGAGCCATCCTACCATCTCTGCCATATTGCATATCCTTTTATTGTTATAACCTTAAGGTGGATTGCGAGTACATTCAAAGTACTCACCGGCTTTGTCCATGGATATTTACTTGGCTAGATTTTCAGAAGCACGAGGAGAGATGGAGATGCTGACGTCTATGCGAGCTAGGCTATCTCCCAGTTAGTCGCCTATGGGTTAAGGCTTGACATGGTGATACGTCCTAAACGTATCTACAATTTTTGATGCTCCATGCTTGTTTTATATTTTGTCTACACTTTGAGGTATTTCATACACTTTCTGGAACTAACCTATTGACAAGATGCCATAGTGCCAGTTGACTGTTTTTGGTTTCGGAAAAGCTAAAACATGAATATTCTCTGAATTGGACGGGACAAAAGCCAAAGATACTATTTTCCTGGAGCGATACGGAAAATCGAAGCAAAGATGGAGTAGGGCACCAGGGTGGGCACACCCTAGGGTGGCACAAGCCACCAGGGGGTGTGGCCCCCCTAGCTGCCTCCTCTCCTCTCCTCTTCACCTACAAGAAGCCCCCGACTCAGAAACCCTAAATCATCTAGGAGAAAGCCACAAAAACCTCTGCAGCGCCGCCTCCACCGAAGGGGAGATTCAGGGGACAAAAGTCTCTGTTCCGGCACCCTTCCGGGAGAAGTAAGTGCCCTCGAAGCCATCTCCTTCGATTTCCATCACCATCTCTATCACTGTTGCTGATTACCATGATGAGGAGGGAGTAGTTTTTCCTCGAGGCTAAGGGCTCTATCGGTAGCTATGTGTTCATCTCTCTCTATGCATGATCATATTGTGATCATGAGCTTTGTAATCAAGTAGATCTACTCTGCTACTCAAGTGCTTTAATAGATCTCTGGCACTCCCCACATGTGTGAAAGTGACAGCGTGCATACCGTGGTGGCACTTAGGCTAAAGTCTACATAAATACTCATGTTCTTCAATAGATCTCTGCTCTCCCCACGTGTGTGAAAGTGACAACGTGCACGCCGTGGTGGCACTTAGGCTAGAGTTCATAAATATTTGTCATGAGTTATATTTGGAGTTGGATGTCTTTATGAAATTGTGGTGTTTGTCCGCCCAAGGTGACAGTGTGGGGTGATCTAGATAGGGAAGGCGGACTTTGATGTGTGCTGTTCTAGCCCTACCATGGATTAGAGTGTCCAAATGGAGAGTAGTTAAGAGTAGTATCATGAAGATAATATATTTATTAAGAGTGTTCACTAGTGAAAGTATGATCCCTAGGCCTTGTTCCTAAGCATTGAAACACCGTTTACAATTAGATCTATTACATGTTTGCTTGCTTTCAGTCTCTTCCACGCCATCAAGATCTTTTCTGGCACCGTTGTCTTATAATCATCCATACCACTTGTATTTCACTATCTCTTCGCTGAACAAGTGCACCTATACACCTGACAAGTGTATTGGGTTTGTTGAGGACACAAGAGACTTCTTTTATCTTGATTGCAGGGTTGCTTGAGAGGGATAACTTTGACCACTTCCTCCCTGAGTTCGATAAACCTTGGGTGATCCACTTAAGGGAAACTTGCTGCTGTTCTACAAACCTCTTCACTTGGAGGCCCAACAACTGTCTACAAGAATAGAAGTGCGTAGACATCAAGCTCTTTTCTAGTTCCGTTGCCGGGGAGGTAAGGTAAAAGGTACTCACATCCTACGGTGTGAGTGCTCGAAGTTATTTCCTTTAGATTCTGCAATTTTGTCTTTTTGTTTCTTGTTTTCACTAGTTATACTTAATGGAAAACAACAAAAAACTAGAGATTTTTAGTATTTTTCCTAAGTTAGAACATGAATGGTCTAGAGAGAAAATTAAAAAACCTATGGAACTTACTTTGCATGCTAAAAGCAATGTTATTAGTATGAATTTTTTGAACAACATTGTTACTAATGCTATGCAAAGATCTAAGCTTGGGGAATCTAGTTTTTATGAAAGAGATCTTTTTAGTTCCCCAGCTTTAGGGAAGAAAATTTGCTCTGATGATACTTTATCTCCCATATGTGGTAATTCTAATGATGCTTGTGTTATTTTAAAGCCACATACCAAAATTGTCCCTTTTAAAATACCTACAAAAAATCTTGATCGTGTTATGGATAACTATTATTTTGGGGATGGAACTATCCATCCTGGTGATCACTTGCTTTTTATCCAAGAATTATGCGAGTTGTTCAAGTGTGCAGGTATTTCATTGGACCAAGTTAAGAGGAAGCTATTCTATTTATCACTTCGGGACAAAGAAAGGGAGTGGTATGAGCTACTAGATGATCCTCATCATTTGAAGTGGAAGGAACTTGAATCTCTCTTTTACTCTAAATTTTATCCTCCTCATGAAATTCATAAAGATAGGAATTATATTTATAATTTTCATCCTCATGATGGAGAAAGCATTGCCCAAGCATGGAGAAGATTGAAGTCACTAATGCTCAAATGTCCCATTCATGAGCTCCCCAGTAATATTATTATCAATAATTTTTATGCAAGGCTTTTAGGACATTACAAGGACTATCTAGATACCTGTTTAGAAGGATCCTTCACAAGTAAGGAGGTCAAAGATAAGTGGGATCTTCTTGAAACAATTCAAAGCAATACCGAAGATTGGGATAACGATAAAGGTAAAGAACCAAGTATAAACTATGAGTATGATTGCATTAAGTCTGTCACATCCCAAAATTTTCCAAATTTTGAAATGTGAAAAATAAATAAACAAAATAAATGATTGTTGAAATTTAGGGTGAAAAGAGCATGAAGATCAATGCCCTAATTGTGAAGAGAAACATCCAACAAATCAATGCTCCACATCACAAGCTACTTGTTTCCTATGTGAAGGAAATAATCATGTCCCTATCCAATGCCCCATCTATTCCATATTTCAACAAAGGAAACAAGGTGGAGTGCATCAACAGTTAATAAACCCCCATGAGGAAACAACTTCTATCAAGAAGGATGAAGACAAAGGCAAATCTCAGCTTGCACCTCCATGCACTATGACTCTCACATGTTACAATTGTGGTAACCAAGGACATTATGCAAGCAATTGTCTAGAAAATATGAAGTACAAGACAAACAAGCCTATGAGAGATCTCAGCCTTGTCACATGTTTCAAGTGTGGAAACAAAGGACACTATGCAGATGTCTGCCCAGAGAAGATTCATCAAGATTCCAAGCAAACCAAGATGTAATCTAGTTGGAAATTTTTAAGGGTGGTAGTACCCTAGTTTCCTTGAAGCCAACTTGTAACCTCTAGCCTCCCCAAATCTCGTAACGAGATTTCTTTTAAGGATGGTAGCCTGTCACATCCCAAAATTTTCCAAATTTTGAAATCTGAAAAATAAATAAACAAAATAAATAATTGTTGAAATTTAGGGTGAAAAGAAACTTTTTCATTCCAAATGGAAACAACAAAACCTATTTTTAACAAATAGAACCCTAAAGGGATTTAAAAATATAAACAAATATTGAATAAGATTTTACAAATTGGAATCAGCAAGTTTGGATCTTTAAATAAAAAGATATGGATTTTATCAGATAAAGAAATAAATAATAAATAAGGAGTATTTAAAAAGCTAAATTAAATCTTGGCCAAATCCATAAGAAAATGAAAATAAAGGTAATCCAAATAAAATAAATGGATAAAGATTATTCCGATAAAATTATATGGTATTAAAACCATAATCAAGTTTTATTTAATTGAAGACAAATACTCATTTAAAATGATAAATAAATCATATTAAAATATTTCAAATAGTGCAAAGTGAATTATTTAACACCCCATTAAATAAATAAAACCTAATGAAAAGGTTTGGTGAAATTTTGATTTCAAATAAGGGTTTGAGAATTTAAGTAAATCTTATTTAATAAAGTAAAGTGCCCTTTTTAAATAAAATATAAACCATAATAAATAAAGGAATTATTCCTAAAAAAGACTTTAAATACATGTTTAAAACATATTAAAAACTTACTGAAAAGTTTAGAAGGTTTTGAATTCAAATGGTTGTTTGAAGTGTTTAAACAAATTCAAAATAGAAAAAGAAAAGTGAATCAAAACAAAAAAAATGGAAAGGACCCAGCCCAGCAAACCAGGCCCAGTCCAGCCCAATAACCAGCCCACTCCCTCTTCCCCCGAGCGAAACGTTTTTCACTCAGCCACTCGCCCGCCCCCTCACTGATCGCTGCCGCCCACCGTCTCCCTCTCTCTCTCTCTCTCTCTCTCTCTCTCTCTCTCTCTCTCTCTCTCTCTCTCTCTCTCTCTCTCTCTCGCTGTCAAACAGACCCCAACTGCCAGACCCTTCTTCCTCACCCCGCGGTGACCACGCCCCCTCCTCGCCGTTACCGGCCGTTGCAGAATCGATTCAATACAAGTTAATGCCGCGCTTAAACCTCGCCGTGACCATGATCGATAAAACGCCTCCCCTCTCCGTTCCTTTCCCCTCAATCCCCAGCTTCTTTCCGCCCCTAGGCTGCTCAGAATCTCCCTCACACCGCCACTGCTCCGACGACCTCCTCCGATCGATTCCAACCATTCCTCATCGCCCCTTGCCCTCTAGACCCCACTAGCATGCTCTCCAGCACCAGGCTCAAGGGAATATGCCCTGAGAGGCAATAATAAATTGTTTATTATGTGTATTCCAAGTATATGATAGATGTTTATTTTGCATGCTGTAATTGTATTAATACGGAAACGTTAATACATGTGTGTTTAATAAACAAACAGAAAGTTCCTAGTTATGCCTCTCTCATAAACTAGCTCGTTGATTAACAAGATGATCAAGGTTTCCTGATCATGGACATTGGATGTTGTTAATAACGGGATCACAACATTAGTGTAATTGTGTGATGAACATTCATCCGAAGTATAGCATTACGATCAAAGTCATTGAGTTTATATTGCTATAACAACTTACGAAGTGATCCTAATCCTTAGACCATGAGATCATGTCAATCACTAACACCGGAAGAGTTTCTTGATAACATCAAACGTCACACCGTAACAGGGTGATTATAAAGATGGATTCAGAACTAATAAATTGTTATGTTGAGGCTCATGGATCGAGAGTGGAATTTGTTCATCCCGATGATGGATAGATATACTCTGGGCCCTCTCGGTGATATCACATTGATTAGCTTGCAAGCAAGTGATTTGATCACTAGAATGTTATATCACAGGAACGAGAAAAGAGTGCATGTCGGTAACGAGATCAAAATAGGTATGGAGATACCGATGATCGAATCTCGGACATGTAATATATCGTGAAACAAAGGGATTAAGATACTAGCATAAAAGGTTCCGACGATCAAAAGAAAGTCATCGTTGAATGTGTGGGAGTCAGTATGGGTCTCTAGATCCCGCTTCTGATTATTGATCCGAGAGGGGTCTCGATCATGTCCGCATTATTCATGAACCGTAGGGTTACACACTTAAGAGACACCGACATCCAATTGGAGCAAATGTTTCATGCCGAAAGAATGAACAAGCGCAGGAATTTATTTCACTAGATACCGAAACAGGTTTTCGGGTGAAATTGCATAAAGTGGTTATGCATGTGAAATAGAATTCTAGCAAGGGGTTATTTGTGAATGTTTGTCATTAAAGTAATTGACAAAATTCTGAATAAAATAAAAGAGTTTTATTTAATGAGAGTTTGCATTAAATTTGGTGGAAATTTAATGGGAATTTGAGTGGACTTTTGAGTGGAGGGAATTTAAAGGGCATTTTGTGAGTGGAGTGTCCACCCACATGAATGAAGGAGGGGAGGGGGCAGCCCCATGGCCGGCGGCCACCCCCTTGGGTGCCCCCCTCCTCCTATAAAAGGAGCCCCCCGCCTCACTTGTCTCTCACACCTCCTCGTGAAGGATCTCTCTCCCCCTCTAGAATTTATCCCCCATGGTATCGGACTAGCGAGATACATGTTCCCGGTGGCTATTCGGCAAGAAAGAGTTGTGCTTCCGCTGCATCGCTGGAGCGAGGAGGCGGAGGTTGCTCGGTGCCTCGAACGTGTGTGCGAGCACGGATGCGCTGCTGATTTGCGGCGCTAGGACTTCCTCTCGATCTTGAGATCCGCAAGAGATCGTCTACATCAACCACGAGTTGAACTCGTTAAGCTTTGTCGGTCTTCAAGGGTATGTTCTCTACGGATTTACATCCGCCCGTTGTTTGTATCTAGTAGATAGATCTTGGTATATAGTTCACATCGTAGGAAATTTTTTGTTTTCTATGCTGCGAACCCTACAGTGGTATCAGAGCCGGATCTATGCGTAGATACTTTACACGGGTAGTACACATATGAGTATGTGGGCGATGATGATCATGTTGTTGCTCCTTTGTTGTAATTTTGGATATTGGTGGCATAGTGGGATGAAGCGGCCTGGACAAACTTTACATTTCCTCGCACATGAGACCTGTTCCATGCTTGACATGCAACTAGTTTGCATAAGTGGCTAGCGGGTGTCTGTCTCTCCTACTATAGTCAATATCTATTTTGCAAGCGAGTTGTCAACAATTTGATTATCCTCGTTGTGGTTCATGTTCGTAGGTAAGAACGGTTCTATCTCGAAAGCCCTAAGCCACGTAAAACTTGCAATGGATAAATTAGAGGCGTCTAGTTTAGAGGTAGTGTTGTAAGTAGAAGTATGAGATGATACTCTTACAACACACATAGCGTGTAAAATCCATAGACCTTGGATTTACACATATAGGTATGATAGTGATCATACCACGATGCACATGATAGAGATCATCTGCGGGAACCATATCATTTCACTAATAAACATATGATGTTTGATAGCATCTTATATTGCTTGTTTAGCGCTTTGTTAGCATAATAAGATGATCCCTCATTTAAATATCAAGATAAGAATGTGTTCTTCCTTTAGTATGCACCGATTATGTTTTCGTCGCTCCAAGACATCATGTGATGATCGGGTGTTCTTGGATCCACGACCATATTTCGGGTGTAAAACAGTTACACACGCGAATACTAAGGTTCTAACTTGGCGAGCCTAGCATGTACAGACATGGCCTCGGAACACGGACCGAAAGGTTAAGCATGAGTCATATAGTTGATATGATGCCCATTTGATGCTCGCCTTTGAAGCTATACCGACTCACGTGATGATCGGACTTGGTGTAGTGGATTTGGTTCATGTAATCACCAAAAAGGCACGAGGGATGTGGTTTTTGAGTGGGAGTTCATTCGTAATATAGATTAGTTGAACTCAATCTATCATACACTTAGTCTAAACTTTACAAATTCTGTTGTAGATGGCACCACCTGCTTTTAATTTCAATGTGTTCATGGAGAAAAAGAAACTAGCAACGAACGGTAGCAACTTTACCGAATGGGCCATGAATTTGAGGATTCTACTCTCTGCTGCACAAAAGAAATATGTGCTAGAAGCGCCGTTAGGCCCCCCACCTTTAGATGATGCCCCTGACGAGGAGAAGAATGTCTATCAGACTCCTCAGGAGGACCACAACTTAGTTCATTGCGGCATATTGTATGGGCTAGAGCCGGAACTTCGAAAGCGTTTCGAAAACGGCAATGCATTTGATACAATGGGTGAGTTGAAAATGATTTTCGACACACATGCTGCTGTAGAGAGCTACAACGCTTCAGAAAAGTTCTTTAGCTGCATGATGGAAGAGGACAGCTCCGTTAGTGAGCATGTACTCAAGATGTCGGGTTACGCCGATAAGCTTGTGTCCTTGGGAATATCGATTCCCATTGACTTAGGCATCCATCGTGTTCTGCAGTCTCTGCCACCTAGCTATAAGAGCTTCGTGATTAACTATAATATGCAAGGCATGAAGAAGTCTCTCCCCGAGCTTCTGTCAATGCTTAAAACTGCAGAAGTGGAGATCAAAAAGGAACATCAAGTGTTGATGATCAATAGGAACACTGGTTTCAAGAAAGACAAGAAGGGAAAACGGAAGGGAAGTAAGGGCGGCAAGCCGGTTGCCATGCCTGAAAAGAAACCCCGAGTTGGACCTAAGTCTGATTCCGAGTGCTACTATTGTAAGGGGACTGGCCACTGGAAGCGCAACTGCCCCAAGTATCTGGCAGACAAGAAGGCCGGCAAGGCAAACAAAGGTATATATGATATACATGTTATTGACGTGTACTTGACTAGTGCTCGCAGTAGCACCTGGGTATTTGATACCGGTTCAGTTTCTAATATTTGTAACTCGAATCAGGGGCTGCGGAACAAGCGACCGCTAGCAAGGGGTGAGGTCAAGATGCGTGTCGGCAATGGATCAAGCGTTGATGTGATCGCCGTCGGAACGCTGCCTCTCCACTTGCCGTCGGGATTAGTTATAAACTTGAATAAATGTTATCTGGTGCCTGCACTGAGCATGAACATTGTATCTGGATCGTGTTTGATGCGAAGTGGTTATTCATTTAAATTCGAGAACAATGGTTGTTCCATTTATATGAATGAAATCTTTTATGGTCATGCACCGATGATGAATGGTTTATTTCTATTAGATCTCAATGATAATGTTACACATATTCATAATGTTGATGCTAAAAGGATTAAACTTAATGATGATATATCCGCATATATGTGGCACTGCCGTCTAGGTCATATTGGCGTTAAACGCATGAAGAAGCTCCATTCGGATGGACTTTTGGAATCACTTGATTATGAATCATTTGATACATGTGAGCCATGCCTTATGGGCAAGATGACTAGAACGCCGTTTTCCGGTTCAATGGAACGGGCGACAGATTTATTGGAAATCATACATTCTGATGTATGTGGTCCAATGAGTGTGTCGGCGCGAGGTGGATATCGTTATTTTGTTACTTTCACGGATGATTTGAGTAGATACGGTTATATCTACTTGATGAAACACAAGTCTGAAACCTTTGAAAAGTTCAAGGAATTTCAGAATGAAGTGGAAAATCATCGTAATAGAAAGATCAAATTTCTACGGTCCGACCGTGGAGGTGAGTATCTAAGTTACGAGTTTAGCACTCACATGAAAGAGTGTGGAATTGTTTCACAACTCACACCTACCGGAACACCACAGCGAAATGGTGTGTCGGAACGTCGTAATCGTACTTTATTAGATATGGTTCGATCTATGATGTCTCTGACGGACTTGCCGTTGTCATTTTGGGGTTATGCACTAGAGACTGCTGCATTCACTTTAAATCGGGCACCATCTAAATCCGTTGAAAAGACACCGTATGAATTGTGGTTTGGAAACAAACCTAAGCTGTCATTTATTAAAGTTTGGGGATGC
Source organism: Avena sativa (assembly GCA_916181665.1). Classification (NCBI taxonomy): domain Eukaryota; kingdom Viridiplantae; phylum Streptophyta; class Magnoliopsida; order Poales; family Poaceae; genus Avena; species Avena sativa. The sequence continues at coordinate 105,886,881 of OV702280.1, forward strand.
GATGTTTATGTGAAGAAACTTCAACCGGATAAACTCGAACCCAAAGCGGAAAAATGCATCGTCATAGGATACCCTAAAGAAACTATTGGGTATTCCTTCTATCACAGATCCGAGGGCAAGGTTTTTGTTGCCAAGAATGGATCCTTTCTAGAGAAAGAGTTTCTCGCGAAAGGTGTGAGTAGTCGGAAGGTAGAACTCGAAGAGGTTGTGGAACCTTCTCTTCAAAGTATGGCGAGTAGTGCAGCACCGGAAGTTGTTCCGGAGTTGGCTCCACCTGTTGAAGAGGGAACTAATGATAATGATCATGAAACTCCGAAAGAGAGTACTACCGAACCTCGCATGTCAAACAGGACGCGTGCAGCTCCCGAGCTGTACGGAAATCCTGTCATGAATTTCATGGTTGATGAAAATGATGACCCTGCAACGTATGAAGAAGTGATGATGAGCCCGGATTCCAACAAATGGTTAGAAGCCATGAAATCCGAGATGGAATCCATGTATGAAAATCAAGTTTGGAACTTGGTGGAATTACCTCACGACCGAAAGGCCGTGGAGAACAAATGGATTTTCAAAAGGAAAACTGATGCTGATGGTAATGTGACCGTCTATAAAGCTCGACTTGTCGCAAAGGGGTTTCGACAAATTCAAGGAGTTGACTACGATGAGACTTTCTCTCCTGTAGTGATGCTAAAGTCAGTTAGGATTATGTTAACAATTGCTGCATATTTCGATTATGAGATATGGCAGATGGATGTCAAAACCGCGTTTCTCAATGGTAATATTGAAGAAGAGTTGTATATGATACAACCAAAGGGTTTTGTCGATCCTAAGGATGCTAACAAGGTGTGCAAGCTTCAGCGATCCATCTATGGATTGAAGTAAGCATCACGAAGTTGGAATCTCCACTTTGATGAGGTGATCAAAGAGTTTGGATTTGTCCAAACTTATGAAGAAGCTTGTATTTACAAGAAAGTGAGTGGGAGCAATGTGGCATTTCTGATATTATATGTGGATGACATATTATTGATCGGAAATGATATAGATCTTTTAAACAGTGTTAAAAGTTATCTAAACAGCAAATTTTCAATGAAGGACCTAGGTGAAGCGTCATACATATTAGGCATAAAGATCTATAGAGATAGATCTAGGCGCCTAATAGGGCTATCACAAAGTACATACCTTGATACGATTTTAAAGAAGTTTAAAATGGACGGAAGTAAGAAGGGGTTCTTACCTATGTTGCAAGGCAAGACATTGAGTAAGACTCAAAGTCCGGCTTCGGCGGAAGAAAGAGAGATAATGGACAAATTCCCCTATGCTTCAGCCATAGGCTCTATAATGTACACCATGCTATGTACAAGACCGGATGTGGCACATGCTATTAGTTTGACTAGTAGGTACCAATCGGATCCAGGTTCGGAACACTGGATAGCGGTCAAGAATATCCTTAAGTACTTACGAAGAACTAAGGATATGTTTCTTGTATACGGAGGTGAAGAAGAGCTCGTCGCTAAGTGTTATGTCGACACTAGCTTTGACACCGATCCGGATGACTCTAAGTCTCAATCCGGATACGTATTTCTCATGAATGGCGGAGCGGTTAGTTGGAGGAGCTCCAAACAACCTGTGGTAGCGGGATCAACAACGGAGGCCGAATATGTTGCTGCTTCAGAAGCGGCTCAGGAAGCAATTTGGATGAAGGAGTTCATATCCGAACTAGGAGTGGTGGCAAACGCGTTGGACCCAATGGTGATCTATTGTGACAACAATGGTGCCATTGCCAATGCCAAAGAGCCAAGGTCTCACAAGCATTCCAAGCATATTAAGCGCCGGTTTCACTCCATCCGCGAGCATGTCAAGGATGGAGATATAAAGATTTGTAAAGTACATACGGATCTCAATGTAGCAGATCCGTTGACTAAAACTCTCCCTAGAGCAAAACATGATCAACACCAGAACTCAATGGGTGTTAGATTTATCACTATGTAACTAGATTATTGTCTCTAGTGCAAGTGGGAGACTCAAGGGAATATGCCCTGAGAGGCAATAATAAAGTGTTTATTATGTGTATTCCAAGTATATGATAGATGTTTATTTTGCATGCTATAATTGTATTAATACGGAAACGTTAATACATGTGTGTTTAATAAACAAACAGAAAGTTCCTAGTTATGCCTCTCTCATAAACTAGCTCGTTGATTAACAAGATGATCAAGGTTTCCTGATCATGGACATTGGATGTTGTTAATAACGGGATCACAACATTAGTGTAATGGTGTGATGAACATTCATCCGAAGTATAGCATTACGATCAAAGTCATTGAGTTTATATTGCTATAACAAGTTAAGAAGTGATCCTAATCCTTAGACCATGAGATCATGTCAATCACTAACACCGGAAGAGTTTCTTGATAACATCAAACGTCACACCGTAACAGGGTGATTATAAAGATGGATTCAGAACTAATAAAGTGTTATGTTGAGGCTCATGGATCGAGAGTGGAATTTGTTCATCCCGATGACGGATAGATATACTCTGGGCCCTCTCGGTGATATCACATTGATTAGCTTGCAAGCAAGTGATTTGATCACTAGAATGTTATATCACAGGAACGAGAAAAGAGTGCATGTCGGTAACAAGATCAAACTAGGTATGGAGATACCGATGATCGAATCTCGGACATGTAATATATTGTGAAACAAAGGGATTAAGATACTAGCGTAAAAGGTTCCGACGATCACAAGAAAGTCATCGTTGAATGTGTGGGAGTCGGTATGGGTCTCCAGATCCCGCTTCTGATTATTGATCCGAGAGGGGTCTCGATCATGTCCGCATTATTCACGAACCGTAGGGTGACACACTTAAGAGACACCGACATCTAATTGGAGCAAATGTTTCATGCCGAAAGAATGAACAAGCGCAGGAATTTATTTCACTAGATACCGAAACAGGTTTTCGGGTGAAATTGCATAAAGTGGTTATGCATGTGAAATAGAATTCTAGCAAGGGGTTATTTGTGAATGTTTGTCATTAAAGTAATTGACAAAATTCTGAATAAAATAAAAGAGTTTTATTTAATGAGAGTTTGCATTAAATTTGGTGGAAATTTAATGGGAATTTGAGTGGACTTTTGAGTGGAGGGAATTTAAAGGGCATTTTGCGAGTGGAGTGTCCACCCACATGAATGAAGGAGGGGAGGGGGCAGCCCCATGGCCGGCGGCCACCCCCTTGGGTGCCCCCCCTCCTCCTATAAAAGGAGCCCCCCTCCTCACTTGTCTCTCACACCTCCTCGTGAAGGATCTCTCTCCCCCTCTAGAATTGATCCCCCATGGTCTCGGACTAGCCAGATACATGTTCCCGGTGGCTATTCGGCAAGAAAGAGTTGTGCTTCCGCTGCATCGCTGGAGCGAGGAGGCGGAGGTTGCTCGGTGCCTCGAACGTGTGTGCGAGCACGGATGCGCTGCTGATTTGCGGCGCTAGGACTTCCTCTCGATCTTGAGATCGGCAAGAGATCGTCTACATCAACCACGAGTTGAACTCGTTAAGCTTTGTCGGTCTTCAAGGGTATGTTCTCTACGGATTTACATCCGCCCGTTGTTTGTATCTAGTAGATAGATCTTGGTATATAGTTCACATCGTAGGAAATTTTTTGTTTTCTATGCTGCGAACCCTACACAGGCGTACCCGCCAGTGTCTTTGGCTCGTTCGCGCGTGCCCTGCATCGTCGACAACGTCAACACTGAGCACCACCGTTGTCTGTTTCCACTCCGGTGAGTTCCCCAGGTAGCATCTAACCGCCCCTCTCCTCCTACTTCACACACGCGTACTCATCACAACTCGGCGCATCTAACTGTGCTCCCCTTTTCTCTGGCATGCTCTGTAGCCTCGCCTTCAACGATGTCTGAGCGCACCCGATGCCGCGGCAAACTCCGACGAGCAATCCCTCTAGAACCCGAGTTCCCCTCGACGAATAGAGACCACGTCGAGCTTCTTTGCACCCCTGCGAACCCTGTGAGCACCTCTGTTTCCTCTCTTGCTTCCTGGTTCGCCGGCAACCTCACTGTCCGAGCGCGCTGCCTCCACTCGCCGCCGCCAGCGTCGCCCATCGTTTGTCACACGCACTGCAGCCGTTCGATTTAGATCCAGCGTCTACGATAGATTGACTTAACGAAAGGGTATCGAGTATTCCATGCCGCACTATATCAGTTAGATCCAACGCTCCACAGCAGCCGATCCGCTCGAACTGTTTTTGGCCAATGAGATCAAGACACGTGGCTCGGGTTTTGTTTTAAAAACAGATTTGTTTCTATTAGATGTTTTATTTTGTAAATTGCATAACTTTTAATCCACACGTTGAAATTTTGCAAATTTTATATCAATGGAATCAGAAAAACAAGTACTTTCCAACCATGCACTTTTTTTAATGGAATAAAATTGGTTGTATTAGCATAAACTTGTGTAGGCATAATTTGAATATAAAATTTATTCTAGAAATGTTTTTAGGATAAAATATTTGGTAAATTGTTTGACTTGAACCTACTGACCATAGAAACCAACTTGTGGATTTAAAAGTGTATTTTGTGAAGTTAAAGAATAAATCTTTGAATAAGAACATTTCTAGTTAAATAGAAATATTGTTTATATGTTAAAAATGCTTTTTGGAGTAAAACCTTTGGGAAATGATTTGAATTAAACTCTCTGACCCTAAACACAAATTTTTATGATTTAAAAATATAATTGGTGAACCCTATAAAAATTATTACTTTGCTAATGGCATTTTCAACAACATAAAATATTGCTTTGGTATAAAAATGTTTTATAGGTGAAACCTTTTGCAAATGGTTTTAACAATAAACACTTGACCTTAAAACACTAACATTTGTGTTTAATAATATCTTTGCCAAACACTAGGAATTATTACCTTGATTTAAATCATTTAAAACAAAACAAAAATGATTTAAAGTAGCCATTTTATTAACTTGATATCCAATTGTTTTGCCACTTTTATAAATGACCATTAGGTGTTTTATAATGTTTATAGCCTGTTAAAAACCACTTTTCCAAATAAAACAATCTTTGGCCTGCTTGCATGCATTGCTTTGTTATTCTATGTGATGAATTGCTTGAATGGTAGATTGAATGTGTGCCTTGCTTGATTGAATTGTAGTGGAATTTGAAGAGTGTGACTATTGCAAGATCAAGGAGTGAACTTATATTATATACCAAAAAGGCAAGTGATGCTTCATACTATCCATTAGTGATATTTCTAAGTAGGACTTGCATGGAATTTTTGCTAAGTATAAACTATATGCCATGGGAAATCCTAGTAGATGAAACCTTAGTAGAATTTTCCTAAGTCAAGATTCCTACTACTATCATGCTTAGCCTAGCTAGTAGAAAACAAGGGTGGATTATATTCATGCTATGGAATATTTCTAAGTCAAGGACTTGTGTTTTGTTTAATAAAACAACTAAGTGAGTGAATCACCTGGGTGGAATGGAAAGAAAGGTTTGTGTTGAGTGATTACACAAGTCCAGTATTCTGGGGAAAACTTGGGCATCACCAAGTCCAGTATACTGGGGAAAACTTGGTATCTTACTTGTGGATAGTTGGTGGTTGGGGATGATAGGTTGGAGCGAGTCCATTCTGGTCCGAGGGAAGGCTTCTGAAAGATCTTGTCTTGATGCATGTCGAATCTTGTGGGGAAAGTGCACCACCTCTGCAGAGTGTAAAATCTAAGTACTTAGCCGTGTCCCCGGCAATGGACAATTTGAGCATCAAGACATGGAAGCTATCAAGAATCTCCTCATCCCAATTTTCTAAGTTAAAACTTGTGGTTGAACAAGGGTTTAAGGATCACCAATTTCTATTGGGAGATGCCTTGGGTGATTTTTTCCAAACAAAAACTTAGTGTTTTTCAAATGATAAGGAAAATCTATTTTGAGCAAAGCAAGCCTAAGCTCCACCTATCCAAATGCATATAGATGATAGACTCCACTATACTACCACAGTATCACTTTCCAATACAATTAAAATGTATTGACCCTTGTGGCTGTAACTTATTATGTTGAAGGTTTGTTTGATGTTAGTGAAGTGTGTTGATTAGGATTACAAGTCTACAACCAACATGATTGCCTTTGGAACTTTGAAGATGAAGGACTCCATGCTATAGTTATTTCTGCTGCATTGTAATGAGATAGCCAAATGAGCTATGTAAGATGTAATGAATTATTTTATTCCTGGTTATAAAGTTATAATATGATCTTTGTTTCTTGATATTACATCTTAACTGTGGATGCTAGCTATTGATCCAGGGACTAGCATTGTAAACACGGGAATCTCTACCTTATTAAAGGTTGGGACCTCTACAGATGGTATCAGAGCACTGTGTTGCCTGTAGGATTGTAACCCTAGGATTGGACAAAACCTCTTAGAAAAATAGGAGTTGGATTTTGTTCCAAAACTTATTTACAAACAATCTTGTAAACTCCTTCCTCAACCATTTTTGGTTTTGATACTACATCTCTTCCTTTTCAAACTTGATAGACAAAGCCTCGACATGAGCAAAGACTTCAACAAGAGCAAAGACCTCACCATGAGCAAAGGACTTCACCAACTCAAATGACTTCAACTTCAACATTATCAAAGACCTCAACTTTATTTTCACCAAGGACTTCAACTTGGATATCACTAAGGACTACAAGTGAGACAAGAAATGTTTCTCAAGACTTGAAGATTAAGGGAACACAACTTAGAAGAAACTATCATCACCTTTGAAGTTTTGTGACCAAGATGCAAGAAATTCTCCAAGGATACAAATATCTTGTTCATGAAGAATCAACTAAGAAGAATGGAATGATCTCAAGTGAACCATATAGTTGGACCACCATATTTAGTTCAGATAAAACCCACCAACTTTTGTGGTGTAGCAAAAATATTTTGTTGCCTAAAAATGTGCTTGAAAGTTGTTGTTTGAGTGGAATGTTTGTTTGTGATTGCTTTCTCATTGCCTGTGTGAATTGTGATGTGTGAGATTAGAATTATTCCTATAGAAATCTCTTCCTATTCTAATCCCAATCCAACCAAAACAGATGACTTCCCCAAGAAACTCCAACATCAAGAATGGTGACAAGAACAACCAAGAGATCCACATGAGAGAACTCATAGTAACCCAAACCCAGTTAAACCAACTAACAAGTCAATTTTGGGCCAACCACAATGAGTTAGACCCAAACATGCAAAGGTTTATGGAAACCCAAACCCAATTGCTGCAAAGGATGACAAATCAACTGATCAACATGGGAGACAACCCTTCCCAAGGAGTTTGTGACAACAATGATGTCAAGGATGATATTATAGAAGGAACTCAAGCTTGCAATATTTGTGGAGACATGGATCACACTTCCAAAGAGCATGAAGATCAATGCCCTAATTGTGAAGAGAAACATCCAACAAATCAATGCCCCACATCACAAGCTACTTGTTTCCTATGTGAAGGAAATAATCATGTCCCTATCCAATGCCCCATCTATTCCATATTTCAACAAAGGAAACAAGGTGGAGTGCATCAACAGTTAGTAAACCCCCATGAGGAAACAACTTCTATCAAGAAGGATGAAGACAAAGGCAAATCTCAGGTTGCACCTCCATGCACTATGACTCTCATTGATGGACAAAAGAAGAAACATATGTATTATCCAAGGAAACGATTAAGGAAACAAGGAGACTTTCCCATCTTTGAGGTGAGATATGAAGAGCATGAACTAGAAGAACTTCTAGCTTTAGAGAAACCCAAGAAGAAGAAGAAATGCCCCAACCCTAGCAAGAAGGATATTACCCAAGAGCAATGTTACACATGCAAATAGATGGGACACTATGCCAATGAATGTCCAGAGAAGAAGAAGAAGTATAAGGAAATTAGCCAAGTGTGGTGCAACAACTGCAAAGAGCTAGGCCATTATGTATCAACTTGTCCACAGAAGATACGCGAATAACTCAACCTTGTCACATGTTAAAATTGTGGTAACCAAGGACATTATGCAAGCAATTGTCTAGAAAATATGAAGTACAAGACAAACAAGCCTATGAGAGATCTCCGCCTTGTCACATGTTTCAAGTGTGGAAACAAAAGACACTATGCAGATGTCTGCCCAGAGAAGATTCATCAAGATTCCAAGCAAACCAAGATGTAATCTAGTTGGAAATTTTTAAGGGTGGTAGTACCCTAGTTGCCTTGAAGCCAACTTGTAACCTCTAGCCTCCCCAAATCTCGTGACGAGATTTCTTTTAAGGATGGTAGCCTCTCACATCCCAAAATTTTCCAAATTTTGAAATGTGAAAAATAAATAAACAAAATAAATAATTGTTGAAATTTAGGTGTAAGATCCCTCCTTTATAAAGGAAAACGATCCCTGTGATTGCAATGCTAGTCCCTGGATCAATGCTAGAATCCACAGTTTGAAGAAGTACACAGAAACAAAGGTCATTATTACAGTCATTCCAGAGACAAACATAGTCTTTACAACTCCATGTCCACAGGCCTAGTACAAGAGTTTAAATAAGTAAATAGATAACAAGTCTTCATCTTCATGTGCCACATGCAAACATGTTGAGTGTAGACTCATGACTCCTAATCCTCATCAGAATAACCTGCAACATCACAAGTTACAGCCACAGAGGGTCAATACATTGGAATAGTATTGGCAAGTGATACCATAGTATAATTTTGGTCGACTAGATACTATATGCAATTTGGCTAAGTGTAGCTTAGGCTTGCTTTGCCCAAAATAGGTTTTGCCTATTAGTTGAAATCACTAAGTTTTTCTTTGTCAAAACTTTTCCCAAGGAACCACCAATAGACATTGGGGTCCTTCACCCTTCTTCAACCACAAGTTTTTACTTAGAAATTGGGATGAGGAGATTCTTGATAGATTCCATGTCTTGATGCTCAAGTTGTCCAATACCAGGGACATGGCTAAGTACTTAGATTCTTCCATCTGCAGAGGTTGTGCACTTTATCCACAAGACTTGATTTTCACCAAGATATGACCTTTCAGAAGCCTTCCCTTAGACCAAATGGACGCGCTCCAACCTATCAATTCCACTACCACCAACTGTACAAATGGTTAAGTTATTGCAACCTATATGGTCCAGGCAGAGCCCATATTGCCAAGTGGCTGCACTAGAAGCTTCTTAACATTTGGCCTCTCAAATCCCTTGTTCCTGGGTGGCCTTCCACAAGTGAGATACACAAGGTAAACCATAGAAATGGGCCTTGTGTAACCACTCAACATAACCCATTCACAACCATTCCACCCAGGTGATTCATTCACTTAGTTGTTTTATTAAGCAAAAACATAGTCCAAAGACTTAGAAATATTTTTCCATAGCATGAATAATTCACCACCCTTGGTTTCTACTAGCTAGGCTAAGCATGGCATAGATAAGAATCTTAACTTAGAAATTTCTAGCAATTCTACAACTACTAGGATTTCCCAAGCATAGCATATAAGCAAAGTATAACCATGCAAGACTAGCAAAATATTTCTAATGCATAGTAGAAAACATAGGGATAAAAATATCATGAATAACCGCTTGCCTTGGTAGCTTGGAGAGTAGCTACACTCCTCACAATCACAATCACTATTGGCACCAAAATCTACACATAAAATCATAGCAACAAATCACATACAAAATAAATACAAGCAAAAATATATGGATGCATGCAATATGATATGTGATGATTTTCTAAACTCAACAAGACAAGTGCACAGTACTGGTTCATAAACAAGTTCAAAACTTGCCAAACTACATTTATTTAAACACTAAAATATTTCTCAAATAATTTATATACACAAAATAGGCCTACACATGTTTCTGTAGATAAAACCATTTTAACAGAAACAAAACATTAAACACATTGCATATTTGGAAAGGGCTTGCTCTCCTGATTCCATTGATATAAAATTCATCAAATTTCGACGTGGGAATCAAAAGTTATGATTAAAAAAATTTGAACATTCAATAGATTTAAATCCCGATTTTAAATCTAAACCCTAGCCACGCGTCATGTTCTGATTGGTCTATACCGCTTCGCACGGATCGGTCGATGCAGTCCGTTGGATTAAAGTGACTGCGCACGGTCCAGATCTAAGCGTACCGTTTCGTTAAGTGATCTATTCCTATGCGCTGGATCTAGATCCAACGGTCATCGATCAAGCGACCACGGATGGGCGGCGCTGGCGGTGGCAACTGGTGGCGGCGTGCTCTGTCTACGGCGGCGCGGCGCTACAGGGGGTTCTGGGGTCGTCGAAGACGCTTACCAGACTCGCGACGATGTACTGAAGCTCAACGTGGCGACGGCTTGACAAGGGGTGCACGGATATGGCAGCACGAACTCGTCGGAGTTTCTGGCGGCGTCAGATGCTCTCTGTCAGAGTCGAAGACGACGCCCTGGGACGCACGGATCCAAACAAAAAGTGTCAGCAGATGCGCAAGATGCAGGCGAACACGCTCGTGTGATTCAGAACTAAAGGGGAACACGAGGCTCACCGAATTTTGTCGCCGGAGTTGGAGACGTCGTCGGGAGCTTCTAGTGCTTGACGAAGTCGACGACCTGGGGCAGTATGGGATGAACCAATGGCATCAAAAGAAGCGCAAGGACGTTGCGAAATGGTCTGCATGAACTAGAGGGGAAGGGGCGTACGGAGCTCACCGGGATTGGTCGCCGGAGTGGGTTCTGCCTGCGGCGGTGCAAGGGCGATTACGGCAGCCTGGGGGCGCTCTGTGTTCGGGGTCTGGGGGAAAATGGAGAGGGGGCAGAGGGGGTTTAAGTAGCATGGTCGCGAGCGTGATTTACTCTGGCATTGAACGTCAATTGACGCCGCGAATCAATACAGAGAACGGCCGGCGTAATTTGGGGATTGAGCTGGTCGCGGGGTGGAGACGATGATGCCGTGTGGGCCGCGGTTGTCAGCGAGAGAAAGGGAGAGGAGGTGGGGTCCTTGCGTCAGCGACTCTGGGGGTGTGTTTGCGGGTAGAGAAAAACGGTTCGCGGGAGGGGTAGTTGGGCTAGGTTGGGTCGAACTGGGGTGGTTGGGCCTGCTTAGCTGTTTGGCTTATTTTTTCTCCTTATTCTCTTTTATTTTTCTGTTTGAATTTCTAAAAGGATTTTCAAACACCAATTCAAATCTGTTTGATTTCAAAACTTCTCTTGACTTTTGTACAATGAATTTTGTACTCAAATAAGTGTCAAACCTTTCTGTTTACAAGAACCCACTTGGGTCATTTCAAAATTAGAATAAAACCAAGCCATTATGTGATATAATATTTGACATAATCTTGGTTTTATTTCATACCTTGTGTGGAAACTTTATTCAAGCTTTTGAAACCACTTATGTTTGAATTCAAAACACTACTGAATAGCAAGTAGCCCAAAGGCTATAGTGTTCATACATAAAATGATGAGCAACATATGCTCTTGTTTTTGAAATGATTTGAAATGAAACCCTAAATGATCATGGATGCATGGATGATGTGCATGAGTTTGAAACATGATTTTTGGGATGTTACAAATCTAACCCCCTTAAGGTGAATCTCACCCTCGAGATTCGGATTGGCTAGCAAATAGGTGAGGGTGGTCTTTCCGAAGATCATCTTCTCTTTCCCATGTTGCTTCTTCTTTGGAATGGTGGTTCCATTGAACTTTGCAGAACTTAATAGTCTTGGTACGAGTAACTCTTTCTGCAGTCTCAAGAATCTTGATAGGTTTATCTTCATAAGTAAGATCACTTTCCAATTGAAACTCTTCCAAGGGTATAGTATCCTTCAATGAAGTTTCTTCCATTTCTGGATGAAATTTCTTAAGTTGACTCACATGGAACACATTATGAACTGCTGACAAAGACTCTGGCAATTCAATCTCATAAGCAAATTCTCCTTTACGACTCAGAATCTTGAATGGTCCAACATATATTAGCGCCATTTTTCCTTTGACTCCAAACCTCTTCACTCCACGAAGTGGTGACACTCTAAGATAAGCTCTATCACCAACTTCATAGGTGACTTCTCTACGCTTAGGATCTGCGTAGCTCTTCTGTCGGGACTGTGCTATCTTCAATCTGTCCTTAACCAACTTGACTTTCTCTTCGGCTTCTTTGATTAGTTTTGGTCCGAACAGACTTCTTTCTCCCACACCATTCCATAGAAATGGGGTGGTACACTTTCTCCCATAGAGAAACTCAAATGGTGCCATCTCAATACTGGCTTGATAGCTGTTATTATAAGAGAATTCTGCGTAAGGCAGACTTTCATCCCAACTGGCTCCATAGTCTAGAGCGCATGCCCTCAACATATCTTCAAGAATCTAATTAGTCCTTTCTGTCTGTCCATCAGTCTGAGGATGAAAAGCGGTGCTGAATTCCAACCTCGTTACCAATGACTCATGTAGCTGTCTCCAAAAATGAGAAGTGAATTGAGTTCCCATATCAGACACAATACTCTTGGGTACTCCATGTAGACACACAATCTTACTCATATATATCTTGGCTAACTTACCACTAGTGTAGGTTGTCCTCACGGGTCTGAAATGAGCCACTTTAGTTAGGTGATCCACCACTACCCAAATAGAATCATATCCTGACCGGGTCCTTGGCAATCCGGTAATGAAATCCATACCAATCTCGTCCCACTTCCAATCAAGATTAGGTAGTGGTTGAAGCAACCCTGCTGGTTTCTGATGTTCCGCTTTCACTCTGCTACATACATCACACAAAGCAATATGTTCGGCGATGTCTTTCTTGAGATTATTCCACCAAAATCTTTCTTTCATATCCATGTACATTTTGGTGTTACCCGGATGAATGGAATACGGTGAGTTGTGTGCTTCCTGCAAAATCAGTTTCCGAAGCTCCGGATCTTGTGGAACACAGATACGTTTTCCATGCCATAAAGTACCATGTTCATCTTCATGGAATCTTTTGGCCTTTCCTTTGCCAATCTTTTCCTTAATCTCTTAAATTTCCTTATCAGTCTTCTGGGCTTCTTTAATCTTGTCCAACAAAGTGGGTTGAACATCCAAAGACATGAGGTGTCCTTCAGGCACAATCTCCAATGTGAGATCTCTAAATTGGGCACACAGATCATCTGGCAATTCTCCCTTAGTAAGGCCATTCACGAAAACCTTACGGCTTAAAGCATCCGCTACAACATTTGCCTTACCAGGGTGGTATTGCAAACTTAGGTCATAGTCCTTGATAAGTTCTAGCCATCTTCTTTGTCTCATGTTAATTTCCTTCAGGGTGAAGATATACTTCAAACTCTTGTGATCTTTGAACACTTCACATCGCTTTCCCAAAAGATAATGTCTCCATGTTTTGAGTGCATGGACAACAGAGGCTAACTCTAAATCATGAGTAGGGTAGTTTACTTCATGAGTTTTGAGTTGTCTCGAGGCATACGCCACAACTTTTCCTTCTTGCATAAGTACTGCACCCAATCCATGATGAGATACATCACAATACACTTGGAAATCCTTCTCCAAATCAGGCAAACACAAGACTGGTGCTGTCACAAGTCTCTTCTTCAATTCTTGGAAGCTGAGTTCACAAACTTCAGACCAAGCAAATTTCTTGTCTTTCTTTAGAAATTCAGTCATAGGTTTTGCTACCTTGGAGAAATTCTCAATAAACCTTCTGTAGTAACCTGCTAAGCCAAGGAAACTACGAACCTCTTTCACTGACTTGGGATATTCCCATTCAGTTACAGCTAAAACTTTAGCAGGATCAACTGCCACACCATCTCCTGACACAACGTGTCCAAGAAAACCAACTTCAATCAACCAGAATTCACACTTGCTGAATTTGGCATACAGTTTATGCTCTCTAAGCTTCTCAAGTATCAGACGCAAATGTCCTTCATGCTCTTCTTTGCTCTTGGAGTAAATTAAAATGTCATCGATGAAAACGACAACAAACTTATCAAGAAATTTCATGAATACCTTGTTCATCATATTCATGAAGTATGCTGGTGCATTGGTCAAACCAAATGGCATCACGGTATACTCATATAATCCATACCTTGTGGTAAAAGCTGTCTTAGGTATGTCTTGTTCTCTTATCTTGAGTTGGAAATAACCCGACCCAAGATCAATCTTTGAGAACACACAAGCTCCTTCTAGCTGGTCAAACAAATCATTGATTCTAGGCAAAGGGTATTTGTTCTTGATAGTCACTTCATTGAGTGAACGGTAATCTATGCATAACCTTTGACTTCTATACTTCTTTTCCGCAAACAAAACTGGTGCTCCCCAAGATGAAGAACTTGGTTGAATAAATCCTTTCTGCAACTGCTCTCCAAGTTGTTTCTTGAGTTCTTTCAGTTCATCAACTGACATCTTGTATGGGCTCTTTGCTATTGGTCCAGATCCTGGTAGCAAATCAATAAGAAACTCCACATCTCTATCTGGTGGCATTCCCGGTAATTCTTCCGGAAACACATCCGGACATTCACTCACAATTGGCACACTGTCTATGCTAACCCCCTTAAGAGAATTTAACTTACTCCCTTTTGATTCAAAGTTAGACTTGAATCTAATCCGTTTCTTCTCCGGGGTTGTGAGTGCAACAGTACAATTAGCACAATCTAGTACTCCTTCATACTTAGCCATCCAATCCATTCCCAATATTACATCCAGTCCTTGGGAATCCAGGATTATCAGACTCACTGGAAACTTATGCTTTCCAAACTCTATCACTAGATCCCGGCATCCAAGACTCACTATCATATCTCCACCTAGAGAACTAACTTTTATTGGACACGCAATGTTTTCAGTTGGAAACCCATTTCTATCAACAAATGCTTTTGATATGAATGAATGCGATGCTCCAGTATCAAAAAGAACAAGTGCTGGAATAGAATTGAGTTTGAACTTACCAGCAACAGCATCTGGTTCCTCATAGATTTCCTCCACATTGATGTGGTTCACTTGTCCCTTTTGAAAATGGTTGGGCTTGTTGGGTCCTTCAACTTTCTTTTCTAGGCATTCATTTGCATAATTCCCCATCTTCTTGCACTTGAAACACTCAACTTGACTAATATCCTTCTTGACAGGCTGGCTTCCACTGCCACTTCCACTGCCACTGTGGTGGCTCTTATATCCACCCTTGTGATTCTTGTACTTGTCATTGTCATGACTACGGTGATGCTTGTTGTCATGATGACGGTTGTGGTTGTGGTGCTTGTTGAATTTCCCATGCTTGTGGGATCCTGAGCTTCCACTATCATCATAATGGGAACGCTTGTGAGACGATCCCGAGCTGTGCTTGTCCGAGTGCTTTCTCTTCCTACTCTCAACTTGCTTCATCTTGTTCTCCAAAATAGTAGCCTTATCACAAAGAGACTGATAAGTGGGAACATAGGCCACTGATAGCTGCAGGTTCAGTTCATCATTCAAGCCTTCAAGGAACTTTTCCTTCCTCTTGGCATCAGTGTCAACTTCATCCGGTGCATAACGCGCCAGATTGTTGAACTCCTCAATATATTCAGCCACGCTGCGGTGGCGCTGCTTCAGATATGGAACTCTTTCTTCTTCAAACTCATCACTCCGGATGATATGTGAGCAGTACGAAAACCATCTCCAAAGATAGCCCATGTCACATTTGCAATGGGAGTGGTGATCTGGAAGTTATCCCACCAAGTAGCTGTTGGTCCTTCTAACAAGTGAGCTGCAAATCTGACTTTCTCTTCATCAGTACAGCCAACTGTTACCAAGTCCTTATTCACTGAGCGTAGCCAATCATTGGCCACCATAGGATCAGTTGTTCCTGAGAACTTTTCTGGCCTCAATCTCAACAACCTGGTAAGCATGTCAAAACCCGGTGGGTTATTGTTGTTGTTGTTGTTATTGTTGTGATTGTTGTTGTTGTTGTTGTTGTTGTTGTTGTTGTTGTTGTTGTTCTGATTCTGGATGAACGTAGTCATCATTTGCATCAGCTGAGTCTGAGCTGTCATCATTTGCTGCATCTCAGGGGTGATGTTGTTGTTGTTGGGGTTGGGATTGGCATGACGGGGAGGCATCTGTGGTTTGTTCAATAGAGATAAGAATGAGATACCCATAGATGCTATTGAAGGGAATATGCCCGAGAGGCAATAATAAAGTGGTTATTATCGTATTCCTTGTTTATGATAAATGTTTATTTTACATGCTATAATTGTATTAATACGGAAACATTAATACATGTGTGTTTAATAAACAAAAGGAAGTTCCTAGTTATGCCTCTCTTATAAACTAGCTCGTTGATTAACAAAATGATCAAGGTTTCCTGATCATGGACATTGGATGTTGTTAATAACGGGGTCACAACATTAGTGTAATGGTGTGATGAACATTCATCCGAAGTATAGCATTACGATCAAAGTCATTGAGTTTATATTGCTATAAACAACTTACGAAGTGATCCTAATCCTTAGACCATGAGATCATGTCAATCACTAACACCGGAAGAGTTTCTTGATAACATCAAACGTCACACCGTAACAGGGTGATTATAAAGATGGGTTCAGAACTACTAAAGTGTTATGTTGAGGCCCATGGATCGAGAGTGGAATTTGTTCATCCCGATGACGGATAGATTAGCTTGCAAGCAAGTGATTTGATCACTAGAATGTTATATCACGGGAACAAGAAAAGAGTACATGTCAGTAACGAGATCAAACTAGGTATGGAGATACCGATGATCTAATCTCGGACATGTAATATATCACGAAACAAAGGGATTAAGATACTAGCGTAAAAGGTTCCGACGATCACAGGAAAGTCATCGTTGAATGTGTGGGAGTCAGTATGGGTCTCCAGATCCCGCTTCTGATTATTGATCCGAGAGGGGTCTCGATCATGTCCGCATTATTCACGAACCGTAGGGTGACACACTTAGGAGACACCGGCATCCAATTGGAGCAAAAGTTTCATGCCGAAAAGAATAACAAGCGCAGGAATTTATTTCACTAGATACCGAAACGGGTTTTCGGGTGAAATTGCAGAAAGTGTTTCTGCATGTGAAATGAAATACTAGCAAGGGGTTATATGTGAATGTTTGTCATTAAAGTAATTGACAAAATTCTGAATAAATAAAAGGAGTTTTATTTAATGAGAGATTGCATTAAATTTGGTGGAAATTTAATGGGAATTTGAGTGGGTTTTTGAGTGGAGGGAATTGAAAGGCATTTGAGTGAGTGGAGTGTCCACCCACATGAATGTGGAAGAGGTGGGGGAAGCCCCATGGCTGGGCGCATGGCCCCTTGGGTGCCCCCCTCTCCCTATAAAAGGAGCCCCCCTCCCTCTCTCTCACTCACACCTCCTCGTGAAGGATCTCTCTCCCCCTCTAGAATTTATTCCCCATGGTCTCGGACTAGCGAGATACATGTTCCCGGTGGCTTTTCGGCAAGAAAGAGTTGTGCTTCCGCTGCATCGCTGGAGCGAGGAGGCGGAGGTTTCTCGGTGCCTCGAACGTGTGTGCGAGCACGGATGCGCTGCTGTTTTGCGGCGCTAGGACTTCCTCTCGATCTTGAGATCGGCAAGAGATCGTCTACATCAACCACGAGTTTGGACTCGTTAAGCTTTGTCGGTCTTCAAGGGTATGTTCTCTACGGATATACATCCGCCCTTTGTTTGTATCTAGTAGATAGATCTTGGTACATAGTTGTTCCCATCGTAGGAAAATTTTTGTTTTCTATGCTGCGAACCCTACAGTGGTATCAGAGCCGGATCTATGCGTAGATACTTTGCACGGGTAGTACACATATGAGTATGTGGGCGATGATGATCATTTTATTTCTTCTTAGTTGTACTTTGGATATTGGTGGCATAGTGGGATGAAGCGGCCCGGACAAACTTTACATGTCCTCGCACATGAGACCTGTTCCACGCTTGACATGCAACTAGTTTTGCATAAGTGGCTAGCGGGTGTCTGTCTCTCCTACTATAGTCAATATCTAATTTGCAACGAGTTGTCAACAATTTGGTTATCCTCGTTGTGGTTCATGTTCGTAGGTAAGAACGGTTCTATCTTCGAAAGCCCTAAGCCACGTAAAACTTGCAATGGATAAATTAGAGGCGTCTAGTTTAGATTGTTGCTGGGCTAGTGTTATGATATGGTGATGTTGTAAGTAGAAGTATGAGATGATACTCTTACAACACACATAGCGTGTAAGTTCCATAGACCTTGGTCTTACACATAAACGTATGATAGAGATCATACCACGGTGCACATGATGGAGATCATATGCGGGAACCATATCATTTCACTAATAAACATGTGATGTTTTGATTGCATCTTATATTGCTTGTTTGGCGTTTTATTAGCATAATAAGATGATCCCTCATTTAGATATCAAGATAAGAATGTGTTCTTCCTTAAGTATGCACCGACAATGTTTCGTCGCTTCAAGACATCACGTGATGATCGGGTGTACTTGAATCCATGAGCATATCTCGGGTGTAAGACAGTTACACACGCGAATACTAAGGTTCTTACTTGACGAGCCTAGCATGTACAGACATGGCCTCGGAACACGGACCGAAAGGTTAAGCATGAGTCATATGTTTTGATATGATGACCATATGGATGCTCGCCTTTGAAGCTACACCGACTCACGTGATGATCGGACTTGGTGTAGTGGATTTGGTTCATGTAATCACCAAAAATACACGAGGGATGTCGTTTTTGAGTGGGAGTTCATTTCTAATTTGGATTAGTAGAACTCAATTTATCATAAATTAAATCAAAGTGAATTTGCATAATTTGTTGTAGTCATTGGCATTCGGTCACCACCTTATGCATAGTTGTAATTGAGATAATAGAACTATAGAATTCTGGATATATACTTTACGAACTGGTATCGTATTGTGTTGAGTGTCAATCCAAAGTTTAAAGTCCTATTGCAAACTTTCAGCAAACTCTATTTACTCCGTGAAATTTAATAGTTGGTATTAAATCGAGAGTAACAATTCCAGTGTTAGTATCTTAAGTATCATGTTTGCCTCCATGATTCTTGATTGGTTTGATATCAAGTTTATCTAGGAGCTGAAAGAATTGTTTCAGAAACCATCATGTGTGGCAGATATAACGATATCTGAAACAATGTTTTGGTTGCAATATGATAGAGTATAATATATGTTCTCATATTGGATGAGAATTTACGAAGGTTGGAGATGCTAGACATCCTAATCATCCAAAAGGGTTTTGGAAAGTAATGTTATACTCACGATTCTCCTTTATAAGCTAAAGTAGCTTGATCATGAAAGTCGTCGTGATAAGGATGAATAGAAGATGTATGTAAAGTGTTTACTACACTAAAAGATTACTAAAGAATGGATTTTGAAAGAATACCGATCATTTTGATGATGGTGATCTACTTCAAAGTGCAAGTACAAAGGTATTATTATTTGAATATACAGGCTTTGGACTATGTGTCATGTATATGGATCCACTTTTGATGTTGATATATTCTTTTAAAAGGAAAAGGAAATGCTGAAAGAGAATCTATAAAATATATTTGGCAGAAAAGAAAAGATTGGTAATATCCAATTTAGGTATATATATGATATACATGTTATGGTTGTATTCTTTGCTTGTTAAACAATGTGGTTCTTGGGTATTGGATACCGAATTGGTTGGTATGAAATGTCATACAGAACGACGCAATTCATGAACTACAATGGCCTAAGTAACTAGCACGAGAATATGTGATGATGTTCATCGAAAACAAACAAACCGTTGTTTGTATTTCTCGTTGACATCAAAGCTTGACTTCAAGATTTGTTTTAATAATTGTTATTTAAATCAGGTATTATGAGAACAAAGGTTGTTCAAATAATTATCGTATTCCGTATAAGATGGATGATTTACAAATCTAGTTGGAGAAATCACATCCATAAAACCTAATGCTAAAATGTCGCAAGACAAATGATTGAAAGATCACTTACGAAGTGACATCGCTGTTTAAATTATATTGGAAAGAAAACATGAAGAATCTCCATATTCATGGATTTTTGGAGTCTTTGATTTGATCAAGTGACGCTTGTGAGACTTTCCTTGAGATAATTAAAACTTCGTTCAAAGGCCAAAGAAGAACGATCGACTAAAATATTGGAATTTATACATGTCGATGTATGTAGTCCATTATGTGTAGTCGTAAGCGATGGGTTTTAACTTCATATGCTTTCTCCAGAAATTTGAGTGAATATTCACTTAATGAGAAAGAAGTGTGAAATATTTGAAAACGTTCAAAGACTTTCAAGATGAAGTGAAAATCATTGTGACAAGAAAATAAATGAATTATGATTTATCATAAAGGTATTTATTTGAGTTACAAGTTTAGCAAAACACCTAGATTTACATCTCCCGAAACACCATAGGAGTATGGAGTGTTTGAGATTTGTAATGAAACCTTGTTTGACATGGTTGGATCAAAGGTGTTATTTATAAAACTGCCATTATGTTTTAAAAGATTAAAGCTTTAGAGACTTCCGCTTTTACACTGAAAAGAGCTCCATCTTGATCCGTTGAAATGACACCATATGAGTTATGTTTTGGGGTAAAACCCAAGTTGTCATTTCTTAAATTTTGGTATGCTAAACATAAGTAAGATGTTTACAACCGAAGTCGGATGAGCATGTCTTTGTAGGTTATTTCGAATAACAATTGGTTATTCCTCCATAACACCGAGGACAAAGGGGTTTATCGCTTGAAATATGAAGTTTCTTGAAGAAGGAATTTTTCATAAATGTTAAGTGGGAGGACAATAGAACTTTGATAAGGTTAACGAACCTTAGCTAAATGTGCTGAGTTGCGCAGCGCCGAAAATGGTTCCGGAGGCTGCCATAATGCTCATAGCTTATGTGCCTCAAAGGTTGTGGTCACGGAGATCTAAGTTCTTATTGAACCAAGTAGGTCGGTTAAACAATCAAATGCTAAGATTTGAGAGTAAATCATTATTGTTTGACAATTATGAACCGAATACATACAAAGAAGCGATGATGGGCCCTGACTCTGTCAAATGCTTAAAGCCATAAAATCCGTGATAGTTCCATACACGAGAAATCAAGTTTTGAACTTGGAAGACCCTCCGGAAAGGTGTAAAAACCTATCGGTCGTATTTGGATCTATAAAGAAACAGACATGGATGTTTCACATCTATGAAATAGTCGACATGTCGGTAAAGTATTTTACGACTATGTTCAAGGAGTTGACTATGACAAGATTTGATCTTTCATAGCGATATTTAGTCTGGACGGATTAAAGTAGCAACCACTACATATAATTTGTTATATGGTAGATGAATAAACAAAAGAAAGTTCTTTTAATAGAATGGTTACCTCGGACGTGTACATGACACGATCCAAAGGGTTTTGTTAATTCAAAGGATGCTAAAAGGGCATGCAAACTTCAATGGTTGAAGTAAGCATCACGGAGTTGGAATCTTCACCGTGATGAAAAAGGAGTTTTCATCAGGAGACAATGAAGATGCTTGCATTTGCAAGAAATTAAGTGGGAGCGCTAAGACATATTTCTAAAACATTATGTGGAGGACATCTTGTTGATTAGAAATGATGTATCTTTTATTGACAAAGGTTAAGAATTTCATTTCGATGAAAGACTTAGGCAAAACCCAAATATTTAGCATGAATGTCTATAGTGGATAGACTGTGACGCTAATATGGTTGTGCCAAACGTACTTATATGAGATATTGAAGGAGTTCAATATAGAAACAACAAGAAACGGTTCTTGTCGCATGGAAAGGAATTGAATCAAGATTCAAGTGTATCGACACTTGATAAGTGAAACAAGATTCAAGTGCTTTGACACTTGATGAGTAAAATCACAAGAATGATTTGATCAATCATACCATGATATGTACACATCCAGATATGTCCTATGCTTTAAGTGTTATGAGCATATACCAGAATGAATCATCAAATGATCATTGGACAATAGTAAGGAAATTCTTATGATCTTTTGGAAAGAACTAAAAATATATATGTGTAGAGGTGACAAACAATTACAAATAGTTCATTGTAAAGCGTTACATTGATACTAGTTTTGTCACAAGATACAAATTAAGTTTATCTCAATTTAAACTATGGGTGGCACAATGTAATGGAAAGGAGATTCCATGATGGATTTGGAAGAGTTCCAAAGTTAAGACATTGTGACGAATACTACAACAAAAGGCTAAGTATATGACTGCTATAGTAGCGGCAAAGGAGGAAATTTGTGTCAAGTAGTTTGTTATCAAACTAAGGTGTGGTTCGCAACGGGCTAACACTAAAGATATATTGTGTGACAATTGTATCGACGTGTTTTAACCCCAAGGAACTAAAGGTATCACCGAAAGACCAAATTTATACAATGCCATCTCATTAGAGAATGAGTGATGCGTGAAGACGCAAAGACATGCAAATACACAAGGACCTGAAGCGTCAGATCCGTAGATTATGTTAACCACTTGCAGTTGCGTATATGGAACACCAGAAAGCCATAAGTGTTCAATACGCAAAGTTTTCAAACTAGATTATTGTCTCTAGTGCAAGTGGGAGACTGAAGGGAATATGCCCGAGAGGCAATAATAAAGTGGTTATTATCGTATTCCTTGTTTATGATAAATGTTTATTTTAGATGCTATAATTGTATTAATACGGAAACGTTAATACATGTGTGTTTAATAAACAAAAGGAAGTTCCTAGTTATGCCTCTCTTATAAACTAGCTCGTTGATTAACAAAATGATCAAGGTTTCCTGATCATGGACATTGGATGTTGTTAATAACGGGGTCACAACATTAGTGTAATGGTGTGATGAACATTCATCCGAAGTATAGCATTACGATCAAAGTCATTGAGTTTATATTGCTATAAACAACTTACGAAGTGATCCTAATCCTTAGACCATGAGATCATGTCAATCACTAACACCGGAAGAGTTTCTTGATAACATCAAACGTCACACCGTAACAGGGTGATTATAAAGATGGGTTCAGAACTACTAAAGTGTTATGTTGAGGCCCATGGATCGAGAGTGGAATTTGTTCATCCCGATGACGGATAGATATGCTCTGGGCCCTCTCGGTGATATCACATTGATTAGCTTGCATGCAAGTGATTTGATCACTAGAATGTTATATCACGGGAACGAGAAAAGACTACATGTCAGTAATGAGATCAAACTAGGTATGGAGATACCGATGATCGAATCTCAGACATGTAATATATCGCGAAACAAAGGGATTAAGATACTAGCGTAAAAGGTTCCGACGATCACAAGAAAGTCATCGTTGAATGTGTGGGAGTCTATGGGTCTCCAGATCCCGCTTCTGATTATTGATCCGAGAGGGGTCTCGATCATGTCCGCATTATTCGCGAACCATAGGGTGACACACTTAGGAGACACAAGCATCCAATTGGAGCAAAAGTTTCATGCCGAAAAGAATAACAAGTGCAGGAATTTATTTCACTAGATACCGAAACGGGTTTTCGGGTGAAATTGCAGAAAGTGTTTCTGCATGTGAAATGAAATACTAGCAAGGGGTTATATGTGAATGTTTGTCATTAAAGTAATTGACAAAATTCTTAATAAATAAAAGGAGTTTTATTTAATGAGAGATTGCATTAAATTTGGTGGAAATTTAATGGGAATTTGAGTGGGTTTTTGAGTGGAGGGAATTGAAAGGCATTTGAGTGAGTGGAGTGTCCACCCAAATGAATGTGGAAAAGGTGGGGGCAGCCCCATGGCTGGGCGCATGGCCCCTTGGGTGCCCCCCTCTCCCTATAAAAGGATCCCCCCTCCCTCTCTCTCACTCACACCTCCTCGTGAAGGATCTCTCTCCCCCTCTAGAATTTATTCCCCATGGTCTCGGACTAGCGAGATACATGTTCCCGGTGGCTTTTCGGCAAGAAAGAGTTGTGCTTCCTCTGCATCGCTGGAGCGAGGAGGCGGAGGTTGCTCGGTGCCTCGAACGTGTGTGCGAGCACGGATGCGCTGCTGTTTTGCGGCGCTAGGACTTCCTCCCGATCTTGAGATCGACAAGAGATCATCTACATCAACCACGAGTTTGGACTCGTTAAGCTTTTTGTTTTCTATGCTGCGAACCCTACAACTATCATGCACAATACATCACATAAACAATCACCAAGCATGCATCATAATAGTAATAGTTCAACAACATAAATGACAAGTTTGCAAAGCAAACACACCAATAGCAAGCCATCCACATGTTGGATGGTCATTGCGACTCAATGAAAAGCATGATAAATAAATGATAAATGAGTAGTCATCACTACTCCTCGGCATCAACCTCCTCCTCAACAAAGGTAAGACCTGCATTCTCCATAGCGGTCTTGTATTCCTTGACATTGGTGGTCACGGTCTCTACTTTGGCTTTGAGAGCCCTCTTCTGGGAACGAAGCCTCTCAATCACAGTCTGCTGATGCTCGAGCTCGAAGTCCTTGGCCTCCAGTTCTACAGTCATGTCTCGAATCCTCTTGTTCCTATCTGGGACTTGCTTCTCTTGACTCTTGAACTTTCTGTCCTGACTCTCGAACTTTTCCTCCATCTCCTTGACTATCTCATCTTGCTCCGCGAAGAGCTTGTCCTTCTCGCAAAGCTGCACCTAGAGTTCGTCATTGCTGAGCATGACGTTGCTCCTATTAGTGTCCACGTGCCTAAGAAGAACCTCTAAGTGCTGGAGGTATAGACGAATCGGCTCTGCTGTCTCCCTCGAAGTGTCCTCCAAGTCGATGGCCTCTCCATCCTCATCACGTCTACCGAAGGCATGGAAGTGAGTACCTCTAACCTGTCGAGAGTGTCTCCCTAACAGACGTCCAATCAAGTCCTGCATGACTACCTCTAGGCCTCTCTCCTTGTCATCGTGCATGAGCTTGAAGATGATAGCCTCCGTGGTAGGCTCAGTCTGGCGTCCAGGCTAATTGACCTTGAAACCCAAAAGGTATTTCCTCTCAAACTTGGTGAGGGGAAGCACCATGATGATAGGAAGAGGGAGATTGAGCAAAGTAGTGAGCTCAATAATACGAGGGCCAAAATGAGTTCCCTGAAACTCTTCAACAGTGCTGATGGTAACATTAGGCATCTATTTATAAGATATAAAAAGTTAGAATCAACACAATTTAAGACAAGTCACAAGACAAGACATCACATGCATAACTTTGGAAATCAAAACACACAAGTCATGGCATACATGAAACCATTACAAAACATCCAAGGTTCAACTTATTTCAAGCAACATTTGGAAAATAAGGTGATAAGTGTGGTGGTCCAACTAACGAAGTATGCTTACAATCCTATCTCACTTGCCAAGTTGGCTAACACAATATTTCTAGAAGCAATCAGTCTATCTTGAGCACATGAATCCATTACTAAGTTTATAATGTCTCCTCTTAAAGTTTGGTTGGTAGCCTCTAACTCTTGGGTATGTTTCTTCTCTTCCTTTAGGTCATTCTGGATGTTGAGCATTCTGCACTTGACTCTATCACCAAGTTCTTTGATGGCTTTCCAAGCTGCATCCCTTGCTGAATCAAAGAATGTAGTGTGCACCACTGAATTGGTGAACATGCAGAATCCTGATTCTTTGTGGTTGTATTCCTTGTTTTTATACAAGTGAAGTTGCACCCACCAGTACTCAACTCCTTCATCCATCACAGGAAAACCTTTGTACACAGCTGCACCATGTATTCCCATTGCAACCATGAGGTCCTCGAGAGCCTTGGGGAACTCTGTCTCACATTCGAAAGTCATAGTCATGAGTGGTCCCTTCTTCACGGCTTCGTTGATGGAGTTCATCTACAAATAGAGATGAGAGAGAAGATTAGAAAAGTTTACGAGAAGAAAAGACAAGTGTGGAAGTTGTCAAAAAATTTCCTTAGTGGTTTCCAATCCTAGGTTCATAATCCTACAGGCAACACAGTGCTCTGATACAATCTGTAAGATACCTCCTTTATAAAGGAAAAGGATCCATGTGATTGCAATGCTAGTCCCTGGATCAATGCTAGCATCCACAGTTTAAGATGAAGTACACAGAAACAAAGGTCATTATTATAGTCATTCCAGAGACAAACATAGTCTTTACAACTCCATGGCCACATGCCTAGTATAAGAGTTTAAATAAGTAAATATATAACAAGTCTTCATCTTCATGTGCCACAGGCAAACATGTTGAGTGTAGATTCATGACTCCTAATCCTCATCAGAATAACCTGCAACATCTCAAGTTACAACCATAGAGGGTCAATACATTGTAATAGTATTGGCAAGTGATACCTTAGTATAATTTTGGTGGACTAGATACTATATGCAATTTGGCTAAGTGTAGCTTAGGCTTGCTATGCCCAAAATAGGTTTTGCCTATTAGTTGAAATCACTAAGTTTTTCTTTGTCAAAACTTTTCCCAAGGAACCACCAATAGACATTGGGGTCCTCCACCCTTGTTCAACCACAAGTTTTTACTTAGAAATTGGGATGAGGAGATTCTTGATAGCTTCCATGTCTTGATGCTCAAGTTGTCCAATACCAGGGACATGGCTAAGTACTTAGATTCTTCCATCTGCAGAGGTTGTGCACTTTCCCCACAAGACTTGATTTTCACCAAGACCGGACCTTTCAGAAGCCTTCCCTTAGACCAAATGGACGCGCTCCAACCTATCAATCCCACTACCACCAACTGTCCAAATGGCTAAGTTATTGCAACCTATATGGTCCAGGCAGAGCCCATATTGCCAAGTGGCTGCACTAGAAGCTTCTTAACATTTGGCCTCTCAAATCCCTTTGTTCCTGGGTGGCCTTCCACAAGTGAGATACACAAGGTAAACCATAGAAATGGGCCTTGTGTAACCACTCAACATAACCCATTCACAACCATTCCACCCAGGTGATTCATTCACTTAGTTGTTTTATTAAGCAAAAACATAGTCCAAAGACTTAGAAATATTTTTCCATAGCATGAATAATTCACCACCCTTGGTTGCTACTAGCTAGGCTAAGAATGGCATAGATAATCATCTTAACTTAGAAATTTCTAGCAATTCTACAACTACTAGGATTTCCCAAGCATAGCATATAAGAAAAATATAACCATGCAAGACTAGCAAAATATTTCTAATGCATAGTAGAAAACATAGGTATAAAAATATCATGAAGAACCACTTGCCTTGGTAGTTTGGAGAGTAGCTACACTCCTCACAATCACAATCACTATTGGCACCAAAATCTACACATAAAATCATAGCAACAAATCACATACAAAATAAATACAAGAAAAAATATATGGATGCATGCAATATGATATGTGATGATTTTCTAAACTCAACAAGACAAGTGCACAGTACTGGTTCATAAACAAGTTCAAAACTTTCCAAACTACATTTATTTAAACACTAAAACATTTCTCAAATAATTTATATACACAAAATAGGCCTACACATGTTTCTGTAGATAAAACCATTTTAACAGGAACAAAACATTAAACACATTGCATATTTGGAAAGGGCTTGCTCTCCTGATTCCATTGATATAAAATTCATCAAATTTGGACGTGGGAATCAAAAGATATGATTAAAACAAGTTTGAACATTCAATAGATTCAAATCCTGATTTTAAATCTAAACCATAGCCACGCGCCATGTTCTGATTGGTCTATACCGCTTCGCACGGATCGGTCGATGCAGGCCGTTGGATTAAAGTGACCGCGCATAGTCCAGATCTAAGCGTACCATTTCGTTAAGTGATCTATTCCTATGCGCTGGATCTAGATCCAACGGTCATCGATCAAGCGACCACAGATGGGCAGCGCTGGAGGTGGCAACTGGTGGCGGCGTGCTCTGTCTACGGCGGCGCGGCGCTACATGGGGTTCTGGGGTCGTCGAAGACGCTTACCAGACTCGCGAAGATGTACTGAAGCTCAACGTGGCGACGGCTTGACAAGGGGTGCACGGACACGACAGCATGAACTCGTCGGAGTTTCTAGCGGCGTCAGATGCTCTCTATCGGAGTTGAAGACGATGCCCTGGGACGCGCGGATCCAAACAAAGAGTGTCAGCAGATGCGCAAGATGCAGGAAAACACGCTCGTGTGATTCAGAACTAAAGGGGAACACGAGGCTCACCGAATTTTGTCGCCGGAGTTGGAGACGTCGTCGGGAGCTTGCAGTGCTTGACGAAGTCGACGACCTGGGGTAGTATGGGATGAACCAATGGCATCAGAAGAAGCGCAAGGACGTTGCGAGATGGTCTGCATGAACTAGAGGGGAAGGGGCGTACGGAGCTCACCGGGATTGGTCGCCGGAGTGGGTTCTGCCTGCGGCGGTGCAAGGGCGATTACGGCAGCCTGGGGGCGCTCTGTGCTTGGGGTCTGGGGGAAAATGGAGAGGGGGCAGAGGGGGTTTAAGTAGCATGGTCGCGAGCATAATTTACTCCGGCATTGAACGTATTGACGCTGCGAATCAATATAGAGAATGGCCGGCGTAATTTGGGGATTGAGCTGGTCGCGGGGTGGAGACGATGACGCCGTGTGGGCCGCAGTTCTCAGTGAGAGAAAGGGAGAGGAGGTGGGGTCCTTGCGTCAGCGACTCTGGGGGTGTGTCTGCGGGTAGAGAAAAATGGTTCGCGGGAGGGGTAGTTGGGCTAGGTTGGGTCGAACTGGGCTGGTTGGGCCTGTTTAGCTGTTTGGATTATTTTTTTCTCCTTATTCTCTTTTCTTTTTCTGTTTGAATTTCTAAAAGGATTTTCAAACACCAATTCAAATCTGTTTGATTTCAAAACTTCTCTGGACTTTTGTACAATGAATTTTGTACTCAAATAAGTGTCAAACCTTTCTGTTTACAAGAACCCACTTGGGTCATTTGAAAATTAGAATAAAACCAAGCCATTATGTGATATAATATTTGACATAATCTTGGTTTTATTTCATACCTTGTGTGGAAACTTTATTCAATATTTTGAAACCACTTATGTTTGAATTTAAAACACTACTGAATAGCAAGTATCCCAAAGGCTATAGTGTTCATACATAAAATGATGAGCAACATATGCTCTTGTTTTTTAAATGATTTGAAATGAAACCCTAAATGATCATGGATGCATGGATGATATGCATGAGTTTGAAACATGATTTTTGGGATGTTACATTAGGGTGAAAAGAAACTTTTTGATTCCAAATGGAAACAACAAAACCTATTTTTAACAAATAGAATCCTAAAGGGATTTAAAAAGATAAACATATATTGAATAAGATTTTACAAATTGGAATCACCAAGTTTGGATCTTTAAATAAAAAGATATGGATTTTATAAGATAAAGAATTAAATAATAAATAAGGAGTATTTAAAAAGATAAATTAAATCTTGGCCAAATCCATAAGCAAATGAAAATAAAGATATTCCAAATAATATAAATGGATAAAGATTATTCCAATAAAATTATATGGTATTAAAACCAGAATCAAGTTTTATTTAATTGAAGACAAATACTCATTTAAAATGATAAATAAATCATATTAAAATATTTCAAATAGTGCAAAGTGAATTATTTAACACCCCATTAAATAAATAAAACCTAATCAAAAGGTTTGCTGAAATTTTGATTTTAAATAAGGGTTTGAGAATTTAATTAAATCTTATTTAATAAAGGAAAGTGCCCTTTTTAAATAAAATATAAACCATAAATAAATAAAGTAATTATTCCTAAAAAGGAGTTTAAATACATGTTTAAAACATATTAAAAACTTACTGAAAAGTTTAGAAGGTTTTGAATTCAAATGGTTGTTTGAAGTGTTTAAACAAATTCAAAACAGAAAAGAAAATAGAAAAAGAAAAATGAATGAGAACAAAAAAAGATGGAAAGGACCCAGCCCAGCAAACCAGGCCCAGTCCAGCCCAACAACCATCCCACTCCCTCTTCCCCCGAGCGAAACGTTTTTCACTCAGCCACTCGCCCGCCCCCTCACTGGTCCCTGGCCCCCATCGTCTCTCTCTCTCTCTCTCTCTCTCTCTCGCTGTCAAATAGACCCCACATGCCAGACCCTTCTTCCTCACCCCGCGGTGACCACGCCCCCTCCTCGCTATTACCGGCCGTTGCAGAATCGATTCAATACGAGTTAATGCTGCGCTTAAACCTCGCCGCGACCACGCTCGATAAAATGCCTCCCCTCTCCGCTCCTTTCCCCTCAATTCCCAGCTTATTTCCGCCCCTAGGCTGCTCAGAATCTCCCTCACACCACCACTGCTCCGACGACCTCCTCCGGTCAATTCCGGCCATTTCTCATCGCCCCTTTCCCTCCAGACCCCAATAGCATGCTCGCCAGCACCAGGTGTACCCGCCAGTACCTTTGGCTTGCCCGCGCGTGCCCTGCATCATTGACAACGTCAACACTGAGCACCGCCGTTCTGTTTCCACTCCGACGAGTTCCCCAGGTAGCGTCTGACCGCCCCTCTCCTCCTCCTTCACACGCGCATACTCACCACAACTCGGCGCATCTAACCGTGCTCCCCTTTTTCTCTGGCATGCTCTGTAGCCTCGCCTTCAACGACGTCTGAGCGCACCCGACGCCGCGGCAAACTCCGGCGAGCAATCCCTCTGGAACCCGAGCTCCCCTCGACGAACAGAGACCACGTTGAGCTTCTCTGCACCCCTGCGAACCCTGTGAGCACCTCTATTTCCTCTCTTGCTTCCTGGTTCGCCAGCAACCTCACTGGCCGAGCGCGCCACTGCCACTCGCCGCCGCCAGCGCCGCCCATCGTTGGTCACACGCACTGCAGCCGTTCGATTTAGATCCAGCGTCTATGATAGATTGACTTAACGAAAGGGTATCGAGTATTCTGTGCCGCACGATTTCAGTTAGATCGAACGCTCCACAGCAGCCAGTCCGCCCGAACCGTTTTTAGCCAATGAGATCAAGACACGTGGCTCGGGTTTTGTTTTAAAAACAGATTTGTTTCTATTAGATGTTTGATTTTGTAAATTGCATAACCTTAAATCCACACGTCCAAATTTTGCAAATTTTATATCAATGGAATCATCAAAACAAGTACTTTCCAACCATGCACTTTGTTTAATGAATTTCTTCTAGAAAATTGGTTGTATTTGCAGAAACTTGTGTAGGCATAATTTGAATATAAAATTTATTCTAGAAATGTTTTTAGGATAAATTCTTGGGTAAATGGTTTGGTTTGAACCTACTGACCATAGAAACCAACTTGTGGATTTTAAAGTGTATTTTGTGAAGTTAAAGAATAAATCTTTGAATAAGAACATTTCTAGTTAAATAAAAATATTGTTTATATGTTAAAAATGCTTTTTGGAGTAAAACCTTTGGGAAATTATTTGAATTAAACTAACACAAAGTTTTATGATTTAAAAATATATTTGGTGAACCCTATAAAAATTATTACTTTGCTAAAGGCATTTTCAACAACATAAAATATTGCTTTGGTATAAAAATGGTTTATAGGTGAAACCTTTTGCAAATGGTTTTAACAATAAACACTTGACCTTAAAACACTAACATTTGTGTTTAATAATATCTTTTCCAAACACTAGGAATTATTACCTTGATTTAAATCATTTCTAACAAAACAAAAATGATTTAAAGTAGCCATTTTATTAACTTGATATCCAGTGGTTTTGCCAATTTTATAAATGACCAATAGGTGTTTTATAATGTTTATAGCCTATTAAAAACCACTTTTCCAACATAAAACAATCTTTGGCATGCTTGCATGCATTTCTTTGTTATTCTATGTGATGAATTGCTTGAATGGTAGATTGAATTTGTGCCTTGCTTGATTGAATTGTAGTGGAATTTGAATAGTGTGACTATTGCAAGATCAAGGAGTGATCTTATATTATCTACCAAAAAGGAAAGTGATGCTTCATACTTTTGTGCCATTATTTTCACTATGCATTAGTGATATATCTAAGTAGGACTTGGATGGAATTTTTGCTAAGTATAAACTATATGCCATGGGAAATCCTAGTAGATGAAACCTTAGTAGAATTTTCCTAAGTCAAGATTCCTACTACTATCATGCTTAGACTAGCTAGTAGAAAACAAGGGTGGATTATATTCATGCTATGGAATATTTCTAAGTCAAGGACTTGTGTTTTGTTTAATAAAACAACTAAGTGAATGAATCACCTGGGTGGAATGGAAAGAAAGGTTTATGTTGAGTGGTTACACAAGTCCAGTATACTAGGGAAAACTTGGGCATCACCAAGTATAGTATACTGGGGAAAACTTGGTATCTCACTTGTGGAATGCCACCTAGGAACAAAGAGATTTGAGATGTCAAATGTTGAGAAGCTTCAAGTGCAGCCACTTGGCATTATGGGCTCTACCTGGATCATATAGGTTGCAATAACTTAGCCAAATGGACAGTTGGTGGTAGGGGATGATAGGTTTGAGCGCGTCCATTCTGGTCTAAGGGAAGGCTTCTGAAAGATCTTGTCTCGATGCATGTCGAATCTTGTGGGGAAAGTGCACCACCTCTGTAGAGTGTAAAATCTAAGTACTTAGCCATGTCCCCGGCAATGGAAAATTTGAGCATCAAGACATGGAAGCTATCAAGAATCTCCTCATCCCAATTTTCTAAGTTAAAACTTGTGGTTGAACAAGGGTTTAAGGATCACCAATTTGTATTGGGAGATGCCTTGGGTGATTTTTGCCAAAGAAAAACTTAGTGTTTTTCAAATGATATGGAAAATCTAATTTGAGCAAAGCAAACCTAAGCTCCACCTAGCCAAATGCATATAGATGATAGACTCCACTATACTACCATAGTATCACTTGCCAATACAATTCAAATGTATTGACCCTTGTGGCTGTAACTTATTATGTTGCAAGTTTGTTTGACGTTAGTGAAGTGTGTTGATTAGGATTACAAGTCTACAACCAACATGATTGACTTTGGCAATTTGAAGATGAAGGACTCCATGCTATAGTTATTTCTGCTGCATTGTAATGAGATAGCCAAATGAGCTATATAAGATGTAATGAATTATTTTATTCCTGGTTATAAAGTTGTAATATGACCTTTGTTTCTTGATATTACATCTTAACTGTGGATGCTAGCTATTGATCCAGGGACTAGCATTGTAAACACGGGGATCTCTACCTTATTAAAGGTTGGGAGCTCTACAAAGTCTTTCGCTGAAGCTGTTGATTTTCAAGAGCTTAGTGGTAAATATGGTCTTTAGCCTCAAATTGTTGTTAAAATTTGTAGAGAATTTTCTTCCCATATTAATGCTCCTAAAGAAAAGTGGGACATGTATCATGAACCTTTTAAAGATACTTCCATGAAAAATGAAACTATTATTAATGATTGCAATAAACATGCTCAAACTACTATTTCTTATAAGCATGTTAATTTTTGTGGAATACATAGACCTTGTGAAAAGAATCAAATTTAAGAATAATATTGTATAACCCACTAGAATGAAAAAACTAGAACCTGGTATAAGGCTCTAGATGATCTTGGTAAAAAAGTTTGTGCCCTCTATCCTTTTATTTGTTAACTCTGCTATGAAGTGGGTCATTTTAATTTTCAATGCTTAGGCCATAATAATAACTTTTCTAATCCAATGAGTACTGCAAGTTTTTATTGTGATAACGCAATCACTGATAATAAACATGATGAACTTACATTGTTTTTGGGGTGTGAAGAGTTATCAAGAAAAACTTCTTTGGTAGACATGAGTGCTTTTGGTATGAATAGCGTCCTGCATGGGTATCATCTTTATTGTGTTGATAATATCCATGCAAATACTTACATAAAAAATCTTATAAAGATGATATTTTACCAAAATATGACAAGACTGATATGAGTTCTGTTCTTATTAATGAAAAGGAGGAATCCTCCAAAGTTTCTTCTATTGTCTCTAACAATAAACCAGGGTATGTGGAGAAGCTTCCTTTCAAGCCTCTCCCTCCTAAAGAGGAGAAGAAGAAAAAGAGGAGGAGTAAAAGGAGAGAGGAAACGGTATCTTCCCCTAAGCATGTTGCTCCTATCATAGTTTTTGCTGATGAGTCTGAACTAGATGATGTTCCTATGCCTGTTACATATAGTAGTGATCATGATTGGGAAAAGCACACTACTTTTGATATTGAAAATCTCTTTGGTACCAATTCTGAATATGATGATATTAATAATTGTTGTGCTATTAGTGCTATCCATGTTCTTCTAATGATGATATGTTTACAAATGAACACACTTGGGAAGATAGCTAT
Organism: Avena sativa; assembly: GCA_916181665.1. NCBI lineage: Eukaryota > Viridiplantae > Streptophyta > Magnoliopsida > Poales > Poaceae > Avena > Avena sativa. The sequence goes on from OV702280.1 coordinate 105,921,167, forward strand.
TCTATTGCTTATGATGATACCAAACCTCCAATTTATGATGATTACAATGATGAATATGATATTTTCAGTCCACCTACTATTGAGGAGAAAATTAATTATGATTTCAATATGCCACCTATATTTGATGATTATGGTGATGAGAATAATAATGATAGCTATTTTGTTGAATTTGCTCCCACTATGATTAATAAGAATGCCTTTGCTTATGTGGAGAGTAATAATCATTTTATGCATGTGGATCATGATTAGAATGTTTTATGTGATAGTTATATTGTTAGTTTTATTCATGTTGCTACTGAAATTTATTATGAGAGAGGGAAACATGGTCTTATGTATCTCAACAATATTAAGTTTCCCCTCTTTTATGTTGAAAATTTTGAAGTTGCACTTGTGTTGCTTTCATATGCTTGTTGCTTTGTGATTTCATGAATTTTTTATTTACAAGATTCCTATGCATAGGAAGTGGGTTAGACTTAAATGTGTTTTGAATTTGCTTCTTGATGCTCTCTTTTACTTCAATTCATATTTCTTATGTGAGCATCTTCTCAAATTATCAAGCCTAACTTAAAGGCGGTAAAAAATACTTCTTAGGAGATAACCCAATAGTTTTCTTGAGTCTTGGAAGTTATTAATTCTGTAATAACCTCTCCTTATTATTTTTATTTGATTTTTGTGCCAAGAATAACCTCTAATGATAGAGAAGTAAGATTTGGGGAAGTTGTTATCCCAAAACAGAATTTTCTGCTTCACTGTAAAAATTCGTGAAAAATCTCTGTATGTCGGATTGAGCTGTAATTTTCTGAATAAATCCCCCAGGTTGTTATATAACTTTATTTAGTTCAACACGTTTTTATTTTAGCAACATAAGGTCTTCGAAAAAATCGGTTTTTACCTGTTGGTCTGTTTTGACAGATTTCTGCCATTATTTGCATTTGCCTCTTATTGATTTCTTTTTGAGTTATTTTTGGTAAACTGAGCTTTTTGAGGGAATTTCTACATTATCTTATGTTTTTGATGAAAGTTTTGCTGTTTTAAAACTAAACCCCAAAGGTTTATTATCTTTTGAATGCACTAATGTTGCTAATGAAGATTCTGTGAAGTTTTGTATGAAGGAAAATTTTCAGGTGTAGGGAAAGAATGATGTAATGAGATGAAGAATGGAAAAAAGCTCAAGCTTGTGGATTCCACCCCTTGTCACCCCAAGAAATATTCAAGAGGTACAAGTGTCAAAGCTTGGGGATGCCCAAGGCATCCCCTTCTTCATCAATAAAAATCTCAGGTCTTTCTAGACACTTCGTTTTTATTGTTTCATGCACTGTTGTGTTGTTCTTGGAGCGTCTTAGTTTTACTTTTTGGTTTTTGTTTGCTTAGTTTGCTTGAATAAAGTGTTTGGGCCCCTGTTTTCTCTATGTTGTTTCAAATAAGTCAATTGGTGTTGGAAGAGAGTAGGAAGCTTCATGCTTTAGTGGTACAAAAGGATCATTGTTTTGACTGTGGCTTACACTTTATCATGTCATGATAGATGTTGCTTTGACCATATGCTTAGTAATTATTGCTATATCATGACTTGTTCCAAACAATTGAGATTTCTTAATGTGCCTTGAAAGAATCATGCGTTGTTTTAGCATACAATAGCATAGTATTGTGCTATTCTCCTTTGATGCTTTGTTTGGGTTGACTTGGCACATGCTCACACCATGTTATGACAATGAACCAGTCACCTTAGCCTCTATGATTATTTAGTTTTTGACTTGTCATACCACTTTATGCTTTGATTGATAATGGTTTGTCGCTCTGCATGATTATGGCCATTATTGCTCTCTTAGTTGGTTGCTCCTAGTCTTTTGCTAGCCTCCACTTGTATTGAGTAAGCTCTACTCATGCATCCAACTCCCAAGAAACCAAGTTAGTCCAAAGTGTCGACTATAAATTCCTATGCATGGTGTGTTACACCATTCCAAGTATATTCTTGTTTTGTCTATCTTCCAAATTAAACTTGTTATGTGAATAGTGATTAATGCTCTCACAAACTTGATGGCACACTTTATTTTCTTGCCCATAATAAACTTGAACCATTCTGTCATCTATGTTGTATATGCTTGCACTTATAAGTTGGGAATTAGAAGAACCATGCTGTCATGGGGAACACTTTCAACATTGCACCTGTACATTGTACCCCGTTGATATCATGATCTTTTGTTTTCGGATGTCGTTGGTGTGAAATAAAAGGGGATCTTGTAAGTCCATGGAGTTATGTATGTGTGTTAGAGTAACGCCTGGGCCGCTAGCCTAAGCCATGCCTAATCATGGTGGAAGCTTGCTGCATCACCATAGTGAGCAATCTATGAAGCTTTCTTCTTATAAAAAAGAGACATATTGAAAAGAGGAAAGAGAGAAAAAAACACCATTTTCCCATGGTAAATAAGAATATTACTGAGATTCTCATTGTTAGCTTGCCTTGTCATTTTGATATGGCATAACTCCAGTGTCATTGGGCAAGGGGTACCTGATACACCCAATTTGCATCACCTTTCTATATCATAATCTACCTCTATTCATTGATATTTGTCTTATTATGAGGTATTACTTATGTCTTTTCCACTATTTATGCATGTTGGATGATTCTTGGAGGATGGACTGCCAGATTCTGGATTCTGATGGAAAAGAGGGCGTTTCGATGCAATTTCGCGAAGATCAGAAAAATACCAGAAAAATATGGAAAAATATTATTTTTCCAGAAGATTGAGGAAGCCAGAAGGAGGGACGAAGAAGGGCCACAGGGGGCCCACACCCCTAGGGGCGAGCCCACCTTTCCCCGCGCCTAGGGAAGGTGTGTCCCACCTGCCCGGCTCCCGACTCTGCCCCTTCACCTATATCTTCCCTACGAAACCCTAAGGCCAGGGGAGCGACCACAGATAGATTGCCGCCGCCTCTGGGGGCGGAAAACACCGAGAGAGAAAGATCTCTCTGGCAGACAGAATTCTGCAAGGGGAATTCCTTCCCAGAGAGGGGAGATCGTCGCCATCAACACCGTCATCAAGCTAGGCTTTATTGGGATCATCATCATCCACACCATCATCTCACCAGCACCATCCTCACCACTCCGTCCCGCTGAAACAACTGTGTTGGATATTGCTTTATTTCTTAGGGGAAACTTTCCCGGTGTTATTACTATTGTAGTTGATGCTTGTGAGTGGAACCATTGGATATTGTTTATGTTCAGATTGTTATCCATTATCATATCATATTTGATCTTGATCCATATGATGTATTGTGAGTAGTTCGTTTAGTTCTTGAGGACATGGGAGAAGTCATGTTGTTATTAGTGGATCTGTGTTGAGTTATTATTCAATGGTTATTATTTAAGTTGTGGTTCTATTATTCTAGTGGTGTCATGTGAACGTCGACTACATGATACTTCACCATTTATGGTCCTAGGGGAATGCATTGTGTATTTGGATACTAATTATGGGGTTGCCGGAGTGACAGAAACCTGAACCCCCGTTAGTACACCATTGCACAAGGGAGCATAGGATCTAAGAGTTTAAGGTTGTGGTTAGATTTATATCTTAATTACTTTCCTGTAGTTACAAATGTTTGTAGGGGGTTTAATCACAAGTATGTGTTAGTCCATGTACGGTCATTACATTAGCACAGGTTCACCCACACAACACTTACAACACCAAAGAAGAGTACTCAGCTATTTGAAGCGAAAGCACTTGACAAAATTCCCATGTGTCCTCGAGAACATTTGGTCCTTATAAGTATTTCCACTGGCTTGTCCTTTGCTAACAAAGGATTGGGCCACTTGCTGCATTTGTTCTTTATTACTTGCTCTTTGTTTTTTGCCTTATCAGAAAACACTAAAAATCAGTTTGCTACGTATTTGCAGAGAGTTCTTTCTCCATACCACTGTTCAGCACCTTCTGCTCCTCGTTGGGATCAACACTCCTATTTATAGAAAGTACTATGATACACCCCCTATACTTGTGGGTCATCAATACTATTTTCTGGCGCCATTGCCGGGGAGCGAAGCGCTATTGAAGAGTGGAACTGGTAAAGGAAAATTCTACTGTGAGTATTGCTTTTTGTTACTGCTTATTACCTTGTTTCCAATATGGATAACCCACTTGCTTTTCTATTTGGTAAAACTACTACCACTGCTAGGGTAGTAGATGAACCACCACCTGTTGAGATAGATCCTTTTAAGATACCTACAAGTATTGTTGAACGTGTTATGGATAATTATTATTTGGGGGATGGAACTGTCCATCCTGGTGATCATTTGCTTTTTATCCATGAATTATGCGGGTTGTTCAAGTGTGTAGGTATCACAACTAAACAGGTGAAGAAGAAGTTACTCTCCATATCCTTGAAAGCGAGAGCTGAAGAATGGTATAAGCTGCTGAAGAATGCACGACATATGGAATGGGAGGAGCTGGCATCTCTCTTTTATTCTAAATTTTATCCTCCCAGTGAGATTCATAAGGATAGAAATCTGATATATAACTTTTGGCCTCGTGATGGAGAGAGTACAACTCAAGATTGGGGAGATTGAAGTTACTCATGCTTAAATGTCCTATTCATGAACTCTCTAACAATATTATTATCAATAACTTTTATGCTAGGCTTTCTCTTCATGATAAAGATTTACTAGATGCTTCTTGTGCTGGATCATTCACACGTATGAAGAAAGAATCTAAATGGGATCTACTACACTGTATTCAAGAGAACACTGAAGCTTGGGAGAATGACAAAGGAAGAAAGTCAGGTATAAACGATGATTATGAATTCATTAAATCTTTTATGGGAACTGATGGATTCCGTGATATTAGCAATGATTTTGGTCTTGATTCCCAAAGTATTGCCAATTGTTTTAAGGCCTTTGCCTCTTACATAGAAATTCCCAAAAAGATGTGGAATAAGTACCATGCTCCTTATAAAGATGTTGTTAGTCATGTTCCTGTTAGAAGTGATGAAGTTTGTACTACTAATCATATTATGCCTGAACCTCATGTTGAGAAAGTTCCTTTCCAAGCTAAGGTAAAGGAGTATTCTATGATTATTAGTGCAAATAATAAAGGTACAAAGAAAACTATGGAGCCTAATGGGCAATTGAATGTTCAACATGTGGTAGCTATTGTGAAAGACACTGTCACTAGAAATATAGAGGATGAGCACATTTTCTTCTGCAAAGACGCTTCTAATATTATCTCTCATCCTAGTAAGGCTAGAAAATCTAGTGTTCCTGTGCTTTCTGTTAAAATTGGTGATCATTGCTACTATGGTTTATGTGATATTGGTGCTAGTTCTAATGCTGTTCTTTATGAGATTTACAGGGAAATTATGCATGATATTGGTCCATGTGAGCTTGAGGACATTGATATGGTTATTCACCTTGCAAATAAGGAAACCATCTGCCCTATTGGCATTGTAACGATGTGGAGGTTCTTTGTGGTAAGATTAAGTATCCTGCTGATTTTCTAGTGCTTAATTCTATAGCTAGCAAAACTTGTCCTATCATTTTTGGTAGACCTTTCTTGAACACTTGTGGAGATATTATAGATTGTAAGAAGGAGAAAGTTTTAACTAAGTTTGATGGAGATTCTTATGAGTTTAACTTTTCCAAATTTGCTAAAGCTCCTTGTGAAAACAGCTTGCCTAATAAAGATTTCAGGATGGAACATCTTGCTTCTATTGATCCGGTTTATGACCTTGGACCTATTTTTGGTGACTGTAAGTATGTTTACTCAGTTGATAAAGTTGTTTCCAGTGACAGTTATATTGTCAACTTTATTCAAAGTGCTACTGAAAGTTATTATGAGAGAGGTAAACATGGTTTTATGCATCTCAATAATGTTAAGTTTCCCCGTTTTATGTTGAAAGCTTTGAAGTTGCATATGTTTTGTCTTCCTATGCTTGTGGCTTTTTGTTTCAACAATTTGTTTTCTCATGAAACTCCCATGCATAGGAAGTGGGTTAGACTCGAGTGTGTTGGTTATTTGCTTCTTGATGCTCTTTTTCACTCTAGATTTATATCTCCTTTGTGAGCATCTTTGAAAGTTTCAAGCCTAACTTAAAGGCACTAAAGAAAAGTACTTGTTGTGAGATAACCACAAGAGTTTTTTCAAGTCTTGGAAGTTATTACCTCTGTAATAACCGCTCCTTATCCTTTTTTAGTTTTTGTGTCAAGTTCAACTACTTTTGTGAAGTAGAGGAGTTGTGAAAAGTGGTTATCCTGGGACAGATTTTTGTGCTGCACCGTAAAAATTCATGAGGAAGCTCAGTATGTCGGATGGAGCTGCATTTTTCTGATCATGTTCTCCAAGTTGTTACCCAACTTTCATTAGTTCTGCACTTTTTCATTTGAGCAATATAAGGTTTTCGTTAAATCAATCTTTACCTGCTGGTCTATTTTGACAGATTTCTGTTATCATTTTGCATTTGCCTCTTTTAGAAGCTTTTGTTTTGATGGATTTCACTTAAAGTGTGAACTTAAAGGTTTATTGTTTTTGCTTACACTAACGTTGTCATTGATTTTGTGCAAGGGTTATGTATGGAGAAAATTTTCAGGAGAAGGAGAAAAGGAATCTGCAGTGTTCGTCTTTGAATAGGTAAAAGTGGTGAAAATAAAAGGTTCGTGAAACCCCAATCTCTTTATATTTTTTATGTTTTAATACATAAGGGAAGCTACAAGACAAAACTGAAGAGGAATAAAAGTTCGGGGTGGACAAACCCACGCCAGGCGCGGGCCCAGCCTAGCCGCTCCTGGAGGGGGTGTGCCACCCCCGAACTCCGTCTCCGCCTCGTTTCCGTGTCAAAACCTTCCTTATGCATTGAAACTTCATAATATATAACCCCCCGGATCCCCCGAGGTTCGTGCATCATGTTCTCATCGTGTTTTCGTTTCTATCTGTTTCTGTCAGGAAATCTTCTCAAGTTTAGAGCACCATGGTCTCCGCCAACGACAAAGGCTAGAATCCCGAGGAAGATGATCCTCACAAACCCAAGGAGGAGGAGATCTTGGTAGGTTATGAAGGAGACATGGAGGAGGACAAGCAACCGGACACCCGCGCTACCGTCACAAGCATTGGATTGGTGGCAAAACCTATCAAGCTTAAGAGGACAACACGGATGTCTACAGGAGGGAAACCTCCACGTCTTATCTACAATCCACAGTCATCTCCTCCAAGTACCAAGAAACCCTTCCACACTCTTATACATGAGCATGAATATCAACATGTTCCCAAAGGGAACTTGCCCTCTATGTGCGATATTCCACGTTCTAACCATGCAGGAGAAGAGCATACTAAGAAGGAAGAGTGGGGAAAGAATTGCAAGGACTGGAATTCTTGGTCCAATATGATCATGAACCGCATTGAGAAAAACTCGGAGTTGATTCGTACTCTAACCTTTGAGATTGAGGAATTGAGGAAGCTTATTGAGGAGCTTATCAAGAGAACACCACCACCACCGAAGGAGTAATTCGTCATCAGGTTTGTGTCACATCCCAAAATTTTCCAAATTTTGAAATGTGAAAAATAAATAAACAAATATTTTTTATTTTATTTTTAGGGTGAGAAGAAACTTTTTTATTCCAATTGGAAACATCAAAACCTATTTTGGTCAAATAAAATCCTAAAGGGATTTAAAAAGATAAACAATTAATAAATAAAATTATGATAGTTGGAATTACTATTTTTAGATCTTTTAATAAAAAGATTTGATTTTCAAAAGCAAAGGTAGAATTATAAATAAGTATTATTTTATAGAGCCAAATTAAATCTTGGCCAAGATTTTGAAATAAAATATTTCTATTTGTTAAAAAAAGTAAAGGTTATAATGAGGATTTATTAATATCCAATTTTATTAAAGTAAAGGATTTTCCATTTTAAATAATCATTAAAACTTTTTATTTTATTTTAAATAAGATTTCCAAATGTTTTATATTTTCAAATAAAACCTACCTAAATGGTTTTGATATTATTTAGATTTCAAATAGAGTTTTTAAATAAATTAAATCCTATTTGAATTAATGACTAGGGTCTATTTATTTAATTATTAATGGATCCTAAAAAGAATAAAAATTATTTTGTTTTGGACTTTGGATTGTGTTGTTAAACAGAATTAAAATCAATACAAAGTTTGGTGGTGATTTAATTTGATTTGATGTTTGAAATATTTGGTTGAAAATCAAAACAGAAATTCAAATTTAGAAAAAGAAAAGGCTTCAGTATAAAAAAAGAAACAAACAGGCCCAACCCAGCCCACTCGCAGCCTAACTTTTTCCCCCACAGCGAAACATTTTCTCACGCGCAGACGCACCCCCTCAGACGCTGACAGCAGGACCCCACCAAACTTTCCCCACCTCACTAACGAGCGAACCCCACACGCATGTTCTTCGTTTCCACCCGCCGCGACCGTTTTCCCCCTCGCACCTCGCCGTTGCTACTTTGAATCCGCGGCGTGAATTCGCATCAATGCGCGAGTAATACTCGTCCGTGATCACGCACAATAAATCGCCTCGCCCTCCTCCTCATTTTCCCCCAGACGTCGTCCACTCTCTGCCACCGGGCTGCCCCAATTGCCCGCTGTAAACCTCCTGTTCCGACGAACTTCTCCGATGAAATTCCGGCGACTCCGACGGCCCCTCGCCTCCCACTGCACACGAGCTGGTTCTCCACCTCCAGGCGAACCTTCTAGTGCCTCTCACTCGCCCGCGCGTGCCCCGCAGCCTCGGCTTCGTCTTCATCTGAGCGCCACCATCGTCTGTCTCGTCTCCGTCGAGCTTCCCCAGTAAGCTCCGTTCGCCCCAGCACCTCCTGTTGATGCTCCCATCATCCCCAGATCAGCCCGCGTCTAACCGTGCCCCTACTTTGCCTCGGCGCGACCTGCAGCTCCATCCCCGACGTCAAACAAAACCGCCTGACGCCGCCACCGACTCCGGCGAGGAATTGCCAGCAGCTCCGAGCGCCCCTCGCCAAGCCAACACCACCTCGAGCTTCGCCAATCCTCTGCGAGCACGGTGAGCTGTTTCCCTTCTTCCCTTGCTTCCTGTAATCACCACGACGCCACCGTCTGACCGTGCGCCGCCGCCAGCCGCCGCTAGCGCCGCCCATTAGTGGTCGTATGCTCTGAGCCGTTAGATTTTAATCGTGTGTACACGATAGACCACTTAATCGAAGAGGTACGAGCTAATCTGAACCGCACCATCTCACTTAGATCTAACTGCTGTAACTGCGCAATCCACGCGAACCGGTATCAGCGAATAAGAAACAGACGCGTGGCACTAACTCTGTTTTAAAAACAGAAAATGTTCTATTAGAATTGCTATTTTGTAAAATTCATAACTTTAATTCTACACGTCCAAATTTTGCAAATTTTATTTCAATGGAATCAGTAGAACAATTACTTTGCAACCATGCACTTTGTTTAATGATTTGCTTCTGGAAAATTGGTTGAATTTGCAGAAACTTGTGTAGGCTTATTTTGCATATAAAAATTGTTCTAGATATAATTTTAATGTGAAATCTTTGCAAAATGGTTTGTTATGAACCTACTGACCATAGGAACCCATTTATGGATTTAAAAATGTATTTTATGAAGTTAAGGAGTAAATATTTGAATTAGCTCATTTCTAGTCAAATAAAAATATTGTTTTTTATTTAGAAATGATTTTTGAGAGAAACCCTTGGGAAATGTTTTGATTCAAACCTTCTGACCCTAAACACCAAGTTTTGAGAATTAAAATATATTGGTGAACCCTTTAAAGAATATTGCTTTGCTAAAAGCATTTTCAACCACATAAAATATTAATTTGATTTAAAAATGGTATATAGATAAAACCTTTTGCAAATGGTTTTACCACTTTAGTAAATGACCACTTTTGAACTTTACAATGTTTAGAGCCTAGTAGAAACCACTTTTGCAAATAAAACTATCTTTTGCATGCTTGCATGCATGACCTTGTTTCTATTATTTTATGTGTGATAAATTAGTTGGAATGCTAGTTGAATTTGTGTTTGCTTGATTGAATTGTAGTGGAATTAGAAGAGTGTGATATTTGCAAGATCAAGAAGTGAACCATCATTCTCTACTAAAAAGGCAAGTGACACTATCATCCAAGTCCTACTATTTTCATTACACTTAGTGGATTTTGTAACATGCATGGAAAGTTTTAATATATTTTATGCTATGATAAATCCTAATAGGATACCCTTATATATCCCTTAGTGGAAACATTGTAGTTGTAGTATGCTTAGCCCTGCTATATATATTTGGGATGGGATACATGTGATGATTATATGAAGTATTGAAAAGATATATGTTTTATATAATAAAACAAGTACTCAATGAACCACCTGGGTGGAAAAGGATACTCAAGGTTGGACAAGGTGGCAACAAAAGGAACCATGTTTATATGGCCATCTCTTTTTGTATGTGCACTAGAAGAAAACCACCCAGGGACTTAGAGATTGATCATGTTTCTCGTATAGTGGCTTTCGTGTATAGCCACATGCTAAATGGGCTCTGGCTTAGTCAACTACATAGTGGAAGACCCATGCATTGGCATCTTCAGGTTAACTAGAGTTATGTAAGGGAACTTGAAACCCTACATTGGTGCCTGGATGATAAGCTAGCATTGTGTATTGGGAGGACTCCTATGGAAAGACTTTGTCACATTCTCAATCTGCCAGTACTCCATTTTGGTGAGTACTTATCCAGCGGCCACTGGTGGCATCAAGATGAGATTGTGTCATGTGGGTAAAGTGTACAACTTCTGCAGAAGATCAAAATTCTAAGTACTTAGCTGTGTACCCGGTTATGGACAACTCTGAGCAACTAAGGCCTGAAGCTATGGAAGATCTCGACATTCCTATTTATCAAAGTAAAACTTGATGGTGACAACAAGGGATTAGAAGCACTTGGAGTTTTCCAAGGAGTTCAGAAATATTTGTCAAAGGATCAAAACTATTTTGAAAAGATAGGATAAAACTATATTGCTTTCTGCAAATGAGCCTAAACCCTACTTAGCCAAATATGCATATATTGATAGGTTCCACTTATTTCTACATAGTAGTGAAACTTGCCAATACAATTCAAATGTATTGACCCTTGTGGCTGCAACTTATTATGTTGTAGGTTTGTTTGATGTTAGTGAAGTGTGTTGAATAGGATTACAAGTCTATAACCAACATGATTGCCTGTGGCACTTTGAAGATGAAGGACTCCATGCTATATAGTTATTCTGATGCATTGTAATGAGATAGCCAAAAGAGCTACGTAAGATGTAATGAATTATTTTATTCCTGGTTATAAAGTTGTATTATGACCTTTGTTTCTTGATATTACATCTTAATTGTGGATGCTAGCTATTGATCCAGGGACTAGCATTGTAGACACAGGGATCTCTACCTTATTAAAGGTTGGGAACCTTACAGATGGTATCAGAGCACTGTGTTTCCTGTAGGATTGTAACCCTAGGATTGGACAAAACCCCTTAAAAAAATAGGAGTTGTATTTGTTCCAAAACTTATTTACAAACAATCTTGTAAACTCTTTCCTCATCCTTTTGGTTTTTGATTCTACATCTCTTCTAATTCAAACTTGATGGATAAAGCCTACCCCATGGCCAAATACTTCACCATGTGCAAAGGATTTCATCAACTCTAATGACTTCAACATATTCAAGTGATTTCAACTTTAGTTTCACCAAGGACTTCAACTTAGACATCACTAAGGACTACAAGTGAAAAACCAAGAGACATTAGATTGCCTACCAAAGACATTGTTATCAAGTTAGAGTATGGATCATATTGACCTATGAGGTATGACTATACTAGGTTGATTATTTCAAGAAAACTTGTTGTTTCCTTCAACTCATTAGTTAAGCTCATAAGTTGTTAAGTAAATAGTTGCTTGTTGATTGCTTGATTGTTTGATTGAACTCAGTTGGTTTTGAGTTGTGTGTTAAAACTTCTTAAAAACCTATCTGTCATTACTTATCCCTATCAACCCAACAGATGCCTCCCCGTCGTGCCAACCCCAACCAAAACAACAACATCACTCCTGAGATGCAGCAGATGATGACAGCTCAGATACAACTGATGCAGGAGATGACCACATTCATACAGAATCAGAACAACAACACCAACAATCAGAATAATCCTCCAGCACTTGACATGCTCACCAAGTTTCTGAAACTTAGGCCTGCAATATTCTCTGGAACAACTGACCCAATGGAAGCCAATGACTGGTTACGTTCAGTGAACAAAGACTTAGTGACTGTTGGCTGCACCGATGAAGAAAAAGTTAGGTTTACAGCATTTCTACTTGAAGGACCAGCAGCAACATGGTGGGACGACTTTCAGATCACCACTCCCCTTGAAGATGTGACTTGGGATATTTTTGAGGATGGATTCAGAACAACTCACATCTCACCTGGAGTGATGTACTTGAAGAAAAAGGAATTCCACAATCTGAAACAACGTCACCTCAGTGTGGATGAGTATATTGAAGAATTCAACAATCTGGCACGCTATGCACCGGATGAAGTTGATACAGATGCTAAGAGAAAAGAAAAATTTCTTGAAGGACTTAATGATGAGTTGAACCTGCAACTAGCTGTTTCCTATGTCCCAACTTATCAATCACTCTGTGACAAAGCCACCATTTAGGAAAACAAGATGAATCAAGTTGAGAATAGAAAGAGGAAGCATAAACTCAAGAATCACTCAGGATCATCAAAAAAGAAACATTCATTCAAAAAGAGCAAGGAAGATTCTGAACCACATCAGTATCACCACAACAGCAATGGAAGTGATAATAATGGAAATGATACTAACAATGGAGATGACCTTGGTCAGAACCAACATGATACTTTCAGGAAGAAATAAATTAGCCAGTTGCAGTGCTATAATTGTAAGGAGCTTGGACACTATGCATCAGACTGTCCTGAGAAGAAAAAGAAAAAGGATGCTAGAAAAGCCAATGGAAATGACTCCAATGTGACCCAGAAAGGACATGTGAACCACATTGACATGGATGGAAACTTTGAAGAGATAGAAGAAGTGGATATCAAGAACTACTTAACTCAGTTGAGTCAAATAAGGATTCCTTGTCTGGATATTAAGTGTTGAACCCATAGTCAAGTGAACCATCAATGTAACCCTATAATATTTTCTTTTAAGGGTGGTAGTACCCTAGTTGCCTTGAAGCCAACTTGTAACCCTAGCCTTCCCAAATCTCGGGACGAGATTTCTTTTAAGGGTGGTAGCCTGTCACATCCCAAAATTTTCCAAATTTTGAAATGTGAAAAATAAATAAACAAATAAAAAATTATTGATTTTTAGGGTGAGAAGAAACTTTTTGATTCCAATTGGAAACATCACAACCTATTTTGGTCAAATAAAATCCTAAAGGGATTTAAAAAAGATAAACAATTAATAAATAAAATGTACCAGTACTGGGAGGACTCCTATGGAAAGACTTTGTCACATTCTCAATCTGCCAGTACTCCATTTTGGTGAGTACTTATCCAACGGCCACTGGTGGCATCAAGATGAGATTGTGTCATGTGGGTAAAGTGTACAACTTCTGCAGAAGATCAAAATTCTAAGTACTTAGCCGTGTCCTCGGTTATGGACAACTCTGAGCAACTAAGGCCTGAAGCTATGGAAGATCTCGACATTCCAATTTCTCAAAGTAATACTTGATGGTGACAACAAGGGATTAGAAGCACTTGGAGTTTTCCAAGGAGTTCATAAATATTTGTCAAAGGATCAAAACTATTTTGAAAAGATAGGATAAAACTATATTGCTTTCTGCAAATGAGCCTAAACCCTACTTAGCCAAATATGCATATATTGATAGGTTCCACTTATTTCTACATAGTAGTGAAACTTGCCAATACAATTCAAATGTATTGACCCTTGTGGCTGCAACTTATTATGTTGCAGGTTTGTTTGATATTAGTAAAGTGTATTGAATAGGATTACAAGTCTACAACCAACATGATTGCCTGTGGCACTTTGAAGATGAAGGACTCCATGCTATATAGTTATTCTGCTGCATTGTAATGAGATAGCCAAAAGAGCTATGTAAGATGTAATGAATTATTTTATTCCTAGTTATAAAGTTGTATTATGACCTTTGTTTCTTGATATTACATCTTAACTGTGGATGCTAGCTATTTATCCAGGGACTAGCATTGTAAACACAGGGATCTCTACCTTATTAAAGGTTGGGAACCTTACAGTTTGGCATCCCCTTGGCTTGTTCCAAGCTTGGGGGAGTGCTGTGGTATCACTACCATTATCTTTTATCTTTTATCTTTTTAGTGGATTCATATCTATGGTAGAGACGTTATCTTATAGTTTGGTTTGCATGTAGAAGTATCTCTCCTTTAGTTGATTATCTATGTATCCTTTCGTGTGAGTGCCTTTATTGGAATATTAATGAGAAGTTTCATCTTTTCATTTTTGCACTTCTTATTTTTTAGTTTGCAATCTCTGTTATATGATGGATCTTGTTGATCAGTTTTGGCATCACTTTGGGAGCATCAAGTGGATCTAAATTGGTTTTGGCAAACGGAGTTCTGGTCAGTAGCATTACTTTGAAAGAAAAATAAAAAATCTTACAGGTATTTTGTGTCATTTACTTTCGTTCTTGTTGGCTCATAAGCTTAGTATTGTTTATTTAAGATCTTTTGTGTCTTCAAGGAAGATTGCATGTTTGGCTTTATTACTTGTATGTTTTCTTGTTTCTTTCAACTCTCTTGCTTGCTACCCAGCCTTGCTAGCCAAAGACCTGTTGTGAGAAGGCATACTTCTCATGTTTCCAAACCCTTTAACCAAAACCCTTGCCATTTGTGTCCACCATATCTACCTAGTAGCTTTTGCTATTCCTAGCAAATTCTCAAGCTTCGTCTACCTTTTGAATTAAAAAGTATTTTGTTATGAGAAAACTAGTTAGTAAAGCTCTCACGAACTTGATGGCACACCTTATTTTCTTGCCCCTAATAGACTTGAACCATTATGACATCGAAGTTGTATATGCTTGCATCTATACGTTGGAATTAGCAGAACCGTGCTGTCACAAGGAACGTTTTCAACATTGCACCTGTACTTTGTACTCAGTTGATATCATGCTCTTTTGTCTATGGATGTCAACGGTGTGAAATAAAGAGGGAACTTGTAAGTCCATGGAGTTTGTATTTTGTGTTAGAGAAACGCCTGGGATGCTAGCCTAAGCCATGCCTAATCATGGTGGAAACTTGTAGCATCACCATAGTGAGCTATCTATGAAGCATCCTCAATAAAAAGCTATGCACATAGTAAATAAAAAGATCGCTGAGATGCTCATTGTCTGCTTGACTTGTCATTTTGGTTATGGGAAAGCTCCTGTACCATGTGCAAGGGGTACCCGTTGGCGGTTCTCTATGATACGCCAATACTTACAATGACAATAACTTACCTGGGCCTGAAGTTGAGTAGCATGAGGAGTGGTCCTCATATTCAAGGGACATGAGATTGGCAACTTATATTTCGTCAAGCATATACTCCATCTCTGTGCACTTTAACCTTAATCATCTCAAGATGCCTATGATAGGGGCAATCAGGGCTCAAAGCTAGTAAGTACCATAATCTTTTGGAAGCTCTTTATGACTTGTAATCTCTGCTACCCTCTATGAAGGGACCTTTCTCCTATTTTCCAAGTTGAGTCAGTAAACCTACTTCCTCTCTATCTCTAGCAAGCATTTGAGTTGTTGTGTTTCAAGCATTCATATGGTGATTTATTCCATCATGTTCTTTATCTTCCTTGTTTGCACAAGACTCTTATCTATTGAGTATTCCTTTCAAAGCCTTCACTTGTGTAAAACCTTTTGAGCAAAGAGTGCTCGTGTTTTAAAACTTCTACAAAAAGCTTTTAGTGAAACTGTTTGCCAGGTGTTCTCTGACCAAGAACAAGTTTGCCAATTCCAATTATAATTTATTTTTATGCATCTCTATTGTGACTGTTGTACATGGTTGCAAGCTAAGTTATATAATGGCAAGTGTGATGCTACTTGTTCGTATTCTTTTATCGACACTTCACTCCATAAACCCGTGGACATGTTTACTGAGCTCAGTTTTCTCTTGGGGACAAGCGAATGTATAAGCTTGGGGGAGTTGATATGCCCAATTCGCATCACCTTTCTATATCATAATCTACCTCTATCCATTGATATTTGTCTTATTATGAGGTATTACTTATGTCTTTTCCACTGTTTATGCATGTTGGATTATTCTTGGAGGATGGACTGCCAGAGTCTGGATTCTGATGGAAAACAGGGCGTTTTGATGCAATTTCACAAAGATCAGAAAAATACCAGAAAAATATGGGAAAATATTATTTTTCCAGAAGATTGAGTAAGCCAGATGGAGGGACGAAGAAGGGCTGCAGGGGGGCCACACCACCCCTAGGAACGGGCCCACCTGCCCGGCTCCCGACTCACCCCTTCGCCTATATCTTCCCTACGAAACCCTAAGGCCAGGGGAGCGACCACAGATAGATTTTCGTCGCCTCTAGGGGCGGAAAACACCGAGAGAGAAAGATCTCTCCGGCAGATAGATTTCTGCCAGAGGAATTCCTTCCCGGAGAGGGGAGATCGTCGCCATCCACACTGTCATCAAGCTAGGCTTCATCGAGATCATCATCATCATCCACACCATCATCTCACCAGCACCATCATCACCACTCTGTCCTGCTGTAACAATTGTGTTGGATATTGCTTTAGTTCTTAGGGGAAACTTTCCCGGTGTTAATTACAATTGTAGTTGATGCTTGTGGGTGGAACCATTGGATTATTGTTTATGTTCATATTTTTACCCATTATCATATCATCTTTGATCTTGATCCATATGATGTCTTGTGAGTAGTTCGTTTAGTTCTTGAGGACATGGGAGAAGTCATGTTGTTATTAGTGGATCTGTGTTGAGTTATTATTCAATGGTTAGTATTTAAGTTGTGGTGCTATTCTTCTACTGGTGTCACGTGAACGTCGACTACATGATACTTCACCATTTATGGGCCTAGGGGAATGCATTGTGTATTTGTCTACTAATTGTGGGGTTGCCGGAGTGACACAAACCTGAACCCCCGTTAGGACACCATTGCACAAGGGAGCGTAGGATCTCAGAATTTAAGGTTGAGGTTAGATTTATATCTTAATTACTTTCCTATAGTTATGGATGTTTGCAGCGGGTTTAATCACAAGTATATATTAGTCCAAGTACGGTCGATACATTAGCACAGGTGATACGTCCAAAACATATCTACTTTCTCGAACACTTTGCTATTGTTTCTTCTCTAAACTTGTGTAATTTGGATACAACTAACATGGACTGACGTTGTTTTCAGCATAATTACCTTGGTGTCTTGTTTTTGTGCATAAAATCAAATATCAAGAAAAATCCCAGAAAATATGCCAAAAACTATTTTTCACCACAAGATCCACAGAGCAAGAACGGGAGACAGAGGGGAGGCCTGGGGGGCCCAGACCCACCCCAGGCGCGGGCCCACCTGACCCCGCGCCTGGAGGGGGTGCGGCCACACCAGGAAGCTCTTCGGCCTCCCTCTGGGCCTATAAGTTGCCTTTCAACCTAAAAACCGAGGGGGTTCGATAGTTTTCCAGAAAGACTTCCGCTCCGCCGCCGCCACCAGAAACCAAAATTTGGATCCAAAAACTCGGTTCTGGCACCCTGCCGGGACGGGGAATTTGGAGAGGATCATCGCCATCGTCATCACCAACGCATCTCCATCAACCACCGATGTTTCCCTCATCCATGAGTGAGTAATCCCCCGCTGTAGGCTTGGGGATGGTAGGGATTGGATGAGTTCTATCATGTAATCGAATAAGATCTGTTAGGGCATAGTGCCTAGTATCTCTATTAGTGCTATTTCACTTTGTTGCAACTTTTTGTGCTTAATTCTTGTCACTATGGCCCGAGTGCCATGATCTCGGATCTGAACTTATTATTGAATCATTATGATAGTATTGTTTGTGATCTTATCTGCAAGTTGTGTACACATATCATTGTCCGGATCCAAAGGCCCCAAAGTGACGATAATTGGGACAACCGGAGGGGATGGCTATGGTGTGAGGATCACATGTGTTCACGGAGTGTTAATGCTTTTCTCCGGTGCTTTATTAAAAGGAGCACGTTAATTGCCAGTGGTTCCCTAGTGGCCCCGCTGCCACGGGCTTGCTGGACATAAGATGTTATGCAAGTTCTCATTGCGAGCACGTATGACTATATTTGGAGAACATGCCTAGGATTGTTTAGTACTTGGATGCTTGTTATTATTTATCTGCAATGCCCTAGATCTTTAAGTTACATGTTTAGACTCGTCCATGAAAAGCCCGTCCATCCATCCCTATGAATACCGCACTCGAATCCTACTACTACCGTTACTGTTACTATTGCTCCTGTTTCACTGTTGCTGTTACTGCTGCTGTTGCTTTGCTGTTGCTACTACAAACTGTTACTAATGATGAACTTCTGTGAGCAAGAACTATTTCTAGGTGCAGTTGAACTGACAACTCAGTTGTTAAGGCTTGCAAGTATTCTTTGGCTCCCCTTGTGTCGAATCAATAAATTGGATAATACTACCCGCGAAGACTGTTGCGATCCCCTACACTTGTGGGTCATCAAGACTATTTTCTGGCGCCGTTGCCAGGGAGCATAGCTTTATTCGTAAGTTCACTTGGATCTACTATTGTTCACTATTACTCCTATCATCATGGGGAAGTCTCGTGATGGAAAGTTCCCTATTTTACCATCCACTACAAGAAGAGGTACAGTCCTAAACACCTCTGCTGCTCTTGATTCACCGTCTGTTATAAGTAAGCTTGTTACACCACCAACACATACTCATTCTACACACACTGCTACTACTGCTGAATCTGAAACTGCTTTTGATGCTCATGATGTTACTTCTAGTGTTCTTGATGCGAGTGGTTCATTAGGTCCTTTTCTAGATGCTATTATGTCTAGTCTAGGAAATACCGAAACTCCTAGTGAAGACACTGTTACACCTGTTAAATCAGCTGAGGCTAGTGAGAGTTATGATATTAATGATGGTTACGTTGAGTTCACTGATGAATTTGTTGAAGACTGCCGAAACACACATGGTACTAGTGCTATGAAGAGTCTCCTTTCTAGATGTACTATTATGCCTAAGTTGTCCTCTGATCCTAAGTTTGCCACCTCTCCCATAGATATTAAAGATGAAGACTATGATTTCTCTCTTGATTTGTCTTATTTAGATATTGTTGAGAAAGAACCTTTTTGTGGGACTGAAAATGAGAGTGTTGTGGCTCATATGAATGAGCTTTCTACTATGAGTGCTTTGTTCTCTAATTATTTTAAGATGCGCAAGTACTTTGTTACTAAGATCTTCCCTTTTTCACTAAAAGGAGAAGCTAGGGCTTGGTTTAATAGATTACCTCCTAGTTCCATTGATAGCCCTGATTGCTTGATTGCTTCTTTCTTCCATAAATATTTTCCTCCAAGTGCTAGACATGCTGCTTTTCAGAGACTTTTTGATTTTAAGCAGGGAGAAGAAGATAAATTGCCTGAGTCATGGACAAGGTTCTGTGCCTTGATTCATGCACATCCTGCATGTCCATTACCTAAGAATGAGCTTTTTGATATTTATTATAATGTACTAACTGATGATTCTAGGACATACCTAGATAGCTTTGCTGATTGTGTTTTCAGGAAAAGAATTCCTACAGATGCTGAAGAATTAATGGCTAAGATAAGAAAGAATTATGATGATTGGACTTCAACTGAGCTAAATACACCTAAGCCTATTACTCCTGAACCAATTGTGCATGAACCAGTTCCAGCACCAACAACAAAGAAGAGGGGAGTTATTGCATTAAATGATGAAGTGATGAAGGAAGCTAAAAAGTGTCTAAAGGAGAAAGGTATTAGAGATGAAGATGTGAAGAATCTACCTCCTATAGAAGAATTATGTAAGCCAATTCCCCACTCATCTACTATTGAGGTACAATCTCTCCAATTTAATGAAGGTGATATTCCTTATGGTAAGCCTCCTGACCAATTCTTAGAGGAACTTGACACATTAATTGTTAAACAAGGTAATTTTAATAAACAAGTTCAGAATCATTTATTGGAAAACTCTAGAGCTATCCATGAGTTGAAAGATATTTTGGAAAGAACTTCTAAAGATATTAAAATGCTTTGTGAACACTTTCAAATGGTTCAAACCCAACTTGATCAACTTACTAATGTATAAAAGGATATGCTAGTTAATGCTTCAGGAAATAAACCTGCTTATGGAATTAGAACTAGGAGTGGTGCAGCTACTCAAGATCCTTTATATCCTGAAGGACACCCTAAAAGAATAGAGCAGGATTCCCAACAAGGTGAATATAGTGGTAGTCCTCGTAAGAGGAAGAAAAATAAACATAAAGTAGTTGAGGAACCCCTTGAACCTGCTGTAGATCCTAATAGTATATCTGTCTCTGATGCTGAAACTGAGAGTGGTAATATTGATGAGTCTCCTGATAAGGAGGAAGGTGAGGAAGAACCTGAGAAGCACACTAAGAACACTAGGCACACTAAGGAAGATTTTATTGGTAAGAAACATGGTAAAGAGAGAGAACATTGGCTGCAGAAACCTATGCCTTTCCCAGGTAAGAAACACAAGTCAAAGGAGGAAGAACACTAAAACAAGTTTTGTGAGTGGATGAAGCCTTTATTCTTGAAAATTCCTTTGACTGATGCTATTAAGTTGCCTCCTTATTCAAAGTATATGAAGAATATTGTCTCTAATAAAAGGAAGATTCCTAATGTGGAAATTTCTACTTTGCTTGCTAATTACTCCTTCAATGGTAAGGTTCCAAAGAAACTTGGTGATCCAGGTATACCAACTATTCCCTGCTCTATTAAGAACAATTATGTTAGAACTGCTTTATGTGATTTGGGAGCTGGAGTTAGTGTTATGCCTTTTTCTCTCTACAAGAGGCTCCAGCTAGAGAAGTTGATACCAACTGATATTTCTTTTGCAAATGGCTGATAAGTCAACTACTATTCCTGTTGGTATATGTGAGGATGTTCCTGTTCAAGTAGCTCATAATTGCATGCTTTTAACTGATTTTGTTGTGCTTAAAATGCCTGAAGATGATAATATGTCTATTATTCTTGGGAGACCTTTTCTTAATACTGCAGGTGCCGTCATCAATTGCAATCAAGGAAAATTAAAATTCAATATTAATGACAAAGAGAACACTGTCTATTTCCCCAAGAAGGGTGTTAGAAGATATTGCTTGAATTCCATTGAAAATATTGAGAGCATCAAGGTTGAAGAAATATATTGTCCCATTCGACAAGAAAATTTTGAAACTATTATGATTGGGACCACTGCTATCAAGTATGAGGTAACATAATCAACTTGTGGAATGCAAAGTTTTGTTTCATATAAGATTGTTTTGGTAACAAGACTTGATCAACCTTGTTAACAAAAGGATTTTAATGAACAAAATAATGTTTCCACTATGGTTATAATTGCTTTCTTTTACTTTTCTCCTTCCTAGTCTTTGCTTTATCTATAGTTTTGCTAGTATTTTGCTTGTTTGAGTTTCTTAGAGCTCCTGTAGTTTGGCTTTTGGTTTGCTTTTGCTTCTTCTGAAAAAACTGTTCCTGCGAGAAAATCAATGTTCATACCCTGAAAATTGGCCAAAAATAAAGTTTCCCAAAAAATCCCAGAAAATTCAAAATATTTTTTTCCTCGAAAAAAGGGGTAGAGAGGCACCAGAGGTGACCCATGGGGCCACCCCAGGACACCATACCCGTGGTAGGTGCGGGCCCACCACTGGTGGCGCCTGGGGGGGGGTTGGCCCACCTGGGCCCCTCTAGGCTGCCTCCTCAAAGCCACCTTCTTTCTCTCTCCGGAAAAAACTGGAAAACTTTCTCAAGCTTGAGTTCTTGATGTTCTTGCTCGCGATTTTCGATCTCCTTGTTCATCCCATCGCAAGTGCTGATTTTTGGAGGGATTGTTCCTTGGTATGTGCCTCCTCCACTTGTCCAATTAGATTTGTGATTGGTAGATTGTATCTTGATTATTTTGCTGCTATAGGTGACAGGTTATTTGAGCTTGCATGCTTGTTCTATGATTAGAAACTTTGTTTTGATGCATGTGTAGTCCTCTACCAAGTTCGTAAAGTTGCTCATCATTTATCAACATAGAGATCACTTGGTTTGATGGTTGTCTAAAAATTTCAGCAAGGTGAAGTCATGGACCACCACACATTTGGTGATATATTTGAGAGTGATGCACCTAGAAGGGCAAGGCTTCCAAGGTCATCTACCAGTACTAGACCCTCATACAAGTAGGATCTCATCACTCCGCGATTTTGTGACGAGGGAGATGAAGGGGATGCGCACCCCTCCACCTTTCCTTGCCAAACTTTCTTGCAAGCTGCTGTGATTCTTAACGATTTTATGACTTTGATTCAGAGGGCTGGTCTAACAAGTTACATTCAGGATGGGAGTGCACAATATGCTCTGCTTACTAAAACATTTGTGGAGATTTTCTCCTTTACTAACAGCATGTTCAAGCCCTCTGTGTCTTTCAGAAATTATGGCAGGGCTCATTCTATGACTTTGAAGAAATTTTGCAAGGCCCTGGGACTTGGTGCAACTGGGTCATCAAATAAGATTCCAGCTCTTCCAGCTGATTTTTTGGAGCTTTACCAAGGAATAACCAATGATGATGACCGTAGAGCTCAACGAGGGAAGATAAAGAATATTCAACTTCCAGCCATACGGTACTTTGCCTACTATCTTGCCACCATTGTTCTTGGTAGGGAGAACACTAGTAATATTTCCAACTATCAATTGTACTTCTTAGCTGCTTCACTCAATAATGAGGATAAGTATAATCTTGGTTCTCTCATTGCTCGTCGTTTAGCTGCTAAGGGACCCATTTATGGGGGAATTATTGCTACTCGTATTGCTGGTGCCTTGAAATTTTCTGTTGATCCACATGATACAGTTTTGGCTCCTCATAGACTTGATCTTGATGCCATGAAGGTGAAGGAAATATGCCCTAGAGGCAATCATAGAGATGATTATATTTCATATGTATCCATGAGTTATTGTAATGTTCCTTGAATATCTGTATCAGGCAACTTGTGTTGATTGGCAATTATGTGAATTGTTTGTGAAACTCTTTACTTGTATGGTTATTTAATAGTTGTCCCTATTCGGAGTTCATGTGAGGACACACGTGAATATTAGACTAGCACATCGATTGGTTGATGACTATGTTTCGCAAGTCATACACATGGAGATGTCAAACCAATGATGTGGACACATGTTATGAACATGGGGTTGGACTGACCCAACATGAGACTGGCAATCAGACTTGCAGATCTCTCTACACATCGTGTACGTTTTGTCCTTAGACCTGAGATTGTCGCATGTACTTGAGATGTGGATCGACCTACTTTGGGGCTATCAGACGCTACTCCGTAACTGGGTAGTTATAAAGATAGCTTCCGGGTTTGTCCTGAAACATGCTGCAAGGCATGGTCAATCAAGATGGGATTTGCCCCTCTCTACTTGAGAGAGATATCTCTGGGCCCCTGAATTGATCGGATCCAAAAATGCATGGCCGTGCTACATAAGGTTAAGAGTTAACCTATTAAAGGGATTCCGAGTTACGGTATCGAGAAAGAGAGGTCAGCTTGGAGCTAGACCAAATATCGTGAGGCAAAGGGAAAGACATGTACTAAACCTTGTGATGGTTCGTCTGATATGATCTTTGTATGCGTTTAGGAGTTGGCACGTCTTTCTAGAGGCCACTACCAACTATTGGCAAAATAAGTGTATTCGTGTCATGTCTATACGTATAAGAACCTATAGGGTCACACACTTAAGGGGCTGGAAGCCTAATGAGGATTGGATCCGAATTAGACCAGGCTTAGGCTACTAATGGGCTGCTAATGTAGAAGCCCACTAGGGACGCCTATATAAGGGAGGGTGGGGCGATCTGACCAGGGTCAGACAATTCCACCCATCCGCCACTCCTCACGCCTGTGTCGCACGCGCGGACCTAGCAGTCCAGCGTCTGACGTTTCCACCCCGCATGTGTGGATACCTCGGAGGTGCTGCATCTGTGGCACTTGGACGAGCCGCACAAGGGGAGCTTCTCATGGGACAAGGACAAGGAGGAGACGTGGAATGTCTGCACTGCCTCGACGCGCTTCATCAATTCCGCAATTGCGCGTCTAGTGGTAATCCCGTGATCTATGACAACAGTATTCCTGGTTTACGCTATAGAAAATTTTGATTTGCGCTAGTGTAGCCTACCCGTATCCCTTCACAAGGCGCACCACTTTGTCACCACTAGCTCTACTCTTGAGAACTTGGTTTATAGAATGTTGTTTATTGACGGGGAAGAGAGAGAGATCCCTCTACCCCAAACCACTTTGTTCAGTATTTATCAGGGACCATGGTCACGTTCGAAGGCGGAGATGGATGACAAGTTGTGCTCTCTCAACTTCCACGGGCACTATCAGGAGGAAGCACCCTCATATGGCCCCGCGGTACACTACACAGGGGATTCATCGAGCTCATACCAGGACGAGGGAGCCTCCTCGACATACTACGGAGGTGCATCTACTTGGGCACCATGGGATTGAGCCCCACTTAGGCCAAAAGCCTAAGATTGGGGGGAGGTATACCGACGTCACACTCATATATATATATATCATGTTCGGTCGGTTCTTTGTATATTCATTTTTTCGCTTTCTTTTTTGTTATTGTGGCTTCTTTCTCAAAAACACAAAAATACCAAAAATATTTTCATTGTTTCTCTTGGTTTGTTTCTTTGTTTCTTTGCTTTGGTTTACCTTAAAATAAAAATCCAAAAAGATTTTGCTTTTTTTGGTTTGCTTTATTTTTGTTTGGTTTTTATTTGTTTGCTTGTTTCTAAAAAATCAAAAACACCAAAAATATTTGTTGTTGTTCTTTGGTTTTGTGAGTTCTTTGCAGGGTTCAGCCGTCCTAAGTGGATATTGGTTTTCATGTTAATATTCAAGTCACACAAGTGAAGGGCAATAATGAAGATTAAGAAAACTCGAGGTGTGGTAAGAGGTTGGTAACGTACTCTATTTGTTTTTCATTTTTGTACATATACTCATCATGGTGAGCATGCTTAGCCTGTTTGTGTAAGGTGTATGTCATTATGGATGCTTAGTTCTTGCTTGTCTATGATTAGCTCCAGCTTGCTAATAGTTTGTAGCATGTCATATGAATGTTTGCTTGCATTGTTTTATTCATACTTTTGGTATGATATTGTGGTATCCTCCTCTAACTGTTCATGTGAATCGACTTGGCACATGTTCACGCATGCATATGACTAATCAATAGTCAGTAAGCCTCAATGATTTATTTTGCCTCAGAGTTCTTGTATCACTTTCATGCCATAATTAGTCATGTTTTGTTGCAAGCATGATTATGACAGTTATTGCTCTCTCGTTTGTCGCTCCCTCTCTATTGCTAGCCTTCACTTGCACTGAGTATGTGCTCTACCTGTGCTTCCAACTCCTCAAAACCAATATTGCCAGCTGTGTCCACCATACCTACCTATTAACATCATTTGCTACTTCAGTGCATATTTTATATATGCCGTGTTTTCTTCCAAAATAAAATGTTTGTCTGTTTTGAGAAAGTTAGTTAGTAAATCTCTCACGAACTTAATGGCACACTTTATTCCCTGCGCTTAATAATCCTGAACCATTGTGACTAGTCCATGAAAGTTATATGCTTGCTTATTATATGATGGGAGTCAGCAGAACCGTGCTGTCATGGGGAACGCTTTCAACACCTGTTGTATATCTCATCCAGTTGATTCTTTGCTCGTTTGTTTACGAATGTCGACGATGTGAAATAAAAGGGGAGGTTGTGAGTTCATGGAGTTTATACATTGTGTTAGAGAAACGCCCAGGCCGCTAGCCTAAGCCATGCCTAATCATGGTGGAAACTTGCAGCATCACTGTAATGAGCATCTAGGAAGCATACTCAATAAAAAGCTATGCATATGGTAAATAAAAGATTGCTGAGATGCTCATTGTCTGCTTGCCTTGTCATTTTGGTTATGGGAAAGCTCCTGTACCATATGCAAGGGGTACCCCGTTGGCGGTTCTCGATGATATGCATGCATTTACAATGACAAGAACTTTCAGGTGACCAAAGTTGAGTAGCATGCGGAGCGGCCCTCGTACTCAAGGGACTTGGGATTTTCAACCTATGGTCTGTCAAGCATATGATTCAGAGTGGACCTCACTTTCACCTTAACCACATGAAGATGCCTATGATAGGGGCAATGAGATCTCAAAGCTAATGAGTACCTTCCTTTCAGCATTAGGAAGCCTTTCAAACCTTCACAAGACCATATTCACAATATTGTTGATTCATCAATTATTCTATGAGCACCTTCTTGAGAGCATAGTTGTCATTCTTGTGTTTGTTCCAAAACTTGGTTAATTATGTCATAACTTTGATGCTTGTATCTCTGATATCTTTATCTCTAGTCTTCACTTGAACTTCAGAGGTGCCTTGGCATTTATATTGTGCTCTTCAAACAAAGGCAAGCGAGACACCACTCTATCATACCTTATTATGAGCATTGCAATGTTGCTTATGTTTATGTTTCATGCTACTTATTATTATTGAGTTGGTTTCTCTTCATAGCTTGCAATGACTATTGAGTAGACTTTAGTTGCATACTTCTTATTATGAATTGTTTAAACATCTACTCCTGTGCTGAGAATATATACATCATATGAAGCAAAGTGTTCGTGAAAGTTCTTTTATCGCACTCAGTTTTCAACTGAATTGCTTGAGGACAAGCAATAAGCTAAGCTTGGGGGAGTTGATACGTCCAAAACGTATCTACTTTCTCGAACACTTTGCTATTGTTTCTTCTCTAAACTTGTGTGATTTGGATACAACTAACACAGACTAACGCTGTTTTTAGCAGAATTACCTTGGTGTCTTGTTTTTGTCCAGAAAATCAACTATCAAGAAAAATCCCGAAAAATATGCCAAAAACTATTTTTCACCAGAAGATCCACAGAGCCAGAAGGGGAGACAGAGGGGAGGCCTGGGGGGCCTAGACCCACCCCAGGCGCAGGCCCACCTAACCCCGCGCCTAGAGGGGGTGCGGCCACCCCAGGTAGCTCTTCGGCCTCCCTCTACGCCTATAAGTTGCCTTTCGACCTAAAAAACGAGGGGGGTTCGATAGTTTTCCAGAAAGAGTTCCGCTCCGCCGACACCACCAGAAACCAAGATTCAGATCCATTAACTCCGTTCTGGCACCCTGCCGTGACGGGGAATTTGGAGAGGATCATCGCCATCGTCATCACCAACGCATCTCCATCAACCACCGATGTTTCCCTCATCCATGAGTGAGTAATCCCCCGCTGTAGGCTTGGGGATGGTAGGGAATGGATGAGTTCTATAATGTAATCGAATAAGATCTGTTAGGGCATAGTGCCTAGTATCTCTATTAGTGCTATTTGACTTTGTTGCAACTTGTTGTGCTTAATGCTTGTCACTAGGGCCCGAGTGCCATGATCTCAGATCTGAACTTCTTATTGAATCATTATGATAGTATTGTTTGTGATCTTATCTGCAAGTTGTGTACACATATCATTGTCCGGATCCAAAGGCCCCAAAGTGACAATAATTGGGACAACCGGAGGGGATGGCTGTGGTGTGAGGATCACATGTGTTCATGGAGTGTTAATGCTTTTCTCCAATGCTTTATTAAAAGGAGCACCTTAATTAACAGTAGTTCCCTAGAGGCTCTGCTGCCACGGGCTGGCTGGACAGAAGATGTTGTGCAAGTTGTCATTGAGAGCACGTATGACTATATTTGGAGCACATGCCTAGGATTGTTTAGTACTTGGATGCTTGTTATTATTTATCTGCAATGCCCTAGATCTTGAATTTACATGTTTAGACTCGTCCATGCAACGCCCGTCCATCCATCCCTATGCCTACCGCACTTGAATCCTACTACTACCGTTACTGTTACTATTGCTCCTGTTTCACTGTTGCTGTTACTGCTGCTATTGCTTTGCTGTTGCTACTACAAACTGTTACTAGTGATAAACTTCTGTGAGTAAGAACTATTTCCAGGTGCAGATGAACTGACAACTCAGTTGTTAAGGCTTGCAAGTATTCTTTGGCTCCCCTTGTGTCGAATCCAGAAATGGGGTAATACTACCCGCGAAGACTGTTGTGATCCCCTACATTTGTGGGTGATCAACAGGTTCACCCACACAACACTTACAACACCAAAGAAGAGTACTCAGCTATTTGAAGCGAAAGCAGTTGACAGAATTCCCATGTGTCCTCGAGAACGTTTGGTCCTTATAAGTATTGACATCGGCTTGTCCTTTGCTAAGAAAGGATTGTGCCACTTGCTACGTTTGTTCTTTATTACTTGCTTCCATGTGAAGGGCCTTTCTTCCCAGTTTTATATTGAGTCTCCTACTTCTATCTTAGACACCAATTGAGATAGCATAGTTGTCATTCTTAGTTCTATGTGAATTGTCCCAAAACTTAGTGATTGGTTCATATTGTTAATATTGCTTGTTCTTGAACTATTTGTATCTAGTCACCCTTATGAACTTTGAAGGTGTCCTATACATTTATGTTTATCTACTCCATGAAGGACAAGCTGAATGCCACTATGCTATGTTTTCTGTTTGTGAAACAAACGAACGTCTTTCAATGCATTGTTATTCATGATCTTTGTTTGTATCTTTTTCACGTTGCAACATAGTTGCTATGTCTTATTGTTAGAACTACATCTTTCATGCTCATGTTTAGAGTACTTTGATCCCAACTTTCAATGCTTGCAAATTGTTTGATCAAGATTGTGATGGTGCATGCCACCTAAAAAATTATTCTTTTTATCACTTACCTACTCGAGGACGAGCAAGAGTTAAGCTTGGGGATGCTTGATACGTCGTAAACGTATCTATAATTTTTGATGCTCCATGCTTGTTTTATATCATTTGTCTTATGTTTTGTATACACTTTGAGGTATTTTATACACTTTCTGGAACTAACCTATGGACAAGATGACACAGTGCTAGTTGCCTATTTTCTGCTATTTTTGGTTTCAGAAAAGCTAAAAAATGAATATTATTGGAATTGGATGGGACAAAAGCCAAAGTTACTATTTTCCCAGAGCGATACGTAAAATCGAAGCAGAGACGGATTAGGGCACCAGGGTGGGCACACCCTAGGGTGGCGCGGGCCCGCCTAGCCACACCACCAGGGGGTGTGGCCCCCTGGCTGCCTCCTCGCCTGCCTCTTCGCCTATAATAAGCCCCCAACTCAGGACCCGAAAGCCACGAAAACCACCGCAGCGCTGCCGCCACCGAAGGGGAGATTCGAGGGACAGAATTCTCTGGTCCGGCACCCTGCCGGGACGGTGAAGTGTCCCCGGAGCCATCTCCTTCGATCTCCATCACCAGCTCCATCACCATTGCTGATTCCCATGATGAGGAGGGAGTAGTTCTTCCTCGAGGCTAAGGGCTCTACCGGTAGCTACGTGTTCATCTCTCTCTCTCTATGCATGATCATATTGTGATCATGAGATTTGTAACCAAGTAGATCTACTCTGCTACTCAAGTGCTTTAATAGATCTCTGGCTCTCCCCACGTGTGTGAAAGTGACAGCGTGCATACCGTGGTGGCACATAGGCTAGAGTCTATATAAATACTCAAGTGCTTTAATAGATCTCTTCTCTCCCGACGTGTGTGAAAGTTACAGCGTGCACGCCGTGGTGGCGCTTAGGCTAGAGTTTATAAATATGTGTCATGAGTTATATTTGGAGTTGGATGTCTTTATGAAATTGTGGTGTTTGTTGGAACCATCTAGCACCCAAGGTGACAGTGTGGGGTTATCTAGATGGGGAAGGCGGACTTTGAGGTGTGTTGTTATAGCCCTACCATGGATTAGATTGTCCAACTGGAGAGTAGTTAAGAGTAGTATCATGAAGAGAATATATTTATTGAGAGTGTTCACTAGTGAAAGTATGATCCCTAGGCCTTGTTTCTAAGCATTGAAACACCGTTACAATTCTTTTATGGCATTATTGTCTTATAATCATCCATACCACTTGTATTTCACTATATCTTCGCCTAACTAGTGCACCTATACACCTGGAAAGTGAATTGGGCATGTTGGGGACACAAGAGACTTCTTGTATCTTGATTGTAGGGTTTCTTGAGAGGGATAACTTTGACACAAGGACTTCTTGCAGAGATTTCCTGCTCCATACCCCTGTTCAGCACCTTCTCATCCTTGTTGGGATCGACACTCCTATTTATCGAAAGTACTACGATACACCCCATATACTTGTGGGTCATCAGTACCCCGTTGGCGGTTCTCTATGATACACATGTACTTACTATGACAAGAACTTACAGGTAACTAAAGTTGAGTAGCATGAGGAACGACCCTCGTATTCAAGGGACATGAGATTGCCAACTTATAATTTGTCAATCATATACTCCATAGTTTGTTCACTTTAACCTTAATCATTTCAAGATGCTTATGATACGGGCAATGAGAGCTGAAAGCTAACAAGTACCATAATTTTTGGAGGCTCTTTTTTAAACTTGAAATCCCTGCTTCCATGTGAAGGGCCTTTCTTCCCAGTTTTATATTGAGTCTCCAACTTCTATCTTAGGCACCAATTGAGAGAGCATAGTTGTCATTCTTAGTTCTATGTGAATTGTCCCAAAACTTAGTTATTGGTTCATATTGTTAATATTGCTTGTTCTTGAACTATTTGTATCTAGTCAGCCTTGTGAACTTTGAAGGTGTCCTATACATTTATGTTTATCTACTCCATGAAGGACAAGCTGAATGCCACTATGCTATGTTTTCTGTATGTGAAACAAACGAACGTCTTTCAATGCATTGTTATTCATGATCTTTGTTTGTATCTTTTTCATGTAGCAACATAGTTGCTATGTCTTATTGTTAGAACTACATCTTTCATGCTCATGTTTAGAGTACTTTTATCCCAACTTTCAATGCTTGCAAATTGTTTGATCAAGATTGTGATGGTGCATGCCACCTAAAAATTATTCTTTTTATCACTTACCTACTCGAGGACGAGCAAGAGTTAAGCTTGGGGATGCTTGATACGTCGTAAACGTATCTATAATTTTTGATGCTCCATGCTTGTTTTATATCATTTGTCTTATGTTTTGTATACACTTTGAGGTATTTTATACACTTTCTGGAACTAACCTATGGACAAGATGACACAGTGCCAGTTGCCTATTTTCTGCTATTTTTGGTTTCAGAAAAGCTAAAAAATGAATATTATCGGAATTGGATGGGACAAAAGCCAAAGTTACTATTTTCCCCAGAGCGATACGGAAAATCGAAGTAGAGACGGAGTAGGGCACCAGGGTGGGCACACCCTAGGGTGGCGCGGGCCCACCCTGGCCACACCACCAGGGGGTGTGGCCCCCTGGCTGCCTCCTCGCCTGCTCTTCGCCTATAATAAGCCCCCGACTCAGGACTCGAAAGCCATGAAAACCACCACAGCGCTGCCTCCATCGAAGGGGAGATTCGAGGGACAGAAGTCTCTGGTCCGGCACCCTGCCGGGACGGTGAAGTGTCCCCGGAGCCATCTCCTTCGATCTCCATCACCAACTCCATCACCATTGCTGATTCCCATTATGAGGAGGGAGTAGTTCTTCCTCGAGGCTAAGGGCTCTACCGGTAGCTACGTGTTCATCTCTCTCTCTCTCTCTCTCTCTCTATGCATGATCATATTGTGATCATGAGATTTGTAACCAAGTAGATCTACTCTGCTACTCAAGTGCTTTAATAGATCTCTGGCTCTCCCCACGTGTGTGAAAGTGACAGCGTGCATACCGTGGTGGCACATAGGCTAGAGTCTATATAAATACTCAAGTGCTTTAATAGATCTCTTCTCTCCCGACGTGTGTGAAAGTGACAGTGTGCATGCCGTGGTGGCGCTTAGGCTAGAGTTCATAAATATTTGTCATGAGTTATATTTGGAGTTGGATGTATTTATGAAATTGTGGTGTTTGTTGGAACCATCTAGCACCCAAGGTGACAGTGTGGGGTTATCTAGATGGGGAAGGCGGACTTTGAGGTGTGTTGTTATAGCTCTACCATGGATTAGATTGTCCAGCTGGAGAGTAGTATCATGAAGAGAATATATTTGTTGAGAGTGTTCACTAGTGAAAGTATGATCCCTAGGCCTTGTTTCTAAGCATTGGAACACCGTTTACAATTAGATTTGTTGTATGTTTGCTTGCTTTCAGTCTCTTCCACGCCGTCAAGCTCTTTCTGGCACTGTTGTCTTATAATCATCCATAACACTTGTATTTCACTATATCTTCGCCTAACTAGTGCACCTATACACCTAGCAAGTGTATTGGGCATGTTGGGGACACAAGAGACTTATTGTATCTTGATTGTAGGGTTGCTTGAGAGGGATAACTTTGACCACTTCCTCCCTGAGTTCGATAAACCTTGGGTGATCCACTGTAGCACCCCGGGTAAAACCACTACTAGAAAATCATTGTTGTTTTTATTATGTGAATCATCATAACATCAGCATGCATCTGTTTGCCTAAAACTATTTTCTAAAAGCCTATTTTGTTTCTAGATGTTCCCCTCTTTGTTCAAATCCAAACCCTAGATCTGTCCGGATCTTTTATTTGTCTAAAACCCTATTACAAATGTTTTGTTTTAAAATAAAGAAAAAAATAAAAAATAATAACCCTATTTTTGTTCCGAGGGAGGCCGCCACCGGCCAGGCCCAGCTGGCAGCAGCATACCACCCTGGCTAATCCAAACCCTAGATCTTTCTACCCAAACCCTAACCATCCCACCTAGTTCCTACCCCGCCGCCCCCAGGAAGGCAGCGGTGCGCCTCCCCTGGTGCTGCCTGCTCCCGAACCACCTCGCGCGGTCAAACCCTGGCCCCACCATGCGACCCACTCCTTCCCCGTAACCCCTCTCTCTCCCTCACGCAACCCCCGCTCACCCTACCCCGCGTGAGCCCTGGCCCCACCCCACCTCGCGGCCCTCTCTGCTCGACCCTACACCCACCCCGCCTCCCCGTTCTCTCCTTCCTTCCGAGAGCCGCCGCCGCCAGTGGGCCTCCTCCCGCTCGCGAGCCTACCCCACCGCGACCCCATCTGCCTCCTGCCCGAGCGGGCCGCCACGTTCATGGGCCACCGGAGCCGCCCCGTGGCCCTCTGCAACACGCCACCCCGAGCTCGCCTCCGCCAGCAAGCCTCCACCCTCAAGCTCCTCGAGCCGGAGCCCGGCCGACCCTCTGTCGCCCTTCCCCATCGGCAGGACCACAGCCCGAGCCCGCCGGCGCCCCTCTGCGGCCGCCCGTCGAGCTCCCCGTGACCCGAGCGCCCCCTCTCCCACGCCGTCCTCTGCCCGCGACCCCCACCCTCCCCTCTGTCGGCCACCTCTCTGCCTATGCAGTGCTGCGAGCGCTCGCCCGAGTCCACCATCGCCACCGTGCACGCCAACTAGAGTCCCTGTCACGCGTTCTGCCTCTGTCCAGCATACGCGCCCTGTGTTCAGCCCCGTGATGCAAGCAAAGTGCCTGAACTATTGTCAGGTAACTGTTGTTGCTATTGCTAGGTTGGCTATTTTGTCTAGCTTTTGTGAGCCTGACGATGTATCTGATCGATTTGCGTCTGGTGTGCTGCTACTCAGGTCCTCCACGACCAAGATCTGGTTCAATTACGTCTATATTATTGCACGGTACCAATAAGATCTACCACTTGGTCTAAGACATGAACCCGGAGAAGCCTCAC
Source organism: Avena sativa (assembly GCA_916181665.1). Classification (NCBI taxonomy): domain Eukaryota; kingdom Viridiplantae; phylum Streptophyta; class Magnoliopsida; order Poales; family Poaceae; genus Avena; species Avena sativa. Next base: position 105,955,101 of record OV702280.1, read on the forward strand.
ACGCCAAGACCGCCCACATGGAGACCGATCCATCAGTACACCAACACCTCCGACTCTGAAGCCAAAGGACTTCTTCACGGACGTCAAGGCCTCCTTTCGGGAACCCGAAGACATCGAGGCCCCTGGGTGCGGCGACATGGATCCGAAGACCGATCCGGATCCGAAGATCGATATCGTCGAACCCGAACCCCGCCGAACCCCGATCCCGGGATTCGAACCCCCAATGTGTGATCCCTTTTCCCAAGACCCCATATTTTTGTAAATGACATTTACTTGTGCATATTAAATTGTTCATGCTTGCATACATATGTTGTGGTTTGGGGGCATTGTGCCGATTCACCTCATAATTAAATATGGAGGCCATATGCAGGCAAATCTAGTCTAATATTGGTCTCATTTAAATTTGTGTAGCGAACCTGTAACATATTTTTGCCTTCATAAGACAACATTTAAATTGCGGGGTATCTAAATAACATGAACCATCTAATTAATTGTCGGAACCCCGGTTCTGCTTAATATTTCCTAATTGCATTGCATCCTTGACATGCCATACATCATACATGCATCATGTCCGATCTTTTGCCGTAGTATTAAATAGTGTATCCGGTGTTTCTTCTAGTGCTTTGCTTCTTCACGGATTAGGACGATGAGTTGATGCGAGTGTCGACCCAATCTTCAGATAAACCTTCAGCAATGTTTTCAGGCGAGCATTCTCCCCCTTTCTACCTATCTTACTTTTATAGTATTTATTTCCTCTGGTTGATCTATTGCTATCTGTGTTACGATGCTCTAGTTTTCGTACTCGTGATATCCCTTGCAGCCATTATATTGCCTTGGACACATCCTATTACCTTTTGTTTGGTAGACAGTCAGCCTTGCGAGTCGTAGTTGCTTGCGCAGGTGTTGCTTCGTGCCATCAATGTTCCACAGTTGTTGGAGTAATGTCTTATGTTTAATGTTGGAGATGATTATAACTTTAATTACCGTTTAATAACTAAAATTGAAGTAGGTAAATAATGCAGAGGCACATGTGGGCAATAGATGTTATTTGGTTTTTAACCGTCCACTTGTGTCCCGTAGGACCCCGAGTACTTGATACCTATTCTTTGAACATTCGCACTATCCGTATGTGGGACCATGAATCCCCCTAGCCAGAGCTTGAGTCATATATTATTTCTTGGGGCCACAAACTAGTTTGGGGATTTATTACTATCCTCTACTTATGCCATGCTTTACTGGTTTATTTACGATTGTGCGTGGAGCGCCTATAATGTTTAGGTAATCGGAGTGTTTTCGCGGTATCGACAAGCCCAGTCACACTTTCGGGTTCCCAGTCGTTTACAGCCATTGACGCAAACCTCTGGGTCCGTTCCGGAGCCGGCCAACTTCGTCGCAGGTAGCTTGGTGGGGTGGCCCCCTGAAATTTATATGAATCTTGCAATTGCTCTGTCGTGATGCCTCGTTGGGTTTTCATTTGGTTTTTCCCGAGGTTGATCGTTCGTGTGTTGCTATTTGTGCCCCCCTGCAGGGTAAAACTTTCTGAAAGCCGTGTCCGCGGTTATGGATGACTTGGAGCACAGTATCTCAATCATAGACAACTACAACTAAAGTAGTGCTATAAATTTGACTTTATAATGACTAGTAATCAGCTTCACTATAATGGATGGATAAATAAAAGTACCAACAACTGCTAGGTTTTGGGATATCTCATGCTAATTGTATCTGACTAGTAAGTGTTGCAACTACAACGGAATGGTTAACTAAAAGTGCCCACTGCTTATTATATCAGGATGACTATCTATACCTGACTAGTAATTGCTGCAACGATAACCGAATAAATAAAACTGCCAACTGTGTGAGTTCCTCGGTTGACTTCCTCGTTTGGTCTCGAGGGGGTTATACCAGGATGGGTATGTTTGGTGGTAGTATCAGGTTGGTTCCGAATAGGTTTTTCTTATCCCTCTCTGATAGCCGCCAGCTGTATTGAGGCTCTATAGGTTGTTTAGTGCATGCTGCGCTGCCGCTTCAGTCCACCATACCTATGTAGGCGAGGACCGCCGAATCCTAGTCTCGCCGTGTACTGGCCTCAGTACTGACCGCTCTCTTTTTTCCTTTGCACTTTGTCAGCACCCCTTTTGTTTACGCAGGTTTTGAGATCGACGTCGTTAGCAGGGTTACCCTTCCGGATTGGCCTGGGCAGGTTTATGGACGCCATCGGTTATTCTTTAGGGCTCTTATCTCAATTTGCATCTTGTCCGTACTCGGACGCTGTATCGTTTAAAAGGTGATTTGGATCTTGGTATTGTATATCTGTATTCTTGACTCTTTGAGTCATTGTTGTATATATCTGTTCTGTGGGTTCCATCATGGACTATTGTGTAATGGTATTACTTCGTTTTCCACCCGCACGAAAGTGCCTAGTGGGCACCTTTGAATCGTTTCTATGCGGGTTTGGCGGGAATCGCTGAAACTTGCGGCTGTTCTACAAACCTCTGCACTTGGAGGCCCAACAACTGTCTACAAGAATAGAAGTGCGTAGACATCACATGGGATCTGCGATTAAAACTTCTGCTATTTGTGTTGTAATCGCTATAATGGAAACTACATAAGGTTTGTATTTTTAAACTTTTGGATGTTGTAATGATACTGGTCGGCTATGCCATGGCTCACTAATCATGGGAACGTGAATTGCAGGCATAACAGGGATTCTCGGACCGTAAATCCGGGGTCCCACAGACTTGGTATCAGATCCATCCTGACTGTAGGAGACCTTAGTTAGATTGGACGTTAGACCAGATAACCCCTATTTCTGAAAACACTGGTTTGCAAAAACTATTTTCCCAAAAGCTTTTCGAAATATTTGTTATCTTATCCTCTCCGACTTAAACTATTTGGAATGATTTTACTCTATATCTCGTCTACTTCGAATATTCCATTTTCAAAACTAAGTATGACTCCGAAACACGAAAGACGGAGATCCCAAGAAGATAAGAAACAGAGGAAAGCAAACCAAAAAGGAGCTAACCCCAAAAACAGACACTACAAGATTGCCTCACCCACAGAGTCCTTCATTGATGCAAAAGGATCAAGTACGGCACCAACGAAAAGATGTCAAGACAAAAAGTCAAGACCCCCGTAACATCCGTACATAGGATAGGTATCCTCAATATAGGATTCCCCTTATGGCACGTAGTCATCTCTTGGTACCTATGGTACGCTCTGCTTGCTTGCCATGTGCTTGTATGATGTTTGTATCGTGTTGTATGTCTGCCCTAGATCATTTGACCCTCTTGTATGACCCACCTTGTTTGTGTATCCTGATGCTAACCCTCTTAAAACCAATAAACTGAAACCTCTCCTTAGCAGGATGGCCACATAAAGAAATCTATGCCAACCCCTTCCTATGTCTACTTCTAGTCTCCCTGAAAGGAACGACGATCTGATTCAACGTTCTACAGAATCCACGAGAAGTCCTCACCATAAAATAAATGCCCTAGAACCCACAAGATAAGGATGCCCGAAGACAAAGAGTCTACTCCATCACCAAACTGAAGCAACTCAAGGAGTTCAAGAGAAGACAACCTATCCGAAGCTAGCATGCCTCCACCTCAACAAAACACCTAGATGAATGTTGCAAACTACTAAACCTACCTAGAGTTACCCTTACAGCTTCGTTAGGTAACCACTGTAGTAAGGTAGTCGCCATAATCCGTCACCCGAAGACATCAATTCAAGCGTCACGCCAATGCTCCGAGATGAAGGATCTACCCCAGCCTTGATGACCCTAAGTAAAATTCCAAGGTGGAAATATGGCGTCTTTCCACTCAAATCCAAAAGATCACCTACCAGAAGACATCTCAGGAAGGTCTTTAATCCGAGGGCATTCCCCAATTACCACCTCGAGAGTCTTCAGAGGAACATAAGATAGACGTCATCACCAATCTTCGAAATATCCACCCGTCGAGGAAGCCATAGGAAAAATACATGACCCTTACCTCCACTTCTAACGAGCTAAATATACCTCACGCCCTCGAGGAATTGCAATAACGGAAGCTAGAACCTCCAACCCCAGAATGGCAACAGGACTCAAGAAGATCCCTTGGAGTAGTCCCTCGCCCATGAAACTCACCTGACTAGATTACTATAGAGTTATGTATCGCCCTAAACCCGTTTTGTAAAAATCTAAGTGCTCCGACACCTGTAGCACAAATATGTTCTGTAACGTCTCGTGTACCATCGCTGCTAGCTAGAGCAGAACTGCTAAGTTATGTATGAACCATTCTTGATGATATGCTAGTATGCTGCCCTTCTTTGCGTGTTTTACCGAAGACGTTGCATCAGAATGAACCTGGAACGACCCCATCCTATAGCACCATGTTCCTAGACCGACAAACACAAACCGGCCTCCTCCCAACTTGTTTAAAACCTAGAACGACTTAGACACCTCTTAAGAAGCAACCTATACAAGGTCAACCGAAGATAC